>CM061748.1:129372503-130572503 GCA_030979885.1 Lolium multiflorum
TACACATGTGTTTACTAGTTTAGCTCAAGGCCTATCAACTAGGGGTTTGCCTAAGAGCACCAACAACCTATGCTAGCATGATGAGCACAATGTGATAACAAGCTAAGTATAGCACATCAAGCAAGATAGATATAACAAGGTAAAGCGCATAGGTTAAGGAGCTCGGGTTGAGAAGTAACCGGTGCACGAGGAGACGAAGAAGGGGAGCATGATGAGGACATCCCATCTATTGATACAACCGCTGTACCTACAGCCACACAAATACAAGGACCAATCACTCGAGCTCGTGCCAAACAACTTAACTATCAGGTACTTTCGTTTCTTGGAACTATTCCTCATATACATGAGAATATGATGCTGCCTAAATCAGATATGTTTGTTACTCTTAGGAATGATGGACCTAGCATGGATGAGGAGGACAAGCATTGGAGCATGATCACGCATGGAGGAGATGGCAGCAAGCACTTGAGGATTGAAGATGACGCCACAAGTGGAGATTTCAGAACTTTGAAGCCACCATAAGAAGAGATGAAGACATGGACGAAATATAGAGTTCTCCACTTCATAATTTCGTCCATAGCATAATATGGTGCTGCGTCACCTTTAGTTTTGGGCCAGGCCCATGTCATTTTCGCAGGAATTAAGTCAGCCACTTTTTAGAGTCCGTATTGAAGGGGGAAAGGCCTTCTAGGGTTTGGTTCGACCACCATACGTATGGCTGGTCGAAACCCCACCTTTTCCTCCTTTAAATACCTCCATAGCCGTCACGTTTAGACTCGGATTTTGATTAGACTAAAAGTTAGCCATTGCTGCAACTCTCGTGTACTTCTTTTGAGGCCAACGCCCAGAACAAGACCGACTATTCGGAATCCCACCTTATTCAATAAAGCTTTCATCTTTCATCCGCAATATTCTGATTGCAATATTAGTTCTTACTTGTTCTCGATTTCAGGTAGGAATTAAGACCCTCGCTGGTCAGGCTGATCGTGCATCCGCAAGATCAGTAACTCCCGGAGATTGTCCTAGCGATTGCATTGGCGCACGAGCTTTGCACGTGTAGTCGGATCGTCAAGCACGAACTCCACCAACAAATCGAATTATCCTCGTCTCATCGAAAGATCGGCCACCTTTGCCCTATCAAGTGGTATCAGATTTCAGGTTGCTCGGTGAGATTTTACTGTTTTCCTAGTGTAGATTGCATCTGCCATCATACCCATAAACCACGAAAAAGCCAAAAATACAGTTAGGGTTTAGATCATCTCGTCCCATAAACCCCCTGCCACGCCTTGCATTGTCTTTTCAGTTTTGCATAGTTGAATTTGTGTCTGCATCTTCGTGTCGAGTTGCTGGTCTTAGCGTCTAGTTCCTTTAGAGTTTCGAGTTCTGGTCATAGTAGTTACGCCGCCGCCGCATACTCGCATCGCTCGCAGATCATCACCACCATATACTTCCGCCGCTGCCATATACACCCACCAGATCGTTTCCGCCACAATCATATACACCTACCATATACTCCATCCGCCATATACACCTGTCATCTATTTCCGCCATAGTCGTGTCCAGATAATCGCCGCCTTCCGTTGTGGTAGAAGAGCAAAAAAAAAAAAAAAATTGCAGAATTTTGCAAAAAAAAAAGTCAAATCCGCATCCTAGTCGGGTTGACCACGATTTCCACTAGTCAGGACCCTTTTAGTCCGAATTAGGCTGTTTTGGACAGCAAACTTTGACCGGCCATAACTTTTGCATACGAACTCCGTTTTCGACGTTTGACCACTCAAAACGACCGGGAGAAAAAGTTCTATCCAGCCACAACCGCTCACCGTTGTGCGCTTTTCCGAGCTCTCGAATTGCCAAAAAACGTCGGGAAGGTTGAGATTTTTGACCTTTAAGTTTACTACCCGGAAATTCCTGTGTTCTTCACTTATATCTTGCTTTTGAGCTATTCCTTTGTGCTTGTGGGAGCCAACCGCCACCATATATCACTTCATCGCTGCTCGTTGCTTGTGTGCCGCGCCGTGACCTCGTTTGTGTTCTAGGCTCGCGTCTCTAGTACGGTCTAGCCTAGGACCAGCACAGTACCGTCGTTGAGCATACTTTCAATACTGCATTGCTGTTTTGACATTTGCTGTTTGCTACCATATTAGCCTTCCTACAGCTCCACATATTGTCTCCACGTGCTTGGTGTCGACCCCAGGTAATCGCTTTGGCAATCCTTGGAGACGCTGATTCCTTGTTGGTTGTTACATCGCCTTCCTCCTGTTTGGTAAGGACTTGTAAGAGCTTTGTATTTTGCTTGACGAATTGCGCGTGAACCACCATATTCCGTAGTTTGTAGGCATATACATTTGTGCTTTTTCTGTACTAACCATGACAGGCACAGAGTCGGCGAACGTTGACCCGGATAAGATGACGAATGCAGAGATGCATGCTCACTTCCTCCACCTTTTGGGCGGGCATGCAACCGACGTGGATGGGCGCCTCGGTGATGTTGACGCCAAACTCACCGACGCGCTGGACAAGATCGATGGCCTCGAGGCAGCCTTCAACTCCAAGCTCGACGCCAAGTTCCAGGAGTTGTTGACTCGATTACCGCCGCCTCGCGCCAACGTGCAACGCCGCGCACGCCGCGTTCCTCGTGCGGACGTTCCGGCGGGTACCGCTCCTGCTGCAGCAGCCGCACATGACGCGCCTTCTGATGAAGGATACGAGGACTATGGAGGGAACGAGGATGAGCAAGTAGATGAGAACGTGCTGGATGACGAGGAGGTCCAACAACCTGCACCTGGTCGTCCACGACAACTGAACCGCAACGCTCGCCCACCTCCACGGCCGGTACGTAATGATGATGATCATGTTGCTAAACTTAAATTGAATATTCCGCCATTTGAGGGTAGATATAATCCTGATGCATATCTTACTTGGGAATTGGAAGTAGAACAACGCTTTGCATGTTTACGATATCCTGATCATTTGCGTGTTAGTGCTGCCACTTGTGAGTTCACAGATTTTGCATCTATTTGGTGGTCTGAACATTGTAGAGTACATCATGCTAATATTCCTACTACTTGGGTTGGTTTAAAACTTGCTATGCGTACTCGTTTTGTTCCTCCACATTATCAGCGTGATTTGCTTAAAAAATTGTCTCGCTTAGAACAAGGGAAAAATTCTGTAGAAGACTATTATCAAGAATTGCAAACTGGCATGATTCGCTGTGGTATTGTAGAGGATAATGAGGCTATGCTTGCACGTTTCTTTGGTGGTTTGAATAAAGAGATTCAGCATATTTTAGATTATAAGGAGTACAACACTATTACTCGCTTGTTTCATCTTGCTTGCAAAGCTGAACGTGAAGTGCAGGATCGTCAACCACCATGGAGAAAAGCTAATGTTTCTGCAGGTCGTACATCGTCATGGACTCCGCGACAATCAGCGCCACCATCTCGTGGGGCTGCATCAGCACCTTCTACCTCCAAGTACACCGCGCCTGCATCACGCGCACCACCTGCTGCTACTCCACCACCATCTGCTGGTCCTCCTCGGAGTTCATCTTCGATGGCCTCCACGGGGAAGACGCGCGACATACAATGTCGCAAATGCTTGGGTTTTGGACACATAGAGAGAGAATGCAGAACCAAGCGTGTGATGTTGGTGCGTGAAGATGGCGAATATGATTCTGCAAGTGACTTTGATGAAGATACATTGGCCCTTATTGCTGCACGTGATGGTGCTAATTCTGATTCTGAGAGAGAGATGGAGGTAATGGAAGCTGACACTGCTGATCAGTACAGGAGCTTAGTTGCACAACGTGTGTTGAGCGTGCAATTGAGCAAAGCTGAGCATGATCAACGCCACAATCTGTTCCAAACAAGAGGCGTTGTCAAAGAGCGAGCTATAAGGATCATCATTGATGGAGGGAGCTGCAATAATCTGGCTAGCGTTGACATGGTGGAGAAGCTTTCTCTTCCTACAAGACAGCGCACACATCCATATTACATTCAATGGTTTGAGAGCTCTCGGAAGCTCAAGGTAACAAGAACTACACGTGTGCATTTTACTATTGGTACATATTCTGATTTTGTGGATTGTGATGTTGTACCTATGCAAGCTTGTTCTTTGTTACTTGGTAGACCTTGGCAATTTGATAGAGAATCTGTTCATAATGGTAAAACTAATCAGTATTCTCTTATGCATGATGGAAAGAAAATTGGTCTCAAACCTATGACTCCTGAACAAATACTAAAAGATGATCTTGCTAGAGCTAGTAGAGTAAAAAACGAGGAGAAACTTAAGAGTGAGAATCAGATTGTTGCTGCAGATTTTGTGCCACATAAGACTAATACTAAATCTGATTCAAACCATGCTACTGAAATTCGTTTGAAAAATCCTTGTTTGCTTGCTAGCAAATCTGATATTGCTGAACTTGATGTGAACACTACTCAATGCTATGCTATTATTTGCAAAGAAGTTCTGTTTTCATTTGAGGATATGCCTCCTTCTTTGCCACCTGCGGTTGCTAACCTTTTGCAGGAGTTCATTGATGTGTTCCCACAAGATGTACCACCTGGACTACCACCTATCCGTGGGATAGAACACCAGATTGACTTGATTCCAGGTGCTTCGCTGCCCAACCGTGCGCCATATCGTACCAATCCTGAAGAGACCAAAGAGATTCAGCGACAAATTCAGGTTCTCAAGATAAAGGTTACATTCACTACAAGAAAAGTTCTGATAGACAACGTCTCAAAATCGTCCGCTAAGGGGTATTTTTCGTCGCCTATGGGCCTAACCCGACGATATGGGTTCCGTTGTCGAAACTGCGTCAGGCAAAGTCCAACGACGATTTTTTCGGTCCGTCGCGCTTGGGCGCCCTTCCGCCACGGAAAATCGGACCGTTGCGGAAGTGTTTTCGGGAGCCCGTTGACTGCTGACGTCATGCAAACTGACACGTGGCAGACGCCGTTAACTGCCAGTTAACGGCGTTAACCGGCTGAAACCCCGTGGTAGATGGTAGGCCCACACGAGGCCTGCCACGTCTTAAGCGGGCCGGGCCAGATGACATAGTTTGACCGGTCAACTATATAGCTGGGCTGGTCCATTAGTTACGTGGGCCGGGCCTAACCTCTAAGGTTGACTGGTCAAAACTTAAATGGGCCGGCCCATTTAACATGTGGGGTCCACCTTACAGAACTGGGCCGGCCCAAGAAGCAAGTGGACCGGGCCAAAAACAGTGGGTCCCACTTTCCCGTTAAAGGGCCGGCCCATTTAGTGTGTGGGGTCCACCGTATAGCAAGTGGGCCGGCCCAACAAGCTAGTGGGCCGGCCAAAACACAGGGGTCCCACTTTCCAGTTAAAGGGTCGGCCCATTTCGTTTGTGGGGTCCACCATACAGCAAGTGGGCCGGCCCAACAAAATAGTGGGCCGGGCCAAAAACATGTGGGTCCCACTTTCTGTTAAGGGCCAGCCATTTAGTATGTGGGGTCCACCATATAGCAAGTGGGCCGGCCCACAAGATAGTGGGCCGGGCCAAAAACACAGGTGGGTCCCACTTTCCTGTAAAGGGCCGGCCCAATTAGTATGTGGGGTCCACCATATAGTAGGTGCGGGCCCAACAAGATAGTGGCCGGCCAAAACGCAGGTGGGTCCCACTTTCCTCTTAAAGGGCCGGCCCATTTAGTATGTGGGACCACCATATAGCAAGTGGGCCAACAAGATAGTGGGCCGCCAAAAACACATGTGGGTCCCACTTTCCTGTTAAAGGGCCGGCCCAACTAGTATGTGGGGTCCACCATATAGCAAGTGGGCCGGCCCAACAAGATAGTGGGCCGGGCCAAAACACAGTGGGTCCCACTTTCCTCTTAAAGGGCCGGCCCATTTATTATGTGGGGTCCACAAAAAGCAAATGGGCTGGCCCAACTAATTAGTGGGCCGGCCCAGTAGTTGGTGGGGTCCACCTTAAAGCAAGTGGGCCAGCCCAATTAGTGTGTGGGGTCCACCGTAAATCAAATGGGCTGGCCCAAGAAGTAAGTGGGCCAGCCCGTTTAGTTGTTGTTTATATGCCGGCATAATATGCGCTTTAGGATTTTGCGGGCAGGCACATATGTGATTTCGCTTAATTGGGCCGTTTAAGGGATGGGAATTCGTGATTTAGATACTGAGAATATTTACGCAGCATTGATTTCTGTCGGATAGCCTCACTTACCACAAGGACCAAAGAAAAAATGCGCGAAAGAACTATAAAAACTAACTAAATATTACATCAGCTGCAAGGCATTGAAAAAAATATTACAGAACCCAGAGAAATTGAATGGTAATTAAACCTAGCAATACAATGAAGCGATCCGGCAATCTTTTAAGTTGTCCATGCAGCACCTATATCTGAAACAAAGACATTACAAGTTAAGACAGCAACAATGGAAAGGCAAAGACACTACAATATTGTTTGGCAAAGAATTTGGAACTCATCATTTCGTCGTTATAACAAGATCATTGTAATGCGCACAATAAGCAAACAAAGAGTGCATGCCGCATACCAACAACCAATATAACAGAGCATGTTAGAATGAAACAGCAGACTTACTACTGTCGAGTCCCATGCAAACCAACATGTTCAGGGAGTACAAAATTGGCATGAACAACATAGTAGCAGGCTATAAATTTTGTAACAACGACTGAGCAAGATGAAGTTATGATGGCTACATCTACAGAGCAGGGAATGTAAACCAAAAATAGAAGTTACGATGGCAAAAGCTAAAGAGGAGGGAATGTGAACCAACATGTGCCAAGTGCAATTACTTCATTTTGGCCGTGAACTAAATAATACTCCTGAACTTATAGTGAAGGGGATGCAAATCAAGATGTTTCGGGATATAAACTTGTAATGAGCAACACATGGAGGATAGTTAATGCTGGAGCTTAGGATGGACCAGATACAGAATATAGTGGGATCACCTGTGAACTTGTATAAGAGGGAATGCAAACCAATATGTTCAGCTTTCCATATGTGAGCGTCATGCCAAGTCAGAGAAACAAGTCAATAATGCAGCTTTTGAAGAACAAGATGGCACGCAAAATTATTATCTAGTAGTATGACAAGTTTATTTGTACTACAGGCTAGATAGCAGAGTGATAGCATGCCAAACTAAGTCCTTACTTTGTTAGCTTACAATGAACTAGATACAAAACAATGGCATCACCTGTAGTACAGGGAATGCAAGCCAACATGTTCATGGAGTAAAAAATTGGCACAAACAACATAGTAGCAGGCCATAATTTTTGTAACAACGACTGAGCAAGATAAAGTTATGATGGCTAGATCTACAGAGCAGGGAATGTAAACCAAATATAGAAGTTACGATGCCAAAAGCTATAGAGCAGGGAATGCGAACCAACATGTGCAATTACTTAAAATTGGCCATGAACTAAATAATAGCAGGATGTTACTATAATACCTACAGTATAATTTTTGTAACAACGACTGAGCAAGATAGAAGTTATGATGGCTACATCTACAGAGCAGGGAATGCAAACCAAAATGTTCAATCGCTTAAAGTTAGCAATGAAGTAGAAAATAGCAACGTGTTACGGTCATAGCTAGGAATGAACTAAAAGAGCTTCAGACAAACAAGCATCTGAACCCAGAACATGGCGCTAAAACAAGGGACTTACATTAGGAGAAGCACTCTGTGGGAGTCACAGCAGATCTTCCTGGGGTTGATAGATCCGGTGATGAAGTACGCTACATGTGCTACTTGGGGTTGGAGAGACGGCCATTACACTTCATGGTTACTCATCTAATCTGCAAAGACGTAACGGCGCGTCGTTAGCACAAACAGGTTCCCCCAAGATTAAACAAGAACTTGCAGGCAAGCAATAGAAAAGCGACAGTAGAAGAGTTTAGATCATGCACTGCGCCGGTGAAGCAGATCCGGTTCATGCACAGCGGTGTCGGTGAGCAAGATCCGATGCGGTGGACGACGGATCCGGCGAAGCGGCTCCGGCGGGGTGGACGATACCGCAGCTGAAGCGACTGCGGTAGACTGCTGGATGAGCATATGGTTTCGAGGTTCGGCGGGGATGATCCGGTCCGGTTGATGACGGCGTCGATGAAGCGGCTCCGGCAGGCAGCCGGATGACGAGGATCGCGAGGGCTCGGGTAGGCCAGGGAAGTCCGGCGGGGATGTTCCGGTGCGGTGGTCGTGGAGGTGGGAGAGAGGGACTTGGGAAGTTCCGGTGGGTGGTCTGAGGGAAATGAATTTTTTTGGGAGGGTTTCCGGGCTAGGGAGGTGGTGATCCAAAAAATGACGGGCAGACCCCCCCACCAACCGACTTTGCTGCCATCTCCACAGGGGTAGAATGGGAATTTGGAAGCGTGTGAAATTTTTGTATTTTGTGGGCGGGAAGTTTTGCCGCTATGAGATTTTGAATTTGGCCACCGTCCAAGTATAATGATAAAAAATTATGAGACCGTACTAGTACCTCTGTTCAAGGCCGAGTGCAAAATCAAATCATCATCACGTTGAAAATTTGTTACCAACTTACCATGATCATGATCTACCTCTGAAAATGGGCGCATCCACTAAAACTTGCAAAGTATAATGATACAAATTTGTGAGACCGTACTAGTACTTATGTTCAAGGTCGAGTGCAACATCAAATCATCATTATATTGAAAATTGTGTTACCATGATCATGATATTTCTCTGAATTTGGCGCAACCGCTAAATCTCGCAAAGGATAATGATTAAAAAAAAGGTGAGATTGTACTAGTTCTTATGTTCAAGGCCGAGTACAAGATCAAATCATCATCACGTTGAAATTTGTTACAATGATCATGACATATCTCTAAAATTAGTGCATCCGCTAAATCTTGCACGTGGCGCATCTCGGTGCGGAGCAACAAGTCGGTGCTATCAAGGTTGAGGCGTCGGTAGCGTCATCGGGCTCTCATCTCTTGATAGATCTTCTACATGGCGCGGCGCACCACCCGCCGATAAGCAGTCACAAGTGAGACCGAGGTGGAGACGTCCCCGGCATCCTCGAGGCGCGGCCGCCCTTCTACGAGCCAGCGTCGACTCAAGGTATGAATCCATGTGGTGTCTTAGATTTATTGTTCTTCTCTTATGATTATTTTGAGCCGAACATGTGTGCTCTTTCTCTGAATATATTGCTTGAAAAGCTTACCAAGTTACTTAAATTCACTTTGTTCTTAATCTTGCGAGCTAATATTGTTATTTTTAATGAACGGTGGTGTGCGCAAGCAGAGTTATTTGTGGATGTGTTGAGCTGTTAGGCATAAGTCGAAATCCTCATCTAAACGAGGCCTCAGATTAACACATAAAAAAGGTGTTCAATCTCGCCCACAATACCCTCTTCTTTCCTCTCCCTTTATTGGAACTTGTTTTGCAGACAAGGAAAGTGGCACGTGTAATGTGAGTAAAACCCTCTTAGCCAAAATCATCTACGAGCAAGATTTTCTATATTGTAGATGCCCCAATTGACTCTCATCCCCAAAGTAGTTTTTTATGTCAGTATAGACTTCTTTACTGGATGTATACTATCGTACATGGCATGCATTTGCCTAATGAGCAACATTGTATTGCTATTCTAGCCAACCTGATCGATATGTCAAGCTTCATGCACGAGATGCCATGTTTAATTTACTCCCTCGCTCTGATCCATATTTCTTGATGTGAAATGAATGTGAATCGGAGGGAGTACTTTTCTTAGATAGTACTATATCATTTCAAAAAAAGTACTACTACATCACAAATGCATCAAAAGAGTACTACATCACAAGACCACCACGGTTGTACTAGTAGAGTTTAATGCTGAACTTCCAAAGGGATTAAGATTACACATATGAACTTTAAACATGACCAGGAGCATGAGGGCCAGCAGCAGGGGCGTTGACGTGGAGCAAGCTAGGCAAGACGTAATTCTGGAGGAAGAGGCCATATGATGCGTACTTGGCCTTGGTTGCAGGGCGGTGTTTCCCCCTATGTACTTAGGCCTACACCCATCGCATGTTGGATCAGGCTGTGGATGTCCTTCTAGAGAAATTTGCCACATAATGGGCAAAATAGCTCCCCGCGCGTATGCAGAAACGAATTTCACCACCCTTCAGCCGCTTGAGAACATAGCGGCTTTTCCGGTCCCTGCGCACCTTGTTGTTGTCCATGTCATCAGAATACTCCTATGAATTATTAAGTACTACATAATCAAGTTTTTATGACAGATCGAATAAATACTCCACTAACATAATCAAACCTTAGAAACCCTAAAATTAAATGTGTAGAACAAGTAAATGGCAGAAGAAATCGTAATAAATCATGAGAAACCCTATGAACAACCATGAACATTAGCCACAACAATTGCAAGTCCACTAAGTATGAACACATAAATTGATTATATGACTACATGGCAGATTAGTCGAAATTAAACTAGAATCTGATCTTACGAATCGTAGAATCAATTACATCTACAAGAACAAGGTAGGATATCAAATCAATCAAGAACCAGGCTCGTGCAAACCATGTGAACAGCAATATGACACAAAGAGGGTTGGGACAGTTTCGGTAAAAGAGAAGTACCTCCTCGTCATCACCCTCAACATCCTCCTGGAACTGAACGTTTGGGCCGAAATCATCGAAGGGGTCGAGGTTCGCGTCCAGCATCGGGCCTAGGAAGACCTCGCCGTGGTGGCCTGCAACGCCGTGCACATCTTCGGCGGGATAAACAACGTTGGTATCCACCTTCTGCTCGACGGCCAGGACGCCCGTTTCGACCGAGGTCGAAGAACCAGACAAGCAGAGGAGACGAGCGGCATGGGTGCCCGGTGAAGCCTCACCCGTCGTGACGGCTAGGATGCCCATTTCGACCGAGGTTGAAGAATCCGACAAGCAGAGGAGACGAGCGGCTTGGGTGCCCGGTGAAGCCTCACCCACCACGAAGGCCACTACCGTAGAGGCATCCTCTGCGTGGGCGGTCGCCTATTGCTCCGCCTCGTATGCAATACCTATCTTCATGCTGTTGTGGTTGGAAACGGGAAAGTCGATGCCTCAGAGGTGCGGTGAGTGGATGGGGGTTTTCACAGTGTGGGGGAGGCAAGTTGGGGGAGTGGAGAGGACGAGCTCGCGAGAGATGATGAGGCCGATTATGTTATAGCCTCCGACCCCCTGTATCCAGTAGTGGACGCGTGAAGTCATGCATGTACTCGACTTTCCACTTTCTGGGAGACGTGTACGAAACTTTTTTTTGGACCATTTAACTTCATCTGGGACTCATGTATACCAATACTTCCAAACGTCATAAGTAATTCAAAATCATTCAGAATAATATGAGACCTTAACATTTTATTTTTTGTGTCAGATATTGTCTATGAAAAATAACATCCTTCAAAAAATAAATCGCCTATGCCAATCCGATCATGCCCGTCTACTCCAACTAGCTTCCTCGAGTAATTTGTCACCTTACATTCTTAAAATGAACCAAAATTTGGCACAGGGGTGCATCATCACATGGAAAATGATGTTACCATTCTGTCTTCCCATTTTTTTTTGAATTTTTCAAAATTGTCATGCCCTAACGGAAAAAATGTACTCCTTCTAAGAAGCATGTATCAGAATGGCATTACCAAAACCTAGGGGTGGGGTGGGGGGAGGGGGGCACATGGTGGTGTGATGATACATCACATTTGGACCACACAACACCATTTGGACCAACCAAAAAAAAACACCCTACACAAACCCTGGTCAAAACTAGTTTGACCAATATTACAAAATTTGTACGGAGTACATAATTCAGAAACCGTCAGAAATATACGAAGCATTCACGAGTCCCCAAAGTCAGTGACTTTGAGTCACTTACAACTGTGGTCCACATATCAGTCACCCAAAGTCATGGCAAAGTCAGCTTGGCAAAGTCACCGACAGACAAAGCAAGCAGTGAACAGACAACTCCGTAGCACTGAAAAGACATCTCACAGAAAAGGCTAGTACTACCTTTTCTTCCCGGATAAGCAAAAATAGCTGATCGGTACTGACGAAATGCACCAGGTCCGCAATGTACTCCAGCTATAAGTGAAGCATGCCTACCACTGAAGAGGAAATTCAAGATTCCACCAGATCCCCATATCACTCTTTTGCATAAAACACGGACATATCTTTTGCACAATTCACCACTTGTTGGTCTAATCTATCGCAGCTTCCATCAGTTGGTCATCCAATTAACGATTTAACGGATTAGAAAAATAAGCGGTGGAATTAGAAGTACTAGTAGCGAAATGTGCAAAATATACCGCCCTTCCCGAGGGGGTTTGTCCAGAAGAGGGCCGGATGACAATGTCCCGGGTGCATCCAGAAACGAGAGGGGTAGTTTCTAATACATGTAAGAAATTATTTTACAAAAAGGTAGATATTAAGTAGTACAACTATTAGTACAGTACTACTATTTCGAGGGAAAATGCCATGTCGTGCGACCTCTAATCAATGAGTAGAAGTTGTAGGTGCGCCTAACATGCATTGCTGAAAGCTGGTTCCGCTGGAATTTGAGCTCAGCCGGGGCGGATTCTGCGAAGTACGCCCGACGTCACTCATGTATCCCACCAAACTGCTCACTTCTTTCAATGTCTCTTCTCTTTCACTGCAGCTCTCCAACATCAGGTGCATCAACTTATCTTGTGCCTTCTGCCTCTCGAGAAGGGCAAGGATGGCGATGTCAGCATATTCAAGGTTCAACTTTTGGAGCTGTACTTTATCCTGAAGAAGGATTTTGTACTCTATATCAGACTTGTCTCTGTCGAGGCACACAGTCTTGAGTATGCTGCTGGCTTTCTCCGCTGATGCTTTCTGCTTAATCAGCTCGTTCTTCAACATATCGCGCTCATTTCGAAGGCTGCAAATGAGCTCCACAAGAGTTTTCGAATTCTTCTTCTTGGCAGCCAAATCGTCTCGGAGGCGATCACACTCTAAGCTGAGCTCCTCGTTTTTTTCCATCAAGATGGCGACAGTGGTGTCGATAGTCGGCGCCGCTTCCTTCAGGGCGAAATCATCGGTAGCAAGTAAGCGCAAAGGAAGAAGAAGAAGAAGAAGAAGAAGAAGAAGAAGAAGAAGAAGAAGTTGGTGCTACCTCATTTCGCCGGGGTAGGGCCGGGTTGAAATCATCGGACGACGATGATTCCTTGGTCGTGGAAGTTGGTGCAGTAGGGGCGTCGTTGGAACTTCCAACCCTTTAAGATGTATAACCATAGAGACTCTTAAAGAGCTTGAGCCCGGGCAAGAAGAAACGAAAGTACATGGCGAAGGAAACTAACCCGGTGAGCACAGCACGGACGCGTTTCGGCGGCGGCGGCGGCGACGGCGAGCCCACTTGGTTTCTGGAAGCGTCTCTCGAAATTTCGAGCCGGCGTTTTTTCTCCGCGTACTTGACCGCCGACGACCTGAATTTTGAAGACATTGCTGGAGGAGAGAGCGACGAACAAATGTTTGTTAGGTGGAGAGAGGAAGAAAGTGAATGGAACGAGAGAGTTTAGCGTTTTGCCCTTATAGTCATAGTCGCTAACCGTGACGCGGGAAGGTTGGTCGTCGGCGTTTAATGGTCTCCCGCGTGGAAACCGAGGCGGCCACGAGGCAGCGGCTGGCCACGCGGCGTCCAGTCGCCTACGCCGCCGTAAATAAGGGTAGTTGCCTACCACCACCAGGTGACATGCACCTTTTCCATGTCACCGTGTGACATGCGGCCTAAATTCAAATTTAAAACATTGCGAAAAAAATCATGCATCCGGTGACATGCCCATGGCATGCCACCGATGAAGAGTTCCGTGCCATGCACTCTGGCACTCTGCGCCGTCTTGGATCAGAAAATGAGCGAAGAACGAGGACGAGGCACTAGTTCAAATTTAGGATGAAGTTTAAGTTTTATTTTGGTTTAAATTAGATTAGAGGGAGTAGTACTCTTACTTTATTACTCGTACTTGTGTTAATGTAGTAGTATTATTATGGTGGTGTACTTGCGTCCGTGTACTGCTTGTTTCAGCTGTTTTGGTGAAGGAGACATGCATCACCCTTTTTGGTGATATATCTAGTCGTCATGTAGCCCTCTACCATGTACTATTTTTGCTATGAATATATGTGGTATTGATTGTCAAAAAAAAAACCCCAAGATCCTGAAAAACTGTTGGTCTATCCCGAGAAACGAGGAGGTTTAAGGAAACGAGGAGTCCAGCGCGTGCGGAAGGAGCTTTAATCGTGCGAGCATGCAGGGGCAAAATGAGGAAACTAGCGATTACTTTCTCTCCTGCCAGTCTTATACCTTAATAAATGGGCAAACTGAGCACGTTGTAGCTAATCCTTTTATTAATTAAACAGCTATATTAGTCAATAAGATTGCCTTATGTTTTTCCTCAGTTTTCGCCAAGCCCTTATTTGTTACCCGCAGAAGGAGCTCAGACGGGAGGATTCCAGTTTAGTTGACCGTTCCGTGCTGACGTGTGGGGCTAGTAGAAAGGGACCGCGTGGGACAGGACGAGACCGCGTTTGGTTGTACGTGAGCAGGAGCTGGGTTCTGTCTCTCTCGGCGCGAATTGGCATTTTTAAGAGCACCTTTTCCCCCTCTGTCTCTTTGTCTTTATTAACCAAAAGTATCAAATCTAGAGAAGCTTGCATTTCTGTCTTTCTTCAATTATTTGTGCCTTTTGGCCCTCGTTGTTTGCCCAATATGGCAGCAAATCTAGTACTCCCTCTGGTCCATATGTATGTAGTTAAATCTAGAAGCAAATCTCCAGGGTAATGTACTCCGTACGACAAATTCGCAGTAATAGTAAATCGAGAAAACAAAGTAGGGCCAACAAAATATACTCCAGTAGAATAGGGATAGATAATAGGGATCCCTCCCTAGATAATAAGCTGCATACACAGCAGCCAACAGGTTCGAGGTTCTTCACAACACCATCATACTAACAACATAACAACAAGGGATCCCTAGCTAACAACAAAATAGAAGCTGCTTTGCAGCAGCAGCAGCACACGTCCGGGACTCCGCCTACCCCATCTGCCTCCACTTGTTGCTCCCCTTGGGAGCCTTGGGCTTGAGCGGAGGCATGCGCCCGGCGGAGATCTCCACCCGCTGGATGCTGCGGAGGTGCATGCCGAGCGCCATGTGCTTGGCGCGGAAGGAGTGGGGGTTCACCGACGCGCCGACCTTGGGGTTGGTGTTGCCGATGTTCTCGGCATGCGTGAGGAGGCAGTTGAAGTCAGTGCGGCCGAGCCTCCTAGTGCAGAAGGGGCACCTGTAGACACCCTTGGCGAAGTAGGAGACGTACTGGCCGACCTGCAGCCTCCGCAGCACCTGGCGAGTCTTGACGTCATGGTGCTCGTCGTCGCTGCCGACGTCGCTGCCAGACAGCTGATCCATATCAAACGGGAACTATTAGTGAATGAGATGCAACGATGACTAACGTGCATGATAACAAAGTAAGGAAAAACAGAGCCAGCCTCAGTTAGAGTGGACACGATTATATGTCTACAGGGATGGTGTTAGCGAACCATAGCTCATGCACAACAGATTTGTACACAGCAATGGTTCGCTGAACCCACTCTGTAAAAATTTGTGCCCAACGATTCATCATAGGCAAAGAAACAGATTCCAGATCTGATTTTGAACAGATTCCAGAATATTTGCAAAATTAAACGGTTGATATCTTTTGATTCCTGCATAAAATAACTGACTGAGATCCCATAAATTAACTGATTGAGATCCCATTATTACTTGCATAAATTAACCGAACGGCCGAACTCCAAATCTTAAACGAAATCAAGAAGGGATCAAAGCAAAATGGAATAAAATCGATCGGCGCAAATATTAACCCAATACTCAACCATGCATCTACAGATCGGCACTAATAGTTACTAGGGAACCAGCAAAAATAGGGTTAAAAAAGGAATGGGCGAAGAAAAAAGGGAGCAAACCATAGTTACCTCGTTCCATGGGTCGTCCATGAAGGTGTCGTAGGGGTTCGGAGGCGAGATGTACGGCACCGGCTCATAGGGGTCCCATCCCGGCGGGATACGACCGCCACCGGCGGCGGCGACGGCCTTTGAGGGGACGACGTCGAAGAGGGAGGCGTCGCGCTTGGAGCCGACGGCGTCATGGACGATGGGATTCGCATTCTCCATGTCCATCTCGCCTGCAGAGAGGGAGAGGGTTTTTGCTTTGGAGAAGATGATGGGACGTGAGAGGCGGCGTTGCATGAGCGAGTGAGAGTGACAGAGATAGTGCGAGGAGGCGTCTATAAAGGCGAGGGGTGGTTAATGCGACCCGCGTCCTACGCGTCCACCATTTAACGTCTGCACGTCTTGGGCTTCTGCAACGCGACACGCGTCCACAATTGCACGTCTTCGACTTCTGCACCGCGACTCGCGTCAGTACCCGTCAACAATTGCACGTCTTCCACTTCTGCACCGCAACACGCGTACTCGAGTCTAACCCTGGAAATTTAGATATACTCTCGAGTCTTATACTGTAGCATTTTTTGTGTGCTCGGTTTTCCCCTTGAGTACTAATACTGGCTAGTGCAATATACTCAGTTTTACCTCAAGTGCCTGGTCAACAGAGAGTCAACAAATGGGATTAACTAGTTAAATGAGTCAACAAATGGGATTATCAGTTCGTTTTCACGTGTTAAACTTGTCTAAATATTGGTCAAACCAAGGATTTGACCAAGATTCAAATGGGCAGAAAATAAAAAAAAATCAGAAAAATGAAAAACCAAAGCACATAGTCTTCTTATGTCATATAGTAAGCATTAAAGTTGATAAACAAGGTCTAGACATATTCAAACAAGAAAAATCATGTGTCTACCCCCTAACCCTAAACTCTGTCTTATGTAGTCAAGCATGAAGAGAAGTACTTTTGGGTTTCAAACATGGAAATTTCAAAAACCACCCAAAAGCTTCATTTTAGTGTGACTAAGAAGGATCAAGGCTTACCTTTTCATTTCCATGTTTTAAACTTGTTTAAATCCTGGTCAAATATAGGTTTGACCAAGATTCAAATGGGCATAAAATAAAAATATAGAAAAATGAAAAAACAAAGCACATAGTCTTCTTATGTCATATAGTAAGCATTAAAGTTGATAAACAAGGTCTAGAAACTTGTCTAAATATTGGTCAAACCAAGGATTTGACCAAGATTCAAATGGGCAGAAAATTAAAAAAATCAGAAAAATGAAAAACCAAAGCACATAGTCTTCTTATGTCATATAGTAAGCATTAAAGGTGATAAACAAGGTCTACACATATTCAAACCATACAAATCATGTATCTACATACTCCCTAACCCCTAAACTCTGTCTTATGAAGTCAAGCATGAAGAGAAGTGGTTTTGGGTTTCAAACATGGAAATTTCAAAAACCTCCCAAAAACTTCATTTTAGAGTGACTAAGAAGGATACATGCTTCCCTTTTCATTTTCATGTTTTAAACTTGTTTAAATCTTGGTCAAACCTAGGATTTGACCAAGATTCAAATGGGCATTAAAATTTAAAAATCAGAAAAATGAAAAACCAAAGCACATAGTGTTCTTATGTCATATAGTAAGCATTAAAGTTGATAAACAAGGTCTAGACATATTCAAACCATACAAATTATGTATCTACCCCCTAACCCCTAAACTCTGTCTTATGAAGTCAAGCATGAAGAGAACTGGTTTTGGGTTTCAAACATGGAAATTTCAAAAACCTCCCAAAAAATTCATTTTAGAGTGACTAGGAAGGATACATGCTTCCCTGGTCATTTTCATGTTTTAAACTTGTTTAAATCTTGGTCAAACCTAGGATTTGACCAAGATTCGATGGGCATCAAAATTTAAAAAAATCAGAAAAATGAAAAACCAAAGCACATAGTTTTCTTATGCCATATAGTAAGCATTCAAGTTGATAAACAAGGTCTATACATATTTAAACCATACAAATCATGTATCTATAACCCTAAACCTTAAACTCTGTCTTATGAAGTCTAGCATGAAGAGAAGTCGTTTTGGGTTTCAAACATGGAAATTTCAAGAACATCCCAAAAGCTTCATTTTAGTGTGACTAAGAAGGATCAAGGCTTACCTTTTCATTTTCATGTTTTAAACTTGTTTAAATCCTGGTCAAATATAGGTTTGACCAAGATTCAAATGGGCATAAAATAAAAATATAGAAAAATGAAAAACCAAAGCACATAGTCTTCTTATGTCATATAGTAAGCATTAAAGTTGATAAACAAGGTCTAGTCTTATTCAAACTAGACAAGTCATGTATCTACCCGCTAACCCCTAAACTCTGTCTTATGAAGTCTAGCATGAAGAGAAGTCGTTTTGGGTTCAAACATGGAAATTTCAAGAACATCCCAAAAGCTTCATTTTAGTGTGACTAAGAAGGATCAAGGCTTACCTTTTCATTTTCATGTTTTAAACTTGTTTAAATCCTGGTTAAATCTAGGATTTGACCAAGATTCAAATGGGCATAAAATAAAAAAATAGAAAAATGAAAAACGAAAGCACATAGTCTTCTTATGTCATATAGTAAGCATTAAAGTTGATAAACAAGGTCTAGACTTATTCAAACTAGACAAATCATGTATCTATCCGCAAACCCCTAAACTCTATCTTATGAAGTCAAGCATGAAGAGAAGTGCATGGTTTTGGGTTTCAAACATGGAAATTTCAAAAAACTCCCAAAAAATTCATTTTAGAGTGACTAAGAAGGATACATGCTTCCCTTTTCATTTTCATGTTATATACTTGTTCAAATCTTGGTCAAACCTAGGATTTTACCAAGATTCAAATGTGCATCAAAATTCCAAAAAAATAAAAAAATGAAAAAACAAAGCACATAGTTTTCTTATGTCATATAGTAAGCATTAAAGTTGATAAACAAGGTCTAGACATATTCAAACAAGAAAAATCATGTGTCTACCCCCTAACCCTAAACTCTGTCTTATGTAGTCAAGCATGAAGAGAAGTGCTTTTGGGTTTCAAACATGGAAATTTCAAAAACCACCCAAAAGCTTTATTTTAGAGTGACTAAGAAGGATCCATGCTTATCTTTTCATTTTCATATTTTAAACTTGTTTAAATCATTGTCAAACCTAGTATTTGACCAAGATTCAAATGGGCATAAAATTAAAAAATCAGAAAATTGAAAAACTAAAGCACATAGTCTTCTTATGTCATATATATAGTAAGCATTTAAAAGATGATAAATAAGGTCAAGACAATTCAAATAATACAAATCATGTATCTACCCCTAACCCTAAACTCTATCTTATGAAGTCAAGCATGAAGAGAAGTGGTTTTTGGTTTCAAACACAAAAATTTCAAAAACCTCCCAAAAGCTTCATTTTAAATAGACTAACTTATTAATTATGAAGGATCCAGGATTGATTACCTTTTCATTGTCATGTTTTAAACTTGTTTAAATCTTGGTCAAACCTGGGATTTGACCAAGATTCGAATGGGCATAAAAATTAAGAAAAAAATCGTAAGAATGAAAAACCAAAGCACATAGCCTTCTTATGTCATATAGTAAGCATTCAAATTGATAATCAAGGTCTAGACATGTTCAAACCAGAAAAATCATGTATCTACCCCTAACCCTAAACTATGTCTTATGAAGTCAAGCATGCATGAAGAGAAGTGGTTTTGGGTTTCAAACATGAAAATTTCAAAAACCTCCCAAAAACTTCATTTTAGAGCGACTAATAAGGATCGATGCTTACCTTTTCATTTTCATGTTTTTACTTATTTGAATCTTGGTCAAATCCTAGGTTTGACCAAGATTTAAACAAGTTTAAAACATGAAAATGAAATGGGAATTGTGTATCCTTCTTAGTCAGTCTAAAATGAAGCTTTTGGGATGTTCTTGAAATTTCCATGTTTGAAACCCAAAACCACTTAAGACAGAGTTTTTGGTTAGGCGTAGATACATGATTTTTCTTGTTTGAATATGTCTAGACCTTGTTTATCAACTTGAATGTTTATGACATAAGAAGGCTATATATGTGCTTTGGTTTTCCATTTTTTTCATTTTTTCGAAGTTTTTATGCCCATTTAAATATTGGTCAAATCCTAGGTTTGACCAAGGTTTAATCAAGTTTAAAACATGACAATGAAAAGGTAAGCATGAATCCTTTCTCAGTCACTCTAAAATGAAGGTACTTGAAATTTTTATGTTTGAAACACAAAACCCCAGTTCTCTTCATATGTTTGACTTCATAAGACAAAGTTTAGGGTTAGGGGTAGATATGATACATGATATTTCTGGTTTGAATATGTCTAGACCTTGTTTATCAACTTGAATGCTTACTATATGACATAAGAAGGCTATATATGTGCTTTGGTTTTTATTTTTTTTATTTTTTTTGAATTTTACGCCCGTTTGAATCTTGGTCAAATCCTAGGTTTGACCAAGGTTAAAACAAGTTTAAAAAATGGCAATGAAAAGGTAAGCATGGATCCTTCTTAGTCACTCTAAAATGAAGCTTTTGGGAGGTTTGTGAAATTTCCATGTTTGAAACCCAAAATCACTTCTCCTCATACTTAACTTCATAAGACAGAGTTTAGGGTTAGGGGGTAGATACATGTTTTGTGTGTTTTGAATATGTCTAGACCTTGTTTATCAACTTGAATGCTTACTATATGACATAAGAATACTATGTGCTTTGGTTTTTCATTTTTCTGATTTTTTTAATTGTTAAACCCATTTGAATCTTGGTCAAATCCTAGGTTTGAGCAAGATTTAAACAAGTTTAAAACATGAAAATGGAAAGATAAGCATGAATCATTCTTAGTCACTCTAAAAATCTTTCGGTCTGCAGAAGAGTCGAATCTGCAATCAGTAGTTACAAAAGCGACCCACCTTAGGGATGGATAATAAGACTTGGGCAATATAAACGTTGATACTACTTACTTTGTGATACTAAAATATATGTATCTAGACATATTTCAGTTGTAGATACATCCATTTTAACATCAAGTAATATGGATCGGAGGACTAGCTAAAGAACAATGAGAGGCAGTGTTTCTCTCCCCCAGCCTACTTGGCGGAGTGGCCCTCCATCAGGACAGGTGGTGATTCCGCTTCTCTCGTTGGAATTCCTTATCCCCCAGCCTACTCGGCGACGTGCGCTCCTCAGTGACCTGCGCGAGGGCGCCTCGGCGACCTACGCAAAGGTGGCTGGACTCGGAGCGCATCGACTTCCTTCTGCGGTGCCTGGATTGGATCGACCATCCCGCGCGTGTCCTCCACCATATTGTTTTTCTTCAAGATGCTGTTATCCATCATCTTCTTCACCGCATCATGTTGGGTGTTGAGGCTCCCGTTGAGAGCTTGAACGCACCTGTTTGATAGCTCGACGTTTTCTTCGCGAAGAAAGCCGCACTCGATCTTAAGCATCAAATTCTCGCCCTTGAGCTTCTTGATGACAGAGTTCGTTTCCTCACTTGATGGAACCCTCACATCATGCAGCTTGCCCCGGCCGGTGACCTCGTCCTTCAAAGTATCGACATCATCGCGAAAGTTGGAGGCGAGTTCCACGAGAGTTTTAAGCTCATCTCTGAAACACGCCGATGCTTCCTGCATGGCAATATCATCAGTACCGAAACAAAGTGACGAGAGGAAGACGAAAATGTCCAATCAGTGGTAACCTCTAAGCGCAGGAGACAGGGGTTGAAGTCGTCATGAGAAGATGTCAGGGTGCGTCGTGGGGCACTGAGATATGTATAAAAAGGATTAATACGGAATAAAGAGTTGGGACCTCCGGGCCAGGAAGAATCAAGAAACATGGCGATGGAAACCAACCAGGAATCTTCGACCGCACGACTGACGCCGTTCCGAGACGAGCGCGAAGCAGGGCCTTCGTTTTCTGGCGGGCCCTTTCTCGCGGCCAGCATCTGGATAGACCGCCGGCGGGAACTCTCCGCGTCCTTGGTCAACACTAGATGGTGCTTCTTCAAGCGAGATGGTGGCCTTGACTTCGGAGGCATCGCTGGAAGTGGAAGGAGACTGGAAGTGAAGCAAGAAGGGGATGGAAGAAGTACTCCCCCCTATTAAAACCAGACAACCGTCTCCTGCCCTCGCTTCGAGCAACCTGGTCCGCCCATCCTAAATCAACGGCCGAGAGGGGGCTCAAGGGTCAGGACGCGGGAGCAGAAGCAAATGAATCGAGAGCGGTCCGGAGTATCCTGTCCGTCCACCGTAAATCAACGGGACAGAGCGGCTACCTTCTCTTCGAAGGCTCTGGCGCGCAACCCGAGGAATGGACATCTGTCGGCTAGTATAGAATTTTATAGCACGCCATTAATCGAGCTAGCAGTACTGTACTACTGACTACAACTCTGATGGACGTCCAAAGCTCTGAATAGTCAGGGGAAACAATGAATGCGAGCCAGGGTAGTACTACTGTAGTAGTGAAGCAATGGGGATTATCTGGAGCAAGTACGGAGTACCGAGTACAGTACTACAAAAGTGCTGTTCGTTGTTTTCGCAGTTCATTTTAGCGTAACGTCCAGGTTGTTGTCGAACCAGCTGTTAGATTTTGGGTAATTATTGTTAAGTTGCTGCTTCTTAATTAAAATTTATCAAAGTCATGTAGACTAGATCGATTTGTGAGAACATCCCAAAAGCTTCATTCATTTTAGAATGACTAAGAAGGATCCATTCTTACCTTTTCTTTTCATGTTTTAAACTTGTTTAAACCTTGGTCAAACCTAGGATTTGACCAAGATTTAAATGGGCATAAAAATTCGGAAAAAAATCAACAAATGAAAAACCAAAGCACATATATAGCCTTCTTATGTCATATAGTAAGCACTCGAGTTGATAAAAACTCTGTCTTATGAAGTCAAACATATGAAGAGAACTGGTTTTGGGTTTCAAACATGGAAATTTCACAAACCTCCCAAAAGCTTCATTCTACAGTGACTAAGAAGGATCCAGGATTACCTTTTTCATTTTCAATTTCTTAACTTGTTTAAATCTTGGTCAAACCTAGGATTTGACCAAGATTCAAATGGGTATAACAATTCAAAAAAAACGGAAAAAAACCAAAGAACATAGTCTTCTGATGTCATATAGTAAGCATTCAAGTTGATAAACAAGGTCTAGACATATTCAAACCAAACAAATCATGTATCTACCCCTAACCCTAAACTCTGCCTTATGAAGTCAAGCATGAAGAGAAGTGATTTTGGGTTTCAAACATGGAAATTTCAAAAACCTCCCAAAAGCTTCATTTTAGAGTGACTAAGAAGGATCCATGCTTACCTTTTCATTGCCATGTTTTAAACTTGTTTTAACCTTGGTCAAACCTAGGAATTGACCAAGATTCAAATGGGAGTAAAAATTCAGAAAAATTCAAAAAAAATGGAAAACCAAAACACATATATAGCCTTCTTATGTCATATAGTAAGCATTCAAGTTGATAAACAAGGTCTAGACATATTCAAAGCAGAAATATCATGTATCATATCTACCCCTAACCCTAAACTCTGTCTTATGAAGTCAAACATATGAAGAGAACTGGGGTTTTGGGTTTCAAATATAAAATTTTCAAGTACCTTCATTTTAGAGTGAGTAAGGAAGGATTCATGCTTACCGTTTCATTTTCATGTATTAAACTTGTTTAAACCTAGGATTTGACCAAGATTTAAATAGGCATAAAAAATTCGAAAGAAATCAAAAAATGAAAAACCAAAGCACATATATAGCCTTCTTATATCATATAGTAAAAAATTCAAGTTGATAAACAAGGTCTAGACATATTCAAACAAGAAAAATCATGTATCTACACCTAACCATAAACTCTGTCTTAAGTGGTTTTGAGTTTCAAACATGGAAATTTCACAAACCTCCCAAAAGCTTCATTTTACAGTGACTGAGGAGGATCCATGCTTACCTTTTGGCTTAAACGTTTGAAACCAAAAACCACTTCTCTTCATGCATGCTTGACTTCATAACACAGAGTTTAGCTAGGGTTAGGGGGTAGATACATGATTTTCCTGGTTTGAATATGTATAGACCTTGTTTATCAACTTAATTGATTGCTTACTATATGACATAAGAAGACTACGTGCCTTGGTTTTCATTTTTTGTTTTTTTTGAATTTTATGCTCATATATTTGAATCTTGGTCAAATCTTAGGTTTGACTAAGATTGAAACAAGTTTAAAACATGAAAATGAAAAGTGAAGCATGTATCCTTCTTAGTCACTCTAAAATGAAGCTTTTGGGATGTTCTTGAAATTTCCATGTTTGAAACCCAAAACGACTTCTCTTCATATGCTAGACTTCATAAGATCAACAGGGGGTAGATACATGATTTTTCTGGTTTGGATATACCTAGACCTTGTTTAACTTGAATGCATACGATATGACATAAGAAGACTACGTGCTTTTGTTTTTCATTATTCTGTTTTTTTTGAATTTTGTGCCCACCCATTTGTATCTTGGTCAAATCCTAGGTCTGATAATGATTTAAACAAGATTAAAATATGAAAATGCAAAGGTAAGCATGGATCCTTCTTAGTCACTCTAAAATGAAGCTTTTGGGAGCAAAACCACTTCTCTTCATATGCTTGACTTCATAAGACGGAGTTTAGGGGTTAGGGGGTATAGATACATGATTTGTCTAGTTTGAATATGTCTAGACCTTGTTTATCAACTTAATTGGCTTACTATATGACATAAGAAAACTATTTGCTTTGGTTTTTCTTTTTTCTGACTTTTTTTCAATTTTGATGCCCATTTGAATCTTGTCAAATCCTAGGTTTGACCAAGATAATTTAAACAAGCTTAAAACATGAATATGAAAAGAGGAGCATGTATCCTTCTTAGTCACTCTAAAATGTAGTTTTTGGGAGTTTTTTGAAATTTCCATGTTTAAAACCCAAAACCACTTCTCTTCACATGCTTGACTTCATAAGACAGAGTTAATTAATTTAGGGGTTAATTAGGGGGTATAGATACATGATTTGTGTGGTTTGAATATGTATGGACCTTATTTATCAACAACTTTAATGCTTACTATATGACATAAGAAAACTATTTGCTTGGTTTTTCTTTTTTCAATTTTTTTTTCAATTTTGATGCCCATTTGAATCTTGTCAAATCCTAGGTTTGACCAAGATAATTTAAACAAGTTTAAAACATGAATATGAAAAGGGAAGCATGGATCCTTCTTAGTCACTCTAAAATGAAGCTTTTGGGAGGTTTTTGAAATTTCCATGTTTGAAATCCAAAACCACTTCTCTTCACATGCTTGACTTCATAAGACAGAGTTTAGGGGTTAGGGGTATAGATACATGATTTGTCTGGTTTAATATGTCTAGACCTTGTTTATCAACTTTAATGCTTACTATATGACATAAGAAGACTATGTGATTTGGTTTTTCATTTTTCTGTTTTTATTTTTCTGCCCATTTGAATCTTGGTCAAATCCTAGGTTTGACCAAGATATAGACAAGTTTAACACGTAAATGAGTTAACTTGGATTTCCTACCCTTGAATCCATAGGAAACTTTGTTCTAATGCACTATAATAATCAACCGAGTTTTTACACCAACAGGTCTGTCACTTACGTGTGGTGCCCATGCGTGAGGTCCCACACTTCAGTGAGCACAAGTCACGTGCAATAGGTACGCAAACTCCCAGCCATTTTCTTTGTCAAGAGAAGACGCATCAGGATGCGTATTGGAAGTCTGTGGGTCCTTCTGGATCCTTCGGTCGTCCCTCTCACAAAAAAACAAATCTCTCTCATTCTCGGCCTCGCTCGACTCGCTCGCTCGCTCGCTCGCACCTCCTGCTCACTGACAAACCCTGCACAAAAGTCAACATCATCACCCGAAAAAGGGGAGACACCATAATTCTCTCCCTTCTTCTCTCCTTCCGAGTGATCCCTCTTCCTCCGAGTTTCACTCGACGGGCAAACACACATGTGCTGCCTAGTAATAATAAAAAGGTAGAAAAATCGACCTACGAATATATAATTAAATAGGTTAAACTAGGGTTTTACCCAGTACTACAGATCAAGGTTCAAAAAATCCAACTACGGGGTTCGAACAACACGATTCTAATCCAAGAATTTTTTCGACCTAGGTCACCCAAATGGCCTCAAACTATAGGGTTAGCATCTAGTGCAGTATGTGTGAAAATGTATGCACTATGTGTGCTATAACTTGTATGTCTTTCATATTTGAACCAAATTTGAATAAGTTTGAAATATTTGAAAAGGGGCTTTTGGCTTAAACGTTTGAAACCAAAAACCACTTCTCTTCATGCATGCTTGACTTCATAAGACAGAGTTTAGCTAGGGTTAGGGGATAGATGCATGATTTTCCTGGTTTGAATATGTCTAGACCTACTTTATCAACTTAATTGAATGCTTACTATATGACATAATAATACTATGTGCATTGTTTTTTATTTTTTTGATTTTTTTAAAATTGTATGCCCATTTGAATCTTGGTCAAATCCTAGGTTTGAACATGGTTTAAACAAGTTTAAATCATGAATATGAAAAATTAAGCATCTATATATCCTTCTTAGTCACTCCAAAATGTAGCTCTTGGGAGGTTTTTTCGAAATTTCCATGTTTGAAACCAAAACCACTTCTCTTCATGCATGCTTGACTTCATAAGACAGAGTTTAGCTAGGGCGTTAGGGGGTAGATACATGATTTTCCTGGTTTGAATATGTCTAGACCTGGTTTATCAACTTAATTAATTGATTGTTTACTATATGACATAAGAAGACTATGTGCCTTGGTTTTAAATTTTTCTGTTTTTTTTGAATTTTACGCCCATATATTTGAATCTTGGACAAATCCTAGGTTTGACCAAGATTTAAACAAGTTTAAACATAAAAATAAAAAGGGAAGCATGTATCCTTCTTAGTCACTCTAAAATGAAGCTTTTTGGATGTTCTTGAAATTTCCATTTTTGAAACCAAAAACGACTTCTCTCTTCATGCTAGACTTCATAAGATCGACAGGGGGCAGATACATGATTTGTCTGGTTTGGATATGTCCAAACCTTGCTTGTTTATCAACTTGAATGCTTACTATATGACATAAGAATGCTTACCATATGTTTGAATTTTAAAAGCATATAGTCTTCTTATGTCATATAGTAAGCATTCAAAAGTTTTTCTTTGAGAGAGTAGCATGCATTCAAAAGTTGATAAATAAGATTTGTACATATTCAAACCAGACAAATCATGTATCTACCCATATGCATATATATATAACCCTATACTTTTGTCTTATGAAGACGTCAAGGATGAAGAGAAGTGGATTTGGGTTTCAAACATGGAAATTTCAAAAACCTCCCAAAACATGTATATATATCTACCCCTAAACCCTAATCTTTGTCTTATGAAGCCAAGCATATGAAGAGAAGTGATTTTGGGTTTCAAACATGGAAACTTCAAAAACCTCCCAAAAGCTTCATTTTAGAGAGACTAAGAATGATCCATATGCTTACCTTTTCATTGCCATGTTTTAAACTTGTTTTAACCTTGGTCAAACCTAGGATTTGACCAAGATTCAAATGGGAGTAAAAATTCAGAAAAATTCAAAAAAAATGAAAAACCAAAGCACATATATATATAGCCTTGATCTTATGTCATATAGTAAGCATTCAAGTTGATAAACAAGGTCGATCTCTAGACATATTCAAAGCAGAAATATCATGTATATATCATATATATCTACCCCTAACCCTAGCTAAACTCTGTCTTATGAAGTCAAACATATGAAGAGAACTGGGGTTTTGGGTTTCAAACATAAAATTTTCAAGTACCTTCATTTTAGAGTGAGTAAGGAAGGATTCATGCTTACCGTTTCATTTTCATGTTTTAAACTTGTTTAAACCTAGGATTTGACCAAGATTTAAATAGGCATAAAAAATCGAAAGAAATCAAAAATTGAAAAACCAAAGCACATATATATAGCCTTCTTATATCATATAGTAAAAAATTCAAGTTGATAAACAAGGTCTAGACATATTCAAACAAGAAAAATCATGTATCTACACACCTAACCATAAACTCTGTCTTAAGTGGTTTTGAGTTTCAAACATGGAAATTTCACAAACCTCCCAAAAGCTTCATTTTACAGTGACTGAGGAGGATCCATGCTTACCTTTTGGCTTAAACGTTTGAAACCAAAAACCACTTCTCTTCATGCATGCTTGACTTCATAACACAGAGTTTAGCTAGGGTTAGGGGGTAGATACATGATTTTCCTGGTTTGAATATGTATAGACCTTGTTTATCAACTTAATTGATTGCTTACTATATGACATAAGAAGACTACGTGCCTTGGTTTTCATTTTTTGTTTTTTTTGAATTTTATGCTCATATATTTGAATCTTGGTCAAATCTTAGGTTTGACTAAGATTGAAACAAGTTTAAAACATGAAAATGAAAAGTGAAGCATGTATCCTTCTTAGTCACTCTAAAATGAAGCTTTTGGGATGTTCTTGAAATTTCCATGTTTGAAACCCAAAACGACTTCTCTTCATATGCTAGACTTCATAAGATCAACAGGGGGTAGATACATGATTTTTCTGGTTTGGATATACCTAGACCTTGTTTAACTTGAATGCATACGATATGACATAAGAAGACTACGTGCTTTTGTTTTTCATTATTCTGTTTTTTTTGAATTTTGTGCCCACCCATTTGTATCTTGGTCAAATCCTAGGTCTGATAATGATTTAAACAAGATTAAAATATGAAAATGCAAAGGTAAGCATGGATCCTTCTTAGTCACTCTAAAATGAAGCTTTTGGGAGCAAAACCACTTCTCTTCATATGCTTGACTTCATAAGACGGAGTTTAGGGGTTAGGGGGTATAGATACATGATTTGTCTAGTTTGAATATGTCTAGACCTTGTTTATCAACTTAATTGGCTTACTATATGACATAAGAAAACTATTTGCTTTGGTTTTTCTTTTTTCTGACTTTTTTTCAATTTTGATGCCCATTTGAATCTTGTCAAATCCTAGGTTTGACCAAGATAATTTAAACAAGCTTAAAACATGAATATGAAAAGAGGAGCATGTATCCTTCTTAGTCACTCTAAAATGTAGTTTTTGGGAGTTTTTTGAAATTTCCATGTTTAAAACCCAAAACCACTTCTCTTCACATGCTTGACTTCATAAGACAGAGTTAATTAATTTAGGGGTTAATTAGGGGGTATAGATACATGATTTGTGTGGTTTGAATATGTATGGACCTTATTTATCAACAACTTTAATGCTTACTATATGACATAAGAAAACTATTTGCTTGGTTTTTCTTTTTTCAATTTTTTTTTCAATTTTGATGCCCATTTGAATCTTGTCAAATCCTAGGTTTGACCAAGATAATTTAAACAAGTTTAAAACATGAATATGAAAAGGGAAGCATGGATCCTTCTTAGTCACTCTAAAATGAAGCTTTTGGGAGGTTTTTGAAATTTCCATGTTTGAAATCCAAAACCACTTCTCTTCACATGCTTGACTTCATAAGACAGAGTTTAGGGGTTAGGGGTATAGATACATGATTTGTCTGGTTTAATATGTCTAGACCTTGTTTATCAACTTTAATGCTTACTATATGACATAAGAAGACTATGTGATTTGGTTTTTCATTTTTCTGTTTTTATTTTTCTGCCCATTTGAATCTTGGTCAAATCCTAGGTTTGACCAAGATATAGACAAGTTTAACACGTAAATGAGTTAACTTGGATTTCCTACCCTTGAATCCATAGGAAACTTTGTTCTAATGCACTATAATAATCAACCGAGTTTTTACACCAACAGGTCTGTCACTTACGTGTGGTGCCCATGCGTGAGGTCCCACACTTCAGTGAGCACAAGTCACGTGCAATAGGTACGCAAACTCCCAGCCATTTTCTTTGTCAAGAGAAGACGCATCAGGATGCGTATTGGAAGTCTGTGGGTCCTTCTGGATCCTTCGGTCGTCCCTCTCACAAAAAAAAACAAATCTCTCTCATTCTCGGCCTCGCTCGACTCGCTCGCTCGCTCGCTCGCACCTCCTGCTCACTGACAAACCCTGCACAAAAGTCAACATCATCACCCGAAAAAGGGGAGACACCATAATTCTCTCCCTTCTTCTCTCCTTCCGAGTGATCCCTCTTCCTCCGAGTTTCACTCGACGGGCAAACACACATGTGCTGCCTAGTAATAATAAAAAGGTAGAAAAATCGACCTACGAATATATAATTAAATAGGTTAAACTAGGGTTTTACCCAGTACTACAGATCAAGGTTCAAAAAATCCAACTACGGGGTTCGAACAACACGATTCTAATCCAAGAATTTTTTCGACCTAGGTCACCCAAATGGCCTCAAACTATAGGGTTAGCATCTAGTGCAGTATGTGTGAAAATGTATGCACTATGTGTGCTATAACTTGTATGTCTTTCATATTTGAACCAAATTTGAATAAGTTTGAAATATTTGAAAAGGGGCTTTTGGCTTAAACGTTTGAAACCAAAAACCACTTCTCTTCATGCATGCTTGACTTCATAAGACAGAGTTTAGCTAGGGTTAGGGGATAGATGCATGATTTTCCTGGTTTGAATATGTCTAGACCTACTTTATCAACTTAATTGAATGCTTACTATATGACATAATAATACTATGTGCATTGTTTTTTATTTTTTTGATTTTTTTAAAATTGTATGCCCATTTGAATCTTGGTCAAATCCTAGGTTTGAACATGGTTTAAACAAGTTTAAATCATGAATATGAAAAATTAAGCATCTATATATCCTTCTTAGTCACTCCAAAATGTAGCTCTTGGGAGGTTTTTTCGAAATTTCCATGTTTGAAACCAAAACCACTTCTCTTCATGCATGCTTGACTTCATAAGACAGAGTTTAGCTAGGGCGTTAGGGGGTAGATACATGATTTTCCTGGTTTGAATATGTCTAGACCTGGTTTATCAACTTAATTAATTGATTGTTTACTATATGACATAAGAAGACTATGTGCCTTGGTTTTAAATTTTTCTGTTTTTTTTGAATTTTACGCCCATATATTTGAATCTTGGACAAATCCTAGGTTTGACCAAGATTTAAACAAGTTTAAACATAAAAATAAAAAGGGAAGCATGTATCCTTCTTAGTCACTCTAAAATGAAGCTTTTTGGATGTTCTTGAAATTTCCATTTTTGAAACCAAAAACGACTTCTCTCTTCATGCTAGACTTCATAAGATCGACAGGGGGCAGATACATGATTTGTCTGGTTTGGATATGTCCAAACCTTGCTTGTTTATCAACTTGAATGCTTACTATATGACATAAGAATGCTTACCATATGTTTGAATTTTAAAAGCATATAGTCTTCTTATGTCATATAGTAAGCATTCAAAAGTTTTTCTTTGAGAGAGTAGCATGCATTCAAAAGTTGATAAATAAGATTTGTACATATTCAAACCAGACAAATCATGTATCTACCCATATGCATATATATATAACCCTATACTTTTGTCTTATGAAGACGTCAAGGATGAAGAGAAGTGGATTTGGGTTTCAAACATGGAAATTTCAAAAACCTCCCAAAACATGTATATATCTACCCCTAAACCCTAATCTTTGTCTTATGAAGCCAAGCATATGAAGAGAAGTGATTTTGGGTTTCAAACATGGAAACTTCAAAAACCTCCCAAAAGCTTCATTTTAGAGAGACTAAGAATGATCCATATGCTTACCTTTTCATTGCCATGTTTTAAACTTGTTTTAACCTTGGTCAAACCTAGGATTTGACCAAGATTCAAATGGGAGTAAAAATTCAGAAAAATTCAAAAAAAATGAAAAACCAAAGCACATATATATATAGCCTTGATCTTATGTCATATAGTAAGCATTCAAGTTGATAAACAAGGTCGATCTCTAGACATATTCAAAGCAGAAATATCATGTATATATCATATATATCTACCCCTAACCCTAGCTAAACTCTGTCTTATGAAGTCAAACATATGAAGAGAACTGGGGTTTTGGGTTTCAAACATAAAATTTTCAAGTACCTTCATTTTAGAGTGAGTAAGGAAGGATTCATGCTTACCGTTTCATTTTCATGTTTTAAACTTGTTTAAACCTAGGATTTGACCAAGATTTAAATAGGCATAAAAAATCGAAAGAAATCAAAAATTGAAAAACCAAAGCACATATATATAGCCTTCTTATATCATATAGTAAAAAATTCAAGTTGATAAACAAGGTCTAGACATATTCAAACAAGAAAAATCATGTATCTACACACCTAACCATAAACTCTGTCTTAAGTGGTTTTGGGTTTCAAACATGGAAATTTCACAAACCTCCCAAAAGCTTCATTTTACAGTGACTATATAAGGAGGATCCATGCTTACCTTTTGGCTTAAACGTTTGAAACCAAAAACCACTTCTCTTCATGCATGCTTGACTTCATAATATAAGACAGAGTTTAGCTAGGGTACGTTAGGGGGTGTAGATACATGATTTCCTGGTTTGAATATGTCTAGACCTTGTTTATCAACTTAATTGATTGCTTACTATATGACATAAGACGACTACGTGCCTTGGTTTTCATTTTTGGTTTTTTTTTGAATTTTATGCTCATATATTTGAATCTTGGTCAAATCCTAGGTTTGACCAAGATTTAAACAAGTTTAAAACATGAAAATGAAAAGGGAAGCATGTATCCTTCTTAGTCACTCTAAAATGAAGCTTTTGGGATGTTCTTGAAATTTCCATGTTTGAAACCCAAAACGACTTCTCTTCATGCTAGACTTCATAAGATCAACATGGGGTAGATACATGATTTGTCTGGTTTGGATATACCTAGACCTCGTTTAACTTGAATGCATGCATACGATATGACATAAAAAGACTACATGCTTTTGTTTTTCATTATTCTGATTTTTTTGAATTTTGTGCCCACCCATCTGTATCTTGGTCAAATCCTAGGCTTGATAATGATTTAACAAGATTAAAATATGAAAATGCAAAGGTAAGCATGGATCCTTCTTATTAGTCACTCTAAAATGAAGCTTTTGGGAGCAAAACCACTTCTCTTCATATGCTTGACTTCATAAGACGGAGTTTAGGGGTTAGGGGGTATAGATGCATGCATGATTTGTCTAGTTTGAATATGTCTAGACCTTGTTTATCAACTTAATTGGCTTACTATATGACATAAGAAAACTATTTGCTTTGGTTTTTCTTTTTCCTGATTTTTTTCAATTTTGATGCCCATTTGAATCTTGTCAAATCCTAGGTTTGACTGAGATAATTTAAACAAGCTTAAAACATGAATATGAAAAGGGAAGCATGTATCCTTCTTTGTCACTCTAAAATGAAGTTTTTGGGAGGTTTTTCAAATTTCCATGTTTGAAACGACCCAAAACCACTTCTCTTCATATGCTTGACTTCATAAGACAGAGTTCAGGGGTTAGGGGGTATAGATACATGATTTGTCTAGTTTGAATATGTCTAGACCTTGTTTATCAACTTAATTAATTGGCTTACTATATGACATAAGAAAACTATTTGCTTTGGTTTTTCTTTTTCCTGATTTTTTCGATGCCCATTTGAATCTTTGTCAAATCCTAGGTTTGACTGAGATAATTTAAACAAGCTTAAAACATGAATATGAAAAGGGAAGCATGCATCCTTCTTAGTCACTCTAAAATGTAGTTTTTGGGAGGTTTTTGAAATTTCCATGTTTGAAACCCAAAACCACATCTCTTCATGCTTGACTTAATTTATAAGACATAGTTTAGGGGTTAGGGGTAGATACATGATTTGTATGGTTTGATATTTCTAGTCCTTGTTTATCAACTTTAATGCTTACTATATGACATAAGATGACTATGTGATTTGGTTTTTCATTTTTCTGTTTTTTATTTTATTTTTCTGCCCATTTGAATCTTGGTCAAATCCTAGGTTTGACCAAGATTTAGACAAGTTTAACACGTGAAAACGAATAAGTAAGCCTGGATCCTTCTTAGTCACTCAAAAATGTACCAATCGATAGATGTGTTAACTTTGCTTCATGGAAATAATAATGTCATGTAAATGAGTTAACTTGGATTTCCTACCCTTGAATCCATAGGAAACTTTGTTCTAATGCACTATTATAATCAACCGAGTTTTTACACCAACAGGTCTGTCACTTACGTGTGGTGCCCACGCTTGAGGTCCCACACTTCAGTGAGCACAAGTCACGTGCAATAGGTACGCAAACTCCCAGCCATCTTCTTTGTCAAGAGAAGACGCATCAGGATGCGTTTTGGAAGTCTGTGGGTCCTTCTGGATCCTTCGGTTGTCCCTCTCACAACAAAAAAATCTCTCATTCTCGGCCTCGCTCGACTCGCTCGCTCGCTCGCACCTCCTGCTCACTGACAAACCCTGCACAAAAGTCAACATCATCACCCGAAAAAGGGGAGACACCATAATTCTCTCCCTTCTTCTCTCCTTCCGAGTGATCCCTCTTCCTCCGAGTTTCACTCGACGGGCAAACACACATGTGCTGCATAGTAATAATAAAAAGGTAGTACTCGTAGAAAAATCGATATACGAATCTGTAATTAAATAGGTTAAACTAGGGTTTTGCCCAGTTCTACAGATCAAGGGTTCAAAAAATCCAACTACGGGGTTCGAACAACACGATTCTAATCCAAGAATTTTTTCGACCTAGGTCACCCAAATGGCCTCAAACTATAGGGTTAGCATCTAGTGCAGTATGTGTGAAAATGTATGCACTATGTGTGCTATAACTTGTATGTCTTTCAAATTTGAACCAAATTTGAATAAGTTTGAAATATTTGAAAATGGGCTTTTGGCTTAAACGTTGGAAACCAAAACCACTTCTCTTCGTGCATGCTTGACTTCATAAGACAGAGTTTAGCTAGGGTTAGGGGGTAGATGCATGATTTTCCTGGTTTGATTATGTCTAGACCTTGTTTATCAACTTAATTGAATGCTTACTATATGACATAAGAATACTATATGTGCCTTGTTTTTTTATTTTTTTATTTTTTTAAAATTTTATGCCCATTTGAATCTTGGTCAAATCCTAGGTTTGAACATGGTTTAAACAAGTTTAAATCATGAATATGAAAAATTAAGCATCTATATATCCTTCTTAGTCACTCCAAAATGTAGCTCGGTCTTGGGAGGGTTTTCGAAATTTCCATGTTTGAAACCAAAAACCACTTCTCTTCATGCATGCTTGACTTCATAAGACAGAGTTTAGGGTTAGGGGTAGATATATACATTATTTTCTGGTTTGAATATGTCTAGACCTTGTTTATCAACTTGAATGCTTAATTACTATATATATATGACATAAGAATGTTATGTCCTTTGGTTTTTCATTCTTTTGATTTTTTATGAATTTCTATGCCCATTTGAATCTTTTGGTCAAATCCTAGAGGTTTGACCAAGATTTACACAAGTTTAAAACATGAAAATGAAAAGGGAAGCTTGTATATCCTTCTTAGTCACTCTAAAATGAAGTTTTTGGGAGGTTTTTGAAATTTCCATGTTTGAAACCCAAAACCACTTCTCTTCATGCTAGACTGCTTCATAAGACAATTTAATTAGGGGTTAGGGGGTAGATACACATGATTTGTCTGGTTTGAATAAGTCCAAACACCTTGCTTGTGTATCAACTTGAATGCTTACTATATGACATAAGAATGCTTACCATATATGTTTGAATTTTAAAAGCATATAGTCTTCTTATGTCATATATATAGTAAGCATTCAAAAGTTTTTCTTTGAGAGAGTAGCATGCATTCAAAAGTTGATAAATAAGATTTGGACATATTCAAACCAGACAAATCATGTATCGATCTACACCCCCTAACCCTAAACTCTGTCTTATGAAGTCAAGCATGAAGAGAAGTGCTTTTAGGTTTCAAACATGGAAATTTCACAAACCTCCCAAAAGCTTCATTTTACAGTGACTAATTAAGGAGGATCCATGCTTACCTTTTGGCTTAAACGTTTGAAACCAAAAACCACTTCTCTTCATGCATGCTTGACTTCATAAGACAGAGTTTAGCTAGGGCGTTAGGGGGTAGATACATGATTTTCCTGGTTTGAATATGTCTAGAACTGGTTTATCAACTTAATTAATTGATTGTTTACTATATGACATAAGAAGACTATGTGCCTTGGTTTTAAATTTTTCTGTTTTTTTTTGAATTTTATGCCCATATATTTGAATCTTGGTCAAATCCTAGGTTTGACCAAGATTTAAACAAGTTTAAACATAAAAATGAAAAGGGAAGCATGTATCCTTCTTAGTCACTCTAAAATGAAGCTTTTGGGATGTTCTTGAAATTTCCATTTTTGAAACCAAAAACGACTTCTCTCTTCATGCTAGACTTCATAAGATCGACAGGGGGTATAGATACATGATTTGTCTGGTTTGGATATACCTAGACCTCGTTTATCAACTTGAATTCATACGATATGACATATGAAGACTATGTGCTTTAATTTGTTTTCATTTTTCTGATTTTTTTGAATTTTGTGCCCACCCATTTGTATATTGGTCAAATGCTAGGCTTGATAATGATTTAAACAAGTTTAAAATATGAATATGCAAAGTTAAGCATGGATCCTTCTTAGAAACTCTAAAATGAAGTTTTTCGGAGGTTTTTGAAATTTCCATGTTTGCAACCCAAAACAACTTCCTCTTCACATGCTTGACTTCATAAGACAGAGTTTAGGGGTTAGGGGGTATATATAGATACATGATTTGTCTAGTTTGAATATGTCTAGACCTTGTTTATCAACTTTTAATGCTTACTATAAGACATAAGAAAACTATTTCCTTTGTTTTTTCTTTTTTTTTGATTTTTTTCAATATTGATGCCCATTTGAATCTTGTCAAATCCTAGGTTTGACCAAGATAATTTAAACAAGCTTAGAACATGAATATGAAAAGGGAAGCGTGTATCCTTCTTAATTAGTCACACTAAAATGAAGTTTTTGGGAGGTTTTTGATATTTCCATGTTTGAAACCCAAAACCACATCTCTTCATGCTTGACTTAATTTATAAGACATAGTTTAGGGGTTAAGGGGTAGATACATGATTTGTATGGTTTGATATTTCTAGACCTTGTTTATTATCAACTTTAATGCTTACTATATGACATAAGATGACTATGTGATTTGGTTTTTCATTTTTCTGTTTTTTATTTTATTTTTCTGCCCATTTGAATCTTGGTCAAATCCTAGGTTTGACCAAGATTTAGACAAGTTTAACACGTGAAAACGAATAAGTAAGCATGTATCCTTCTTAGTCACTCAAAAATGTACCAATCGATAGATGTGTTAACTTTGCTTCATGGAAATAATAATGTCACGTAAATGAGTTAACTTGGATTTCCTACCCTTGAATCCATAGGAAACTTTGTTCTAATGCAGTATAATAATCAATCGATTTTTTTGCACCAACATGTCTGTCACTTACGTGTGGTGCCCACGCGTGAGGTCCCACACTTCAGTGAGCACAAGTCACGTGCAATAGGTACGCAAACTCCCAGCCATCTTCTTTGTCAAGAGAAGACGCATCAGGATGCGTATTGGAAGTCTGTGGGTCCTTCTGGATCCTTCTTAGTCACTCTAAAATGAAGCTTTTGGGAGGTTCTTGAAATTTCCATGTTTGAAACCCAAAACCACTTCTCTTCATGATTTACTTCATAAAACATAGTTTAATTAGAGTTTTAGGGGTAGATATATACATGATTTTTCTGGTTTGAATATATATGTCTCTAGACCTTTGTTTATCAACTTGAATGCTTAATATACATATGACATAAGAAAACTATTTGCTTTGGTTTTCTTTTTTCTGAATTTTTTTCAATTTTGATGCCCATTTGAATCTTGTCAAATCCTAGGTTTGACCAAGATAATTTAAACAAGCTTAAAACATGAATATGAAAAGAGGAGCATGTATCCTTCTTAGTCACTCTAAAATGTAGTTTTTGGGAGTTTTTTGAAATTTCCATGTTTGAAACCCAAAACCACTTCTCTTCACATGCTTGACTTCATAAGACAGAGTTAATTAATTTAGGGGTTAATTAGGGGGTATAGATACATGATTTGTGTGGTTTGAATATGTATGGACCTTATTTATCAACAACTTTAATGCTTACTATATGACATAAGAAAACTATTTGCTTTGGTTTTTCTTTTTTCAATTTTTTTTTTCAATTTTGATGCCCATTTGAATCTTGTCAAATCCTAGGTTTGACCAAGATAATTTAAACAAGTTTAAAACATGAATATGAAAAGGGAAGCATGGATCCTTCTTAGTCACTCTAAAATGAAGCTTTTGGGAGGTTTTTGAAATTTCCATGTTTGAAATCCAAAACCACTTCTCTTCACATGCTTGACTTCATAAGACAGAGTTTAGGGGTTAGGGGTATAGATACATGATTTGTCTGGTTTAATATGTCTAGACCTTGTTTATCAACTTTAATGCTTACTATATGACATAAGAAGACTATGTGATTTGGTTTTTCATTTTTCTGTTTTTATTTTTCTGCCCATTTGAATCTTGGTCAAATCCTAGGTTTGACCAAGATATAGACAAGTTTAACACGTAAATGAGTTAACTTGGATTTCCTACCCTTGAATCCATAGGAAACTTTGTTCTAATGCACTATAATAATCAACCGAGTTTTTACACCAACAGGTCTGTCACTTACGTGTGGTGCCCATGCGTGAGGTCCCACACTTCAGTGAGCACAAGTCACGTGCAATAGGTACGCAAACTCCCAGCCATTTTCTTTGTCAAGAGAAGACGCATCAGGATGCGTATTGGAAGTCTGTGGGTCCTTCTGGATCCTTCGGTTGTCCCTCTCACAAAAAAAACAAATCTCTCTCATTCTCGGCCTCGCTCGACTCGCTCGCTCGCTCGCACCTCCTGCTCACTGACAAACCCTGCACAAAAGTCAACATCATCACCCGAAAAAGGGGAGACACCATAATTCTCTCCCTTCTTCTCTCCTTCCGAGTGATCCCTCTTCCTCCGAGTTTCACTCGACGGGCAAACACACATGTGCTGCATAGTAATAATAAAAAGGTAAAAAAATCGACCTACGAATATATAATTAAATAGGTTAAACTAGGGTTTTACCCAGTACTACAGATCAAGGTTCAAAAAATCCAACTACGGGGTTCGAACAACACGATTCTAATCCAAGAATTTTTTCGACCTAGGTCACCCAAATGGCCTCAAACTATAGGGTTAGCATCTAGTGCAGTATGTGTGAAAATGTATGCACTATGTGTGCTATAACTTGTATGTCTTTCATATTTGAACCAAATTTGAATAAGTTTGAAATATTTGAAAAGGGGCTTTTGGCTTAAACGTTTGAAACCAAAAACCACTTCTCTTCATGCATGCTTGACTTCATAAGACAGAGTTTAGCTAGGGTTAGGGGATAGATGCATGATTTTCCTGGTTTGAATATGTCATATAGTAAGCATTCAAAAGTTTTTCTTTGAGAGAGTAGCATGCATTCAAAAGTTGATAAATAAGATTTGTACATATTCAAACCAGACAAATCATGTATCTACCCATATGCATATATATATAACCCTATACTTTTGTCTTATGAAGACGTCAAGGATGAAGAGAAGTGGATTTGGGTTTCAAACATGGAAATTTCAAAAACCTCCCAAAACATGTATATATCTACCCCTAAACCCTAATCTTTGTCTTATGAAGCCAAGCATATGAAGAGAAGTGATTTTGGGTTTCAAACATGGAAACTTCAAAAACCTCCCAAAAGCTTCATTTTAGAGAGACTAAGAATGATCCATATGCTTACCTTTTCATTGCCATGTTTTAAACTTGTTTTAACCTTGGTCAAACCTAGGATTTGACCAAGATTCAAATGGGAGTAAAAATTCAGAAAAATTCAAAAAAAATGAAAAACCAAAGCACATATATATATATATAGCCTTGATCTTATGTCATATAGTAAGCATTCAAGTTGATAAACAAGGTCGATCTCTAGACATATTCAAAGCAGAAATATCATGTATCATATCTACCCCTAACCCTAGCTAAACTCTGTCTTATGAAGTCAAACATATGAAGAGAACTGGGGTTTTGGGTTTCAAACATAAAATTTTCAAGTACCTTCATTTTAGAGTGAGTAAGGAAGGATTCATGCTTACCGTTTCATTTTCATGTTTTAAACTTGTTTAAACCTAGGATTTGACCAAGATTTAAATAGGCATAAAAAATCGAAAGAAATCAAAAATTGAAAAACCAAAGCACATATATATAGCCTTCTTATATCATATAGTAAAAAATTCAAGTTGATAAACAAGGTCTAGACATATTCAAACAAGAAAAATCATGTATCTACACACCTAACCATAAACTCTGTCTTAAGTGGTTTTGGGTTTCAAACATGGAAATTTCACAAACCTCCCAAAAGCTTCATTTTACAGTGACTATATAAGGAGGATCCATGCTTACCTTTTGGCTTAAACGTTTGAAACCAAAAACCACTTCTCTTCATGCATGCTTGACTTCATAATATAAGACAGAGTTTAGCTAGGGTACGTTAGGGGGTGTAGATACATGATTTCCTGGTTTGAATATGTCTAGACCTTGTTTATCAACTTAATTGATTGCTTACTATATGACATAAGACGACTACGTGCCTTGGTTTTCATTTTTGGTTTTTTTTTGAATTTTATGCTCATATATTTGAATCTTGGTCAAATCCTAGGTTTGACCAAGATTTAAACAAGTTTAAAACATGAAAATGAAAAGGGAAGCATGTATCCTTCTTAGTCACTCTAAAATGAAGCTTTTGGGATGTTCTTGAAATTTCCATTTTTGAAACCAAAAACGACTTCTCTCTTCATGCTAGACTTCATAAGATCGACAGGGGGTATAGATACATGATTTGTCTGGTTTGGATATACCTAGACCTCATTTATCAACTTGAATTCATACGATATGACATATGAAGACTATGTGCTTTAATTTGTTTTCATTTTTCTGATTTTTTTGAATTTTGTGCCCACCCATTTGTATATTGGTCAAATGCTAGGCTTGATAATGATTTAAACAAGTTTAAAATATGAATATGCAAAGTTAAGCATGGATCCTTCTTAGAAACTCTAAAATGAAGTTTTTCGGAGGTTTTTGAAATTTCCATGTTTGCAACCCAAAACAACTTCCTCTTCACATGCTTGACTTCATAAGACAGAGTTTAGGGGTTAGGGGGTATATATAGATACATGATTTGTCTAGTTTGAATATGTCTAGACCTTGTTTATCAACTTTAATGCTTACTATAAGACATAAGAAAACTATTTCCTTTGTTTTTTTTTTTGATTTTTTTCAATATTGATGCCCATTTGAATCTTGTCAAATCCTAGGTTTGACCAAGATAATTTAAACAAGCTTAGAACATGAATATGAAAAGGGAAGCGTGTATCCTTCTTAGTCACACTAAAATGAAGTTTTTGGGAGGTTTTTGATATTTCCATGTTTGAAACCCAAAACCACATCTCTTCATGCTTGACTTAATTTATAAGACATAGTTTAGGGGTTAAGGGGTAGATACATGATTTGTATGGTTTGATATTTCTAGACCTTGTTTATTATCAACTTTAATGCTTACTATATGACATAAGATGACTATGTGATTTGGTTTTTCATTTTTCTGTTTTTTATTTTATTTTTCTGCCCATTTGAATCTTGGTCAAATCCTAGGTTTGACCAAGATTTAGACAAGTTTAACACGTGAAAACGAATAAGTAAGCATGGATCCTTCTTAGTCACTCAAAAATGTACCAATCGATAGATGTGTTAACTTTGCTTCATGGAAATAATAATGTCACGTAAATGAGTTAACTTGGATTTCCTACCCTTGAATCCATAGGAAACTTTGTTCTAATGCAGTATAATAATCAATCGAGTATTTACACCAACATGTCTGTCACTTACGTGTGGTGCCCACGCGTGAGGTCCCACACTTCAGTGAGCACAAGTCACGTGCAATAGGTACGCAAACTCCCAGCCATCTTCTTTGTCAAGAGAAGACGCATAAGGATGCGTATTGGAAGTCTGTGGGTCCTTCTGGATCCTTCTTAGTCACTCTAAAATGAAGCTTTTGGGAGGTTCTTGAAATTTCCATGTTTGAAACCCAAAACCACTTCTCTTCATGATTTACTTCATAAAACATAGTTTAATTAGAGTTTTAGGGGTAGATATATACATGATTTTTCTGGTTTGAATATATATGTCTCTAGACCTTTGTTTATCAACTTGAATGCTTAATATACATATGACATAAGAATGCTATGTGCTTTGGTATTTCATTCTTTTGATTTTTTTTCTGAATTTTTAGGGCCATTTGAATCTTGGTCAAATCCTTGGTTTGACCAAGATTTAAACAAGTTTAAAACATAAAAATGAAAAGGGAAGTCTGTATCCTTCTTAGTCACTCTAAAATGAAGCTTTTGGGAGGTTTTTAAAATTTCCATGTTTGAAACCCAAAACCACTTCTCTTCACATGCTTGACTTCATAAGACAGAGTTAATTAATTCAGGGGTTAATTACGGGGTATAGATACATGATTTGTGTGGTTTGAATATGTATGGACCTTATTTATCAACAACTTTAATGCTTACTATATGACATAAGAAAACTATTTGCTTTGGTTTTTCTTTTTTCAATTTTTTTTTCAATTTTGATGCCCATTTGAATCTTGTCAAATCCTAGGTTTGACCAAGATAATTTAAACAAGTTTAAAACATGAAAATGAAAAGGGAAGCATGGATCCTTCTTAGTCACTCTAAAATGAAGCTTTTGGGAGGTTTTTGAAATTTCCATGTTTGAAACCCAAAACCACTTCTCTTCACATGCTTGACTTCATAAGACAGAGTTTAGGGGTTAGGGGTATAGATACATGATTTGTCTGGTTTAATATGTCTAGACCTTGTTTATCAACTTTAATGCTTACTATATGACATAAGAAGACTATGTGATTTGGTTTTTCATTTTTCTGTTTTTATTTTTCTGCCCATTTGAATCTTGGTCAAATCCTAGGTTTGACCAAGATATAGACAAGTTTAACACGTAAATGAGTTAACTTGGATTTCCTACCCTTGAATCCATAGAAAACTTTGTTCTAATGCACTATTATAATCAACCGAGTTTTTACACCAACAGGTCTGTCACTTACGTGTGGTGCCCACGCTTGAGGTCCCACACTTCAGTGAGCACAAGTCACGTGCAATAGGTACGCAAACTCCCAGCCATTTTCTTTGTCAAGAGAAGACGCATCAGGATGCGTATTGGAAGTCTGTGGGTCCTTCTGGATCCTTCCGTCCCTCTCACAAAAAAAACAAATCTCTCTCATTCTCGGCCTCGCGACTCGCTCGCTCGCTCGCTCGCTCGCACCTCCTGCTCACTGACAAACCCTGCACAAAAGTCAACATCATCACCCGAAAAAGGGGAGACACCATAATTCTCTCCCTTCTTCTCTCCTTCCGAGTGATCCCTCTTCCTCCGAGTTTCACTCGACGGGCAAACACACATGTGCTGCATAGTAATAATAAAAAGGTAGTACTCGTAGAAAAATCGATATACGAATCTGTAATTAAATAGGTTAAACTAGGGTTTTGCCCAGTTCTACAGATCAAGGGTTAAAAAATATCCAACTACGGGGTTCGAACAACACGATTCTAATCCAAGAATTTTTTCGACCTAGGTCACTCAAATGGCCTCAAACTATAGGGTTAGCATCTAGTGCAGTATGTGTGAAAATGTATGCACTATGTGTGCTATAACTTGTATGTCTTTCATATTTGAACCAAATTTGAATAAGTTTGAAATATTTGAAAAGGGGCTTTTGGCTTAAACGTTTGAAACCAAAAACCACTTCTCTTCATGCATGCTTGACTTCATAAGACAGAGTTTAGCTAGGGTTAGGGGATAGATGCATGATTTTCCTGGTTTGAATATGTCTAGACCTTGTTTATCAACTTAATTGAATGCTTACTATATATATGACATAAGAATACTATGTGCCTTGTTTTTTATTTTTTGATTTTTTTAAAATTTTATGCCCATTTTAATCTTGGTCAAATCCTAGGTTTGAACATGGTTTAAACAAGTTTAAATCATGAATATGAAAAATTAAGCATCTATATATCCTTCTTACTCACTCCAAAATGTAGCTCTTGGGAGGGTTTTTCGAAATTTCCATGTTTGAAACCAAAACCACTTCTCTTCATGCATGCTTGACTTCATAAGATAGAGTTTAGGGTTAGGGGTAGATATATACATGATTTTCTGGTTTGAATATGTCTAGACCTTGTTTATCAACTTGAATGCTTACTATATATATATGACATAATAATGTTATGTCCTTTGGTTTTTCATTCTTTTGTTTTTTTTATGAATTTCCATGCCCATTTGAATCTTTTGGTCAAATCCTAGAGGTTTGACCAAGATTTAAACAAGTTTAAAACATGAAAATGAAAAGGGAAGCTTGTATATCCTTCTTAGTCACTCTAAAATGAAGTTTTTGGGAGGTTTTTGAAATTTCCATGTTTGAAACCCAAAACCACTTCTCTTCATGCTAGACTTCATAAGACAATTTAATTAGGGGTTAGGGGTAGATACATGATTTGTCTGGTTTGAATATGTCCAAACCTTGCTTGTTTATCAACTTGAATGCTTACTATATGACATAAGAATGCTTACCATATGTTTGAATTTTAAAAGCATATAGTCTTCTTATGTCATATAGTAAGCATTCAAAAGGTTTTCTTTGAGAGAGTAGCATGCATTCAGAAGTTGATAAATAAGATTTGGACATATTCAAACCAGACAAATCATGTATCTACACCCCCTAACCCTAAACTCTGTCTTATGAAGTCAAGCATGAAGAGAAGTGCTTTTGGGTTTCAAACATGGAAATTTCACAAACCTCCCAAAAGCTTCATTTTACAGTGACTAAGAAGGATCCAGGCTTACCTTTTCATTTTCATGTTTTAAACTTGTTTAACTCTTGGTCAAACCTAGGATTTGACCAAGATTTAAATGGGCATAAAAAATCAGAAAAAACAGAAAAAAATGAAAAACCAAATAACATAGCCTTCTTATGTCATATAGTAAGCATTCAAGTTGATAAACAAGGTCTAGACATTTTCAAACCAGAAAAAGCATGTATCTACCCCTAACCCTAAACTCTGTCTTACGAAGTCAAGCATGAAGAGAAGTGGTTTTGGGTTTCAAACATGGAAATTTCAAAAACCTCGCGAAAGCTTCATTTTAGAGTGACTAAGAAGGATCCATGCTTACCTATTCATTTTCATGTTTTGAACTTGTTTAAACCTTGATAAAACCCAGGATTTTACCTATTTAATCATAGATTCATAGGTCGATTTTTTACTTTTTTATTTTTACTATGCAGCACATGTGTGTTTGCCCGTCCAGTGAAACTCGGAGGAAGAGGGATCACACGGAAGGAGAAGAAGGGATAGCAGTCACGGGGCCCCTCTTATTATTTATGGTGTATATCTTTTTTCTGGTGATGTTGACTGTTGTGCAGCGTTTGTCAGTGCGCAGGAGGTGCGAGGCTGCGAGCGAGCGAGTCGAGCGAGGCCGAGAATGAGAGAGATGTTTTTTTCTTTTTCTTTTCCGTGAGAGGGACAACAGAAGGATCCAGAGACGACTTCCACTACGCATCCTGGTGCGCGTCTTCTCTTGACAAAGAAGATGGATGGGAGTTTGCGTACCTACTAATCTACTATAGTACTACTACTACACAAGAACCATATACATGTCAAACTTTTCAATCATGACCCACATGCATTTTATGTATATATTCAGAACTTTTAATGCATGCATGAAAACTCAGCAAAATATGTGCATTTTGGGTTGTCGCACATAAATGTGCTTTTACTTGTCTGCCACCAATCCAATTTTCATGTTAGGGGGAAACACGACACACGATGGACATTTCCAATGTTTCACGAATTAATTATCTCAATTTGCATCCATATATATATGCGCCTGGTTACTGAAAGATCGAACCAAAGGTGAACTTGAAACGTTTTAATTTTCATGTTTTAAACTTGTTTAAATCTTGGTCAACCCTTGGATTTGACCAAGATTCATAAAAAATTCAAAAACATAGTCTTCTTATGTCATACAGTCAACATTCAACTTGATAAAACAAGATCTAAACATATTAAAAGAAGAATCATGTATCTACCCCCTAACCCTAAACTCTGTCTTTTGAAGTCAAACATGAAGATACGTGGTTTTGGGTTTACAAAATGGAAATTTCAAAAACCTCCGAAAAGCTTAATTTTGGAGTGACTAAGAAGGATACATGCTTACTTTTTCATTTTCATGTTTTAAACTTGTTTAAAGCTTGGTCAAACCTAGCTAGCTTGGATTTGACCAAGACTCAAGTGCGCATAAAAAATTCGAAAAAACCCCCAAAAATGAAAAACCATAACACATAGTCTTCTTGCGTCACATATATTGTAAGCATTCAAGTGTTGATAAACAATATCTAGACATATCAAACAAGAAAAATCATGTATCTATACCCCTAACCCTAAATTTGTCTTATGAAGTCAAGCATGAAGAGAAGTGGTTTGGGTTTTCAAACATGGAAATTTCGAAAACCGCCCAAAAGCTTCATTTCGGACTGACTAAGAAGGATCCATGCTTACCTTTTCATTTTCATGTTTTAAACTTGTTTAAATTCTTGTTCAAACCTAGGATTTGGCCAAGATTCAAATGGGCATAAAAACAATCGAAAAAATCAAAAATGAAAAACCAAAGCACATAGTCTTCTTATGTCACATAGTAAGCCATTCAACTTGATAACAAGGTCTAGACCTATTCAAACCAGAAAAATCATGTATCTACCCCTAACCCTAAACTCATTTGTCTGATGAAGTCAAGCATGAAGAGAAGTGGTTTTGGGTTTCAAACATAGACATTTCAAAAGCCTCCCAAAAGCTTCATTTTGGAGTGATTGAGAAGGATCCATGCTTAATTTTTCATTTTAATGTTTTAAACTTGTTTAAATCTTGGTTAAACCTATGATTTGACCAAAATTTGATTTGGCATGAAAATTCAAAACAAATCAAATAAATAAAAAACCAATGCACATAGTACATCTTCTTATGTCATATACTAAGCATTCAAGTTGATAAGCCAGGTCTAGACATATTCAAACTAGAAAAATCATGTATCTACCCCTAACCCTAAACTCGATTTGTCTTATGAAGTCAATCATGAAGAGGTGTTTTGGGTTTCAGACATGGAAATTTCAAAAACCTTCCAAAAGCTTCATTTTGAAGTTACTAATTAAGAAGGATCACTACAAGAAAAGTTTGGCAAATTTTCTTGTAGTGGATCCAGGCTTAATTTTTCATCTTCATGTTTTAAATTTTGGTCAAACCTAGGATTTGTCCAAGATACAAATGGGCATAAAAATTCAGGGTAGCATCATACCCCCCTCCTTCCCGCGTAGAAAAAGTGTTAGGCGAGTAGTAGAATGGCATGACCAACAAGTTTCAAGTAAAATTTTGAATATGACCAAAATATACCAATTGATAGATGTGTGTGACCCAAGATTGAGCCATGGTACATTTTGCCAACAAAGTAGCAATTGAGTTGGCTTTCTACCTTAGTAGGCGTGCATTGGAAGGATGCATTATGCCGGCAAAGTTTTCAAACGTTCAAACTTTTCCGGTTTCTCATACAGTATTTGGCTCCTTGAGAAGCATTGATGTGATCATATAAGGTTATCCAAAACTTCGCCTTTCCCGTATTTGCCCGAGCACTCGACACCCCTCGTCCCATGGCGACTCCTCCAGCCATAGCCCCGTGCACCCAGGCTCCACGACTCAGCCTCGGAGGGGTGTGCGCTAAAAGCTCGCAAATGTCTGTGTGCCATTGGTGTGCGATGAAGCAGGCGGCTCTGTGTCTTGCTGTGGCTAGACTCCTGGCGCCCTTTGATCTAGGAGAGGGAGAGGAGGGAGGGGGTCCCATGAAGCGGCGGTGGCCCAGGTATCGGCGGCAGCCCAGGCAGCAGCGGCAAAGTGGGCTGGTCGGAGCATAGGCATGCGCCGGGGGCGAACCTCGCCGGGTGAGGATGCTTCCATTGTGAAGAAGCACTTGCCATCCAGGGCTTCGGGTTCGCCAACAAACTCAGCGCCTCGGTCCATGGCGTTGCCGTCGTGGGGACGTCGGGGGCGGCGGCGACGTGCTGCAGCCCCAGCCTTTAGTGGGGACCAAAGTGCGACCGACCACATCACGGCGTCGGCAGCATTGGGGATGCCGATGGGCATCCACTGCCACACACAGATTTGGGAGGTTCTGGCCGGGCCGAGTTCCAAACTTCCATCATCGGAGCCGAGGGCTTGGTACTTCAAATTCCGAATCAGGCAATCCTTCGACCCCAATCAGCTTCTGCCTGTGGTCCAAATCCGAGATATCTTGGCGGCAGCTATGCTGGTTAAGCTTAGCCGGACAGCGGCAATCGACGATCTGCAAAACCTAGATGCCTTCCGAGGATTTGCAGCAGCCGTCAATGCACTCGTGGAGGCATCGCATGCTGGTAGCAGCGGCGAATGCGGGTATGTTGTTTTACTCCCTTTGTATGCTTTTGTCATAAAAATCAATTTGCTAATTCTCATTCGATTGAAAATCAGACCCATTCACCATCAACTCTCAAACAGTGGACACTAGTAATATGTAGAACTAGAAATTACACAAGATTTCTGTACTGCTAGTACTATTACTTCGACGCTACATGTTGTTTACACGAGGAAATTGCACAAACTACCGCTTATTGCTGCCTTCTTGCTTAAAACACTTTTTAAAACTGTAATTTTTTTCCGCACAAACCACCAACTATCGTTTTCTGTTGCAGGGAATTTCAAATTTAGGATTGAGCTGTTTAAGAGCAAATCAGATGATCGGGGACCACCAACTACTATAGTTTTAATTGCAAATAGAATAGATTTTGCAAAATTATGAAACGCACATAACGTTTGAATTACTACAATTTTTTTGAAGGTTTGATATTTTCATCATTTTTGTGTGAATCTTACACCAAGTAACACAACTTTCAGACGGAATACAAAATATTTTCAAACTTCCTAGATTTGATAGCTCAAATATTTTTAATTACTAGTTTTTCAGTATTTTAAAAAGTCGAAACACTATATTTTGGCTGAATGTTAGAAAATATATTTCATGATTATCCCATATTAGTTAAGAAGTACATAAACTAGTAGTAGTAATAAAGAACAGAGGGAGTTTATGGAGATACATCCATTAAGGGCATGTTAGTGTGTGTTGGTGTATTACTTATGCCTTCTTTGGTTAATACACTTCTCAAGTGATCCCCGCAAACCCTCTATTCTTGCCTAGAATACAAAAACTCCCCATCAAAGTATTAGTGCATTTTTTGGATGAGTATTCGAGAGGATTGGGTGAACACCAAGGATTTGCATAGGGAATTGGTACAATTGAATCCTTGGCTGTTTGATTTGTAGGATTGTTTCCGATAGGAATTTTTCCTAAGGATTTCTTTGCACAGATTCCATAGAAAATTAAACATCTACTCATACCTCTTTTTAAGAATGCTTTACTTTTCCTATGGTGGAATCAAACAAAGTTTGGATTCTATGAATTCCTATAGGATTGGAGTGGACATGACATTGCAATCCTACATTTCCCTATTCCTACATCTTTCGGTAGGCATTTGCCTAGAATAAATAACCATGTGTATTACGGAGTAGCAGTAAAATATAGGTTTATTTCTCTAAAGCATCTTGCACTGTACTAGTACATGGCTTAAGAGACAATATTTTTACCATTTTTTTTGCGAGAAGACAATATTATTACCATAGTTACTAAGTACATTTTATTGGATGATGAAGTGATAGCCCTCATCAATGCATTGTGAATTATTAGGGCATGGGTCACACGTGATTTACGAGTACACCGCACGATCGAGAGCCGCCGTCCCTCTTTGCTTTTTACCGATGCGGCGGAGCTCCTCCCCACACCCACGAATAACTGAAAGCCACAACTGCTGGGGAAAAGTCTTGCGCCGAGAAAATCTACAACCGTGGTTGAGTACATGTGTTTCTTAAGATACGAGTGCTCCAATGCATTTTTTCTTTCCTTTTACTAATTTACCTTGAAAATCCTGCACGTCCACTTATTTGTGGACGGAGGGAGTATCACGCCAAGAGGAAGTAGGACAATACTTTTGCCAGCTGTTGGCTCTTCTATTGTTCTTGCTCTAAAGAAACCCCGATTGTGAAAGGCCAAGGCGTACTTCTTTTGGTCACGCAAAATTCAAAATACTGCCATGGACATTGAATTGACATGACAACACATAGCTTGGGATGTCCAAATTTGCACGTTAGACCAGTGACTTGTTCTTCACCTTTTCAGAGGGAACAGTGACTTTTTATTATGGGTCTATACACTTTCCAAGAAACAGGAGGAGATGCTGTAGAGTGTAGAGGAGCGAAGTCAAGCGCCCCGCCCCCACCTGCCCTATTTCTGTTCACCTCCATCGTCTACCTCCGCCCCCGCCCGCACCAATCGACCACCTTCCATAGCACACGCCAGTGCCGCCGCCATGCAGCTTTAGAATCAATTCCACCGCCCAGTTTGAGAGCCTCCGTTCTTCATCTTCCCCGCCACCTGCCGCCATCGAACCCAAATTAAACTCCAATCAGTTGAACCCAAACCTCATAGACCCACCCCCTGCCCTGCGATGGCGGCATCGAACAAGGAAAATGATGACTCTGAACTGTTTCAGAAGGTCTTTTCCGAAGGTCCCCTTGAAGAACTCGTAACAAGATGCGACGTCATCACCGCCGCGAGCCTCGTCGGTTCGTCCAAACTATTTTTCGACTCTGCAAATGATAGTGCAACTCTATCTTTTTCTCTCCCGTTTGGCCTCCCATGTGTTCTTCATTCTCACCCGACGAAGGTAGCACGGGATTGCAAGCTGACGCCGCTGGACAGGTTCTCCTCCGACGCTGTGATGCCAGACGGTACGGGTAAGCAGTGGGTAGGTGCCAATGGAGATTGGGTTGCCATGGTTGACACTGGCTTTCCTGCTTGCAAATGGAAACTTGTCAACGTCTACACTCGCCGTGAAATTCCTCTCCCTGTGCCGTTTGAAACCACCCACATTCCAAATATATACCACCACAACCTTCGTGCTATTATATTTCACAAGATATATATTTGCCAAGTTCCCACAGCTGCTGGGGGGTACAAAAATTTCTCTCTTGTTGCTGTTTTTGACATCAGAGTTGCCCTCCTTTGCGGCGAAGATTCTGGATGGACAGTTCTTACAGAGCCCAAGTCCCACATCTTTTACAATTACAGCGATGCAATTCTCCACAATGGGCTTGTGTTTGCCACAACTCATACTGGCACTGTTCACGCATGGAATCCTCAGCAAGCTGGTAATTTTCCTCCGGACGTAAGTAGTGTATGATGAGCTTCATTATTCATGGCTGTAAAGATAATTTTAATGCACAAACTTATTAATTTTCGAACCTGACTGATCTGACTTGGAGGCTTGGGGCATATTTGCTTCGGATGAAATTTCATTGGTATTTAGACTTTTTATTCGAGATGATTACCATAGAAAAATTTGAGGATTGTATAATTAGGAGTTTTATTCTCAGATTGAATTATGTTGGATTTTGACCTCTACTTGAACTTCTTGAAATGAATCCTTTGGTTTCCCATGTGATGTACTGAAATACACCAATATGCTGTATTATTGAATGGAAATGCCATTATATCATCCCATCTGAATCCTAATGCGTTTTCCCAATTCTTACGTTTTCAGATTTGTGCAAACCAAACATACCCTTCTTAACAGTAATTTCGTTTTCAAGCAGGTCCTCCGCTGATCGTAGAGCCACCGCCCATTGTGTTTGAATGGCGGTGTGCACTTGATGATGCTCTTGGCCATGATCACGAGGTCGATTATGGCATGTGGTGGTTAGCAAGATCTATAGATGGTTCTAGACTTCTTCTGATCCATACACTGGGCATTGCTGATGAAAGGGAATATTCCTGTAAAGTTTGCCATACTGCTTCTGATCGTCGTGTTCATCATGGTCGCACTGTTGGCAACTATGCTTCTGGGTTTGGTTGCCTGGTGTTCACGAAGGACACTAGTAAGTTAAATGAAGGTATTCCATGGGAAAAGATTGATGACCTTGGAGAATATTCTCTTTTCCTTGGAGTGAACTATCCGATTATGCTGCCATTAGGCGGTGCAGATGTTGTCCCAGGATGTCTGACGAGAAGAAATTGTGTGTACACCTTGCCGAATGAAGCATGGCTTCGCAATTCGCAGCTGCCTGAAATATGCCGATTCAGTCTGAATCGTGAAGATTGCGCCGTTGGTTTCCAAACCAACGCCTTGGAGAAAACATGCAAAACAAAAAAAGATAGGTACCTGGTAAAGACACCGCTTTGGTTCATCCCAAACTTCGCCAACGCCCCGGATTGGAACAAGTGTGATGTTTAATTCTGAAACAGGGCCTGCAGCCATTGTAGCTACTGATAGTATGTAATTTCATAGCTAATGAACGAGGCAATTGTGGTCTACTAGTTACAACTGTTTTGTAAAGAGGTGGTCTATAAGTATACCCCTCTCTTCATTGATGCATTTGTGGTCTACTTGATGGTACTCTTAAATATATGGGTGTGGCTCCTCAACACATAATGTGGGAGTATTATTGTGTTAAAGTTGAAGGCTTGATCAACTATAGGTTCACTTCTCTAGTTACATTACTAGGTACTCCGGTTGGCTATGTTGTGATGAAATTGTGTTCTGTTGTTCGGTGAAGACAAAAGTAGAACTATGGTATGCTTATGTTTAAGAGCAAGCGAGGGTTTAGCTTGAGATGTTAAAATTCAGATTTGAACTATTTTTTGATATGGAAATTTGAAATATATATGGTACTGTATATGATTATGTGTAACAACAAGCGACGAAAGGGCTGATGCTCCTATTCCTTGTCGGCGGGAGGACTATGTGTGCGGCGACTTGAGCCAAATTAGAAGGCCATAGCTATGTTGATTGGTCCTTGAAGTTGGAGGGGCTAGGATTTCGGATGAGCGGAGTGGGGGAAGTTGTTGCTCATGGAACATAAGTCCTTAAAATAGTAATGTTAGTATATAGGAGTACAAGGTATATACTTGTACTATTTTAGTACTATAATAAGTATATCGGGTTCATCAAAAAGAATTATCTCGGGTTCACAACCACGTGGGGTCAAGGTGAGGGAAAGTTGGTCAATACCTCTTACCGCTATATCCCCGCCCCAAGTTCTAATGCGCAAGTGCTGTTATTTTTTTTAAGGGAAATAGTGGTTCCTCTCTCCCGGAAACATGCCCCGCATCTCCACCTCCTAGTATCGTAGTACTACTACTGCATCTTCTCCAAAAAAAACCCTCTTCTGTCTCTTTCTCCCGTTCACCCCTCTCTCCCTTGCATTGGATTACCGACTCCAATGAAGCAGAAGCGTAAGATTGAGGAGATTCCTGATTGCTACCACCAGTCCATGGGGTGGGGCAACCTCCACTACCCACTGGTGGAGAACATAGCCGAGCGGGCGGATATCCTCAGCACTGGTCGCCTCGCTCGAGGCATGATCGGCATGCGGCATGCCATCCGCGGAGCGCATAAGGTTCCGTTCGGTTTACCGAGCCTGCTCCACTGCGACCCCGAGACATGGCCAGACGACCGCGACAATACTGTAAGAGTATTTATTTATTTACTCATCTCGTTTCAGCTTGTGTTTTTTCAATCAACTTTTCTTATTGCCAAACATCATGCATGAATTTAGACTCAACATAATCACCTGATTTGGGAGTACTGTAAGGTTTGCTGCCTTCACTATGCACATGTACTCTTCGGAATTGCTTTATTTATCCATTATATCTGTGCTTCAGTTCTGCACAATCCGCTCTTCATTCTGTCGAATACCTTGCATGCATAGACAATTTTGAAACAAATCCTATTTGCAGGGCATTCACGCGTTGCTGATGCCATTAGACAAGCCGACAGTTCCAGCATTTATCCATACCAAGGAGGAACTGGATGGACATGGACCCATGCACTGGGTGGGTTGTAACGGCGACTGGGTGGCATTTGTCCAGCAGGACGGGCACTTGACGATCCGCAACATATACATATCAGATACTATTATACCTCTTCCATCTCTGCAAGATGCAGGAATTTCTTTGGGCCCTACTAGTGAATGGTGGCATGGCAGCCCACCATTCCTGTTCAAATACAAAATAGATAAAAGTTTGGAACTGCTCAAAGTACGGATCGTCAAGAGGCCGTACAAAGATGATCTAGCAGGGCCATGGCATTACGAGGTAATCGTTGTATTTGACGAATTGATTGCTATCCTACAAGCGCCCCTAGAAAAGGAGTGGAATATCCTGAGAAACCCTGAATTCTTTGATAGAAACAGCTATGTCGATGCCATGGGCATTCCTGGATATGGTACAAGTTCACACCTACATCGTGTATACGCAGTTACATATCCGTATGGAGATGTTCTGGTTTGGGAACCATATACCTGTGGTGAGTCTTTGTTTTATGTCTTAACTAGTAAATGGCATGCTGCACATGTTGGACCAATTACGATTCGCAATACTGATGTATAAAAGTTGCGTTCTAAATGTTGTTCAAACTTTCAATACAACTAATAATTTGGTTATACCATCAAAATAAGTGTGAGCATACAGTTTATAAATATGAACAAAAATTTGGAACCTTTCTTAATCACTATCAAGTGGGACGTGTGATATCGGTGTGAGACTGCTCTGATTTTTCTTCATAATGGAAACATGACGGTTCTAGAAACACGTGGACACTGGTGTGGTATTTTTTTCACGCGAATACCTCTAATCCCAACCGTTAGATTTTGGACACCAACAGTTGGAATTGCTGCTACATGTCTTGTTAAAAACTGGTGCCTTATAGTAGTAGAAAATAGAAGATAGAAGAGAAGAGATAATTTTCAGTGTAGTTCCTACTTGCTGCATTGTGGTTGATCTTTGTGCATTGCAGGGACACATGCAGCCCCGCGTCTCATTGACGCCCCTGTCATTGAAGATGAAGAAGCAGAAGTGGCTGCAATTTTCGCTCAAATCGAGGGAGATGCTGTCATGGAAGATGATGAAGCAAATGTGGCTCAAGGCGATGGAGGTGCCGATGAAGATAATGATGCTGATGAAGAAGAATTAGAAGAAGAAGAATTAGAAGAAGACGAATTTGATGATGAAGAATTAGATGATGAAGAATTAGATGATGATGGTGATAATCATAATTATGAAGATGAAGATGTATTTCTTGGATTTTCTGACCAGCGCACTTGGTTCCTGGCACCAATGAGAGCAGAGTCCATTACTGGTGAATCTGATCTCGCGTGGATTCAGGTTAAAGGTTATCGGCCCATCCTCGGTCCTCCAATATTACATATGGGTAACAAGCTGAGGTCTTATCCTTTGGTACGGTGCTACGTTTTCTTGAGATCTGCCCATACCTTGGACCCTGTAGAAGAGGCAAGGTGGGAAAGATTGAACAATTTGAAGGGGCGTTCTTTATTTCTTGGACTCAATCACCCAATTTTCATGCTACCCCCGCCAGTCGACGCAGAGGCTGCAGAACCAGATTTCCAATTGTTCAAACCTGACTGTGTCTTTGCTACCCACAATCGCGCCCGTGATACATGGATACGTCCAAGGCCAAATTGGTGCAGAATGCACGTCAATGGAGGTCCTGCCATAGGCTCAAGATTGCAGTACAAAAAAGAGAAGACTGAACATAGAGCCGAAGCACCCATGTGGTTCGTCCCAACACTTCCACCTGTTTTTCCTTGAGAAATAAGAGACAGATGGTGACCTTATTTTATAGAGAAAACATAGTGTTCGTGAACTTAACCTCATGAACATTCGCTGTTCGGTTTTTGCTGAAATCAAAATTTTGCAGAGATGAAGATCTTTGTTTGAATCCCGTGCTGAACATATTTTTCACAAATTAGCTACCCGTATTGTGATGAATACATGCTGGTTTGTTGTTTGGTGCAGTAGCAGACATGAAGATCTTTGTCCTGAATACCACAATGGACATCTTTTTTTTCTTCAAAAATTAGCTAAGCTCACGCTATTAGGCGCAAATGCCTATTAAGAGATTTGGTGCTCTTGGGCACCATTGCTCCTGCTATTTTAGAAAAAAATAAAAAAAAATTTATTTGTTCAAAAAATTAGAAAACAAATCATGGAGTAGCTAATGAATTGTCCCATAAACGTGCAAAATTTCAGTTTCAAATAAAAAAAATTCTGGGCTACACAAAAGTAACAAACGTGTGGATCTGGGTATGCATATTTCAAATCTCCAAATTTCAACAGATTGTCTTTTTTGTGTAGTCTACAATATAAAGAATATCATATTAAAATTTTACACGCTTGTAGGTTACTTTATTTATTATGTCTACATTCATTTTCAGATTTTTTTGAAACAAATATGTATGCTATTTGATTTTTTTTAAACAGCAGAGCACTGGTGCCCATTAGCCAAAGACACTTTTCGCAAATGCCTACAATAAAGGAACGGATGGTGACCTTATTTTATAGAGAAACCATAGTGTTTGTGAAGTTAAAGTCATGAACACACGCTGTTCGGTTTTTGGTGAAATCAAAATTTAGCAGAGATGAAGATCTTTGTTTGAATCCCGTGATGAACACATTTTTCCTAAATTAGCTACCAGTATTGTGATGAATACATGCCGGTCTGTTTTTCGGTGGAGTAGCAGACATGCAGGGGATCGAAAGAAACGGCAAAGTAGCCAGAAATCAGGGGTCAAATATAAATTCGAGAAAGGAAACGTTTATTCAACAGTCAGGCTGACATGTGGGACGTATCTTGCAGCCGCAGCCCCAACATTTATCATTCAGAGAGGATGACATGTGGGACCCACGAACCAGTATCGTTCTCGGCGTTTCTCAAAGGGGGCAGGAGATCGAAAGAAAAAGGCAAGTAGCTCGAAATCAGGTGTCTTAAAAATCCAAGAAAGGAAAGGTTTATCGCACAAAGAGGCTGACATATTGTACCCAGTTTGCAGCAGCGTCATCAACGTTTCAAAGGCGGTGGAGTTCGAAAGAAAAAGGCAAATAGCCAGAAATTAGGGGTCAAAAATAAATCCAGCAAAGGAAACTTTTATCGTACAAAGAGGCTGACATGTGGGACCCAGCCAGCAGCGTCCTCAACGTTTCTAAGGTGGCAGGCAATGGAAAAAAGGCAAATAGCCAGAAATTAGGGGTCAAAAATAAATGCAACAATAGAAACTCTTATTGTTCATAGAGGCTGACATGTTGGACCCATGAGCCAGCAGGGCCCTCAACGTTTCAAAGGCGTCACGGGATCAAAAGAAAAGAACCAAGTAGTCATTAATTAGGTGTCAAAAATAAATCCAAGAAAGTAAATGTTTTACTTTTCATAGAGGCTGTCATATGGGACCCATGAGCCAGCAGCGTCCTCAACGTTTCTAAGGCGGCTGGGGATCGAAAAAAAAAGCGAAGTAGCCATTAATTAGGGGTCAACTATAAATCCAAGAAAAGAAATGTTTATTGTTCTTAGAGGCTGACATGTGGGAGCTATGCGCCAGCAGCGTCCTCATCGTTTCAAAGGCGGTCGGGGATCCAAAGAAAAAGGCAAATAGCCAGAAATCAGGGGTAAAAAAAATCCAAGAAAAGAAATATTATTGTTCATAGAGGCTGGCATGTGGGACCCATGAGCCAGCAGCGTCCACAATTTCAAAGGCGGCACAGGATCGAAAGAAAAAGGCAAGTGACCAAAAATCAGGGGGTAAAAAATCCAAGAAAAAAACTTTATTGTACATAGAGGATGACATGCGGGTCCCATGAGCCAACAACTTACTCGTCGTTTCAGAGGGCCGAGGCGGCATGAGATCGAAAGAAAAAGGAAAGTGACCAAATATCAGGAGCAAAAAATAATCCATGAAAAGAAACTTTCATTGTACATAGAGGATAACATAGGGTCCCATGTTGTAGCAGCGGTCTGAACGTTTCAAGGACGGCATGAGATCGAAAGAAAAAGGCAAGTGACCAAATATCAGGAGCCAAAAATAATCCAAGAAAAGAAACTTTTATTGTACCTTTGAGAGTCGGCATGAGATTGAAAGAAAAAGGCAAGTGACCAAATATCAGGAGCCAAAAACCTAGAAAAGAAACTTTTATTGTACATAGAGTATGACATGCGGGTCCCATGACGCTGCAGCATCCTCAACGTTTCCAAGGCGGCAGGGGATCAAATGAAAAGGAAATAGCCAAAAAGCAGAGGGTGAAAAAAATCGAAGAAAAGAAACTTTTATTGTTCGTAGTGGATGACATGTGGGACCCATGAGGCAGCAGCATCCTCAACGTTTCCAAGCAGCAGGGGATCGAAAGAAAAAGGAAATAGCCAAAAATCAGAGCGTGAAAAATAATCCAAGAAAAGAAACTTTTATTTTACATAGAGGATGACATGTGGGTCCCATTTTGCAGCAGCGGTCTCAATGTTTCATATGCGGCTTGAGATCAAAAGAAAACGAAAGTAGCCCGAAATTAGGGGGAATAAAACTCCAAGAAAAGAAAGTTTTTTGTACATAGAGGATGACATACGGGTCCCAAGGCGGCAGGGGAACAAAAGAAAAAGGAAATAGCCAAAAATCAGAGGGGTGAAAAAAAATCCAAGAAAAAAGAAAATTTTAGAGTTCATAGTTCATAGAGGATGACATGCGGGTCCCATGAGGCAGCAGCGTCCACAACGTTTCCAAGGCGGCACACAGGAACAAAAGAAAAAGGATGTACCCCTGCTGGGCCTTTTGATCAAAAAATAATCCAAGATAAGGAAGATATAAATTGGGGCTGCCTGGCCATCTGGGCCTTCTAACCTGCTGGACGTCTTTTGACTCGTACAATTTCAGCCCACTCCAAAACAAGAAAGTCCTATGCTTCGCAAAAACAAAACAAAAACAAGGAGATTCATATTAGTTCGTTTATGTAAAAATAAAGATTTAATTTATCCGTTTGCAATAGCTCAGAGCGAAATACACTTTTTATTGTCTGTAAAATAATCAAGATATCACATGTTTCTTGTACGGGGAGGCTGACATCGGGACCCATGAGCCAGCAGCGTCGTCAAAGTTTTAAAGGCGGCAGGGGATCGAAAGAAAAAATAAATCAAAAATCAGTGGGTAAAAAAATCGAAGAAAAGAAACATTTATCGTTCTGAGAGGATGACATGCGGGACCCATGTGGCAGCAGCATCCTCAACGTTTCCAAGGCAGCACGGGATCCAAAAAAAGGCAAAATAGCCAGAAATTAGGGGTCAAAATAACTCCAAGAAAAGAAAGGTTTATCGTCCATAGAGTCTGACATGTGGGACCCATTAGCGAGCAGATTCTTCAACGTTCAAAGGCGGCAGGGGATCAAAAGAAAAAGGAAGTAGCCAGAAATTAGGGGTAAAAAATAACTCCAACAATGGAAACTTTTATTGTTCATAGAGGATGACATGCGGGACCCATGAGCCAGCAGCTTCCTCAACGTTTCAAAGGCGGCATGGGATCGAAAGAAAAAGGCAAGTGACCAAATATCAGGAGCCAAAAATAATCCAAGAAAAGAAACTTTATTGTACATAGAGGATGACATGCGGGTCCCATTTAGCAGCAGCGGTATCACCGTTTGAGATGCGGCAGGAGGTCTCGAAAGAAAAAAGGCAAGTGACCAAATATCAGGAGCCAAAAAATCCAAGAAAAGAAAGTTTTATAGTACATAGAGGATGACATGCGGGTCCCATTTAGCATCAGCGGTATCACCGTTTGGGAGGCGGCAGGGGATCGAAAGAAAAAGGCAAGTGACCAAATATGAGGTGCCAAAAATAATCAAAGAAAAGAAAGTTTTCAACGTTTCAAAGGCGGCAGGGGATCAAAAGAAAAAGGAAGTAGCCAGAAATTAGGGGGCAAAAATAACTCCAAGAAAGGAAACTTTTATTGTTCGTAGAGGATGACATGGGGGACCCATGAGCCAGCAGCTTACTCAACGTTTCAAAGGTGGCATGAGATCGAAAGAAAAACGCAAGTGACCAAATATGAGGTGCCAAAAATAATCAAAGATTTATTGTACATAGAGGATGACATGCGGGTCCCATTTTGCAGCAGCGGTCTCAATGTTTGAAATGCGGCTTGAGATCAAAAGAAAAAGAAAGTAGCTAGAAAGTAGGGGGTCAAAAAAATCCAAGAAAAGAAAGTTGATGGACATAGAGGTTGACATGCGGGTCCCATGTGCCAGCAGCTTACTCAACGTTTCAAAGGGGCCAGGGGATCAAAAGTAAAAGGCAAGTGACGAAATATCAGGAGCCAAAAATCAGAGGGTGAAAAAAATCCAAGAAAACAAACTTTTATAGCACATAGAGGATGACATGCGGGTCCCATGAGCCAGCAGGTTCCTCAACGTTTCAAACGTGGCATGAGATCGAAAGAAAAAGGCAAGTGACGAAATATCAGGAGCCAAAAATAATTCAAGAAAAGAAACTTGATTGTACATAGAGGATGACATGCGGGTCCCATGTGTAAGCAGCTTACTCAACGTTTCCAAGGCGGCAGGGCATCAAAAGAAAAAAGGAAATAGACAAAAATCAGAGAGTGAAAAAAAACCATAGAAAATAAACTTTTATAGCACATAGAGGATGACATGCGGGTCCCACGAGCCAGCAGGTTCTCAAAGTTTCAAACGTGGCATGAGATCGAAAGAAAAAAAGGCAAGTGACCAAATATCAGGAGCCAAAAATAATCCAAGAAAAGAAAGTTTATTGTACGTAGAGGATGACATGCGGGTCCCATTTTGCAGCAGCGGTATCACCGTTTGAGAGGCTGCACGGGATCGAAAGAAAAAGGCAAGTGACCAAATATCAGGAGCCAAAAATAATCCAAGAAAAGAAATTTTATTGTACGTAGAGGATGACATGCGGGTCCCATTTTGCAGCAGCGGTCTCAACGTTTCCAAGGCGGCACAGGACCAAAAGAAAAATGAAGTAGCCAGAAATCAGGGGGTGAAAAAAATCCAAGAAGAAAGATTTCAATTGGGCTGCATCTGGACATCTGGGCTTTCGAACTATCCTGCTTGGCCTTTTGACTCGTACAATTTCAGCCCACTCCAAAACAGGAAAGTTCCGAATTTTCTAAAAAAACAGGAAAGTCCTATGCTTCGCAAAGACAAAAAAACAAGGAGATTCAACATATAAGTTTGTTTATGTAAAAATAAAGATTTAATTATCCGTTTGAAATAGCTCAGAGCGCAATACATTGTTTATTGTCTGCAAAATAATCAAGATATCATATGTTTCTTGTACGGGGAGGCTGACATCGGGGACCCATGAGCCAACAGCGTCGTCAACGTTTTAAAGGCGGCAGGGGATGGAAAGAAAAAATAAACCAAAAATCTGTTGGTAAAAAATCCAAGAAAAGAAACATTTTCGTTCTGAGAGGATGACATGCGGGACCCATGAGGCAGCAGCATCCTCAGCGTTTATTGTTCATAGAGGTTGACATGTGGGACCCGTGAGCCAGCGGCGTCCTCAACGTTTTAAAGGCTGCAGGTGATCGAAAGAAAAAATAAGCCAAAAATCGTTTGGTCAACAAAATCCAAGAAAATAAACATTTACCGTTCGAGAGGATGACATGCGGGACCCATGAGGCAGCAGATCCTCAACGATTCCAAGGCGGCAGGGAAATATCCAGAAATTAATGAGGGGTTCAAAATAAATCCATCAAAGGAAACTTTTATTGTTCATAGAGGATGACATGTGGGACCGACCTGCCAACAGCGTCCTCATCGTTTCAGAGGGGGCAGGAGATCAAAAGAAAAAGGCAAATAGCCAGAAATTAGGGGTAAAAAATAACTCCAAGAAAGGAAACTTTTATTGTTCGTAGAGGATGACATGCGGGACCCATGAGCCAGCAGCTTACTCAACGTTTCAAAGGCGGCATGAGATCGAAAGAAAAAGGCAAGTGACAAAATATCAGAGCCAAAGATAATCCAAGAAAAGAAACTTTATTGTACGTAGAGGATGACATGCGGTCCCATTTAGCAGCAGCGGTCTCAACGTTTCAAATGCGGCTTGAGATCAAAAGAAAAAGAAAGTTGATTGTACATAGAGGATGACATGCGGGTCCCATGAGTCAGCACCATACGTTTCAAGGCGGCAGGGATCAAAAGAAAAAGGAAATAGCCAAAAATCAGAGGGTGAAAAAAATAAAGAAAATAAACTTTTATAGTACATAGAGGATGACATGCGGGTCCGATGAGCCTGCAGTTCCTCAACGTTTCAAACGTGGCATGAGATCGAAAGAAAAGGCAAGTGACCAAATATCGGAGCCAAAAATAATTCAAGAAAAGAAACATGATTTACATAGAGGATGACATGCGGGTCCCATTTAGCAGCAGCGGTATCACCGTTTGAGAGGCAGCAGGGGATCCAAAGAAAAAGTCAAGTGACCAAATATGAGGTGCCAAAAAAATCCAAGAAAAGAAAGTTTTATAGTACATAGAGGATGACATGCGGGTCCCATTTAGCAGCAGCGGTATCACCGTTTGAGAGGCGGCAGGGGATCGAAAGAAAAAGGTAAGTGACCAAATATGAGGTGCCAAAAATAATCCAGGAAAAGAAAGTTTTATAGTACATAGAGGATGACATGCGGGTCCCATTTAGCAGCAGCGGTATCACCGTTTGAGAGGCGGCAGGGGATCGAAAGAAAAAGTCAAGTGAAAAATATGAGGTGCCAAAAAATCCAAGAAAAGAAAGTTTTATAGTACATAGAGGATGACATGCGGGTCCCATTTAGCAGCAGCGGTATCACCGTTTGAGAGGCAGCAGGGATCGAAAGAAAAAGGCAAGTGAAAAAATATCAGGAGCCAAAATAATTCAAGAAAAGAAAGTTTTATAGTACATAGAGGATGACATGCGGGTCCCAAGCAGCAGCGGTATCACCGTTTGAGAGGCGGCAGGGATCGAAAGAAAAAGGCAAGTGACCAAATTTGAGGTGCCAAAAATAATCCAGAAAAGAAAGTTTTATAGTACATAGAGGATGACATGCGGGTCCTGGCAGCAGCGGTATCACCGTTTGAGAGGCGGCAGGGGATCGAAAGAAAAAGGCAAGTGACCAAATTTGAGGTGCCAAAAATAATCCATGAAAAGAAAGTTTTATAGTACATAGAGGATGACATGCGGGTCCCAAGCAGCAGCGGTATCACCGTTTGAGAGGCGGCAGGGGATCGAAAGAAAAAGGCAAGTGACCAAATTTGAGGTGCCAAAAAAACTCCAAGAAAAGAAAGTTGATTGCACATAGAGGATGACATGCGGGTCCCATTTAGCAGCAGCGGTCTCAACGTTTCCAAGGCAAGGGATCAAAAGAAAAAGGAAGTAGCCAGAAATCAGGGGGTCAAAAAATCCAAGAATAGAAAGAATTTTGGTTCATAGAGGATGACATGCGGGACCCATGATCCTGCATCGTAAACGGCTCGATCGGAGAACGTTGAACGAGATGGCGCGATGTAGAAAAAAAACAATGCCAGAGAGGCTGCCATCTGGGCCCTACATCCCTCGGCGGTGCGGATTTGCGTTGACTCGGCCGGCGAACCCGAGATTTCGAGATGCACCACGTCCCGGGCCACCATACGCCACGTTTTGGCCGCTTTCGTCGGGCTAGGTGGCCTCAAAAACGAGAAAAAAAAGTTTTGACATGCACCACGGAGGGACCAAAATCGTACCATCCTGAAGCAACCAAAGAGATTCAGCGACAAATTCAGGTTCTCCAAGATAAAGGTTACATTCGTGAGTCTCTTAGCCCATGTGCTGTTCCTATTATCTTGGTACCTAAGAAGGATGGTTCTTCACGCCTGTGTACTGATTGTAGATCTATTAATAATATTACCATTCGTTACCGTCATCCTATACCTCGTTTAGATGATATGCTTGATGAATTGAGTGGTTCTATTATGTTCTCTAAAGTTGATTTGCGTAGTGGTTACCACCAGATTCGTATGCAATTAGGAGATGAATGGAAAACAGCGTTTAAAACTAAGTTCGGTTTATATGAGTGGTTAGTAATGCCTTTTGGTTTAACTAATGCACCTAGTACTTTCATGAGACTGATGAACGAAGTTTTACGTGCTTTTATTGGACGTTTTGTGGTGGTATACTTTGATGATATTCTGATTTATAGCAAATCTTTGGAGGAACATTTGGATCATTTACGTGCTGTTTTCAATGCTTTACGTGATGCACGTTTGTATGGTAATCTTGAGAAGTGCACCTTTTGCACCAATCGAGTTGCGTTTCTTGGCTATGTTGTTACTGCGCAGGGAATTGAAGTTGATCCAGCCAAGATTGAGGCAATTGAGAATTGGCCGCAGCCAAAGACGGTCACACAAGTGAGGAGTTTTCTTGGCCTCGCTGGTTTCTATAGGCGCTTTGTGAAAGATTTTGGATCCATTGCTGCGCCACTGAATGAGCTTACAAAGAAGGATGTGCCCTTTGTGTGGGGCGATGCACAACAAGACGCCTTCATGATACTGAAAGATAAGTTAACACATGCTCCATTACTCCAACTTCCTGATTTCAATAAGACTTTTGAGCTTGAATGTGATGCTAGTGGAATTGGTTTAGGAGGTGTGTTATTACAAGAGGGCAAACCTGTTGCATATTTTAGTGAGAAATTGAGTGGGCCTAGTCTGAATTATTCTACTTATGATAAAGAATTATATGCGCTGGTTCGGACATTACAAACTTGGCAACATTATTTATGGCCTAAAGAATTTGTTATACATTCTGATCATGAATCTTTGAAGCATATTCGTAGTCAAGCTAAGTTGAATCGCCGCCATGCAAAGTGGGTTGAGTTTATTGAGTCTTTTCCTTATGTTATCAAACACAAAAAGGGTAAAGATAATGTTATTGCTGATGCTTTGTCGCGCCGTTATACTATGCTATCTCAACTTGACTTCAAGATTTTTGGATTAGAAACCATAAAGGAACAATACTTGCATGATGCTGATTTTAAAGATGTGTTGCTGAATTGTAAAGATGGTAGAACATGGAACAAATTCGTCTTCAATGATGGATTTGTGTTCCGTGCTAACAAGCTATGCATCCCAGATAGTTCCGTTCGTCTTTTGTTGTTGCAGGAGGCGCATGGAGGAGGATTGATGGGTCACTTTGGTGTGAAGAAGACGGAGGATGTACTTGCTGCACACTTCTTTTGGCCACGTATGCGTCGAGATGTTGAGAGATTTGTGGCACGCTGCACTACATGTCAAAAAGCTAAGTCTCGACTTAATCCACATGGTTTATATATGCCTCTTCCTGTTCCTAGTGTACCTTGGGAGGATATTTCTATGGATTTCGTTTTGGGTTTGCCTCGTACACAGAAGGGGAGGGATAGTATCTTTGTTGTTGTGGATAGGTTTTCTAAGATGGCACACTTTATTCCATGTCACAAAACTGATGATGCTACACATGTTGCTGATTTGTTCTTTCGCGAAATTGTGCGTTTACATGGTGTGCCAAATACTATTGTTTCTGATCGTGATACTAAATTTCTTAGCCACTTTTGGAGATGTTTATGGGCTAAGTTGGGGACTAAATTGCTGTTTAGTACTACATGTCATCCCCAAACTGATGGACAAACTGAAGTAGTAAATAGAACATTATCTACTATGCTGCGGGCTGTTTTGAAGAAGAACTTAAAATTGTGGGAAGAGTGTTTGCCTCATATTGAATTTGCTTACAATCGTTCGCTGCATTCTACCACTAAGATGTGCCCTTTTGAGATTGTGTATGGTTTTGTTCCACGTGCACCTATTGATTTATTGCCTTTACCATCTTCGGTGCAAAATGATTTGGATGCTACACAACGTGCTGAATTGATATTAAAATTGCATGAGACTACTAAAGACAACATAGAACGCATGAATGCTAAGTATAAAATTGCTGGGGATAGAGGAAGAAAGCATGTTGTGTTTGATGTTGGTGATCTTGTTTGGTTACATTTGCGCAAAGATCGTTTTCCTGCATTGCGCAAGTCTAAGTTAATGCCTCGTGCCGCTGGTCCTTTTAAGGTGTTAGAGAAGATAAATGATAATGCATATAAACTTGAGCTTCCTGCAGAATTGGGTCCGGTAAGTCCTACATTTAACATTGCAGATTTGAAGCCTTACTTTGGTGAAGAAGATGAGCTTGCGTCGAGGACGACTTCAATTCAAGAAGGGGAGCATGATGAGGACATCCCATCTATTGATACAACCGCTGTACCTACAGCCACACAAATACAAGGACCAATCACTCGAGCTCGTGCCAAACAACTTAACTATCAGGTACTTTCGTTTCTTGGAACTATTCCTCATATACATGAGAATATGATGCTGCCTAAATCAGATATGTTTGTTACTCTTAGGAATGATGGACCTAGCATGGATGAGGAGGACAAGCATTGGAGCATGATCACGCATGGAGGAGATGGCAGCAAGCACTTGAGGATTGAAGATGACGCCACAAGTGGAGATTTCAGAACTTTGAAGCCACCATAAGAAGAGATGAAGACATGGACGAAATATAGAGTTCTCCACTTCATAATTTCGTCCATAGCATAATATGGTGCTGCGTCACCTTTAGTTTTGGGCCAGGCCCATGTCATTTTCGCAGGAATTAAGTCAGCCACTTTTTAGAGTCCGTATTGAAGGGGGAAAGGCCTTCTAGGGTTTGGTTCGACCACCATACGTATGGCTGGTCGAAACCCCACCTTTTCCTCCTTTAAATACCTCCATAGCCGTCACGTTTAGACTCGGATTTTGATTAGACTAAAAGTTAGCCATTGCTGCAACTCTCGTGTACTTCTTTTGAGGCCAACGCCCAGAACAAGACCGACTATTCGGAATCCCACCTTATTCAATAAAGCTTTCATCTTTCATCCGCAATATTCTGATTGCAATATTAGTTCTTACTTGTTCTCGATTTCAGGTAGGAATTAAGACCCTCGCTGGTCAGGCTGATCGTGCATCCGCAAGATCAGTAACTCCCGGAGATTGTCCTAGCGATTGCATTGGCGCACGAGCTTTGCACGTGTAGTCGGATCGTCAAGCACGAACTCCACCAACAAATCGAATTATCCTCGTCTCATCGAAAGATCGGCCACCTTTGCCCTATCCCGAAGTTCACACACAAGGTGCTACGTCTCCGTTGGAGCGGTGTGGAGGCACGAGGCACTCCAATGAGCCACTAGGGCCACCGTATTCTCCTCGAGCCTTTCCACCAAAGGAAAGCCTCGATCCACTAAGGGACACTTGAGGGTGGTCACCGAACCCGTACAAGCTTGGGCAAACACCCAAGTATCACACTTGAGGCAACTCCACAACAAGGTACAGACATGGAGGAGAACAATTAGGAGTGTAAGTGTGCAAATTGTTAAGTTACTTGTACTAAAATCCGAGGTTATTATTTTTGCAAAAGACCTCAAAGATAAGAGGGTGAATAGGTTTTATAACTATTTCTTTTATTAGTTTTGAATCTAAGTGTTTCAAACGTCCATTCTAAACTAGGGGCTTCTAAGGTCAAACAATGGCTCTAATACCAACTTGTCAACACCCGGATTTTTAAGTCCAGATGCCTATTATGTCATACATCGCAATCCCAGGAATAATGTTGTTGCGAGACATAATAGTTGAATATCATAGAGTCATCATTTATTACAACACGGAGAGTCTTACATCCATAGATCACATGATCCAATATTACACAAATAGTTGACCTAACGATCAACGAACATAAATAAATAGCGGAAGCGTCGTAGTAGGTGGAACTATCTATCCACAGGCCAACGCTTGACGTTAGAAGCATCCTAGTTCTGATAGACGTCCTGCTGACCGTCATCTTCATAGTGTTGCTCCTCTTCATAGTCTGGCATTGGAATAGCCAGGGACACAACCATGAGTACTTTTAAGTACTCGCAAACTAATACTACCATAAGTGGTTATCAGTTGTAATGGTTGACTACGCTCTAGGTTTGTTTGCGTAAAGCCAGGTTTAGTTCATAAACATTTAGTAAAGATACTTGAATCGCTAGACTAACTCAAGTGGGAACATTAGTGTCATTCCCACAACACCGGTTGTGTTCACCAGTTTCAAGTCACCCTTCACATGTCATATTTTGAAAAGAACCTGATGACGGAACAGTATGGCCTTTCCAATCGTCCGTAACCGTGGACACGGCTATTCGAATAGTTCTACACTCTGCAGAGGTCGTACACTTGTGCCACAATATTTGCAATAATCCGTCAGGGTTAACTGGCCCTGATTTACCGCACTCCGTGCGCGGACTACCAACCATAACTTTTCACTTACATACCCTAGTATAGGTACCTCTCCCCATGAGCTTGGCCTCCCGGTGGAAACCAACTGTCAACCCGGGAACTGCACAGGGCTTGGGTCGTACATTCACCTCAGTTCACGTCATTTCAACTCATTTCATATTTCTTTGGAGGCAGCCCTTGGCATAACCCCGATGACGCTTGTTCAGAGGGAACCCATACTAGAGCATATAACTTTCTAGTTAAGCCCTTACCCATGTTGGGTATTGTGGGGGTACTTTTAAGTTGGAATGGTATCGCATCCGAACCCAACCATCAGTTTTTGTAAACTTCACCAAATCATTCACCAGTCATATCCACTATTCAAAATCTTTCAATAGAATGCTCCATCATTCTAAGGTTTTCAGTGTCATTTCATTTCTTATGTTCCCATCTAGAGTAGTCAACTTTATTTATTTAGCACTGGCAACTAATCATGAGGGGTGCTATCTAGCTTTCATTGCTCTAGGCTAAATTTGATGATCTTGTTCTACTCTAGACCAAGTGGATCATGAATCAAAAAGTAAACTTTAATAAACCAAAAGCAATAAAGCTTGTAAAGTAAAACTTGGGATGGGATCACTAAGCATAAAGTAAAATGTGATGGTGCCTTGCTCGTGTAGAGCTTTGCACTTAGCAAGAATATTAGCTTGCCTTGATGGGGATAGGAGTCAAAGTTTTCCTCCTCCTCTTGGATGTAGTCTTCCTCCTCTTGATACTCCTCGTCATTAGCGTCTATATACGAATACGAGGTATACAATCACCACACAAGCTTAAGTGCTAAGCTAAACACACCAAGGAGGCACACAAGCCTATGCTAGCATCACATCTTATTAGCATGGTGATTTACTTTGTTTATGTTAAAGAAAAATAATTTCCTCCCATTACCATTATTGAATTAGTACAGCTCTTTCATGTGTTGAAGGAAATAATTTCCTCCCATTGAATCTTATTTAAGATTTAACCTCTTCAAAGAATAATAAGGTATGAATATTAGTTGACCAAGGTCAACACTTCATATCTATTATTTGAGAGTTTGAGTTTTAAATGAGGTGCTACACCTCATGCATTTTAATACTAGCATGATAATGATTTAATGTCTCTAAGTAACCAAACATGAGGTTTATTAGACCAAGGTCAGTACCTCTACTTGAATTACTTAGGATCACAATTTAAATGAGAGAGTAGCTCTCATACCATTAAACCCATTTATGTGTATGTGTTAAATGGACTAGAAATAGCTCCATAGCCATTATTTAGTTCTAGTCCATGATCATGTAAAACAACTATACTATATTTTTGCATAAATAATTAGAGTATGTTAAATGTGATTTATGAGAGTTGGAATCAACTCAAAATCATTTGTAGTTAATTTTTAATAATTATTTGAAGTGGAAAAAGGCCCTGCCTAGTTATTTTTGTCATTTAAATTTAATTACAAATTTGGAAATGAGGCCAGTGGCATTATTTAGATAATTTCATGAGCTTTCCAAATATATAAAATTGGTTAAATTTGGTGCAGTAGTTTGAAAGATATTCAATTTTGAATTGGGCAGCTGTATTTGAATTTAGCTAAATAGATTAAATCAAATTTGAATGACTTGGGCCGCGGGAAAAGCCTATGGGCCCAAATGAATTAAACAGAGCAGCACGGCCCAGCAACACAGCCCGTGTGCGCGGGCCGCCTGACGAGGTGGGGGCCACCCATCAGTGGCTATTAACTGGGCGAAGCGGTACGTGCTAGGTGATCCGTTGGATCAGAATCAGATCGAACGGCCGTGGAGCAGCGCCGTCTCCGACGAGATCCCGGCGTGCTGGCGGCGTACCTAGGGGGTCGGAGAGCGCTAGGCCGCCGGCGATCGGTGGCGAGGTCGAGGCGTCGTTGGCGAGGGTGAAGAAGCCCTGGTACAGTGGCGGAGCTTGGGGAGGCGCGGATCGATGGCGAGGATCTGCGGGCTCCGGCGGCTCCGAGCTTCAAATTGGGGCGACTCCGGCGAGGTGGTGTTCAATTGGGTGGTCGAGGAGAGGCAGTGATGAGAGGGGAAGAGATTGGTGTGAAGGAGGTGTGCTCTGGGTGCCTCTATTTATAGATGGAGAGGTGACCGGCGGGTGCTGTGAGAGGGTGTCCATGGCGCGGCCGCTCCGGCGTGCGAAAGGGCGTGGCGAGGACAGCATCTTGTAGGCGACATCATGGCGATGCTCAAGGCGTAGCTGTTGCGTCCAGGGCGTGATAGGATCGCTCGGGCGCGTGCACTTTGTACCACGGTACTCGCGGCGGTGCTCGATGAGGACGACGGTGACAAGGCGGCGTTGATCGAGTGCGTCTACGAGGTAGAGGTGAGGGTGGCGGTTCTCGTCACAGGCCTAGGGATGCAGGGGGAGGACAACGTCGATAGGGCGCGAGATGCTCGCGCGCTCCGAGCGCGGTCACCGCGTGCCGGCACGTCCTGGCATGGTGGGCGTGCTGGTGCTGGCCAATGCCGTGGCTCGGCGAGCTCGGCCGTGCACCGGCATGCTCCCCGGTGATGAGTAGGTGCTTATAGACATGGTGGAGAGAGGAGGGAAAGCTAGGCCGATCAAGTGCATGCATGGCCGGCATGTGCACGCATTGCTTAGTTTAGGTTTTCTCCATGCTTTAATCGACGGTGCAAGGACATGGCTTGATGCAGGGTTGTAGATGCTCATCATCACCAGATAAAGATGGTTGAGGCCAAAATCCAGTGTGTAATAGCAAGTATTGCAAAGCCCGTGATGTCTCGTAAGGTGTTCTGAGAAATGGCCGCAAGAACTTTTTTATTGAATTTTGGAATTCTTTTGGTGAGTCTCAAACATGTAATTAATGTGAGGGAATGGTGGTGGTGGTGTCCATTTTGGTGAAGGTTTGCAACATTTCCAAAATGGGGTCATCTACACTTTGTTTCAAAGTCCCAGTTTGTCAAATTGTTTCTGGTCAACCTGGTCAAATTTAGGTATGGTGGTCAACATGAAAGTTATTCACTTTGAAAAGGTCTTGGATGACATGGCAATGGTTGACCGGTTTGAAGAACAGTCAAAACCAGGGGGTAAAGTAGTGAACATTTTATAAAATCCAAACTTGACCATTATCACATGTATGTTGGTTTTGAGATTTTCTTGGATTTGATTCTGGTTTCTTTGATGCATTTGTGTTTGTTTATCATATATAAGTATTCTCCAAGCAATAGATCAAGCAATGGTGGCCTTTGGTGAAGATTTGCAAAATTGGCCTTATGTGTATGTGAGTGAAATTGGGATTTTCTCTCTATTTGATTTCTCTCCATTTGATTTGACTTTTCTTGACTCTAATGTGACTCTTATTAGTTTAGAAACATTTTCAAACCATTGAAACCATTTCAAATGGTCTTGTTCAAAGATTTGCAAAAATGGCCATAACACATAAGAGGTGATGTGTCATATTTCATTATTCTTGTAAATTGTTGATCTTGCTTTACTTGGACATGGGTTAGGGTCAATTTAGTGTTATATTAGGTTGAGAGATGGTTTCACATCATTTGGTCAAGGTTTAGAGTCATAGGGCAAGAATTGGGTATTATGGCTATGTGTCACATATGCCTCTATGCATATGTTGCATTTGAGTTTTAATTTGACTTGGCTTGACCCAAATGGTGTTGTTGAGTGTTGAAATGGTATATAGGAGTGATCCCACCATTCACAACAAGTCTTAGGGTCAAGATTCCCAAATTCATAAATTTGCATTTTACTCTCATATGCCTCTATGGCATTTTTAGTTTCTGTTTTATTTTCTTTGGTTTCACTTTGGATTTGGTTTGATAAGTGCTAGATAGAGTGTATGAAGGTTTTCCAAACCTCTAAACAAGGTAGAAGGGTCTAGGGTAAAGATTTGTAAAAATAGCCATAGGCACATATACCTTTTTCTTATTTAATTTCCTTTTATTTTATTTTAGCTAGGATGGTGAAAAGAGGGGTGAGGTTTAGGGTTTAAGATCATTTCCATTACTAACAACAAGCAATCATGGCAATAAAACAATAATTAAGCAAGATCACTAGGTATCACACTTAATTTAAGAAAAGTTTTCCCGGTTCCAAAATCGACCGCCCCAGATCTGCTTCCTCGACGCCGACGCCCACCGCAACCGCAGCACCCCCGCCGTCGTCGACGTGACCCGCAAGGATGCCGAGTATGACTACACGAAGCCGCCGTCGAGGTAACCAGACCCCCTCCCCCCTACACGTTTTGGTCTGTTACCATAGAAGGTTCAAGCATGTCTTGGTCAACTAGAATGTGTCTATATACTGATTCGTCCGTCTAAAAAAGCATCGACAGAGAAGTCCCATAGATCCAGCTCCGCCCCGCTCTCAATGCGCGTGGCAGATGGCAGGAACCTGCGCATTTGCCCATGCCACTCCTCGAGCTCTCTGTCTTGATGTGCTTCACACACCTTGATGTGCTTCACACACAGGGCTTATAATACTAGGAAGCTTGTGCCTCACATACACTTACACACAGGGCTACTACTACTAGGAAGCTTTATTGGATATCTCAGTGGTACAAAGCTTACTTACATGGGACGGGTGATACTCTATTTAAACTTTTGTACATGACCCTTTAGATTGTTGCCATGTGCCAGAATCCAAACCCTATACCATACTTCTAGAATACTCTACAAACTCTAGATATTTCATACTACTCGTAAATATCTTACTCTAGAACATTCCCCATTCTACAATTCTCTCTACATACCTTGGATACTTCATGACTAAGCTAGCTCCTTTACTAGCCAACCACATTGATAAGATTACTACTAACAATCCCCCCATAATCTTGTCATATAAACTATCTTTACTATTAAATTTAAAATAGGCCGCGGTGGTTGGTGATGGTACGTCAAACGTGTATACAACTCACCCCGAACATAAAAAGTAAGGTCAGCGTGACCGGCTCCATGAGGAGTTCTTATCAGGATTAGTTAGGTCACGACCAAAATCCAATCCGTAGCACTAGGTAGCAAAATCAGCATCCCTTTCCTAATTCTAATCGGTAAGACAAGCATAGATCGGTTCAGCCACACATCTTTTTCGTTCGCTCCCCTTTTTATTCTCTAAGGAACCCTCTCCTTAACGAGCGTAGATTGATGGAGATGGCTTTTGTACCGGTCAATCTTTATATCCTTTCTGGCATAGTTCTGTAAAAGATCGGCAGGTGATCCGTCCTTTCTCCTCTGCCGTGGTTCATCAACGCGTGTCCGGCAATCCCGGTTAGATCGACACAATCGGCAAAAAAGAAAAAGGCCAAAAGAGACCCATTGATTAGGCTCCTCTTGCCGTGCTACTTTAAATTTTCTAACTTTTCTTTCATTCGCAAACATACAGTGACAACCTATATGACTCTAGGTTTCTTTTCCTAATTTTTGCACGTGCATGCATTTTCCCTTTAAAATTCGTAGGACATACAAATCTCAACACTTATGCAACTAAAAATCCTTAAAAAAACAAAGCTTTCATACCCTGCAGCTTTTAGGACGTTAGTAACAAGAATCAACCACATGTTTAGGAGCGCAGTGACATTCTCGCTAAAAAAACATGTTTCACGCGTGGGTGTTTCATTAATAAAGAGAAATATCTGTTCAGTTGGGGCCACGTTTCGACGTGTGTTCTCGACGAATCAGTTTCTCAGACAAAGTATCTCGAAGGTGTTCATAGAGGTAGCATGTGCATTTGTGCGTTCATAGAAGCGAGTGTATGTATTTAGTGAGCATTTATATTGTACCGTGTTTTGTTAAAAAAGATGGTGTAAAACGGGCACCTTTTACGATATACTCCCTCCGTCCCAAAATGTAAGGCGTCTAAGGATTGGTCAAAAGTCAAACCTTACAAACTTTGACCAAATATTTAAAAAATATTTACATCTACAATATCAAATTGACATATTAAGAAAATATACTTTAGGGTGAATCTATTGATAATGATTTAGTATTGTAAATATTTATATTTTTGTGTATAAACTTGGTCAAATTTTAAAAACATTGACTTTTAACTAATCCTTAGATGCCTTATTTTTGGCACGGAGGGAGTATCATTCAATAAATACTATGAATTATTCGATCGTTTGTTCAAACATGTCAATTAGATCGGTCGATTGATCAACTCGGATCGGTCGATCGAGCATCAGAGTTGTCTCAGTGATGACAAAAAATAATGCACATTGTATGATACTGACGTACCACAGATTCTAAAGAAAAATGAGGACCATGTGGCCACACATCCTGGACATAGACATTGTGATTATATTCCATTTATTCTATTTTTGGAGAGAGCCATCTTTCGTTATTAACCCGTTGCAACACACGGGTATTATGCTAGTATCCCCTAATCCAGATCACATGGACCATGCACTTCATCTTGTGATGGCATCACACCGACTCACGTCAAGCAACGACGCCGCACCCTGCTTGTTAGCCTCACACCGACTTCATATTAGATATCATGTAGTACATGTCAAGTACCAAATCACTGAGAACCAACCTGTGGTTGGATGGTTAGGAGGGCAGTGGCACCCCCAGATTTAACGCTTTGGTGTCTCAAAAATGGAGGAATATTCTTCTGTGGGATGCGGCGTTCCCGATGACATTGTGGTGCTAGTGGTGACTTCGTCAATCTCAATACCCGTCGGAACAGTTTCTTGGATGCAGTTTCCTGGAGGTGCTCGAAGGGGTAGAGTGTGTGTGCGTGAGTGATGAGTGTATGTATGTACGTGTGAGCGTCTATGATTGTACTGTGTGTTGCAAAAAATAGTATTAATTTTTATCTTGTTCATACTAAGACTAGCAAAGCGTTCCCTGCTCTATAAACTCTCAAGAAACACCCCTATAATATCTATCTAGTTCGTCCTAATGTTAGAACAGTAATTGCATGCTATGTAATTCATCTATTTTTGTTAGGAAACCTACATGTTTGTTTGCTTTTCTTATTCTCAGGTGACAGGTTGTGTGCTGGGACCATAGCCGCCGTCTGTTTTGTTCGTTGCAAAATGTTGTTTTATATTCCGCCATTCTGTGCTCTTCTGTGTTCACAAGGTTTTACATTATAATTTCCATCTGTTTTGTTGTAAACAATGACGGTAAATGCCAATTACTATTTCCTTTCTGCTATCCTTTTGCCATCATGTAGTACATGTGTGAACTCATTGCTCTGGTACATTTAAATTCTTCATTGTTTTTGTTCTTCAAGAGCTGCAACCCTAACTCTTTGCTGTAATTTCATGTTGCACTATCACATGGAACACAGCAAATCGTGGAGTGAATCACCCCTATAATCCAGTAAGTACCTTTCATTTTTGTATTGATATGCTTATCGTGCTGGGAACCAGTTTGTGTTTAACACATTTACTCTCCATATAGATAGGATAACTGGTTTGAAATAAATCATGCTATTTATATGACTGCACGTCTTCGTTCATTTTCCTGCTAGCTTCTCAAACTTGTTCTATTGCCTGTCTAATCTTTTTTTTGTTTGATCATGATTAAACCAATTTAATTGTTCTGCTTAACTTAAATGATCTGGCATTTTATTCCAGCCACATAATGTTTGATTGCTCATGCACTTCCTCATACCGTTATGTCTTCTGGATTTCATCCATACATGATAAGAATGTTTTGCTTGGTGAATATGAGTCAGATGATGATTCAATTGGTTATTAGTCCTTGATTCATTGAGTTGACTGATGATTAAAACATATAAACCTTGCCACTTTCTGGCATGCTTGTTGTGGGATATAATGAGCATATTTGTTTTTTGTAAGACTTTTTTCGGATTTCACTGTTGATTAATCCAATGCCACCTTCTGTAGTAGGAAATCCACCTTCAGTGGGTATCATAAATAAGATTTGTTGTTTCTTTTTGGCTGACCCATCTTTTATTTTTAGGCACAAAATGGTTCATTTGTTTGTTTCTCCTTCCCTTATATTGGGCTCATGGGTTAAACATTGAAATAATATGTCAGTTTATATGAATCCCAGAATGGTTGCTGTCTAATCTGTCTTAATTGGTCCTGCTCGTTTATATTTGGCACCAAATGGATATATTTCTCTTTTATCTGAGGCATTCCCATGGCTGGCCGATGATTAAAATAATGAAATTTAGGGGGTTGGAGATTCTCCAACTGCACAATGTCTGGCTAGTTTTGTCCACATGACCACTTTTGTGGAACTTAAGGGATCTGAAGCACCCCTTCCAAGTGTCAATTTTAATTGACAGACTTCTGTTATGCAGTTTCCTGGCTTATTTTATTAGGCACAGACTGTCTAGTTACTTGATTTATTTTGTTCATATTTGCCATCCGGTTGCTCTGCCTGTTGCATTGGGGTTGATAGCTTGCTTTGTTATATTATGCCTTATGCTTTGTGAAAATCTGCCATCTGTTTTGATGCTTTGCAAAAATCTGTGACAACTAATATGGTTGTTTTCTCAAATTGTATGGTTCTGTAACTTGCACTGTCTTGTTTTCAGCCCCTGAATAGAGCAAGGAAGGCAGATGGCAGGGCATGTACATCAAGTGTCCAGGTCTTTCCACAGCACAGCCGTGACAATGCCAATTCATCTGATAGTCAGATGATATCTACTGTCCCAGCCATTCCAGCGCAAACAATCGCTGCCTTTGCACACGAATCAATTGATATAATTCAGCAGCAAAGAGATGAAAGAGATTCAAAAATCGACATAACAGTCAATGAGATACATGAATTGAAAAATAGGCAAGCTTGGATTGAGCAGATCCTTAATAATCTACTCTGCAGATCTAATGGAAAGCCAGCTGTTACTTGCACTCCGATGAATTCTACCTAAAAGAAATGCAGTTTTGCCGATGATGCCATTTGTATGGCTTGTATCATTTGAGTTATTTCGACTTGTTGTGGTATTTGAGAATTTTTCCTGTTATTGTAACACTTGAGCTTTTTTTCCTGTTATTGCTATAGTTTGCAATCATTGTAACAAATTTTCAATGTAATGATTATTTTATCTTGCACTCGGCCTTAAACAGAACTACTAGTATGGTCTCACAATTTTTTATCATTATACTATGCAAGATTTAGCGGATGCCCCAAATTCAGAGCATCTCCACCGGCGGCCCGGCCTGATAGCGATTTGGGGGCCGGCGTCGTTTTATGGCTCGCACCGGTGCGCTCCAAACGGCGCCGGCCATTTGTCGAGCCCAGTAGAATCTCCGGCATCCCCGAGAGGACGCGACGGTTCGCATCGACTGGCCACGACGCGGGAAGGTTGGTCGTCGGCGTTTAAATGGCCTCCCGCGCGGAAACCGAGGCAGCGACTGGCCACGAGGGCAGCGACTGGCCACGCGGCGTCCAGTCGCCGTAAATGTGGGTAGTTGCCACCGCTAGATATATAGGACGTACGCCGTCCACCACCGCCGCTCCATTCTCTACTCTCCACATCAAGATGCCGCGCCGTCTGAAGACCACCTACTCGATGCTTGGCCTCAACGGCCGCGCGCTGCCTCCACCACCACGGCAGCCGCAGCCGGAGCCGGAGCCGGAGCTGCAGGCCGACGACGAGCACAGCTCCGACGAGGACGAGGACCCACGGTTCGAGTCCTGGCACGATGTCTACGTAGCAGAAGCGGAAGCAGAGGCGGCGGATCGAGGAGTCAGCGCAGTCGGGCGAGCCGCCGCAGGCCCCCGCCGACCCGGAGCAGGCGGCGATCCTCGCGTCGCTGAACGCACAACGATACCAGCGGTTGAGGGAGGAGGAGCGCGAGTTCGTCAACGACGCGAACCTCGAGCACGTCCTCGAGATATCGCGCCAGCGAGCGGTCACGGAGGAGGCGGGACGCCGCCTCATGGAGGCGGAGCGACAGAAGCTCGCAGAGCTCAACGCTCATCGCCACTACGACGCGTTCGCTCGCCAGCAGGCGAGGCGCGCCGAGATCGAAGCTTCTCGGGAAAGGCTGGAAGCGCGGGGACAGCGCCGCCGGCAAGCCCCTGCGACGCCGGCCGCCATGCTCCACCGCCAGATGCGCGAAGCAACGGAGGAGAAGCGGGCACGGACGCAGGCGGCAATGGCGAAGAACAACGACGAGGCAGGGCCGTCGAGCGCCCCTACCGACGGCCAGTAGACCAGGATTAAGTTTATGTTTAGTTATGTTTAAATTCGAGCTACTTTGGTATAAATTTCGTATGAATTTGGGTTTTTAGATGTCAATTTAAATTTTAAAATCTATCGGGGCTGCCGTTTTGGGGCCGCCGGTGTGGGAGCATGCTGCCGTTTGGGGATGCTGTGTGGGTGGGAGCAGCATCCCCAAATAGAGGATCATGGTAACAGAAATCGTCAACGTGATGATGATTTGATGTTGCACTCGACCTTGAACATAAGTACTAGTACGGTCTCACAATTTTTTTAATCATTATACTTTGCAACATTTAGCGGATGCGCCAAATTCAGAGATAGATCATGATCATGGTAACAAATTTTCAACGTGATGATGATTTGATGTTGCACTCGGGCTTGAACAGAAGTACTAGTACGGTCACTCAAAATTTTAGCATTATACTTTGCAACGGATGCACCAATTTCAGAGATAGATCATGATCATGGTAACAAATTTTCAACGTGATGATGTTTTGATGTTGCACTCGGCCTTGAACTGAAATACTAGTACGGTCTCACAATTTTTTATCATTATAATTTGCAAGATCTAGCGGATGCGCCAATTTCAGAGATAGATGATGATCATGGTAGTAACCGATGTTCAACGTGATGATGATTTGATTTTGCACTCGGCCTTGAACAGAGGTACTAGTACGGTCTCACAATTTTTTATCATTATAGTTGGACCTTAGCCAAATTCAAAATCTCATAGCGGCAAAACTTCCCGCCCACAAAATACAAAAATTTCACACGCTTCCAAATTCCGATTCTACCGCTGTGGAGATGACAACAAAGTCGGTTGGTGGGGGGGTCTACCCGTCATTTTTTGGATCACCACCTCCCTAGCCCCAAACCCTAAAAAAAATTCATTTCCCTCAGACCACCCACCGGAACTTCCCAAGTCCCTCTCTCTCCCTCCTCCACCACCACCGGAACATCCCCGCCGGACTTCCCTGGCCTACCCGAGGCCTCGCGATCCTCGTCATCCGGCTGCCTGCCGGAGCCGCTTCATCGACGCCGTCATCAACCGGACCGGATCATCCCCGCCGAACCTCGAAACCATATGCTCATCCAGCAGTCTACCGCAGTCGCTTCAGCTGCGGTATCGTCCACCCCACCGGAGCCGCTTCGCCGGATCCGTCGTCCACCGCATCGGATCTTGCTCACCGACACCGCTGTGCATGAACCGGATCTGCTTCACCGGCGCCGTGCATGATCTGAACTCTTCTACTGTCGCTTTTCTATTGCTTGCCTGCAAGTTCTTGTTTAATCTTGGGGGAACCTGTTTGTGCTAACGACGTGCCGTTACGTTTTTGCAGATGAGATGAGTAACCATGAAGTGTAATGGCCGTCTCTCCAACCCCAAGTAGCACATGTAGCGTACTTCATCACCGGATCTATCAACCCCAGGAAGATCTGCTGTGACTCCCACAGAGTGCTTCTCCTAATGTAAGTCCCTTGTTTTAGCGCCATGTTCTGGGTTCAGATGCTTGTTTGTCTGAAGCTCTTTTAGTTCATTCCTAGCTATGACCGTAACACCTTGCTATTTTCTAGTTCATTGCTAACTTTAAGCGATTGAACATTTTGGTTTGCATTCCCTGCTCTGTAGATGTAGCCATCATAACTTCTATCTTGCTCAGTCGTTGTTACAAAAATTATAGGCTGCTACTATTTTGTTCATGCCAATCTTGTTCTCCCTGAACATGTTGGTTTGCATTCCCTGTACTACAGGTGATGCCATTGTTATTTCTATCTACTTCGTCGTAAGCTAACAAAGTAACTGCCTGCTATTAGTTCCTGCATGCTATCGCTCTGCCATCCTGCAGTACAAATTTATTTGAACTCGTCACAGCAGCTACTTCCATCATAATTTTTTCTGCCATCTGATTCTTCAAAAGCTGCAATATTAACTTGTTTCTCTTAATTGGCATGGCGCTCACATATAGAATGGTGAACATATTGGTGTGCATTCCCTCTTCTACAAGTTCACAGGTGATCCCACTATATTCCGTTTCTGGTCCATCCTAAGCCGTAGCATTAACTATCCTCTATGTGTTGCTCATTACAACTTTATATCCCGAAACAAATTGATTTGTTTCCCTTATCTACAAGTTTATGAGTGATGCCATTATAACTCCTATCTGTTTTATTCCTAGCTATTATAGTAACATCCTGCTATTATTTAGTTCATGGCCAATTTTAAGTAATTGCACATGTTGGTTCGCATTCCCTGCTCTATAGCTTTTGGCATCGTAACTTCTATATTTGGTTTACATTCCCTGCTCTGTAGATCTAGCCATCATAACTTTATCTTGCTCAGTCGTTGTTACAAAAATTATGGCCTGCTACTATGTTGTTTGTGCCAATTTTTTACTCCATGAACATGTTGGCTTGCATTCCCTGTACTACAGGTGATGACATTGTTTTGTATCTAGTTCATTGTAAGCTAACAAAGTAAGGACTTAGTTTGGCATGCTATCACTCTGCTATCTAGCCTGTAGTACAAATAAACTTGTCATACTACTAGATAATAATTTTGTGTGCCATCTTGTTCTTCAAAAGCTGCATTATTGACTTGTTTCTCTGACTTGGCATGACGCTCACATATGGAATGCTGAACATATTGGTTTGCATTCCCTCTTATACAAGTTCACAGGTGATCCCACTATATTCTGTATCTGGTCCATCCTAAGCTCCAGCATTAACTATGTGTTGCTCATTACAAGTTTATATCCCGAAACATCTTGATATGCATCCCCTTCACTATAAGTTTAGGAGTATTATTTAGTTCACGGCCAATTTGAAGTAATTGCACTTGGCACATGTTGGTTCACATTCCCTCCTCTTTAGCTTTTGCCATCGTAACTTCTATTTTTGGTTTACATTCCCTGCTCTGTAGATGTAGCCATCATAACTTCATCTTGCTCAGTCGTTGTTACAAAATTTATAGCCTGCTACTGTGTTGTTCATGCCAATTTTGTACTCCCTGAACATGTTGGTTTGCATGGGACTCGATAGTAGTAAGTCTGCTGTTTCATTCTAACATGCTCTGTTATATTGGCTGTTGGTATGCGGCATGCACTCTTTGTTTGCTTATTGTGTGCATTACAATGATCTTGTTATAACGACGAAATGATGAGTTCCAAATTCTTTGGCAAACAATATTGTAGTGTCTTTGCCTTTCCATTGTTGCTGTCTTAACTTGTAATGTCTTTGTTTCAGATATAGGTGCTGCATGGACAACTTAAAAGATTGCCGAATCGCTTCATTGTATTGCTAGGTTTAATTACCATTCAATTTCTCTGGGTTCTGTAATATTTTTTCAAAGCCTTGCAGCTGATGTAATATTTAGTTAGTTTTTGTAGTTCTTTCGCGCATTTTTCTATGGTGCTTGTGGTAAGTGAGGCTATCCGACATAAATCATGTGCTGCGTAAATATTCTCAGTATCTAAATGACAAATTCCCATCCCTTAAACGGTCCAATTAAGCGAAATCACATATGTGCCGGCCCGCAAAATCCTAAAGCGCCTATTATGCCGGTCAACTTACTTATTGGGCCAGCCCACTTGATTTATGGTGGACCCCACCCTCTAATTGGGCCGGCCCACTTGCTTTAAGGTGGACCCCACCCACTACTGGGCCGCCCTGTAACAGGAAAGTGGGCCCCACAAGCTTATTGGGCCGGTCCGCTAACTCGTCGGGCCAGCCCACCTGATTTAACGTGGACCCCACGTACTAATTGGCCGGCCCGTTAGCACGATAGTGGCCCCACAAGCTTATTGGGCCAGCCCACTAACTTGTTGGGCCAGCCCAATTGCTTTTGTGGTGGACCCCACTTACTAACCGGGCTCACGATTAACACGATAGTGGGCCCCACTTCTATTATTGGGCCGGCCCGCCAACCTATTGGGCCAGCCCACTTGTGTTATGGTGGACCCCGCTTACTAACTGGGCCGGCCCGGTTACACGAAAGTGTGACCCACCTGCTTATTGGCCGGCCCACTATCTTGTTGGGCCGCCCACTTGCTATATGGTGGACCCCACATACTAAATGGGCCGGCCCTTTAACAGGAAAGTGGGACCCACCTGTGTTTTTGGCCCGGCCCACTATCTTGTTGGGCTAGCCCACTTGCTATATGGTGGACCCCACATACTAAATGGGCTGACCCTTTAACAGGAAGTGACCCACTCGTTTTTTTGGCCCGGCCCATCCTTGTTGGGCCAGCCCATTTGATCTATGGAGGACCCCACGTACTAAATGGGCCGGCCGTATAGCAGGAAAGTGGGACCCACATGCTAATTGGGCTGGCCCAATAACTTCTTGGGCCGGCCCACTTGCTTTATGGTGACCCCACTTGTTAAATGGGCGGCCCGATAACAGGAAAGTGGGCCCCACATGTCTTGTGGGCCGGCCCTTTTGCCCGTTGACGGTCAAACGAGTGTATCTCGGCCCGCCCACATGCTTAGGGGCGCCCATTTAAGTTTTGACCATCAACCTTAGGTTAGGCCCGCCACGTAACTAATGGACCACCCAGCTATATAGTTGACCGGTCAAACTAAGTCATGGCCCCCCACATACTTAATGGGCCGGCCCGCTTAAGATGTGGTAGGCCTCGCGTGGGCCTACCATCTACCACGAGGTTTCAGCGGTTAACGCCGTTAACGCGCTAATCTGCCACCACGTGTCGGTTGCATGACGTCAGCACAACCGGCTCCCTGAAACACTTCGTAACGGTCCGATTTTCCGTGGTGGAAGGGCGCCCAAGCGCGACGGACCGAAAAACATCGTAGGACTTTGCCTGACGCAGTTTCGACAACAGAACCCATATCGTCGGGTTAGGCCCATAGGCGACGAAAAATGGCCCTTAGTGGACGATTTTGGGACGTTGTCTATCAGAACTTTTCTTGTAGTGTCACTTATCTCGAAAGGCTGTGTCTATGGTTGGTAACAAGCAAAATGAACGCTATGTGGACTTAGAGGAAACAAAAACTGAAAACTAGATGATATCGAAACACAAACCCTAGACAATCTACTAGATAGAAGAAAAAGATACGCAAAAACAACTACGAAAAGCAACTAAAACTCGAAATTGATGCAATCTAAGGCATGGCAAACCCTAACCCTAATATTTTTTGGCTTTTTATGGATAGGAAAGCACTCACAACTCAACTCTGGGGTGGATGTGGATGGCTTACCGGGGAAACGCTGAAATCTTATACCAAGATGATAAGGGGTTACCCGATCTTCTCAGTAAGCACGGTGGTGGTGATGAACACACGATGAACACAACGGAAATAACACGATGAGGAGGTGGAGATAACTTGTATGACATCGACGAAGTCTCTCGATTGATTCATGTCGCCAATGCAACAGCTCTCAACCCTGCAAGATATTCACAACTCCACACACTTGCGCACGTAGCCGCCGACCACGAAGCGGTAAATTGCAACCGTCTCATTCCCGATGGAACAACACATCACACAAAACTTTCAGTAGAAAAACACCAGATCGATGCGAATTGGTGTATAGATTCGATAGAGTTGCAAAGCAATCAACTATGAACTAGGGTTTATCTTAAACGTGGCCTAAAACTATTATGGGGGCGTCATCGGCACTTGTATAGGGGTTCAGGACGACCAGAAGTCAAAAAATAACAATAATAACCGACCCAAATCGGGATCTAGTCGAGACTGACTCGGACACGACCGGCCTGGCGGCCGGTCGACCGAGCCAGGGGCCGGGCGGGCGGGTCGAAACCGGACCAGGCGTCGGGCCGCCTCCGGGCCAATGGGCGGGGCTCTCAGTATACCCATCCGGATGCACCGGCGCAGGAGCCGGCGGGCGCCGGGCTCATCCGGCGTGGGAGTCGGCATGACCGGGCGTGGCGCCGGCCTGGACTTCTCCCTCCTTCGTGCATGCCTCCCTCTCCTCCCTCGCGCGTCCATGGGGTGTCTTCATGTCCAGCACCATGTCAAGCTGTTCTCCTCCTCCTCATGCGATGCTTCCTTTATCCTCGTACCTGATCATACACAAGTCAAAGGACTTAGGCAGTATAAAGTTCTCATTAATCAAAGTATCGTTTAAGAACAAGTTCACCTGTTGTTTAGTAGCTTCGCACGAGCTCTTGTCATAGGTCCAATCCTAACTTCATTGGACTTGATCTTCACAGCAACATCGTCTTCATCTTGCAATGACGGATGTAGTAGTTCGGTTGGGATGTCCTCACAGAAACTTAGATCTATCACACATTCCATCCTGAAAAACTTGACCAGGCATCTAAATTCTACTTCCTTAAAAAGAATAAAAATTCTACTACATTGTTGATAGGTTAAGAAAGGCGATAAATCGTTGAAGGATGATACCAGAAACCCAATCCTAGCGTGATTCAACATATAAATTCATGATTTTCATTGGTTATTATAGCTTAGTAATGATATATTGTTTTGTGATTTTGACTTGAAATGTTGAGACATTAACCAATCTATACCCCTACAATCAACTATTTTTAACAAAAATCTAAAAATTTAAAAATGCGCGCTTGAACTATTTGGGTATATATTCGCATTCACACATGCTCTTTATCACAGAGTATATAAGAACTGAAAAATAACCCTTATCTTTTATCCTTTTTGTGTGGGGCATTAATATTTGTTTTGCCATGCACAATGATATACTTTCTCCGTTAACTAATATAACATAATTTGGACGTTTCAAAATGAACTACATACGAATCAAAATAAGTGAAGCTACACACTAAAAGTGAACTAAATACTGTTGGCCCAGCCCCACTACGCTGTCGAGTACGGTCCGACAACGATCGACGACGAAGACTTTCCCGGCGAGACGACACGCGTACTAGTAAATCCTTGACCTGCACACGTAGAAGATAAACGAGCTAGCCAAACGATTAGAGCGATCGCTAGCAACAGACTTTACTTACGCAGGAAACGATTATCGCCAAAGGCTCGTCTCGAGCCTTGTTGATTTTTTATTACTTCACGATGTATCCTTACAAGCCAGGTATGATGCATATATATACTAGGCCAATTCTAATCAGAGTCGAACAGCTAAACCGACTAGAACAGCTAGAGCCTACACGCAACGTATTGTACTCGTACACGGAACAATACATGACGCCGTGCCGGCGTCGGACATGATTATTGCTAACAATCAACCCTAAGCACGATGTGCCCGTCTTCACAACTTGGACGCCGATCCTTCGTCGCATCTCCAAGAACTTCAGTCGACCCAAAGACTTGGTCAGAATATCTGCAAGCTGATCATCGGTGCGAACGTAGTTGACTTCTATCTTGCTCTCCTCTACACACTCCCGTATGTAGTGATACCTCGTATCAATGTGCTTACTCCTGTCATGGTGCACCGGATTCTTGCACAAAGAGATTGTAGACTTGTTGTGAACATTGAGCACCATCCTTTCCGCTTCCTCGTTCATGAGGTCACCGAGTAGCCTCCCTAGCCACACACCTTGACACGCCGCGGTTGCAGCTGCTATATACTCAGCTTCACAGGAAGATAATGCAACTACCTTTTGCTTCTGTGATAGCCAACTTACGATGCTATTTCCAAGGAAATATGCCACGCCCGAGGTACTCTTACGGTCGTCAACATCGCCTGCCATGTCGCTGTCACTATAGCCAAGTATCTTCACCTTCCCCTTCTCCTTCAAATAGACAATACCGTTGTCCCTTTAGTCGCGGTTCCTTACGAACCGCGACTAAAGGCGCCTCCACGTGGCCGCCAGCAGTCCTTCGGGGCGGAGGACCTTTAGTCGCGGTTCTCCTCGCCAACCGCGACTAAAGGCCGCCGCAGGTTTAGGGTTTTAGCCCCCCCCCCCTAACCTGGTTACTTTTTAATTTGTATTGTTTTATTTCTTTTGTGTTTTATTTTAATTTTGAAGGAGTTTCACATATTCTACGGTATACATGCATATGAATGTACAATTTCAAACAAATTTGACATTATAACCAAAAAGAATTCAAGAGAAATATACAATATATATTCAATATCGGATGACCACATATACAATTTTGAACAAGTTTCCATACATAATTTATAAGTGCATATAAAGTTCATCGTCCTCTACATAGTGTTCTCCTCTAGGATCGATGACTTCCTTCGCGATCCATCCAGCTAGTTCCTCTTGAAGTGGTCGGAAGCGAGCTTCTGGACTAAGCGTCGCCCGGAGGTTAATCCTCTTGATGTTGTTCTCAGACGGCTCCCGCTCAGTGGTGTATCTCCGGATCCTCTCACAAACATAGTATCCACATAGATTGGTCCCCGGTGGCTGAATATCCCCAGTCGCAGTCTTTGCCCTTTTAAATTGTAGCTCTTTTTTGAATTCACCGACCTTTTGATCTACGAACCGTCTCCAAACCCTACGAGGCAAAGAAAATTAAATGAACAAGAGAGTTATTAATTAGTTATTGATATTAGGAAATGATGAACGAAATAGGCCGATCGATATAGAGCGCAAACGAATGAAAATAATTACTTTTGCATCATTTTTCTCATGTCGGCCCAATGCTTCGGATCCATATTCAGAGAGTCGTGGACGAGAACTGTGGAGTTCTGAATTTGAATTACTAGCAGAATCCAGTGGAACCTGCGGACACGATACATGCACAGTCATGCATAACTCATCGATTAGCCACATACCATGCATGGAGTAAACAAAAGAGAATGTGCTCAAGACAGAAACACTCACCCAAAATGGTAAGGAAATAGAATATCACTTTTGAGTTCCTGTTTTATAAGAAACCGCCACAGGTCTTCCTCCACGTCCTTGGGGTGGTGTTCTAACACATATGAATTAACGATGTGTGGGTCAATGAACCCAACATCATGGATGCGCCTTATTCGCATTTCCCGCTTCTTCAATCTGCATAATAGCGTACACAACAAGATAGTTAGGACAATATATATATATATAGTGCAGGCAATGAACGAGATGGGGTAGAAATTAATAAATCACTTACAGAACATAGCAACTGATGATAGATTTGTCGAGCTCGCGCAGATTGAACAGCTGGAACAATTCATTCCGTTGAATTGTTACATAGTAATGTTTGAAGTGATGCTCAGGTCTAACTTCCGCATAAATATATTCTTTGGTGTTTTTAAGTTTTATGTAACTCTTGTACCAAATTAGCAGACCTTTCATTTGTCGAGGTAGATCATTTTCCTGCGCAGGCTCGACGAGAGGCCCATTCTCCACATATGTAAATACTACGTCCTTCATTGGCGCCTCATCAAGGCCTAACAGTGCACGAACAGTCAGACCTAAGTTGGCCGCTTGTTCTGTGGCACGAGCTACAGTCAATCCCTGTGCTGCCGCAGCTGCTATGATTTCGGGAGCATCGTCCGGACCGACGGCTTTCACTATGAGCGGGGCGATCGATTGTTTACTTTGTTCCCCGAGCTGGGCAACTTGTTTCCCCCCTTTTTTACTTTCTAATTATTTCTCGGCCTTCTCCAAGGCTTTCTTCTCTTGAACGCGAGTGCTTGCCTACGAAGTTCACGTTCATAGTCGTCAGGCAGATTCTTCGCGGCTTGGGACGGTGTGTTCAAAAATGACTTAGCCCAGCTCTTTTCCTTCTCAGAAAATACTTGCTTGGGCTCGCCCTCTCTTTTCTTCTTGCAGTCCTCCTTCCATTTCTCATGCTGAGCAGCCACGGCCGCTGCATTTTCCTCGACACTAAGTTCCCAAGGCCTCGGGATGAGAGGCTTCAGTGATGGCTCTGGTATCTTTGTGGTTCTAGGTACATAAGGGTCCGGGTTAATAACCCAGGACTGCTTCTGCTTCTTCGCCGGAGGTGGATTGGGGGGCGGCGTCTGATCACCCGCCGGACTAGGACTGGGGGGCGGCGTCTGCTTACCCGCCGGAGGTGAATTGGGGGGCGGCGTCGGCTGACGTGAAGGAGGTGTAGGTGAACCACCACCACCGCCGCCGCCGCCACCACCACCGGAGGGGGTGGACTTGTTTGCCTTGGCGCCTCGTCTGGAAACTTGATAAACCTCGAGACCATACCTCGAGCGGTAGTACCGCTATGTGTCCACGTGGATAAGTTCTGTGGGATTTCGAATCAGAGCGGTAGTACCGCTTCCAAAGCGGTAGTACCGCTTAGGCAAAAACTGGAGATAACGGTTGGATTCGGAGGGGCTATTTAAAGGGCCCTTCTTCCCCAACACGATTTTATCTCTTCTCTCTCTCTCCATTGTTGCTTTGCTTAAACTTGAGGATCTACCCAACCATCCAACCAATCTTGCCAAAATTTTGAGGAGTGGCGGAGGAGGCCTCGATCTATAGTTCTACCAAGAGAGATTTCACCGATTCGTGCTAGTCCTTAGTGGATCTTGGAGTTAGGGTTCCTATGGTGGGATCTTGGAGGAAGTGCACCTATGGAGGCTAGCTTGGAGTTGTTCTAGGCCCATAGGGTGTTGGGAGCCTCCTAGTGTTGTGGAGCTCGCCCCAACCTTGTGAAGGAACCACCGCCTCGACCGGTGCCTTAGTGGAGAAAAGGGAGCCCCTTTGTGGAGCTCTCTTGAGGAAGAAGGTGAGGCCTTCCTTCGTGGTGTGGCCGTCTAGTCTCTTGTGTGAGACTAGCACCTCCTCAACGCAGACGTACTCCCTCTTGTGGGAGGAACTACGGGAAACAAATCTCGCCTCGACTCCGCGCCCTCCGGATGTCCCGCTCCTTACTCTTACTATCATGCTTGTTCCTTTACTTGTTGCACTTGCCTAGGATCATACTAGGATCATCTCCATCACTAAATCAATCACCTTTACCTTCCGCTTTGCTAAAAACTGAAAAAGACTTAAAAATTGTGTAGCGCTATCATAGATCCCAACAGCAAAATATATACAAAATGTTCTACCCATGATATGATTTCATCTTTGCCTTATGAACAAGGAGAGCAATTTCATCCTTGAATCTCTTGTGCCATCTGTAAATGCTTGGGGGCGAACAGATCTATCAAAAGCAATACTATACCAACACATTCTTTCTTCTTTTTGGCCGTAATTCCGCCGATCTATTAGTAGTAAGATTACAAACAGGTCCATAGACCACCAGGGCCGTACCTGAGAATACGGAGGGCCTGAGCAAAACAAGAAATAGAGGACCTCAACATGATCATTGGCAACTAAAATGATTTTATATATACTACTCACTCCATTTCAATAAACAATGCACCCTTGTTTTTCGTATTTTATCTTTGAAAAAATATTAATCTATATCTCTCTATTTAAAAATGATGTTTCAATTTTATGTAGATATACATGTATTTAGATGAGTTTAGTTTGTAGATACATGCAAGTTTTGATGAAGTTGAAACATATTTTTCAGGATGAAGTATATAAAAAATATTTGATATAAAACTGGTATCATTAGAAAGTATTTTCCAACACGATTCTAACAATGCTGCTTATGTATTATATGATCGTGATATTGTTGTCCTATTTATTTGGTCAAGGTTCACATTGAAATGTGTGTATTTATAGGAATGGAGGTAGTATGTGGTAAAATAAATTAAAAGAAGTGCATCATGTGAAAAAGCAATCTAAGAATTCAAAAGTGCTAATTTTTAGTCGAAACATGACATCTTTCAAAAATGAATCTTCAATTAGTTCTTCATAAAAATCATTGAGAAAAATCTTAATATTCATTGGAAGACTAACTGAATTAGCTGCACTCGCGATGAAAGAGAAAGAAAAGATACAGGTAAGAGCGTGGGTGGTTGGGTCTTTTTGTTTGTTTGTTTGCGATTGCTAATCAAGCTGCTATAGTAAGTATCATGTAGTAGTATCATGCATATGATACTTGTGTATGATACTATCTCTATAGTGGGTGATATCATGGAGTACTATCATAGATATGCTATATTTATTATTTTTTAGAATCTCAAATTTGTGTACAAGATTTTTTAGGCATTAACTTTTCTCGTAATATGTGCTATGAAACGGAATTCACCTATGTTACTCTAATCTCCTCTCTCCTCCTTAATTAGCTGCCACATCAGCATTCTTGTGGGACCAATATGCATGATACTAGCTAAGATACTAGCACTATGGCTAGCCTTAATGGAGTATAGTACTCCGTAGCATCTCTCATCGAATTGATTGAGGTCCAATTAAACAAAATCGGTCATTAGAGTACTAGATTAACATACTAATTTGGAGGCAAATCGAACCCTGTGCGTCGAACAAGATTACATGCAGGTCCATAGAGGACTGGCACCAAGCGACGACTACATACATTGGCAATGGGAAGCAGTACAATGTACAATACCAGCGAATTCGAAAAAATAGGTGAATCGGAAAACAATGTCAAACAAACACATCGAGAGGAAACAATATCAACTGATCGATTTGAGCGAACTAACGAAATTATAAGGGCTGGGAGACTGACTTCGATTGAGCGATAATGAGCCGTACTTGGTCGCAGCTTCACTGACGTTCAGGTCAAAAGTCAAGCGATGACTTTGTTTCAATAACAGCCACCAAAAGCCGATCGAACGCACGAGAATGGATCTAAAATTTAACCATTTTAAGTTTCACAAGAAAATTTTAAACTTAAAATTTGTACTGCCTAGAAGTTTTTGAAACAAAAATCCAGTAAATCTTATATGTTGGGTTATGCATTCTGGGGGAGTTTCATCAGATTCAGCCATATTGTTTATCAATAAACCTCATTTTATGTTTTACAACCAACTTTAAACTTAAAATTCAAACTGTCCAGAAAAAAGAACAACATTCCAGTAAATCTTATATATTTCTTCTGCATTCTGGGAAAGATTGGTCGGATTCAAATAAATAGTTTGGGAATAAACATTGTTTTAGTCTGGAAACGACTTATTGTAGAGTGATTTTTGGTTGGATACATTCATGTGCGTTCGATTGGCTTTGGATGGCTGATATTGAACCAAAGTTGTAATATCCCAGGTTTAGAGACGATCGAGGGGTAGAATTTAGGAAGGGATGTGCATTGCATCGTAAAATCTGGGGAAATTTCGCGCTTTTATAGAAAAATTGCATCAAAGGGGGACAAGTTTCTCTCTCGGCACCATAGAGGGTTAGGGTTTCGAGAGTGCGATAAACTTGGACCTATCTAAACTCAAATAGGGTTTTCGAGAAGAGAGGGGAACAATCTACCTCTCAACTTAAGTTGCATGATTGAATTCAAACATTAATTTGAAGGGGTTCGTTGCATACAAAACAAAAAATTTCCTACCGCAAAGACGAATAAATCCAAGATCTAATCTATGGAACACCCAAGATCTAATCTACAAGATCGAAGCAACGAGATGGAGATGTGACTAACCCTCGAAGATTCCAAATCTTACGAGATTAAGCTCGTTGTTGGTGTAGACGATCGTCCCCGATGCTGCAATCCGGCAGCACTTCCTCGGTCGCGCGTACGGTGTCTATGAAGACCTTCCTCTCCCCGTTCCAGCGGGCAGCGGAGGTGTGGTAGATCTCCTCCAAGTTCCAAAGCAGCACAACGGCGTGGTGGTGGTGGAGGAAGAAAGCCGCAGGCTTCGCCTAAGCCAGAGCAGCGTATGGTGGAGGAGAGAGGACAGAGGAGGGGTGGCCACCCCCTCCCCTCTTTATATAGGGGGCCATGTCGGTGGGGTGGCCCCTTTCCCATCTAGGGTTAGGGGGCGGCGGCCAAGTGGGGGGAGAGATTTCTCCCCCCCAAGTTGATCCCCCCTAGGGAAACCCTAGGGGTTGGCCGGCCTGGGCCTTGGGGGCATGTGCCCCCGGCCCATTAGGCCAGGGAGCATCCCCTCGGCCCATGCTAGCCCTCCTAGGTCGTGGGCCCCATGGTGGACCCCTAAGGAACCTTCTAGAACCTTCTAGTGAACCACCGGAAAAATCCCGAACTTTTCCGAAACCTAGAAATCAACTTCCCTTATATGAATCTTATTCTCCGGACTATTCCGGACCTCCTCGTGACATCCTGGATCACATCCGAGACTCCGAACAAACTTCGTCTCCATACCATATTCAAATCTACTTATGCAACATCGAACCTTAAGCGCGTCACCCTACGGTTCGCGAACTATGCAGACATGGTCGAGACTCCTCTCCGAGCAATAACCAATAGCGGGATCTGGAGATCCATAATGGCTCCCACATATTCAACGATGACTTAGTGATCGATTGAACCATTTACATACGATGCCGATCCCCTTTGTCTCGCGATATTTTACTTGTCCGAGGTTCGATCATCGGTATCTCCATACCTTGTTCAACCTCGTTACCGACAAGTACTCTTTACTCGTATTGTGGTATGTGATCTCTTATGAACCATTCATATGCTTGCAAGCTAATCAAATGACATTCCACCGAGAGGGCCCAGAGTATATCTATCCGTCATCAGGATGGACAAATCCCACTATTGATCCATATGCCTCAACTCACACTTTCCAAATACTTAATCCCATCTTTATAACCACCCATTTACGCAATGGCGTTTTATGCAATCAAAGTACCCTTCCGGCGTAAGTGATCTACATGATCTCATGGTCGAAGGACTAAGGCAACTATGTATTGAAAGCTTATAGCAAATTGAACTTAATGACTTGATCTTAGGATGTGTTCGTTTTTGGGACAAGGTGGAATGGAATGGAATGGTTCCATTCCATTCCATCCCATGCCATTCCATTTCATCCATTCTCATGTTCGGTTGATTTGAGAAAGCATAGAATGGAACCAAGTGTAATTAATCTAAACATGCAAATAATTAGCCTAATTTGAAGGGATTAGCAATAATTGGCCTAATGGCTTCGCCCACCATGTCCTGGCCGCGAGCATGGAGGGCCGCTGTCTCCTCCCCGTCCGCCGGCGCTGCTCGCCGGGCGCGCCGCCCGTCCGCCGGCGCTGCTCGCTGGCGCGCGCTCGTCCGCCGGCGCTGCCGTCGGGCGCGTCCACCCGTCCGCCGGCGATGCCCGCCGGCGCGGCCACTCCCGTCCGCCGGCGCTGCTCGCCGCGCGCGCCACCCCGTCCGCCGGCGCGCCGTCGGCGCGCCGCCCATCCGCCGCGCTGCCGCCGGCTGGTCCGCCGTCCGCCTCAACGCCATGCTCGTCCGCCATGTTCCGTAGAGGAGAGAGGGAGAGAGGAGAGGTCGCGGGGAAGAAAAGGATTAGCACGATAACAGAGCTTGCCCACTTCGTTCGACCGAATCGGCCGGACGGGCTCGTTCCGGATCTACAAGGAATATTCGCTTTTGAGGAACGCGTTGGTTCCATTCCATCCCAGAACCGAACGCAGAATCGCCCGAGAACCACTTGATTCCATTCCGTTCCATCCGGTTCTGAAACCGAACAGACCCTTATGCTACGCTCATTTGGGTGTGTGTCCATTATATCATTCAACCAATGACATAACCTTGTTATTAAGAACATCCAATGTTCATGATCACGAAACCATGATCATCCATTAATCAACAAGCTAGTTATACAAGAGGCTTACTAGGGACTCCTTGTTGTTTACATAACACACATGTATCAATGTTTCGGTTAATACAATTATAGCATGGTATGCAAACATTTATCATAAACACAAAGATATTATAATAACCACTTTATTATTGCCTCTTGGGCATATCTCCAGTCTCCCACTTGCACTAGAGTCAATAATCTAGATTACATTGTAAGGTACCTAACACCCATGGCATTCTGGTGTTGGTCATGCTTTGCCCTAGGGAAAGCTTTAGTCAACGGATCTGCAACATTCAGATCTGTGTGTACTTTGCAAATCTCTACTTCACCATCTTCGATGTACTCGCGAATCGAATGATAACGTAGCTTGATATGCTTTAGCTTCTTGTGTGACCTTGGTTCATTTGCATTGGCGATGCACCCGTGTTGTCACAATAAATGACTAACGGGTCCAATGCACTAGGAACCACACCAAGCTCAACAATGAACCTCTTCATCCATACCGCTTCCGATGAAGCCTCTGAAGCCGCTATATATTCAGATTATGTTGAAGATTTCGCCACCGTGCACTGCTTGGAACTGCTCCAGCTTACTTCCGCACCATTCAATATAAGCATGTACCCAGACTGAGACTTAGAGTCATCAGGATCAGTGTTCCAACTTGCATCGGTGTAACTGGTTACAACGAGCTCTTGGTCACCGCCATAACAAAGAAACATATCCTTAGTCCTTTTCAAGTACTTCAGGATATTCTTGACCGCTGTCCAGTGTTCCATTCCTGGATCACTTTGATATCTGCTGGTCAAACTAACAGCATGTGCGATATCCGGTCTAGTACACAGCATGTCATACATGATAGAGCCTACTGCCGAAGCATAGGGGATCTTGCTCATGCTCTCTCTTTCATCTGCCGTAGCCGGACCTTGAGTCTTACTCAAGACCTTACCTGGCAACATAGGCAAGAACCCTTTCTTGCTTTCATCCATTCTAAACTTCTTTAGAATCTTGTCCAGGTATGTACTCTGTGAAAGGCCTATTAGGCGTCTTGATCTATCTCTATAAATCTTGATGCCTAAAATGTATGCTGCTTCACCAAGGTCTTTCATTGAAAAAGACTTATTCAAATAACCTTTAACGCTGCTTAATAGTTCTATATCATTCCCAATCAATAATATGTCATCTACATATAATATCAGGAACGCTACAGAGCTCCCACTCACTTTCTTGTAAATACAGGCCTCACCATGAGTCCGTATAAAACCGAAGTCTTTGATCACCCTATCAAAGCGTAGGTTCCAACTCCGGGATGCTTGCTTCAGTCCATAAATGGAACGCTGAAGTTTGCATACCTTGTCAGCATTTTTAGGATCGACAAAACCTTTGGGTTGTACCATATACAACTCTTCCTCAATATCACCATTAAGGAACGCCGTTTTGACATCCATCTGCCAAATCTCATAATCGAAAAATGCAGCTATTGCTAACAAAATCATCACAGACTTTAGCTTCGCTACAGGTGAGAAAGCATCATCGTAGTCAACTCCTTGAATTTGTCGGAAACCCTTTGCGACAAGTCGAGCTTTATAGACAGTAATATTACCATCAGCATCTGTTTTTCTCTTGAAGATCCATTTATTCTCGACAGCCTTGCGGCTATCAGGTAAGTCTACCAAAGTCCATACTTTGTTATCATACATGGATCCCATTTCGGATTTCATGGCTTCTTGCCATTTGTTGGAATCTGGGCTCACCATTGCTTCTTCATACGTCGCAGGGTCCTCATCATTGTTGTCCACAATCATGACATTTAGACAGGGATCATACCAATCAGGAGTGGTACGTTCCCTTGTCGATCTGCGAGGTTCAGTAGCTTCCTCGTTCGAAGTTTCATGATCATCATCATTTGCTTCCTCTCCTATCGGTGCAGGCTGCGCAGGAACTTCTTCCGGCACTGCGCTACTCTGATCTATGAGAGAAGGTTCATCAACCTCGTCGATTTCTACTTTTCTTCCAGTCACTTCTTTAGTGAGAAACTCCTTCTCAAGAAAGGATCCGTTTTTGGCAACAAAGATTTTGCCTTCGGATCTGTGATAGAAAGTATACCCAATTGTTTCCTTAGGGTATCCTATGAAGACGCACTTCTCCGTTTTGGGTTCTAGCTTGTCCGGTTGTAACTTCTTTACATAAGCTTCGCAACCCCAAACTTTAAGGAACGACAGCTTAGGTTTCTTCCCAAATCATAATTCATACGGTGTCGTTTCAACGGATTTAGATGGTGCCCTATTTAAAGTGAATGCGGCTGTCTCTAATGCATAACCCCAAAACGATAAAGGCAAATCGGTAAGAGACATCATAGACCGAACCATATCTAAGAGAGTTCGATTACGATGTTCGGACACACCATTTCGCTGTGGTGTTCCCGACGGTGTCAACTGTGAAAGTATTCCGCATTATTAACTATATCAAAGTTGATCCCCTTTGCTAAAATCTTTGCAGTTTGGGAACTGTTCATGCTGGCTTTTTATCCAATCAGAACTTGACACGGTAGGGATTTTCACTGTATATAGACTCCCCAGATACTGTAGATCTGTATAGATTGTCCTGATTTTTGTGTGCCTTTTCCTTGGCTACCGGCACGTTTCGGTTACCTCCCGTGATTTGGTAAATTTTTGCTTTTTTTTACCGATGCTACCAGTTGTTGGCCTTTCTGATGAGGCCTAAGGCCACGTGGGTTGCCCGATCTCACGAATTGACCGAGGGAAAGGCGGGGAGAGGAAGAACACGAAGAACACGGCGATGAACACGATGAACACACGCAAACACACACCAACCCGATACAATTCCGGTTTACTCCCGATAGCCCGAACCACTATCCCGATAGAATCTCTCAAGAGAAAGACACGCGGTAGAATCCCCGAGAGGAAGATCGGTATACGATCGGTGGAATCACACGAGTGAGAGACCGGTGGTAGAATCACAAGTGTGAGAGACTAATCATATAAGGAGTGCCTTGTACAATAGATTTGATAATCTAAGGAGGGGGTTTCCCTAATCCCAAAGGGATGGTGGAGGCATGAGCCTAGGTTCTCTCAAGTTCAACTCTAACCTAATGAAGGTGGGGGTGGGAGCCTATATATAGGGAGCCACCAAAGGAGGGGTAGTTTAGGCATACAAAGGGATAAAGGGTTCAGATTTGATGCTCTTTGAAGTGGGGCGTCAGGGCCAGCACAGGTAGGGCGGCAGTGCCGTCGTCCTCAGGCGTAGTGGCGGTGCGGCAGTGCCGGTCTTCCTGGCGCGTCTCCTTATCCTCGCCGTTCTCTTCCATGCTTCCACGACCTCGGCCTTGAGTCCTCGAGCCTCCATGGTGTCGTCCACTTCCTCCGTACTTGGCGATGTGTTCCTATCATGGTCATATGAAGGAGGATGAAGTAGCATACCATTCGTGAGAGACAATTGTAGGCACGCATAAAGGAGAAGATTCACCTTTGCGTGACGTGTCGGCGTTGACGCACATGATGCGGTGGAGACCGAAGGTCGCCCCGTATCATCACCCCCCACTTGAAAAAGAGTCGTCCTCGACGATAGCTCTTCATGAACGTGTATAGGAGGTAGATGACAACCACTCTTGAATGTCGCTTCACTTGTCAAGAGCCCTATCATAGCACAAGAAAAGCCAAGCAACACTCAAAGCATAGCCAATGTTCCACGGGTTTAGCAAAAGAGCGCAAGTAGAAGGAGATCACCTTAGCAAGATGTCGATGTGCTCTCATGGAGAGATCTTGTGTAGTCAAAGTGTGGGGTTGAACCCATTCGTTGACGCTCATCCACAAGTCACTTGTACCTTCACACAACAAAGACCAAGCAAAGTATGTTTGTGTGTGATATTGGAGCACATCATCGATGACATGTCCTTTCATGTTCACAACACCGTTAGCACAACACAAATTTATCAAGAATAATGCATGTGCAAGGTCAATGTGTAAGAACTCCATTTCAACATCTTCCAAATACGGAAACACAAAAACTCCAAATTGTGAGACGACTATGATGTCCATCTCATGTAGAAACTCATGTGCATTATTGCATTCAAGGCATCGGAAAGAGAAATTGTTCAACATCTTTGAAGCACTAAGTGGAGAATTTGGCAAAAACACATACGGAAGAGTGTCCAAAATATCATCAACATGTGTGCACACAAACCATTGGAAAGAGAAATTGGTCCTCATATTTGTTGCAACACACAACATATCATCCAAAAAGTTCATCAAGTAAAAATTTGCACAACCGTGTGTGCCAACAAACCCAATGAAAGAGAAATTGGTCAACTTGTTTGAGGCAACACCAACGGTAAGAATCACATCATCATGCTTGCAAAAGAACCACAAGAAAGATAAATTGTTCGGCATGTTCAATGCAAAGCATGGGAAAGGTATTATAGCCGGGTTCGATCTTGTACTCACTTGAATTATGCTCTCAAGAGCTCTCTTTGTCAACTCGTGCTCAATCGAGGTTGACATTGGCATTCTTGTACCTACACACACAATAGGCAAAGCAAAGAACGTGTGTGCATGGTATATGAACACATCATCCATCATGATGGTCCATTTCTTTTGCACATCACCATTAGCGTTAAGCAAAGCATCATAGTAGATATGGTGAATATGCGGGGTAAACACATGAACATGCTCATCATGGACATAGGAAAAGTCTCCAAAATTTGAGAGAGCTATGGGGGCAATCTCATTTACAAGCATATTAACATCATTGCAAACCAAGCATTGGAAAGAGAAAGTATTCAACATTTTGGTTGCATTAATGGGAGAGTATTGTAAGCATTTTGCACAAAACATGTTCAAGGTTTGATCATTATTGTTGACAAACTTATGGAAAGAGCAATTGTTCATCAAAGTTGTCACAACACAAGCATTATCATCATCATTGCAAGCAACACATGGGAAAGAGAAATTGTTCGACATATTGCAAGCAATAGGATAGAAATCGAAACACTCATAGCATGGCATGGTCAATGTGTCACAAGCAACTACTTCCACATGATCAAGAATGGTGGCATCACAAGTATCACAAGGGAAAGTGAAAGAAGCATATGACATAGCAATAGGGTCATCCAACTCATGCAAGCACTCACAAATCATCATGTCCACTAGTGGGATCATGTCATCATCAACACCCATATACGTACCTTTGTAGTCCCGCTCATATGAGGTAGGTGTTGTGGAAGTGGTAGGCTCGATGTGGCCTCCATGTTCATCTTCAAGCAAGCATGGTGTGATATCATAATCTTCATGCACCATGTACATCTTCTCCATTATCGGCGTCTCGTCATCCATGGTACCTAATGAGACACAAGAGAACACACTAGAGGTAGAGGGTAAGTTGTTAGAACTTGAAATGGCCTCACATGACCTATCAACTACCACTCTCATCTCACTCGGTGTATCACTCATGCTCTCGAAGTGGAGGCACTCATCAAGCTCACATATAGTGGAGTCACTCGTCTCACATATAGTGGAGTCGCTCATCTCACATATAGTGGACTCCCTCATCTCCATGGTAATGGCGTCGTCGATGTCCGAGCAACCTAGCAAAGAGGAAGACAACACAAGAGGAGTAGAGGTTAAGTTGTTAGAAATCGAAACATCCTCACTCGACTCATGGGGTGTATCACTCTTGCTCTCAAGGTGTTTGAAGTATGCGTTGCACTCGGCTTTTTCTTTGGGTGTCATTTGGGCTTCTCGAGCATCTAGCTCGGCGAAGTATGCTCTCATCTCGGCTTATTCTTGTGGGTTCATCATATATATCTCACTAGGATAGGTGTATATGTATTGTGGAAGGAAAACTACACAAGTATCTCACCAATCAAGAAAGTATCGGAAAAATGGTTCAAGTCAAGAGCAAAGCCAAAATGTATCGGGGTTACTCACACACACACTCAAAGCACACGCAAAAGGCTAAGAAACTCTATATGTGGTGGGTAAGGGGTGGATAGCAAACGAAAAAGATCAACGGAAAAGTCTATTGTCAAATGTGGGTAAGATCCAAAGTCAAATGTCAAAAGTGGTGATCTATGTCAAGGAAACACGGAAACACACACAAGGAGAACAATGGGGTTAGCGCGACCAAGGAAGTGAGCTAAGTAACAAGATGGTCCTAACGAAGACTATAAGCTCGGTGTCACGCCAACACAAGAGAGACGGTAGCTCGGTTGCATATGAGAGAAGCAACAAGATTTGCACAAGGGCCACTCTTCTCTTATCTCTCTTAGTGCTCACAAGCTTTGCACTTCTCGATATCGGTGGACACACATTCTTTTGTATTCCTTTTACTTTTCTCTTTTTTTCACTTTTTTTTTCTCTATGCTTAGAAGCTTTATTTTTCTCTATGTATATGTCACACTTTTTCTTCTTTTGTGTATCTTTCTCACCGAGCTTGCTTCGGAGCTTTGCTCAACACAACGCACACACACCCTCTCACGGTCGTGACACTTGTGCAATGCTTCGCAACGCTCGGAAAGCCACTCTCAATGGGATAGGTACGCAAAGGAAGAAATGGGGTACAAGGGGTGAGGGGGGCAAGTTATACCTATTGACGTTAGGCGGTGTCAAGCACACGAACTTGCGATGGCGAAGTGGTGGTGACGATGGTGTCGAAGATGCGCCGGAATCCGGGGTGCCGATGCCGTTGTCGTGGTGTTGATGTAGGCGCGGAAGCGGTTCTCACGGACCAAGGGCACTCCAAAACGGAAACCGGGCAAATTAAGTCAATGCCCGAAAAGTTGGGTCGAAACGAGCGGTCAAAAGTTGGGCTCCAAAAATCGTCAAAAATTAGAGATGGGCTATGTGGAGTATTTGGGGGATGCTGTTAAAATTTGACGTCAAACGGGCTCCGAAAAGTTGTCAAAATTTGGGGCAAAAAGTGGAGTCAAATTGGACGAAAATTGGATCAAACCGGTCCAGAACCCGGTCAAACCGGATCTGGGACTGGCGTGCCCGGTCCAGACCGGGCCCCGGACCGGATGGAGCCCGATTACGCCGGATGGCACCGGTCGTGCTCGGTTTCAACCGGCGCTGGGCGCGCCACCCGGTTTGCTCGAACTGCTGCGCGTGCGTGATGCGAGGCTCGAGTGGGAGTTCGCGGGAGCTGCAGCAGCGAGGAAGGCGGAGGTGGAGGCGGGCCAGGCCGGGCCAGGGGAGATAGCGCGCGGGGGCGTGGCCTGTGGGGCTCGTGCGTGGCCTGAGGCAGAGCGGGCGAGTGGAGGTGGCCTGGGGCGGAGCGGGAGCTTAGGCGGGCGCACGCTGTGGCTGAGCTGGGCGAGCGGAAAACAGGCGGCGGCGCGTGAGGAGGCAGGCGCGTGGTGGTGGCTTGCTGCGCGGATGGGCTTGCTGAAGGCGGCGGGAGCAAGGCAGGGCAGGGGCGGCGGTGGATGCGCGGCGGCAGTGCCGCAAGGGGCCGGCCGGCAGGAGCAGATGGAGTTCGTCCACGAACGAACACACGAAGAACAGCTCTCGAAAATAGCCTCACAAATCCTCAAATTTCTCATGGAATACACGGAATTAGAGCATGAAAACTGGGGAATTGATAGATCAGCACTAGTAACACCAGATCTGTGGACCAAAACCACAAAAAACGCAACAAATTCGGAGATCAATTTTCGAGCTATTTTTTTTTTGGGCAAATTTTTTTTTGGGAAATTTTTTGGGCGAAATTGGAGAAATTCGGGGGTCAAATTCGTGGCAAGCTTTGCTCTGATATCATATGATGAGGCCTAAGGCCACGTGGGTTGCCCGATCTCACGAATTGACCGAGGGAAAGGCGGGGAGAGGAAGAACACGAAGAACACGGCGATGAACACGATGAACACACGCAAACACACACCAACCCGATACAATTCCGGTTTACTCTCGATAGCCCGAACCACTATCCCGATAGAATCTCTCAAGAGAAAGACACGCGGTAGAATCCCCGAGAGGAAGATCGGTATACGATCGGTGGAATCACACGAGTGAGAGACCGGTGGTAGAATCACAAGTGTGAGAGACTAATCATATAAGGAGTGCCTTGTACAATAGATTTGATAATCTAAGGAGGGGGTTTCCCTAATCCCAAAGGGATGGTGGAGGCATGAGCCTAGGTTCTCTCAAGTTCAACTCTAACCTAATGAAGGGGTGGGAGCCTATATATAGGGAGCCACCAAAGAAGGGGTAGTTTAGGCATACAAAGGGATAAAGGGTTCAGATTTGATGCTCTTTGCAGTGGCGTCGGGTAGGGCGGCAGTGCCGTCGTCCTCAGGCGTAGTGGCGGTGCGGCAGTGCCGGTCTTCCTGGCGCGTCTCCTTATCCTCGCCGTTCTCTTCCATGCTTCCACGACCTCGGCCTTGAGTCCTCGAGCCTCCATGGTGTCGTCCACTTCCTCCGTACTTGGCGATGTGTTCCTATCATGGTCATATGAAGGAGGATGAAATAGCATACCATTCGTGAGAGACAATTGTAGGCACGCATAAAGGAGAAGATTCACCTTTGCGTGACGTGTCGGCGTTGACGCACATGATGCGGTGGAGACCGAAGGTCGCCCCGTATCACTTTCCGTCTCTGTTCATTTAGATTAGATATCTATCCTGGTTATTGATTCAGTCAAAGCGGTGATGGTCAAAGCGGTTCCACCACCTCCACAATCGATGATTCCAGCAGTTTCTTCCCTCATCGGCTTCTCTCTCATCTTCTTCCTTCCTCCTCCGCCAGAGTTCCCTGCGGTGGACCACCTTGAGTTGGTGGTGGCCGACGCAGTGCTCCAGCCTCGCCCATCATCTCTCTCCGATGAAAGGCTCAGGCCGCCAACGGCCGTGCCAAGAGGCGCTCCGAGATGCTCCAGCGCAGCACCGCGCGCTTCCCCCGTTCTATTCCAATTCCTCTGATTCGCTCTCCCGGCCAGAACACTTATGCCAAGCCGAGCACATCAACGGAGGAGGCGGCTGCGGCAGGCTAGGAAAGCCATGCCGCCCGTCCGCGGCGATGGAGGCGAAAACAGCGCCGCTGGGGTCCCATGAGGAAAATGCAGAGGGGTTACACGAGCTCCTCGACGCCGGCGCCGACCCCAGCTTCCTCGACGTCATGCCTACCTCCATCTGTGTGGAGCACGCAGCCGTCATACAGCTGCTCCTCAAGCGCGGCATGGAGTTTTGTCCGTCATGGTTCTACTACTGGCATTCTCTCTGCACACGCGACGCGCTGCCGCTTCTCTCCATGTACGTGCGCGTATCTGCTTCTTTTTGTTGCTAGCTGCTCTCTTGCCAGCGCTGCCGCTCCCCTGTGTACTATTGCTCATCCTGCAATATGTTGCTCCCTCCTGTCCCCGTTGGTGGATAAGCCTGTGCAGAACTACATATCTCAATCTTTTTATGCCTACTTGTGTGTGAGCTCATGCCTTCTACCTGCTCGATGTTATGCTCAGAAGAACTAAAACTAATTGCTTCAAGTTTCTTGATGCGTTCCTGTTTGTTTTAGAGTGCAGTGGCTTAGATGACCGGGATGCTTATTTTGGGGGTGTTAGGCAGGTGAAATTTTATACGAAGACTGTAGGACATGTTCCACAAATACACGGTTCTCTAGGACATGTTCAACAAGCTACAGATTAGTGAGGTATTGGCTCCCCGCCTTGCCATTTTGCTCTCTGCCTTGCAATTTTTCCCTTGATCCATGGATTGCTCATGTGATTTGGTCTTGCGGTTGTCATGTATGAATCTGGTGTGTTGAGAAGATCATGAGTGAGAAATACTTTACATGCTGATAGAAGAATGCAGATCGGAGGATGTGATGACTTGCCAATAAAATGATCAAGTACGATGCCTTCAAATCTCTTAGATTTTCATTGGATTGCAACCTTTTCTTTTTAACAGGTGTCCATACTAAAAAAAAATAGGCGATGTTTGTTCCACTATTTTTTTTCCTTTACTGCATATTGGATGTGAATATTAGGAGAATCATCAAATTATATTCAGTTCATGGCCCGCATATCTTTATCGCTGTCAGCATACGGATTCAGGTGTGAGAAGTCCAGAATATTTTTCATATTCATGTCCAATGTATCTGAATTGATACATGATCATTAACATGTAAATCTGAAATTAATATATTTTTGCACATTGATATGCAGTGCATCGGAACTAATATCTGATTATTCACATGCAACACTGAATGAATATTCCATTTTTAAAAAGAAAATATATTTCTCTAGCGGTCTTCATCCATTCCTGTTAAACATGGTCATCAACTACTTAACCTACAAGTAATAATGGTCTTCCCTCTTTTCTTTGGTCAAAAGGAAGATGAGGGGACTATTGGTTGAACAACCACTAGGTGATAAAGAAATCGCCTCTTTTTTGCGTAAAAAAAATGTTTGAAAGTCATTTGAGTGGTTATTTTCGTGTTGCATCCAACAACTGAAATCTTTTGTATTCTTTTAGGAGCCTCAACTTTTGATATGCAGGAGTATATATATAGTCAGGTATACTCTACGTCATTCATTATTTCTTTTTTGGCTATGATGTTACTTGGTTCTTAGTTAAAGGACAGACAGTCCAACTAAACTTCTTATTCTGAATTTGGGAAAATGCATTCTTTTGCTCGATGCTCATAGTGGTATGTTTCTCGCTAGCTGATGTTGTTATAGGAAAGAAATGTTCTCTGAATTGACAAATTAATTCGACAACCTACAGTTCGGACTGCTGTATGTTCGACAAGTAGCCTAGAGTCTTTTAAGATAACGCTTACGATGTACAAAGTGCAAGTAACGTAGACTAATGTAACTTGCGACTTCTTTTATGCACATCAGTTCAACAGAGAGTTTATATGTTTCAAAGAAAACATGCAAGTTACTCACAAAGTGAATGGGTTCATGCATCAGAACGAAATCGTGACTAATTATACATAAGGCTTCAAGTTATTATGTCTCTCCTTGCAAGGTTATATATACGTCTTTTTGGCTTGCCTTTTCTTCCCACTGGAACACAGGGGGGGCCATTCACATCAAAGGTGGGGTATTATGATTCATTAATTTTAGTCTTCCCAACAAAGTTTACATGATTTATAGATTGTTTTGGTTTAGGACTAAGGCTAAGTAGGACGAGTTATTAAAATTATCATTGATGTATTATCCAGTAACATTAGCATATGGTTATCCAGTAACATTTCTGATGGCTCATTTTCTTTTCTACATTAGGCATGGGTATCTCAGTGAGAAAAGAGTCTATATTTGAGTCACAGTCGAAGTGAGATTTGTTTACTCTACCACTAGGTACATTTGTTTACTTATTCACCACGGGCCAGCCAGGTGCTGTTAGTACTTACACAAAAGAAGTATCTGGGGCAATCATTTGGATGACACATGGATGAGTCGAAGGATTGAGATTTATAAGGTTTCTCATCGGTGGGAAGGAATCATGAATTTCAGTTCTGGCTTATGACTTTCAGGTGGACGATGGCAAACTTTCTGAATGGACGAATTGCCTCAGGCATGCTACACTCCATATCTTATATCCATGGAAACTGGAAAGGAGTACTATCATTTCCATATACGCTGATTTACCCTTTCCAACCATTTGCACTTTTCAATTTTCTTTCCTTCTTTGGTAATTTGTTTAATTCCCAAGGAATTTGTGATGCTTGAAGAAGTGGTAGACTGGTAGTTAGGTTTGGTCTGACAAACCATTTGTACCAGTGGCCTAGAATTTCAATTGAAAACATTGCAAGCAAGAAGCACTTATTTGCTTAAATTGAATTGCCACTGTAGCTCTTGCAATTAATTCTTATATCATTCATTTAGATTGCTCCGCAAGATTTATGCAGCAGCAATACCGTAAGTGAGTTACCAGTGGTAATTAAATTGTAGATTCAATGCAAAAAAAAAATTGACCATCCAGGTTTACAATGTGAAAACAGTAGTGATGATACACACCTGGGACATGGATGAGGTCCACATGAAGTACTCTGAGATAGAGAAAAACGTGGGATTTAAAAAGTTACCTTTTTCTCTACAAACATAAGTTTAGATTAATTGTTTCAATTCTGCCGTAGTATCTTTTATCTGCAACCATGCAAACATTAGAGCTGATCTACTTTTAATTTCCTTGCATTCAGTTGTTACATTCTGCGTACTTTCTAACCATGACTTCAAACCTAGATTACTAATGGCAAGTTAAATATTTGTGTAAAGACCAGGATTGGACAAGTCAAGGAGGTGTCGTTCGCGAGCTAAATATTTATGAGGAATGGTCAGCAAATTTCGAATATAGCATAAGTGCGCAATTCTGCATCTTCAAGAATAAGATTGGACACTCAACCGTCCTTTCTGTTTACTTCTTATTTAGAGTTTTGTCCATTGTAATGATTCTTCTCTCCAAATCCAAAATTCCCCGGACTTTGGGGACTGTAAATTCCCAATGTAGTTCACAAAATATGTCATGTATTGCAGGTTCCTGCATATTGTGGTTAACAAGAGAGTCTATGTGGCACATGCAGGCCATTCTGAGGGGTGCAGATTGAAGAAGTTTCTGGAAATTATTGTTTTTCTCTCATCGATTTTGGCACCACCACAGTTGCAGGTATCATTAGTATCTATCTAATGGACACTTTGTTCCTTTGTTTTTAAATTAAATCATCCGAGTGAATTATTGTCTCCAATTTCTGACTACATTAGTTGTCTTTAGGAAGGGCGGCCTTCAGTTCACCAATTTTCCTGAGCTAAAGCCAAACTGAGGGATACATGAGGGGAAGAAAAATATGTACCTGATGCAGAAGGTGACATGGTACAACAGGATGCCGACAACATTGCAAGCCCTCATCATCGGCTGTCTCCGGCCTTGAATGTCGCCTCGGCACTATCGTCGCCAGCGACCGAGTGTTGCTGCCTATCGCCGCGCTTTGTTCATGCAGGGAGGCAGTGCCTGCTGGCGGCTCACGCAGCAGGGCGAGTCACCATCAGCGGACAGCCGGAACGACATGCATGACTCTAGGCTAAGAATTGCTCTCTTATGCAAAATTCTGGGATATAGCATAAATGAGCAATTCTGAACACCATGGCATCAAGATGCAGAGCAGGATCACAGTACGGTGATGATTGCCGATTTGGTTGGGTCAGCAGGCGCGAAAGCACGCAACAACGACCCGTGGTCCGTGGAGGAGATAGTGAAGTATCGAAAGAGGTGGCCATGGACAGAGTGAAGAAAAAGTGGATCTAGAAGAGAGAAAGCAAGAGACGAGCTACAGGCAGGAAGATAAGCTTCTGCATGTAACCTTGTGCGTGTCTTGGTACAGTAGTCTGAGCTGGTCCCAACAATGTACTTATTTAATACAATGACAAAGTCTTTATGTCCTTATTGTGCCACGTCGATGTCTGCCTATAATATTCTTTGTTTTATCATTCTACTATCATCAACCAGTTCCCCTGAAATAGTCAACCAGTTCCCCTGAAATAGTTTACAGATATGTTAAATCGTTGTATGCATTAAATATACATATAAACATGTAGTTTCAATACTCATGGACTCAGATTACCACTGCTACAGATTTCATTACAGGAAAGGGGAGCCAAATCCTCTTCCCATCAACTTATTTGAATTTGTATTCAACTTTGCATCATGTTTTCATTTTTCCAATCAGGAAATTGCTAATGATATGGCAACAACAACGGCCGCGCCGTGGTAAAAAAATAACATCTTTCTTGCCCGTAGGATTGTGTTCTATAATTCTGATGCTAAGATAAATATATATATTTGACTACAGCGCAGCCACATCAAGGGCGCGGCGTGCGCCGCACCGTGAACTTCCTAGTTTTTTTAAATGCATGCCAAACTCATAACTCAGATATTCGCCTCCGCGATCAGAACGCAGAAACTTAATCTTCTTGTTACGTTGATTTTCTACTTCACTTTGGAATTCCTTGAACTTCTCAAAAGTCTCGGACTTATGTTTCATAAAGTAAATATATCCATATCTACTCAGATCATCCGTGAAGGTTAGAACATAACGATAACCACCGCGCGATGCTACACTCATTGGTCCGCACACATCGGTATGTATGATTTCCAATAAGTCTGCAGCTCGCTCCATTGTACCAGAAAATGGAGTCTTAGTCATTTTTCCCATTAGACATGCTTTGCATCTGTCAAGTGACTCAAAGTCAAGTGACTCAAGAAGTCCATCGGAATGGAGTTTCTTCATGCGCTTCACTCCAATATGACCAAGACGACAGTGCCACATATAAGTAGAATTATCATTCAATTTAATTCGCTTAGCATCAATATTATGAACATGTGTATCACTACTATCGAGATTTAACAAGAATAAACCATTCATCTCAGGTGCATGGCCATAAAAGACATTACTCATATAAATCGAACAACCATTATTCTCAGACTTAAACGAATAACCGTCTTGCATTAAACAAGATCCAGATATAATGTTCATGCTCAACGTAGGTACCAAATAACAATTATTGAGGTTTAAAACTAATCCGGAAGGTAGATGTAGAGGGAGCGTGCCGACGGCGATCACATCGACTTTGGATCCATTTCCAACGCGCATCGTCACCTCGTCCCTCGCCAGGCTTCGTTTATTCCGCAGTTCCTGTTTCGAGTTACAAATGTGAGCAACCGATCCAGTATCAAATACCCAGGCACTACTACGAGAACCAGTAAGATAGACATCAATAACATGTATATCAAATATACCTTTCTTCTTGACGTGGCCACTCTTCAGATCGGCCAAGTATTTGGAGCAATTGCGCTTCCAGTGCCCCTTCCCCTGGCAGTAATAGCACACAGTCTCAGGCTTAGGACCAGCCTTAGGCTTCTCAGGAGGCGCCGCAACTTTCTTGCCGCCCTTCTTGAAGTTGCCCTTGTTAGGCTTGCCCTGTTTCTTGAAAATGGTGGTCTTGTTGACCATCAACACTTGGTTCTCCTTCTTTATCTCTACTTCAGCAGATTTCAGCATGGAAAAGAGTTCAGGTAAATCTTTGTTCATGTTCTGCATGTTGTAGTTCATCACGAAGTTCTTGTAACTTGGTGGCAGTGATTGAAGGACACGATGAATACCCAGCTGGTTAGGGATCATCATCCCCATGTCACTGAGCTTCTTCGCATGTCCGGACATGGCGAACATGTGCTCACTAATGGAGCTGCCCTCTTCCATCATACAGCTAAAGAACTGTTTCGAGGCCTCATAGCTCTCCACGGCCGCATGAGTTTCAAAGATAAGCTTGAGCTCACGCATCATCTCACAAGGGTCGTGGTGCTCAAAACACTTTTGGAGCTCTGCCTCTAGGCTGCACAGGATGGCACACTGAACTTCGGAGTACCGAGTTGCCCGAGTCTCGTAAACATTCTTTACGTCCTCGGATACTGCAGGAGGTGGTGGGGGACCTAGCGGTGCATCGAGCACATATTGCAGGCTTCCACCAGTGAGGAAAATCCTCACATGACGGAACCATTCAGTGAAGTTGCTACCATTGCCCTTAAGCTTTTCTTTCTCTAGGAACTGGTTAAAATTGATGGAGGGGGCGCCATGATCTACAACATATTTGCAAAGAGTTTAGACTAAGTTTATGATAAAATGAGTTCAATTTTAATTCTTAAATTAACTAGGTGAACTCCCACTCAAAACAACATCCCTCGCATTGTCTTAGTGATTACACGAGCCAAATCCACTACACCAAGTCCGATCTTTGATGTCTGCGTGTGCTTCTATTCTTGTAGACAGTGCCTCCAAGAGCAGAGGTTCGTAGAACAGCAGCAAGTTTCCCTCAAGTGGATCACCCAAGGTTTATCGAACTCAGGGAGGAAGAGGTCAAAGATATCCCTCTCATGCAACCCTGCAACCACAAAGCAAGAAGTCTCTTGTGTCCCCAACACACCAAATAGGTGTACTAATTCGGCGAAGAGATAGTGAAATACAAGTGGTATGAATGAATATGAGCAGTAGTATGGCGCCAAATAGCTTGAAGGCAGTTGATGGTAGTAATATTGCGGGAAGTAAACAAGCAGTAGTAACGCAGCAGTAGTGTAACATCCTAGAAAAATTCAACACAAATAAACAAATTTCCCTAGTTCCAAATTTTGGAACCAACAAAAACTTTTATTAAATTAAGTTTGGTAAATAATAATCCTGCTTAATTCTTGTGCTATTGCCATGATTGCTTGTTAGTAGTATTTGAAATAATCCTAAACCCTAAAACCTCACCCCTCTTTTCATCATCCCAATTAAAATAAAATAAAAGGAAGTTAAATAAGAAAAAGGCATATGTGCTTATGGCTATTCTAAAAATCTTTACCCTAAGCTCCTATACTTTGGTTAGGGGTTTGGAAAACCCTTACACACCCTACCTAGTACTTATCAAACCTAAATCAAGTTGTTTTCTAATAAAATAAAAAGAGAGTAAAAATGCCATGGAGGCATATGAGAGTAAAATAGCAAATTTGGGAATTTAAGAAAATTGACCCTAGGACTTATGGTGAATGGTTGGATCACCTCCATATACCATTTCAACACTCAACAACACCAATTGGGTCAAACCAAGTCAAATTAAAAATCAAATGCAACATATGCATAAAAGCATATGTGACACATAGTCATTTCACCAAACCTTGACCTATGTCTCTAAACCTTGAATAAATGGTGTGAAACCATCTCTAAACCTAATATAACCTTAAATGGACCCTAACCCATGTCCAAGTGAAACAAGATCAACCATTTACAAGTTTAGTAAAAAGTGACACATCATCTCTTATGTATTAAGGCCAAATTTGCAAATCTTTGAACAAGATCATTTGAATTGGGTTCAATGCTCTTAAAATGTTTCTAAACTAATAAGAACCACATTAGAGTCAACAAAAGTCAAATCAAATGGAGAGAATTCAAATGGTGAGATATTTCCATTTTTACTCACATACACCATATGCCAATTTTGCAAATCTTCAACCAAGGCCACCAATGCTTGATCTATTGTTTGTAAAACTCTTAGATATGATAAATAAACACAATTGCATCAAAGAAACCAAAATCAAATCAAAGCAAATCTCAAAATCAACATACATGTGATAATGGTCATTTGGCCATTTTATAAAATGTTCCCCACTTTACCCCTCTGTATTTCTCAATTCTTAAACTAAACTTAGTCAACCAATGCTATGTCATCCAAGACCATGTCAAGGTCAACAACTTTCATGTTGACCATCTCTGCTGAAGTTGACCAGGTTGACCAGAATAGGATTGACAAGTGGAGACTTTGAAACTATGTGAAGATCAACCCCAATTTGGAATCTCACAAACCTTGATCAAATTGACCACCACCACCACCATTCTACCTCTCTAATAATATAAATGAGATCCACCAAAGATATTTCCAAAATTTGACAAAAAGTTTCATGCGGCCATTTCATCAAACACCTTGCAGGCATGATTCTGATTTTGGCACACATGCTATTATCCTCTGGTTTTTAGCCTCTACCCCTTTACATATGTGATCATCAACACCCTTGTACCCTCTCTGCATCAAGCCAAGCACTTTGGCTCTGTTGAAAGCAAGGGCATGATCACTTTTCATCCATGCCGTGCACCATGCCGGCCTCACATGCAATGGATCGATCTGAGCCTCTCCTCTCCCCTACACCATGTCTACTGCCTTCCCTGCACCACCCTAAACACGCTCGTACCAGCCTTAGGCAAAGAAACGCATGCTACTGGCCAGAACACGCACGCTCTGCACGACCAAAACCATGCCAGCACGCGCGGTGACCACGCTCTGGCATCGCCAGTACGCCAAGCGCTCGAGCACCTCCGTCCTTCTCTGGCCAAGCTACGCCTGCATCGAGCACCGCCTCCCCGCCCTCTACACGCTAGACAAACCCCCAGGCCTGCCCCTGCACCGTAGCCACCGCCATGATCAGCACCGTCCGCCACGGTACTGCAAGGACACCATCGTCGCCAGCTCGCCACAGACCATCATTGGACGCGCCATCAAGCGCGCTAGCACCGCCTAGACGTCGCCTACAAGCTGCGCTCCATAGCTTGCCCCTTCGATCGCCAGAAGCGTCGAGCCCATGGTCGACCTTCCCAGCACCCCGCGGCCACCCCTCAACCCTATAAATGGAGACGATCGGCTCCTTCTCGCTGCACACCATCCACTCCCCTCTTCTCACTGAGCCTCCTCCACCCGTCAATTTCACCAGCCATCGCCGGAGTCGCCCCAATTTGAAGCTCGGAGCCGCCGGAGCTCGCAGACCATCGCCATCGATTGAGCAGCCCCAAGCTCCGCCACTGTACTAGGAGCCTCTGCTACCTCGCCAACGTCGCCTCGAACCTCGCCATCGACCGCCGGCGACCTACCGCGCCCTCCGATCCCCTAGGTACGCCGCCAGCACGCCGGGATCTCGTCGGAGACGATGAAGCTCCACGGCCGTTCGATCAAGCTCTGATCGAACGGATCACATAACGCGTACCGATTCGGTGTTTGCAAGTCACTGACGCGTGGGACCCCCTGTCAGGCGGCCCGCTGCGTGGTCAGCGTTAGTTGGGCCGGCCCAGTCCGTTTAATCTGATTAGCCCGTGTCGTTTTCCCGCGTGGCCCAGTAATTCAAATTCGATTTAATCTATTTAGTTCAAATTCAATACTGGTGCCAACTTCAAAATTAAGTAGTTGGAAATCTACTGCACCAAATTTAACAAATTTGATATATTTGGAAAGCTCATGAAATTATCTAAATAATGCCACTGGCCCCATGTCCAAATTAGTAATTGAATTTAAACGACAAAAATAACAAGGCAGGGCCTTTTCTAACTTCAAAGAAATATTAGAAATTATCTATAAATGATTTTAAGTTGATTCCAACTCTAATAAATCATATTTGACATAATCTAATTGTTTATGCAAAAATATAGCATAGTTGTTTGCATGATCATGGACTAGAGTTAAAAAAAGGGCTATGGAGCCATTTCTAGACTATTTAATAAATACACATAGAATTATTTAAATAGTATGGGGGCTTCTCTCTCAATTAAATTGTGATCTTAAGTAATTCAATTAGAGGTACTGACCTTGGCCAAGTAAGTCTCATGCTTAGTTACTTATAGATTTTAAATCATTTAGATGATAGTTTAACTTATATGAGGTATAGCCTCTCACTAAAATCATTAATCCAAATAGTTCAATAAGAATTAATAACACATATATTATTAACCCATAGATTCCTATTTGAAAATATTTAATCATTCTAATAAGTGGTAATTAAATATTTCAAACCTAGTTATTAAATCATATGAAATACTTTGGTCTTATTTAAATCTTGCCTCAACCAAATTAGTATGAGGTAGATCCCATGGTCAATTAAAACTCACCATTTGTTACTGATATTAAACCATGGTAAGGTGTTATTAAAATGGTATGAGGTGCTCACCTCATTTAAATCATATTTCTCAAATAAAATGAAGTAATGTGTTGACCTTTAATTTCCTAAGCTCATACTTGCTCACTTGTAGATTTTAAATTTAAATAGTTTTTAAATTTTCCAAAGGTTAATTAAATCACATGAGATAATGAATCTCATTTAACTCAATTTCTCAAATACTAAGTGTGAAGTGTTGACCTTGGTCAACATGGGATCATCCCTGGTTATTTGAGAATATTAAATCACCTCAATAATAGTCTTTTAAATTAGTTACAATTATGTGTTAAATCATATGAGAGATACTCCTCTCATTTAAATCTTGCTCTCAAGTAATTCAATATGAAGTAGTAATCATGGTCTATGTAACCTCATATTGAATTATTTGGTGGCATTAAATCACTACCATGTTAGTATTAAATTGCATGAGGTATGGAACCTCATTTAAATCATTTTCTCAAATGATAAGTATGAAGAGGTTGACTTTAGTCAACCTAGGTCATATATTATTCATAAGAGGAATTAAATCTTAAGAAGATTCAATGAGAGGAAATTATTTCTCACCAAACCAAAGAGAAACCCTAACTCCATTTTTCAATGAGAGGAAATTATTTTCCTATTATTAAATAAGAAAACCCTAGCATAATTTTGTAATAAATGTTAAGTAGTGATGCTAGATCATTGTGTGAGCCACTAAGGCTAATTAAGAGTACTTAAGTATTGTTTGGTGATTGTATCCTCGTATTCGTTTATAGACGCTAGTACCGAAGACTATCAAGAGGAGGAAGTATTCTACCAAGAGGAAGAAGAAGAATACTTTGATCACCTCACCAATCAAGGCAAGATAATACTCTTGCAAGCTATTACCCATGCAAGCTGATATTAATGCAAGCTAATGTTCTTGCAAGCTGATAATCTTGCAAACTACTTTTCTCTACAAGAGCAAGGCACCATTACATTTTACCTTATGAACCTATCCCAAGCTTTTACTTTACAAGCTTTAATGCTTTTGGTTTATCAAAGTTTACTTTTGGATTCATGATTCACTTAGTCTAGAGTAGAACAAGAGCATCATATTTAGTCTATAGCAATGAAAGCTAGATAACACCCCTCATGACTAGTTGCTAGTGCTAATAAATCAAAAATAGGACTACTCTAGATGGGAACATGTGACTTTGAAATGAAGTTGAAACCTTGGAATGACGGTTCATTCCATTGAATGACTTTGAAGGTGAATATGACCAAGAGAAGATGGTGATTTTTGATATAAAACTGATGGTTGGGTTCGGATGCGATACCATTCCAATTTTGAAAGTACCCCCACAATACCCAAAATGGGTAAGGGCGTAACTAGAAATTTATGTGCTTTAGTATGGGTTCCCTCTAAACAAGCGTCATCGGGGTTAGGCTGAAGGCTGCCTCTACAGAAGTGATGTGATATGACGTGAATGAGGTGAATTGTCCGGCCCAAGCCCTGTGCAGTTCCCGGGTTAACAGTTGGTTCTCACCGGGGGGGGGGGGCAAGCTCATAGGGAGAGGTGCATGTACTAGAGTATATAAGTGAAAGGTTATGGTTGGTAGTCCGCATACGGAGTATGATAAATCAGGGCCAGTTAACCCTGACGGATTATTGCAAATATTGTGGCACAAGTGTACAACCTCTGTAGAGTGTAGAACTATTCGAATAGCCGTGTCCACGGTTACGGACAATTGGAAAGGCCATACTGTTCCGTCATCAGACCATTTTAAAAAATGTGACATATGACTGGTGACTTGACTTTGAACGGTGAATGGTGATTGTGAATGAAATCACAACAGAGTTGTGGGAATGACACTAATGTTCCCACTTGAGTTAGTCCAGTGATTCAAGCATTTTTACTAAATGTTTATGAAATAAACTTGGCTTTATGCAAATAAACCTAGAGATTAGTATCCCTTTTTCACCATTGATAATGCCTACACTGGTATTAGTTTGCGAGTACTTTAAAAGTACTCATGGCTTGTCCCTGGCTATTCAAATGGCCAGACTATGAAGGTGAACAGCAGTACGAGGAAGATGGACAGCGGACGTCTACGACAACTAGGACCGCTCGACGTCAACAGTTGCTGTGGAACAAATGGACCGCGACCGTTACTTCGCTTCCGCTATGTGTTTTGTAATAGGATCTCTAGATCCACGATGTTGTATTAAGACTGGATCATTTGATCCTTTGTTGTAAGACGATTATGTGTTGTAATGAATGATGTGTTGTGATATCAATCTATTATGTCTCGCAAAAACAATATTCCTGGGATTGCGATGAATGACATAATAGGCATCTGGACTTAAAAATCCGGGTGTTGACAAGTTGGTATCAGAGCCATTGTTTGACCTTAGGAGACCCTAGTTAGAATGGACGTTCGGAAAATTTAAGTTTCTAAAAGCAAATGAAGGGAGTATTTGTGAAAAACTTATTCATTTTCTTCTCTACCAGATCTTCTTAAAAATAATAAACCATGCACCTCCTTATAAATCCATTTAAAATTTTGCCACACTTGTTCACATCTCTAACTTACTCATCCATTTCACTTTCAGATGGAGCCCTACGTCCAGACGGAGACCTACGATCTGGAAAACGGAGGAAGTCTGGTGTTTGAGCGCGACTTGTACCTGGTGTCCGAGAAGCTCGAACGCCCACCTCCCCAGTTCCACGGAGTCCGGATCCACAACACCCCCGCTGGGGAACAGCAGTGGATGATCACCGCTGACTTGAAGGGAAGTTCGGAGCCTCCCATCTCGGAGAGGATTCTTTTCTCCTTCAAGGCCTACAGCTGGGTGGACGGTCTTGCTCACGCCCTTCAGGAGGGACTTGCTCGGGTGTGCGGACAGAACATCGCCGCACTCCGGGGAAGCCGCTTCGCCCACTTCGCGAGGCACGACACCATGGGAGAACCCATGGCACTCTCTTCGCACCCGGTGCTCAAGATCCATGTGCAGCATTTGGACTTTATGCTTCATGAGACCCGGAAGGACCTGGAGCTGACACGTGTCCACTCCCACCGTGCCCAGATGGCTTTGGCTCATCATGCCGACGCCATCAGGCTACTCGCCAAGGACCGCCGGTCACTCCGCCTGCAGCGCGCCAAGAATGTCGCTACTATCACCCGTCTTCGCGAGAAGATTCGCACCTTAGAGGTGACTGTCCGGACACAGCAGGACCAGATCCAGGAGATGGAGGAGGATGGAGAAGACATCCAAGGAGGCGATGACTTCCTGAGTGACGACAACGACTTTGAGGATGATGAGTTCACCGATGAGGAAGACTACGAGTTTCTGGAGTCTGCAGAGGATGGGATCATTCCCATAGATGTGGATGAAGACAATGAGGAATAGTTGCACTAGCTTCACTTACGTAGGTGTGAGTTGTATCCCGTACCATGTATCGTAGTTTATGGAAGAAGGGTTCTTAAAACCCTTAGTGCTTTAACTGGTAATGTATGATGTTTGTTGTGAATAAATAAAGCATGTGCTATGTTCATCACAAAAATATTTCACGTGATAAGTTTAAACCTAACTCAAAATAAGCCCTAGAAAATTCCCTCTTACCTCATGATCTATCTACCTGTTCAGATGGCACCCCCAAATCGCAACGCAAACCAAGATGCGCTGATGCAGATGCTGCAGCTCATGATGGAAGACAGAGAGGCCGAACGCGCTGAAAGGCAGGCCAATATCACTGCTCTGCAACAGCTAGCTCAGAACAATCAAGGCCATGGGAACCACGATCACCCTGGGTCAAAGTTGAAGAATTTCCAGAACACCAACCCTCCAATGTTCAACAAAACCGAAGAGCCCTTGGATGCTGATGACTGGCTCCAGACAATAGATAACAACCTTGAAGTTGCGGGAGTTGAAGCCGCAGAAAAAGTACTGTTTGCCACCCACTACCTGTCGGGACCTGCAAGAGCCTGGTGGACTAGTGCCCGTGCAATGAATGCGGGACAAATGATGACATGGGAAGACTTCAAGCTGAAGTTCAGCAAGTACCATGTGCCCCAAGGATTAATCAAGAAAATGAGAGACGAGTTCCGTGAACTCAAGCAAGGAAGAATGTCCGTGGTGGAATACCGCGACAAGTTTCTCACTCTGTCAAGGTACGCCCCGGATGAGACCGACACGAATGAGAAAAGAAAGGAAAGATTTCTGAACGGACTGCACGACGAGATGCAAACTGTGTTAGTGAATATCCCGTTCGCTGACCTCGAAGCCCTCGTAGACTCAGCCATACAGATGGAAGGAAAGCTGCATCAGGCCAATGAGAACCGCAAGCGCAGAATGATGAACCAGAGTGGACCCCACCATACCCAGAAGCACCACAATAACTCCTCTGGAGGATTCACCCCCAGAAACAACAGGCCACCTGCGCAGACTTATCGCCCCAACTACAGCAACAACCACGGGGACCCCCGAAGCCCGGAGGCAACAACAATAACAACCGCAACCCCAACAGCCACCACAACAATGGGAACAACACCAACACCAACACTGGCCCGAGGACTGGAAGCAATGCCATCCCCGTCACCCCGAAGGACAAGTCCACTATAAACTGCTATGAATGTGGAGTTGTGGGCCACTACTCCAAGGAATGCCCCAAGATCGCTGCCAACCCCACTGCACCTGCCCAGCAACAGCGCCGCTTCGCAAGTAGAAGGAACCAGAACAACAACAACGGACGTTTCTACCACATGACGGCCACTGAAGCTCAGGAAGCACCCCAGACCCTGACAAGTATGCCTTCCTGTTAAATCAAAATGCTCAATCTCTCTTAGGAACCTAACTCCTCTTAAAATCTCGGGACGAGATTTGTTTAAGGGGGAAGGGTTTGTAACATCCCAGAAAAATTCAACACAAATAAACAAATTTCCCTAGTTCCAAATTTTGGAACCAACAAAAACTTTTATTAAATTAAGTTTGGTAAATAATAATCCTGCTTAATTCTTGTGCTATTGCCATGATTGCTTGTTAGTAGTATTTGAAATAATCCTAAACCCTAAAACCTCACCCCTCTTTTCATCATCCCAATTAAAATAAAATAAAAGGAAGTTAAATAAGAAAAAGGCATATGTGCCTATGGCTATTTTAGAAATCTTTACCCTAAGCTCCTATACTTTGGTTAGGGGTTTGGAAAACCCTTACACACCCTACCTAGTACTTATCAAACCTAAATCAAGTTGTTTTCTAATAAAATAAAAAGAGAGTAAAAATGCCATGGAGGCATATGAGAGTAAAATAGCAAATTTGGGAATTTAAGAAAATTGACCCTAGGACTTATGGTGAATGGTTGGATCACCTCCATATACCATTTCAACACTCAACAACACCAATTGGGTCAAACCAAGTCAAATAAAAAATCAAATGCAACATATGCATAAAAGCATATGTGACACATAGTCATTTCACCAAACCTTGACCTATGTCTCTAAACCTTGACTAAATGGTGTGAAACCATCTCTAAACCTAATATAACCTTAAATGGACCCTAACCCATGTCCAAGTGAAGCAAGATCAACCATTTACAAGTTTAGTAAAAAGTGACACATCATCTCTTATGTATTAAGGCCAAATTTGCAAATCTTTGAACAAGATCATTTGAATTGGGTTCAATGCTCTTAAAATGTTTCTAAACTAATAAGAACCACATTAGAGTCAACAAAAGTCAAATCAAATGGAGAGAATTCAAATGGTGAGATATTTCCATTTTTACTCACATACACCATATGCCAATTTTGCAAATCTTCAACCAAGGCCACCAATGCTTGATCTATTGTTTGTAAAACTCTTAGATATGATAAATAAACACAATTGCATCAAAGAAACCAAAATCAAATCAAAGCAAATCTCAAAATCAACATACATGTGATAATGGTCATTTGGCCATTTTATAAAATGTTCCCCACTTTACCCCTCTGTATTTCTCAATTCTTAAACTAAACTTAGTCAACCAATGCTATGTCATCCAAGACCATGTCAAGGTCAACAACTTTCATGTTGACCATCTCTGCTGAAGTTGACCAGGTTGACCAGAATAGGATTGACAAGTGGAGACTTTGAAACTATGTGAAGATCAACCCCAATTTGGAATCTCACAAACCTTGATCAAATTGACCACCACCACCACCATTCTACCTCTCTAATAATATAAATGAGATCCACCAAAGATATTTCCAAAATTTGACAAAAAGTTTCATGCGGCCATTTCATCAAACACCTTGCAGGCATGATTCTGATTTTGGCACACATGCTATTATCCTCTGGTTTTTAGCCTCTACCCCTTTACATATGTGATCATCAACACCCTTGTACCCTCTCTGCATCAAGCCAAGCACTTTGGCTCTGTTGAAAGCAAGGGCATGATCACTTTTCATCCATGCCGTGCACCATGCCGGCCTCACATGCAATGGATCGATCTGAGCCTCTCCTCTCCCCTACACCATGTCTACTGCCTTCCCTGCACCACCCTAAACACGCTCGTACCAGCCTTAGGCAAAGAAACGCATGCTACTGGCCAGAACACGCACGCTCTGCACGACCAAAACCATGCCAGCACGCGCGGTGACCACGCTCTGGCATCGCCAGTACGCCAAGCGCTCGAGCACCTCCGTCCTTCTCTGGCCAAGCTACGCCTGCATCGAGCACCGCCTCCCCGCCCTCTACACGCTAGACAAACCCCCAGGCCTGCCCCTGCACCGTAGCCACCGCCATGATCAGCACCGTCCGCCACGGTACTGCAAGGACACCATCGTCGCCAGCTCGCCACAGACCATCATTGGACGCGCCATCAAGCGCGCTAGCACCGCCTAGACGTCGCCTACAAGCTGCGCTCCATAGCTTGCCCCTTCGATCGCCAGAAGCGTCGAGCCCATGGTCGACCTTCCCAGCACCCCGCGGCCACCCCTCAACCCTATAAATGGAGACGATCGGCTCCTTCTCGCTGCACACCATCCACTCCCCTCTTCTCACTGAGCCTCCTCCACCCGTCAATTTCACCAGCCATCGCCGGAGTCGCCCCAATTTGAAGCTCGGAGCCGCCGGAGCTCGCAGACCATCGCCATCGATTGGAGCAGCCCCAAGCTCCGCCACTGTACCAGGAGCCTCTGCTACCTCGCCAACGTCGCCTCGAACCTCGCCATCGACCGCCGGCGACCTACAGCGCCCTCCGACCCCCTAGGTACGCCGCCAGCACGCCGGGATCTCGTCGGAGACGACGAAGCTCCACGGCCGTTCGATCAAGCTCTGATCGAACGGATCACATAACGCGTACCGATTCGGTGTTTGCAAGTCACTGACGCGTGGGACCCCCTGTCAGGCGGCCCGCTGCGTGGTCAGCGTTAGTTGGGCCGGCCCAGTCCGTTTAATCTGATTAGCCCGTGTCGTTTTCCCGCGTGGCCCAGTAATTCAAATTCGATTTAATCTATTTAGTTCAAATTCAATACTGGTGCCAACTTCAAAATTAAATAGTTGGAAATCTACTGCACCAAATTTAACAAATTTGATATATTTGGAAAGCTCATGAAATTATCTAAATAATGCCACTGGCCCCATGTCCAAATTAGTAATTGAATTTAAATGACAAAAATAACAAGGCAGGGCCTTTTCTAACTTCAAAGAAATATTAGAAATTATCTATAAATGATTTTAAGTTGATTCCAACTCTAATAAATCATATTTGACATAATCTAATTGTTTATGCAAAAATATAGCATAGTTGTTTGCATGATCATGGACTAGAGTTAAAAAAGGGCTATGGAGCCATTTCTAGACTATTTAATACATACACATAGAATTATTTAAATAGTATGGGGGCTTCTCTCTCAATTAAATTGTGATCTTAAGTAATTCAATTAGAGGTACTGACCTTGGCCAAGTAAGTCTCATGCTTAGTTACTTATAGATTTTAAATCATTTAGATGATAGTTTAACTTATATGAGGTATAGCCTCTCACTAAAATCATTAATCCAAATAGTTCAATAAGAATTAATAACACATATATTATTAACCCATAGATTCCTATTTGAAAATATTTAATCATTCTAATAAGTGGTAATTAAATATTTCAAACCTAGTTATTAAATCATATGAAATACTTTGGTCTTATTTAAATCTTGCCTCAACCAAATTAGTATGAGGTAGATCCCATGGTCAATTAAAACTCACCTTAAATTTGTTACTGATATTAAACCATGGTAAGGTGTTATTAAAATGGTATGAGGTGCTCACCTCATTTAAATCATCTTTCTCAAATAAAATGAAGTAATGTGTTGACCTTTAATTTCCTAAGCTCATACTTGCTCACTTGTAGATTTTAAATTTAAATAGTTTTTAAATTTTCCAAAGGTTAATTAAATCACATGAGATAATGAATCTCATTTAACTCAATTTCTCAAATACTAAGTGTGAAGTGTTGACCTTGGTCAACATGGGATCATCCCTGGTTATTTGAGAATATTAAATCACCTCAATAATAGTCTTTTAAATTAGTTACAATTATGTGTTAAATCATATGAGAGATACTCCTCTCATTTAAATCTTGCTCTCAAGTAATTCAATATGAAGTAGTAATCATGGTCTATGTAACCTCATATTGAATTATTTGGTGGCATTAAATCACTACCATGTTAGTATTAAATTGCATGAGGTATGGAACCTCATTTAAATCATTTTCTCAAATGATAAGTATGAAGAGGTTGACTTTAGTCAACCTAGGTCATATATTATTCATAAGAGGAATTAAATCTTAAGAAGATTCAATGAGAGGAAATTATTTCTCACCAAACCAAAGAGAAACCCTAACTCCATTTTTCAATGAGAGGAAATTATTTTCCTATTATTAAATAAGAAAACCCTAGCATAATTTTGTAATAAATGTTAAGTAGTGATGCTAGATCATTGTGTGAGCCACTAAGGCTAATTAAGAGTACTTAAGTATTGTTTGGTGATTGTATCCTCGTATTCGTTTATAGACGCTAGTACCGGAGACTATCAAGAGGAGGAAGTATTCTACCAAGAGGAAGAAGAAGAATACTTTGATCACCTCACCAATCAAGGCAAGATAATACTCTTGCAAGCTATTACCCATGCAAGCTGATATTAATGCAAGCTAATGTTCTTGCAAGCTGATAATCTTGCAAACTACTATTCTGGTTAAGTGCAAAGCTCTACAAGAGCAAGGCACCATTACATTTTACCTTATGAACCTATCCCAAGCTTTTACTTTACAAGCTTTAATGCTTTTGGTTTATCAAAGTTTACTTTTTGATTCATGATTCACTTAGTCTAGAGTAGAACAAGAGCATCATATTTAGTCTATAGCAATGAAAGCTAGATAACACCCCTCATGACTAGTTGCTAGTGCTAATCAATAAAAAATAGGACTACTCTAGATGGGAACATGTGACTTTGAAATGAAGTTGAAACCTTGGAATGATGGTTCATTCCATTGAATGACTTTGAAGGTGAATATGACCAAGAGAAGATGGTGATTTTTGATATAAAACTGATGGTTGGGTTCGGATGCGATACCATTCCAATTTTGAAAGTACCCCCACAATACCCAAAATGGGTAAGGGCGTAACTAGAAATTTATGTGCTTTAGTATGGGTTCCCTCTAAACAAGCGTCATCGGGGTTAGGCTGAAGGCTGCCTCTACAGAAGTGATGTGATATGACGTGAATGAGGTGAATTGTCCGGCCCAAGCCCTGTGCAGTTCCCGGGTTAACAGTTGGTTCTCACCGGGGGGCCAAGCTCATAGGGAGAGGTGCCTGTACTAGAGTATATAAGTGAAAGGTTATGGTTGGTAGTCCGCATACGGAGTATGATAAATCAGGGCCAGTTAACCCTGACGGATTATTGCAAATATTGTGGCACAAGTGTACGACCTCTGTAGAGTGTAGAACTATTCGAATAGCCGTGTCCACGGTTACGGACAATTGGAAAGGCCATACTGTTCCGTCATCAGACCATTTTCAAAAATGTGACATATGACTGGTGACTTGACTTTGAACGGTGAATGGTGATTGTGAATGAAATCACAACAGAGTTGTGGGAATGACACTAATGTTCCCACTTGAGTTAGTCCAGTGATTCAAGCATTTTTACTAAATGTTTATGAAATAAACTTGGCTTTATGCAAATAAACCTAGAGATTAGTATCCCTTTTTCACCATTGATAATGCCTACACTGGTATTAGTTTGCGAGTACTTTAAAAGTACTCATGGCTTGTCCCTGGCTATTCAAATGGCCAGACTATGAAGGTGAACAGCAGTACGAGGAAGATGGACAGCAGGACGTCTACGACAACTAGGACCGCTCCTGACGTCAACAGTTGCGTGGAACAAATGGACCGTTACTTCGCTTCCGCTATGTGTTTTGTAATAGGATCTCTAGATCCACGATGTTGTATTAAGACTGGATCATGTGATCCTTTGTTGTAAGACGATTATGTGTTGTAATGAATGATGTGTTGTGATATCAATCTATTATGTCTCGCAAAAACAATATTCCTGGGATTGCGATGAATGACATAATAGACATCTGGACTTAAAAATCCGGGTGTTGACAAGTAGTAACTCAGTAAAACAGTAAACAAGCAGCGATAGCAGTATTTAGGAACTAGGCCTAGGGATTAGACTTTCACTAGTGGACACTCTCAACTTTGATCACATAACAGAATAGATAAATGCATACTCTATACTCTCTTGTTGGATGATGAACACATTGCGTAGGATTACACGAACCCTCAATGCCGGAGTTAACAAGCTCCACAATTCAATGTTCATATTTAAATAACCTTAGAGTGCATGAAAGATCAATTCGACTAAACCAAGTACTAACATAGCATGCACACTGTCACCTTCATGCTTATGTAGGAGGAATAATACACATCAATACTATCATAGCAATAGTTAACTTCGCAATCTACAAGAGATCATGATCATAGCATAAACCAAGTACTAACACGGATGCACACACTGTCACCATTACATCGTGCAGGAGGAATAAAACTACTTTAATAACATTGCTAGAGTAGCACATAGATAAATTGTGATACAATGCACATTGCAATCATAAAGAGATATAAATAAGCACTTCACTATGCCATTCATAACAGTGAATAAGTATTCTGTGAAATATAGCCTAAGAGACCCACACGGTGCACACACTGTCACCTTTACACACGTGGGACAAGGAGTCTCCGGAGATCACATAAGTAAAATTCACTTGACTAGCATAATGACATCTAGATTACAAGCATCATCATATGAATCTCAATCATGTAAGGCAGCTCATGAGATTATTGTATTCAACTACATAGGAGAGAGATTAACCACATAGCTACCGGTACAGCCCCGAGCCTCGATGGAGAACTACTCCCTCCTCATGGGAGACAGCAGCGTTGATGAAGATGGCGGTGGTGTCGATGGAGGAGCCTTCCGGGGGCACTTCCCCGTCCGGCGGCGTGCCGGAACGGAGACTCCTGTCCCCCAGATCTTGGCTTCGCGATGGCGGCGGCTCTGGAAGGTTTCTCGTACCGTGGCTTTTTCGTATCGAGGTTTTAGGTCAGGGACCTTTAAATAGGCGAAGAGGCGGAGTCGGAGGGGCGACGAGGCGGTGGCACCATAGGCTGGCGCGGCCAGGGCCCAGGCCGCGCCACCCTATCATCTGGGGGCCTAGTGCCCCCCTCTGGTCCTTCTCGTGTGTTCTGGATGCTTCCGGTGAAAATAGGAACCTGGGTCTTGATTTCGTCCGATTCCGAGAATATTTCGTTACTAGGATTTCTGAAACCAAAAACAGCAGAAAACAGGCACTTCGGCATCTTGTTAATAGGTTAGTTCCAGAAAATGCACAAATACGACATGTAATGTGTATAAAACATGTAGATATCATCAATAAAGTAGCATGGAACATAAGAAATTATCGATACGTTGGAGACGTATCAGCATCCCCAAGCTTAGTTCTGCTCGTCCCGAGCAGGTAAAACGATAACAAAGATAATTTCTGAAGTGACATGCCATCATAATCTTGATCATACTATTTGTAAACATATGTAATGAATGCAGCGATCAAAACAATGGTAATGACATGAGTAAACAAATGAATCATAAAGCAAAGACTTTTCATGAATAGTACTTCAAGACAAGCATCAATAAGTCTTGCATAAGAGTTAACTCATAAAGCAATAAATCAAAGTAAAGGTATTGAAGCAACACAAAGGAAGATGAAGTTTCAGCGGTTGCTTTCAACTTATAACATGTATATCTCATGGATATTGTCAACATAGAGTAATATAACAAGTGCAATATGCAAGTATGTAGGAATCAATGCACAGTTCACACAAGTGTTTGCTTCTTGAGGTGGAGAGAAATAGGTGAACTGACTCAACAATAAAAGTAAAAGAATGGTCCTTCAAAGAGGAAAGCATCGATTGCTATATTTGTGCTAGAGCTTTGGTTTTGAAAACATAAAGAGAGCATAAAAGTAAAGTTTTGAGAGGTGTTTGCTGTTGTCAACGAATGGTAATGGGTACTCTAACTACCTTATCAACCAGACTTTCAAGAGCGGCTCCCATGAAGGACGTTATTTCTACCACCGTGGTAGATCATCCCTCTTCTCTTTTGTTTACACATGTATTTTAGTGGGTGACACTCCTTCCAACCTTGCTTTCACAAACCATGGCTAACCGATTCCATCGGGTGCCTGCCAACAATCTCATACCATGAAGGAGTGCCTTTTTATTTTAATTTTATTATGTTGACACTCCTCCCCACCTTTGCTTTCTCAAGCCATGGCTAACCGAATCCTTCGGGTGCCGTCCAACCTTTCACATACCATGGAGGAGTGTCTATTTGCAAAATTAAGTTGCTTACTGATGAATCAGAGCAAAACATGTGAAGAGAATTATTAATGAAGTTAATTAATTGGGGCTGGGAACCCCTTTGCCAGCTCTTTATGCAAAGTTATTGGATAAGCGGATGAAGCCACTAGTCCGTTGTGAAAGTCTATCCGAAGTAAATGACAAGATCGAAAGATAAAACACCACATACTTCCTCATGAGCTATAAAACATTGACACAAATAAGAGATGATAAATTTTGAATTGTTTAAAGGTAGCACTCAAGCAATTTACTTTGGAATGGCGGAGAAATACCATGTAGTAGGTAGGTATGGTGGACACAATTGGCATAGTGGTTGGCTCAAGGATTTTGGATGCATGAGAAGTATTCCCTCTCGATACAAGGTTTAGGCTAGCAAGGTTTATTTGAAACAAACACAAGGATGAACCGGTGCAGCAAAACTCACATAAAAGACATATTGTAAACATTATAAGACTCTATACCGTCTTCCTTGTTGTTCAAACTCAATAGTAGAAATTATCTAGACCTTAGAGAGACCAAATATGCAAACCAAATTTTAGCATGCTCTATGTATTTCTTCACTAATAGGTGCAAAGTATATGATGCAAGAGCTTAAACATGAGCACAACAATTGCCAAGTATCACATTACCCAAGACATTATAGCAATTACTACATGTAGCATTTTCCAATTCCAACCGTATAACAATTTAACGAAGAAGAAACTTCGCCATGAATATTATGAGCTAAGAACACATGTGTTCATACGAACCAGCGGAGCGTGTCTCTCCCACACAAGGATGAACTTATTCAAACATAAACAAAAACAAAAGCAAACAGACGCTCCAAGTAAAGTACATAAGATGTGACCGAATAAAAATATAGTTTCAAGGGAGGAACCTGATAAATTTGTCGATGAAGAAGGGGATGCCTTGGGCATCCCCAAGCTTAGATGCTTGAGTCTTCTTGAAATATGCAGGGATGAACAACGGGGGCATCCCCAAGCTTAGACTCTTCACTCTTGTTGATCATAGTATATCATCCTCCTCTCTTGACCCTTGAAAACTTCCTCCACACCAAACTTTAAGCAAACTCATTAGAGGGTTAGTGCACAATTAAAATTCACATGTTCAGAGGTGACACAATCATTCTTAACACTTCTGGACATTGCACAAAGCTACTGGACATTAATGGATCAAAGAAATTCATCCAACATAGCAAAAGAGGCAATGCGAAATAAAAGGCAGAATCTGTCAAAACAGAACAGTTCGTAAAGACGAATTTTAAAATGGCACCAGACTTGCTCAAATGGAAAAACTCAAAACTAATGAAAGTTGCGTACATATCTGAGGATCACTCACGTAAATTGGCATAATTTTCTCAGTTACCTACAGAGAATTAGGCCCAGATTCGTGACAGCAAAGAAATCTGTCTCTGCGCAGTAATCCAAATCTAGTATGAACCTTACTATAGAGACTTTACTTGGCACAAAAAAAACTCAAAACTAAGATAAGGAGAGGTTGCTACAGTAGTAAACAACTTCCAATGACTCAACAAAACAAAAATTTCTGTAGTAAAATAAACACATGGGGTATCTCCCAAGAAGTTCTTTCTTTATAGCCATTAAGATGGGCTCAGCAGTTTTAATGATGCACTCGCAAGAAATAGTAGTTGAAGCAAAAGAGAGCATCAAGAGGCAAATTCAAAACAACTTTAAGTCTAACATGCTTCCTATGAAAAGGAATCTTGTACACAAATAAATTCATGAAGAGCAAAGTAACAAGCATAGAAAGATAAAACAAGTGTAGCTTCAAAAATTTCAGCACATAGAGAGGTGTTTTAGTAACATGAAAATTTTTACAACCATATTTTCCTCTCTCATAATAACTTTCAGTAGCAACATGAGCAAACTCAACAATATAACTATCACATAAAGCATTATTACCATGAGTCTCATGCATAAAATTATTACTCTCCACATAGGCATAATCAATTTTATTAGTTGTAGTGGGAGCAAATTCAACAAAGTAGCTATCATTATTATTCTCATCATCAAATATAGGAGGCATAGTATCATCAAAGTAAATTTTCTCCTCAATGCTTGGGGGACTAAAAATATCATGCTCATCAAAGCCAGCTTCCCCAAGCTTAGAATTCTATAGCATTAGCAACAATAGTGTTCAAAGCATTCATATTAATAACGTTCCCATTAGTTTGCATATAAAGTTCCATGGGTTTTTTAATTCTCTCTTCAAACACATCATGTCCTAATTCAAGATAAAGTTCATAAAGATCTCTCATATTTTTGTTGTTTTCCATTATGCCTAACTAGTGTAAACAAGAAACCAAATGTCGCAATTGCAGAGTCTAAAGGAAATAGCTTCGAGTACTTACAACGGCGCCGGAAAATAGCTTAGTAGCCGAGATCCGGAGTGTGAGTACCTTTTACCTTTCCTCCCGGCAACGGCGCCAGAAAATAGCTTGATGTCTACGTGTGCTTCTATTCTTGTAGACAGTGTTGGGCCTCCAAGAGCAGAGGTTCGTAGAACAGCAGCAAGTTTCCCTCAAGTGGATCACCCAAGGTTTATCGAACTCAGGGAGGAAGAGGTCAAAGATATCCCTCTCATGCAACCCTGCAACCACAAAGCAAGAAGTCTCTTGTGTCCCCAACACACCAAATAGGTGTACTAGTTCGGCGAAGAGATAGTGAAATACAAGTGGTATGAATGAATATGAGCAGTAGTATGGCGCCAGAAAATAGCTTGCTGGCGTGCAGTTGATGGTAGTAATATTGTGGGAAGTAAACAAGCAGTAGTAACACAGCAGTAGTAACTCAGTAAACAGTAAACAAGCAGCGATAGCAGTATTTAGGAACTAGGCCTAGGGATTAGACTTTCACTAGTGGACACTCTCAACTTTGATCACATAACAGAATAGATAAATGCATACTCTACACTCTCTTGTTGGATGATGAACACATTGCGTAGGATTACACGAACCCTCAATGCCGGAGTTAACAAGCTCCACAATTCAATGTTCATATTTAAATAACCTTAGAGTGCATGAAAGATCAATTCGACTAAACCAAGTACTAACATAGCATGCACACTGTCACCTTCATGCTTATGTAGGAGGAATAATACACATCAATACTATCATAGCAATAGTTAACTTCGCAATCTACAAGAGATCATGATCATAGCATAAACCAAGTACTAACACGGATGCACACACTGTCACCATTACATCGTGCAGGAGGAATAAAACTACTTTAATAACATTGCTAGAGTAGCACATAGATAAATTGTGATACAATGCACATTGCAATCATAAAGAGATATAAATAAGCACTTCACTATGCCATTCATAACAGTGAATAAGTATTCTGTGAAATATAGCCTAAGAGACCCACACGGTGCACACACTTTCACCTTTACACACGTGGGACAAGGAGTCTCCGGAGATCACATAAGTAAAATTCACTTGACTAGCATAATGACATCTAGATTACAAGCATCATCATATGAATCTCAATCATGTAAGGCAGCTCATGAGATTATTGTATTGAACTACATAGGAGAGAGATGAACCACATAGCTACCGGTACAGCCCTCGATGGAGAACTACTCCCTCCTCATGGGAGACAGCAGCGTTGATGAAGATGGCGGTGGTGTCGATGGAGGAGCCTTCCGGGGGCACTTCCCCGTCCCGGCGGCGTGCCGGAACAGGGACTCCTGTCCCCCAGATCTTGGCTTCGCGATGGCGGCGGCTCTGGAAGGTTTCTCGTACAGTGGCTTTTTCGTATCGAGGTTTTAGGTCAGGGACCTTTAAATAGGCGAAGAGGCGGAGTCGGAGGGGCGACGAGGCGGTGGCACCATAGGCTGGCGCGGCCAGGGCCCAGGCCGCGCCACCCTATCATCTGGGGCCCAGTGCCCCCCCTCTAGTCCTTCTCGTGTGTTCTCGATGCTTCCGGTGAAAATAGGAACCTGGTCTTGATTTCGTCCGATTCCGAGAATATTTCGTTACTAGGATTTCTGAAACCAAAAACATCAGAAAACAGGAACTGGCACTTCGGCATCTTGTTAATAGGTTAGTTCCAGAAAATGCACAAATACGACATGTAATGTGTATAAAACATGTAGATATCATCAATAAAGTAGCATGGAACATAAGAAATTATCGATACGTTGGAGACGTATCAATCTTCACGAGAAAAGATGTAGCTTCAAAGGCGAACACTCAAAGTGTTCATCATATCATTCATACGACTCATGCTCTACCTTTCGGTATCCCGTGTTCCGAGACCATGTCTGTACATGCTAGGCTCGTCAAGGCAACCTTAGTATCCGCGTGTGCAAATCTGGCTTGCACCCGTTGTATGCACATGTAGAGTCTATCACACCCGATCATCACGAGATGCTTCGAAACGACAAGTCTTAGCAACGGTGCATACTAAGGATGAACACTTTATTATCTTGATATTTAGTGAGAGGGATCATCTTATAATGCTACCGTCGCGATCTAAGCAAAATAAGATGCATAAAAGGATTAACATCACATGCAATTCATAATGTGTGATATGATATGGCCTTTCTTCTTGTGCTTTTGATCTCCATCTCCAAAGCACGGACATGATCTCCATCATCACCAGCATGGCGTCAAGGTCAGTGGCGCCGCTTCATGGTTGTCAATCACTTATAGCTACTATAACAACTACTTGAAATAAAGCTATTACATGATGAATAGACACGCAGGTCTTTAACAAAAATTAAAGACAACCATTAGGCTCCTGCCGGTTGCCATAATACAACAATGAACATCTCATACATCAAATATAATCATCATCACATTATGGCCATATCACATCACCAAACCCTGCAAAAACAAGTTAGACGCCTCTAATTTGGTTTGCATATTTTACGTGGTTTAGGATTTTTGAGTAAGATCCAATCTACCTACGAACATGAACCACAACGGTGATACTAGTGTTGACAATAGAAGTGCAAATTGTAATCTTCACTATGGTGGGAGAGACAGACACCCGCAAAGCCACTTATGCAATACAAGTTGCATGTCAAGCGTGGAGCAAGTCTCATGAGACGCGGTCATGTAAAGTTAGCCCGGGCCGCTTCATCCCACCAGCCCGCAAGATGCAAAGTACACAAACTAAAGCAACAAAAGCATCACCGCCCACAAAACCATTGTGTTCTACTCGTGCAATAGATCTATGCATAGACATGGCTCTGATACCACTGAAGGGGTTCGTTGCATAGAAAACAAAAGAATTCCTACCGCAAAGACGAATAAATCCAAGATCTAATCTATGGAACACTCAAGATCTAATCTACAAGATCGAAGCAACGAGATGGAGATGAGACTAACCCTTGAAGATTCCAAAGCTTACGAGATTAATCTCGTTGTTGGTGTAGACGATCGTCCCCGGTGCTGCAATCCGGCAGCACTTCCGTACTCGGTCGCGCGTACGGTGTCGATGAAGCCCTTCCTCTCCCCGTTCCAGCGGGCAGCGGAGGTGTGGTAGATCTCCTCCAAGTTCCAGCAGCACGACGGCGTGATGGTGGTGGTGGAGGAAGAAAAGCTGCAGGGCTTCGCCTAAGCCAGAGCAGCGTATGGTGGAGGAGAGAGGCGGCCAGAGGAGGGGACAATGATGGGATGGGTGGCCGGCCACCCCCTCCCCTCTTTATATAGGGGGCCAGGTCGGTGGGGTGGCCCCCTTTCCCATCTAGGGTTAGGGGGCGGCGGCCAAGTGGGGGGAGAGAGATTTCCCCCCCCCAAGTTGATCCCCCCTAGGGAAACCCTAGGGGTTGGCCGGCCTGGGCCTTGGGGGGCATGTGCCCCCGGCCCATTAGGCCAGGGAGCATCCCCTCGGCCCATGCTAGCCCTCCTAGGTCGTGGGCCCCATGGTGGACCCCTCCGGAACCTTCTAGAACCTTCCAGTCAACCACCGGAAAATTCCCGAACTTTTCCGAAACCCAGAAATCGACTTCCCTTATATGAATCTTATTCTCCAGACTATTCCGGACCTCCTCGTGACATCCTGGATCACATCCGAGACTCCGAACAAACTTCGTCTCCATACCATATTCAAATCTACTTATGCGACATCGAACCTTAAGCGCGTCACCCTACGGTTCGCAAACTATGCAGACATGGTCGAGACTCCTCTCCGAGCAATAACCAATAGCGGGATCTGGAGATCCATAATGGCTCCCACATATTCAACGATGACTTGGTGATCGATTGAACCATTTACATACGATGCCGATTCCCTTTGTCTCGCGATATTTTACTTGTCCGAGGTTCGATCATCGGTATCTCCATACCTTGTTCAACCTCGTTATCGACAAGTACTCTTTACTCGTACCGTGGTATGTGATCTCTTATGAACCATTCATATGCTTGCAAGCTAATCAGATGACATTCCACCGAGAGGGCCCAGAGTATATCTATCCGTCATCGGGATGGACAAATCCCACTATTGATCCATATGCCTCAACTCACACTTTCCAAATACTTAATCCCATCTTTATAACCACCCATTTACGCAATGGCGTTTGATGTAATCAAAGTACCCTTTCGGCGTAAGTGATTTACATGATCTCATGGTCGAAGGACTAAGGCAACTATGTATTGAAAGCTTATAGCAAATTGAACTTAATGACTTGATCTTATGCTACGCTTATTTGGGTTTGTGTCCATTATATCATTCAACCAATGGCATAACCTTGTTATTAATAACATCCAATGTTCATGATCATGAAACCATGATCATCCATTAATCAACAAGCTAGTTATACAAGAGGCTTACTAGGGACTCCTTGTTGTTTACATAACACACATGTATCAATGTTTTGGTTAATACAATTATAGCATGGTATGCAAACATTTATCATAAACACAAAGATATTATAATAACCACTTTATTATTACCTCTTGGGCATATCTCCAACATAATTAATTACATTATACTTCAAATATGGATAATTCATTAAACAATTGAATAATCAAGAATATAAAATAAGATAACACATACTTAAAGCTCAATAGAGAAACCTTGAGCTTTATTGATTAACACACAAGATACAAAGTCATTTACAATATTCTTATGAATTATAATTATTACAACACATTACAGAAATTAATTAAATGAAAAAGAAAATGAAAATTACAAAGTTATGCAAATGGCTAAACTACTAGCTAAATTCTTCAAGAATTCTTGATCAACACTTGATGAGGAACTTCTTGAGCATTCCTTTGATCCCTGCATTTTAACACAACACATAGAAAAGCAAATTATGAGCCACTTGGCAGGTTAGTGTAAAAATGATCAAATTGAGAGGATAATCTCAACACTGCCGGGGAAGCCAAGCCAAAGGACCAAGTCCCAACCTGTCAAGCACACAGCCAGCTCACAGGGTGTGCTGCATGCACAACAGCACACACGCAGGCCAGGGGAGGGTCACCAAAGTGACCAGCTTTGCTGTCGACCAAGGAAGCAAGGTACAGGGGGTATAAAACCTTTTCACAACCCAAACCCTAGCTGTTCATCGACAGCAGCTCCACAGGGTAAGAACACAAGAACAGGAAGAACTCCTAGCCAACAAAATCATCCAGAAACAGCTTCACCAAAGAAATGCTTTCTGTTGAGCATCAAACCATGAAGTAGATCAAGCACAAGCCACTAGGAGGAGCAGGGCAAGCACAGAAAGCATTCAGAAGGAAAACCTCTACACCAACACCATTTTCTAGGAGCTGGAGTGAGGTATACCATGATCATGAGCAAACCAGATGGTTTTGTTCACCATTTGCACAGCCATGTATACACAGACACACAAAAGGTTGGAATACACCAGTATTGATCATCACTTGGTCATAGACCAAGAGTAACCTGGTGGAAATGGCAAAGACCAGGGATCAATCACAGCCTAAGACCATGGTTATGCCAACCAGACAAGAGGTAGCATATTTCCAAATGGAAATAGGAAGAAAACTATCCCAGACTTTAACCTATATACACCCAGACTACTCTAGTCCATTTTAAACCATCAGACATCCAGAGAAATATGTTTCTGCAAGTATTTGTCAACAAAAATGGATCAACCAGTAAGCATTTGTCCATACATAGCAAGCCACCTGAGGTGGGAGCTACCAAAACAGCAAGGAATTGTTGTTGAGGCCACCTCAACCACAAAATCATCAAGCCAAATAGCATATCATTACCCAGAAGGGTTCAAAGGGAGCTAGGGTCCCCAATAAATGATTGGCATCCCTCTAGCTCTATTAAATCCACTTATATGATCATTACTGCAAAGCAGTTCACATCATTTATCTATTTAATGAATCAAAACTACACAGATAAATGAAACAGTTAAGTAAACCATACACCAGGCCTTGTTGATGATCCAATGGATCATTGCAAGCAATAGCAGGGTCTTGAGCACAAGTATGCACTAGCATAGGCCAGTGTGTCACACAAACACAAGGAGGAGCATCAGTGAGTCATAAGTCATATGACAGCAACCATCTTCAAGCAACTGATGACCACATATGATCATCAGGACTTGGCAGGGCATGCAAGAGCATGCTAGAACCTAGTCCAGCACCTATCCATGCACCATATATATTAAATAGCCACAGCTCATGATTAATAGCATCACATATAATCAAATAAATCATATATAATTGTATCCAGAAGCACATCAGCAAAGAAATGATGCATCTAGATGAGAGACAAGCCTAGTAGAGCTTTTCCATGAGCTAGAGCTCAATGAGCAGCACACAAGTGGCACTGGCCCTTGCATAAGCAAGGATTGCTTCAAGTAATCAAGCTAGAGACAAGGTTGGAGAACACACAGGACCATCCAGTAGCAGCAATAGCAGCTGGAGCCACATGGCAAGCCATGAGCATCACAACATGCTCATGAGCAACTGCATGAGTGCCACATCAGTAATAACAGCATGAAAACAATCAAAGGAATAGCTGCAGACAAGTTACACAGGCATAAGCAAGCCAGTAGCATCTAGGAAGCACACAGAACCATGCACAACAAGTAAGGTAGAGCAGCATAGGCTAGAGCATGGAGAGAGCAGCAGCATAAACATAGCAGCAGCACAGGCATGCTCATAGAAGCAACAACATAGGCTAGGGCATGGTGGTAGCAGCAACAGCACACAGTAGCAGCAGCACACAGCAAGCACGGCACCATGGATGCCAAAGCATCCAGTGGTGGAAGAGGAGGAAGAACAGACGAGAGAGAGAGAGTGGAGCACACACCTGGGCGAGAAGGCAGCAGTGGCGGCCATGGCGGCCACGGTGGCACACGCCGGGCGAACGGCGGTGCCAGGCCAAGCCTAGCCAGGCCACGGCAGAGCCGCAGCACCCAGCACCACCACGGCGGAGCTCACGGCGGCGCCATAGCGCCTGGAAAGCCAGCAAGCATCGAGATCGTCGCGGATCCCGTAACCCTAGCCACAGAGAGGGGGTCGGGGATGAGCGGGAGCCACGCCAGCTCTAGATCTATGCGGAGGAGCATGACCGGCGTCGTGGGGCGGTTCGATTATGCCCCATGGCGAGGGCCAAGACCGCCGGAGTCCGTTAGAATCGGCCGGCGACGGCGGAGGCGACGCGGGTCGCCAGAGAGAGAGAGAGGATTAGGGTTCATCGAGTCGACGCGGTGGAGAGGTGGAGTGAGCGACCGCACGGGTCGGTTGGACCCGAGTGGGTCTAACCCAACCCGTTGGGCTCCACTGACAGGTAGGCCCAGGGGCATTTCTGTTTTTTAGAAAAAATTCCCAATTAATTAAATACCTCCAAGAATTTTAGAAAATAAATATAACTCTAAACAAATAAATAAAAATATTAAAACCAATCAGCATAAAATTCTCTACCATAATAAAATATGAAATAGAATTGTTGAAACCCATAAAATTGGATCATAATTTAAGGCAAAGAATAAATATTAAAAATAATCATTAAAAATAACCCACCATATTTTTAATGATAAAATAAGTCCATAAATTCTTTTGGACTTTAAAAACACCTTGGCAAAATTCCAAGGTAGTATTTTACCTTAAACAGAGTATCCCTAAATTATTCTTAGTAAACACCTCTTACATGAAATAATAAAGCATCGGGAAGGGGGAACCAAACCCTAAAAACTAAAAGCAGGCATAATTGCTTCTTTAACCATTGCCCTTGTCAGACAATGATGCTTCTTTCAGAAACAGAGGACAAGGGTCAGTCCACACCTTCCAACTACAACACTTTGCAGTCTTCAGGCAAGTTCATCGCTTGCTCATGTCATTTGAGTATTTTTACCAAATTACTTGCAAAGTACTACACTTATCACTCTTGCATGAAAATCAAAAGAACTATTTTTGTAACTATGAATATGACTATGTGGTGGGCAATGGAACCATGGTATGTGTTGATATGGAGGAGGTTACATTGCAAGGGTTTATATCCATCTAGGATTAAACAACAAATGTTGTCCAGTGATTCTTGTGCCGTAAAACTCGTGTTAACCATAAGATCTGGAGTGGGACTGAATAGCCAGTTGTACTTCCACCTCTCGTTCATCAACGGATGCGCTTACCGTAGACACTTGATCCCGAGGGACAAGCGGTAAGGTGGGGAACCCGTTAAAGTCCCCACGGTAATGCGGTCTATGATGGGTTGCAACGACCGGCGAAGGTATCGGGCCAGGAAGCCTGATAGTAGTCGAGGTCGGATGGTATCCTTTGGATACGCTGGCCGGCGAGGACCCAAGGTCGGAATTGCAACAAAGGGTGGGTGTGCGAGGTAGCGGAGGAGTATAACTTGGCTATGACCTTATACCGGGCCTCACACCATCGGAAGTGTGGACGGGAAAGCTACCCGGTTGGCGCCAAGGTTAAGATCTCTTGTGGGTAAAGCAACACACCTCTGCAGAGTGTAATGAATCGTGACCTGTCACTCCCTGTTCCGGGTTTTGGAACTGCGAACGCTGTCGGAAAGGAACTCCATGAAGTTCTAGTAAACCGGTGAAGGCTGACGGACATAGTTCTTCTGAATAAAAGCAACCATTTGAAGAAATGATTACAAAAACCTGTATTGGTATTAGACTTTCTGGTCTAATACCGTAGCTAGTGCATTAAACACCTCTTTCCTATTATGAACTTGTTGAGTACGCTCGTACTCATACCTCTTATAATCCCCTGCTTAGATTGCCTGAATCGTCTTGAGGAGGACACCGACGACCAAGAAGGAGCAGATGGGATCTGCTATGAAGAGCCCGACCTCTCCGGAGGTGTAGAAGGAGTAGACTACCTTATAGTCTACGGAGCCGGGGATGGTTCTGAAGGAGAACAAGTCTAGGACCGTGGAGTCGTAGTAGTAGCCGAGCAGTACGAACACTTTAGTACTTAGCTGCTCGAGTAGAATAAATGTATGACCTGCTAAGACTATTATATTGTAAGCTAAGTCGGGTTCACCTGGAACCCAGGAGTATTCCTCTCTGGACCCAGGAGGAACTCCGTGATGATATGTACATATGGTTTGTAATAATAAATGAATGAGTTATGGACCAGCTATGTTCTGTTGTACTACTCTGAGGGATGTAATATTTGCGGATTGGTACTTCGTGAATGTTATATCAATGACTGGCATACTACAACATGCAGTGGTATGCAGGGTCACCACAGTTGGTATCAGAGCAAAAGCTTTGACCTTAGGTTGGAACCTAGTAAATGGGACTGAACGTTAGGAGTCAAATAGGATTAGTAAAGAATTCTCTAAAAATATGGTGTATATTCACTTGAGAATAAAACAATCATATCTTTTAGTGCGAGAATTCTTTATTATCACTATTATGATGCATTATTACTAATGCTATATTCTTTCTTATCTACAACCAACTATGGAAAGTTCACGTTCGGGCCGTAACGTGAGGGTGAAAGAATCCACGTTGGATGATTACAACGGGGGACTTGCGGATATACTCAGAGCCATGTTACTCGAGTTTGGGTGCGATCCCCAAATTTGGGTAATGAAGTATATGTATTACGATGGTACAGTACTGGCGAAGTGCAGGGTAGGACTACAACTACCAGAATCCTTAGGATTGAGCGGAGTGATGCCTGCAGGGGAGGCTAGGACTATAAGAACAGCCTACCATATAGCCATAATGAAAGCCATCACGGACATACGTGAGCATAAGACCAAGTACCTTATAGGTTCTGAGTTTGCACACATTCCCCATATGGAGGAGGATGACGATCCAACTTTGAATCATTTCAACACTACAAGAAAAGTTGCCATAGCCGACAAAGTTGAAGTCGCGCCGTGGTTGCTGGTGCACCATGGCCGACGATTTTTGGTCTCTCCGTTGTGCATGTCAAAACATTTTTTTCTCATTTTTGAGGCCACCTAGCCCGACGAAAACGGCCAAAACGTCTCCTATGGTGGCCCGGGACGTGGTGCATCACGAATTCTCGGGTTCGCCGGCCGAGTCAACGCAAATCCGCACCGCCCAGGGATGTAGGGCCCAGATGGCAGCCTCTCTAGCATTGTTTTTTCTCGATCGCGCCATCTCGTTCAACGCTCTCCGATCGAGCCGTTTACGATGCAGGATCATGGGTTCCGCATGTCATCCTCTATGAACCAAAATTCTTTCTTTTCTTGGATTTTTTTGACCCCCTAATTTCTGGCTACTTCCTTTTTCTTTTGATCCCGTTCCGCCTTGGAAACGTTGAGACCGCTGCTAAATGGGACCCGCATGTCATCCTCTATGTACTATAAAACTTTCTTTTCTTGGATTTTTTGGCACCTCATATTTGGTCACTTGCCTTTTTCTTTCGATCGCCTGCCGCCTCTCAAACGGTGATACCGCTGCTGCTAAATGGGACCCGCATGTCATCCTCTATGTACTAATAAAAATTTATTTTCTTGGATTTTTTTGGCACCTCATATTTGGTCACTTGCCTTTTTCTTTCGATCCCGTGCCGCCTCTCAAACGGTGATACCGCTGCTGCTAAATGGGACCCGCATGTCATCCTCTATGTACTATAAAACTTTCTTTTCTTGGATTTTTTGGCACCTCATATTTGGTCACTTGCCTTTTCTTTCGATCCCCTGCCGCCTCTCAAACAGTGATACCGCTGCTGCTAAATGGGACCCGCATGCCATCCTCTATGTACTATAAAAATTTCTTTTCTTGGATTTTTTTTGGCACCTGATATTTGGTCACTTGCCTTTTTCTTTCGATCCCGTGCCGCCTCTCAAACGGTGATACCGTTGCTGCTAAATGGGACCCGCATGTCATCCTCTATGTACAATCAAGTTTCTTTTCTTGAATTATTTTTGCCTCCTGATATTTGGTCACTTGCCTTTTTCTTTCGATCTCATGCCACGTTTGAAACGTTGAGGAACCTGCTGGCTCATGGGACCCGCATGTCATCCTCTATGTGCTATAAAAGTTTATTTTCTTGGATTTTTTTTCACCCTCTGATTTTTGGCTATTTCCTTTTTCTTTTGATCCCCGCCGCCTTGGAAACGTTGGGTAAGCTGCTGACTCATGGGACCCGCATGTCATCCTCTATGTACAATCAACTTTTTTTCTTTTGATCTCAAGCTGCATTTGAAACGTTGAGACCGCTGCTGCTAAATGGGACCCGCATGTCATCATCTATGTACAATAAAGTTTCTTTTCTTGGATTATCTTTGGCTCCTGATATTTTGTCACTTGCCTTTTTCTTTCGATCTCATTCCGCCTTTGAAACGTTGAGTAAGCTGCTGGCTCATGGGTCCCGCATGTCATCCTCTACGAACAATAAAAGTTTCCTTTCTTGGAGTTATTTTTTACCCCTAATTTCTGGCTATTTGCCTTTTTCTTTTGATCTCCTTCCCCCTTTGAAACGATGAGGACGCTGTTGGTCGGTCCCACATGTCATCCTCTATGAACAATAAATGTTTCCTTTGATGGATTTATTTTGAACCCCTAATTAATTTCTGGATATTTCCTTTTTTCTTTTGATCCCCCGCCTTGGAATCGTTGAGGATGCTGCTGCCTCATGGGTCCCGCATGTCATCCTCTCGAACGGTAAATGTTTCTTTTCTTGGATTTTGTTTACCAAATGATTTTTGGCTTATTTTTTCTTTCGATCTCCTGCCGCCTTTAAAACGTTGAGGACGCTGGCTCACGGGTCCCACATGTCAGCATCTATGAACAATAAACGCTGAGGATGCTACTGCCTCATGGGTCCCGCATGTCATCCTCTCAGAACGAAAATGTTTCTTTTCTTGTATTTTTTACCAACAGATTTTTTGGTTTATTTTTTCTTTCCACCCCCTGCCGCCTTTAAAACGTTGATGATGCTGCTGGCTCATGGGTCCCCGATGTCAGCCTCCCCGTACAAGAAACATGTGATATCTTGATTATTTTGCAGATAATAAACAGTGTATTTTGCTCTGAGCTATTGCAAACAGATAAATTAAATCTTTATTTTTACATAAACGAACTTATATGTTGAATCTCCTTGTTTTTTGTTTTTGCGAAGCATAGGACTTTCCTGTTTTTTTAGAAAAATCCGAACTTTCCTGTTTTGGAGTGGGCTGAAATTGTACGAGTCAAAAGGCCCAGCAGATAGTTCGAAGGCCCGATGTCCGGATGCAGCCCATTTGAAATTTTTCTTTTCTTGGATTTTTTCACCCCCTGATTTCTGGCTACTTCATTTTTCTTTTGGTCCTGTGCTGCCTTGGAAACGTTGAGGCCGCTGCTGCAAAATGGGACCCGCATGTCATCCTCTATATACAATAAAATTTCTTTTCTTGGATTATTTTTGGCTCCTGATATTTGGTCACTTGCCTTTTTCTTTCGATCTCATGCCGACTTTGAAACGTTGAGGAAGCTGCTGGCTCATGGGTCCCGCATGTCATCCTCTATGAACAATAAAAGTTTCCTTTGTTGGATTTATTTTTACCCCTAATTTCTGGCAATTTGCCTTTTTCTTTTGATCCCCTGCCCCCTTTGAAACGATGACGACGCAGCTGGCAGGTCGGTCCCACATGTCATCCTCTATGAACAATAAAAGTTTCCTTTGATAGATTTATTTTTGACCCTAATTAATTTCTGGCTATTTCCTTTTTTTCTTTTGATCCCCTGCCGCTTTGGAATAGTTGAGGATGCTACTGCCTCATGGGTCCTGCATGTCATCCTCTCAGAAAGGTAAATGTTTCTTTTCTTGGATTTTGTTTACCAACTGATTTTTGGCTAATTTTTTCTTTCGATCTCCTGCCGCCTTTAAAACGTTGACGACGCTGCTGGCTCATGGGTCCCCAATGTTAGCCTCCCCGTACTGCAAATCCTTTTTCTGCAAAGGTTGTATTTCTAGATAGCTAAGGTGGATTCGAATCTGCCGTGGTTCAGGCAGCTCAGGTAAGCCTTCTTGCACTGATTAATGGAAGTAGTGTATAGCAAGGTCAAGACATGTGGCTCGGTGTAATGAATCTATTTGAATCATGTTGTGGGTTCAATCTGATAGTTCTCTAACAGGTCAGCCAAAATAGAAATTAAGTTTTTTCTAAAACGGAAATGCAAATTAAGATGAACACAAACATTAGTTATCATAATAGCTGATCATACATACATACTTGCTAAGAGCAAAATCTTGCCAGAGTTTTACCACCCATACAATTAATTAGCAGTTCAGATAAGATAACCTTATATAAGTATAACTACAAATGCATTTGCTAAGGGCTCATGGGACAACAGAACTAGACAACCGCAAACTTTATGACCAGCATGTCACAGTGGCATCGAAAGATCTTGACCTTCAACTTTGATCCAATGCGAAGTTTGGCACCATCAATGAACTTTTTCCACCTGGAAGTAACAGCCAAGCGGCCATCTGTGGGACTGACGGAGTACCGTCCCTCCACGGTGAGACCTTCACTCTCCATGACGAGGGATATCTTGCCCCTTCGGCCAGCATTGAGATCCTTGGAGATACTTTTAGGCAATTTCTGATTCAAAGCAAAGATACCACCAAAAATTAGTCAATGGCACCAATGCACTGAAGACTGAACCATGTGAGACTTTGAGCAGAGAAGACATCAAGATAAGAGCAGTTATGTCATATACTCACGAACATAGCCTTCAGATGCGTCCTGGTCACCACACGGGTGGCCACAGCAATGAGCTGAGACCTCGGTGATCTGGCTGGGGCAGGTGCATGAGCCAGCTGGTACACGATGCTGAGATGCAGGAACTGCTGGCAGGATAAACCGGTTAGAGGCAGGTGCTGGGCAGGAGACGGGCAGGTGGAGGAAAACAGCCTATGCAGGTAGGCATGGGGTAGTATATGGGGCCTCCAGGAACCAATGCTGATGTAGGGCTGGTAGATGCAAACGGAGCTGGTACAGAACCGGTGCTGATGCAGGAGAGTGGGAAGCCGGTGCCGGTGCTGGTGTGGGTGCCCTTTGTGACATCCGCTCCTGTTCCATCAGGGGATCTGCAGCTTTGATCATGTTAAACCCAGCAAGCTAGAACAGAGGGAATGGTTTAGAACAATTGCTCAGAATGCAGTAATCAAAGGATATGAGTACAAAAAAGTTACATATTATATATTTGGAAGTGTCTCCAACTCTGTAAGCAGTTACGTATATCTGCCCGTTTGAGTTTCTGATCCTCAGCTCGTCGCCCTTCTTCAGACCGTAGTCAAGAGCAAACTTTCTCCAATCATGTCCATACAAATATGTGATGGTCTGCGTCTTGTAGACATACACCTCATAGACCGTGTAGGTGTTCATCAATTTGCCATTGCCATGCATAGTGAAAGACCCTTCATGCGGACACATCTGGTTAATCATTGGACGAAGTTCACAAGGTACAATCTGCATGTGAAAATTGATACTAATGTAAGAAGCAGGAAGACTAAAAACAAGACTTTACTATATGTCAATTCATGCTAAACCACTGAGAATACATACCTGTAACTCTGTGAAGGAGTTATTAGAAAGGTAGATAGAGCCATAGGAGGTGTTATATGCGGGGTATGTACATGGGCCCGCCATATTCCCACAAGCTCGACATCGGGATGGTGAAGGAAACATGGGAGGTACTACTGGTGCGTAGTGCTGAATGTAAGTGGAAGAATTAGGTTGTGTAAAGTGCATAGTTCAGAGCAATGCAAATGTTGACAAGCGAGTGCATAACACTATGTTACAAACTGAACAGTCAAAATTTATTGTATGATGAATATAAGCATGCTAATTTGGCGTTTCCGAATTCCAAAAAGCATTAGACAGAGCCGGTGATAATATCAGACATAAATCATGGCATGTATATGTGGCTTAAGAAAATATACCCGAACCCTTGGATGGTTACGGCCCGGCTGGTCCTTGGACTTGAGCTTATATAAGCATCCAGAAGGTGGGGCTGACAGTAACTTGGTGGCAGCCTCTGCAGATGCCTCATCAGCAGCAGTTGCAATCCTTTTGACCAATGAAGGCTTAGCAGTTTCAGTCTGCATATGAAAATTGAAGAGCAACAGACATCAGCAGTGATATATAAAATGAATCTATGAGACACTGATGCATATAGTGCTGGATGTAAGTGGAAGAATAGGGTTGTGTGTGTTTCTGAACTATTGGTAAGCATTAGACAAAGCCGGCAATAAACAGACAAATCAAATCATGTATGAGGATTAAGAAAATATACCACCCACTGGCCCGGCCTTGTGCTTGAGGAGGTTTTCAGAAGATGGTGGCGGCACCATCGTCTTCACAGCAGCCTCATCAGGATCATTTTTTATCCATTTGAGTAGAGGCACAGAAGTTTCATCCTGCATATGAATAGCAACAGAACTCATCATTGATATTTAATAAATCTATGAGATAGACTGATGCAAATAGTGCGGGGTGTAAGTGGAAGAATAGGGTTGTGCATAGACAACAGTTGACAACAATGCAAATGATTACAAAAGAAGCCAATGGAACTCAACAGTTTATATACTGGATGAGACAGACTGAAAAGTGAAAAATTAGTGTATGATGATTGTAAGCAAACGCAGTGTTTCTGAACTTTTGGTAAGCATTAGACAAAGCCAACAGTAATTAAACAGATAATAATAAAATCATGTATGTGGATTAAGAAAATATACCAGATTCATTAAAAGGTCACCACCCAGCTGGCCCATGGCCTCGTGCTTGTAGAGGTTTTCGGAAGATGGTGCCGGCACCATCGTCCTCACAGCAGCCTCATTTTTCATCCACTTGAGTAAAGGCGCAGCAGTTTCAGCCTTCATAAGAATGGGAACAGATCTCAGCAGTGATATTGAATGACTCTGAGACAGACTGATGCATATAGTGCTGGATGTAAGTGGAAGGGTATGGCTGTGTATGGACAACAGTTCACAACAATGCAAGGGTGTGTTCGGTTCTGAAACATCGTGGAATGGAATGGAATGGTTCCATTTCAGAGGAATGGAATGGTTACATTTTTGTTCGGTTGGGAAAAATGGAGAGCAGAAGAGATCGAGGTTAAACTAATCATTTGTCTCAAAATTGTAATTAACAATTGCAAATGACATTTTAATCTCAAATTCGTAATTAACAGCGCCTAATGGTGCTCTTTTAATCTAAAAATCGTAATTAACATCATTTTTTGTTGGGTTAGGGGAACTAGAGAGTAGATGAACATTACTGTATGATGATTGTAAGCAAACAAATTTGGTGTTTCTAAACTTTTGGCTTCGAGATCTTATGGGTTTCAACTCTAGCCTACCCCAACTTGTTTGGGACTGAAAGGCTTGGTTGTTGTTGTTGTTGTAAACTTTTGGCAAGCATTAGAAAAAACCGACAATAAACAGACAAAAATCAAGGCATGTTTTGTGGATTAAGAAAATATACCATATTCATTAAAAGATCACCACCCAGCTGTCGCGTGGCCTTGTGCTTGTAGAGACATTTAGAAGATGGGGGCGGCATCAACATACTGGCAGCCTGATCAGCCACAGTTTTGATCTTCCTTTTGAGTAAAGGCTGATGCGCGTGAAACACACGTCCGTTGGGAACCCCAAGAGGAAGGTGTGATGTGCACAGCAAGTTTTCCCTCAGAAAGAAACCAAGGTTTATCGAACCAGGAGGAGCCAAGAAGCACGTTGAAGGTTGATGGCGGCGAAGTGTAGTGCGGCGCAACACCAGGGATTCCGGCGCCAACGTGGAACCTGCACAACACAACCAAAGTACTTTGCCCCAACGTAACAGTGAGGTTGTCAATCTCACCGGCTTGCTGTGAACAAAGGATTAACCGTATTGTGTGGAAGATGATTGTTTGCGAAGAACAGTAAAGAACAAGTATTGCAGTAGATTGTATTTCAGATGTAAAGAATAGACCGGGGTCCACAGTTCACTAGCGGCGTCTCTCCCATAAGATAAATAGCATGTTGGGTGAACAAATTACAGTTGGGCAATTGACAAATAAAGAAGGCATAACAATGCACATACATATATCATGAAGAGTACTATGAGATTTAATCAGGGCATTACGACAAAGTACATAGACCGCCATCCAGCATGCATCTATGCCTAAAAAGTCCACTTTCAGGTTATCATCCGAACCCCTTCCGGTATTAAGTTGCAAGCAACAGACAATTGCATTAAGTATGGTGCGTAATGTAATCAACACAAATATCCTTAGACAAAGCATCGATGTTTTATCCCTAGTGGCAACAGCACATCCACAACCTTAGAACTTTCTGTCACTGTCCCAGATTTAATGGAGGCATGAACCCACTATCGAGCATAAATACTCCCTCTTGGAGTCACAAGTATCAACTTGGCCAGAGCCTCTACTAGCAACGAAGAGCATGCAAGAACATAAACAACTCATATATGATAGATTGATAATCAACTTGACATAGTATTCAATATCCATCGGATCCCAACAAACACAACAAGTAGGATTACAAATAAACGATCTTGATCATGATAGGCAGCTCACAAGATCGAACATGATAGCACAATTAGGAGAAGACAACCATCTAGCTACTGCTATGGACCCATGGTCAGGGGTGAACTACTCACACATCTATCCGGAGGCGATCATGGCGATGAAGAGTCCTCCGGAGATGATTCCCCTCTCCGGCAGGGTGCCGGAGGCGATCTCCTGAATCCCCCGAGATGGGATTGGCGGTGGCGGCGTCACAGTAAGGTTTTCCATATCGTGGCTCTCGGTACTGGGGGTTTCACGACGAAGGCTTTAAGTAGGCGGAAGGGTAGGTCAGGAGGCCACATGAGGGCCCCACACGCCAGGGCCGCGCGGCCAAGGCCTGGGCCGCGCCGCCCTATTGTGTCGGCGCCTCGTGGCCCCACTTCGTTTCCTCTTCGGACTTCTGGAAGCTTCGTGGAAAAATAGGCCCCTGGGCGTTGATTTCGTCCAATTCCGAGAATATTTCCTTACTAGGATTTCTGAAACCAAAAACAGCAGAAAACAGCAACTGGCTCTTCGGCATCTCGTCAATAGGTTAGTGCCGGAAAATGCATAATAACGACATATAATGTGTATAAAACATGTGAGTATCATCATAAAAGTAGCATGGAACATAAGAAATTATAGATACGTTTGGGACGTATCAAGCATCCCCAAGCTTAGTTCCTACTCGCCCTCGAGTAGGTAAACGATAACAAAGATAATTTCTGAAGTGACATGCTATCATAATCTTGATCAATACTATTGTAAAGCACATGAGATGAATGCAGCGATTCGAAGCAATGATGAAGATAATGAGTAAACAAATGAATCATATAACAAAGACTTTTCATGAATAATACTTTCAAGACAAGCATCAATAAGTCTTGCATAAGAGTTAACTCATAAGCAATAAATTCTTAGTAGAAAGCTTTGAAACAACACAAAGGAAGATATAAGTTTCAGCGGTTGCTTTCAACTTCAACATGTATATCTCATGGATAATTGTCAACACAAAGTAATATAACAAGTGCAATAGGTAAACATGTAAGAATCAATGCACACAGTTTACACAAGTTTTTGCTTCTAAGATAGAAAGAATAGGTAAACTGACTCAACAATAAAGTAGAAGAATGGCCCTTCGCAGAGGGAAGCATGGATTACTATTTTTGTGCTAGAGCTTTTCATTTTGAAAACAAGAAACAATTTTGTCAACGGTAGTAATAAATCATATGAGTTATGTATAAGATATCTTATAAGTTGCAAGCCTCATGCATAGTATACCAATAGTGCCCGCACCTTGTCCTAATTAGCTTGGATTAACACGGATTATCATTGCATAACATATGTTTCAACCAAGTGTCACAAAGGGGTACCTCTATGCCGCCTGTACAAGGGTCTAAGGAGAAGGTTCGCATTGGATTTCTCGCTTTTGATCATTCTCAACTTAGACACCCATACCGGGACAACATAGACAACAGATAATGGACTCCTCTTTTAATGCTTAAGCATTCAACAACAGTTAATATTCTCATAAGAGATTTAGGTTTTATGTCCAAACTGAAACTTCCACCATGATTCATGGCTTTAGTTAGCGGCCCAATGTTCTTCTCTAACAATATGCATACTCAAACCATTTGATCATGAAAATCTCCCTTACTTCAGACAAGACGAACATGCATAGCAACTCACATGATATTCAACAAAGGTAAAAGTTGATGGCGTCCCCAGAAACATGGTTACCGCACAACAAGCAACTTATTAAGAAATAAGACACATAAGTACATATTCTTTACCACAATAGTTTTTAAGGCTATTTGTCCCATGAGCTATATATTGCAAAGGCAAAGAATGGAATTTTAAAGGTAGCACTCAAGTAATGTACTTTGGAATGGCGGAGAAATACCATGTGGTAGGTAGGTATGGTGGACACAAATGGCATGGATTTGGCTCAAGGATTTGGATGCACGAGAAGAATTCCTCTCAATACAAGGCTAGGCTAGCAAGGTTGTTTGAAGCAAACTCAAGTATAAAATGGTGCAACAAGACTCACATATGAACATATTGTAAGCATTATAATACTTTACATCGTCTCCTTGTTGTTCAAACACCTCAACCAGAAAATATCTAGATTTAGAGAGACCAATCATGCAAACCAAATTTTAACAAGCTCTATGTAGTTCTTCATTAATAGGTGCCAGGTACATGATGCAAGAGCTTAAACATGATCTATATGAGCACAAAAATTGCCAAGTATCACATTATTCAAGACATTATACCAATTACCACATGCGGCATTTTCCGTTTCCAACCATATATCAATGAATGAGGTAGTTCAACTTTCGCAATGAACATTAAAGATAAAGCTAAGAACACATGTGTTCATACGAAACAGCGGAGCGTAATATCTCCAATATAAAGGATTGTGGGATCCAACTTTATTCAAAGAAAACAAAAACTAAAGCAAACAGACGCTCCAAGCAAAGCACATAAGATGTGACGGAATAAAAATATAGTTTCACTAGAGGAACCTGATAATGTTGTCGATGAAGAAGGGGATGCCTTGGGCATCCCCAAGCTTAGATGCTTGAGTCTTCTTGAAATATGTAGGGATGAACCACGGGGGCATCCCCAAACTTAGACTTTTCACTCTTCTTGATCATATTGTATCATCCTCCTCTCTTGACCCTTGAAAACTTCCTCCACACCAAACTCGAAACAAACTCATTAGAGGGTTAGTGCATAATTAAAAATTCATATATTCAGAGGTGACATAATCATTCTTAACACTTCTGGACATTGCACAAAGCTACTGCAAGTTAATGGAACAAAGAAATCCATCGAACATAGCAAAACAGGCAATGCGAAATAAAAGGCAGAATCTGTCAAAACAGAACAATCCGTAAAGACGAATTTTACAGGGGCACTTAACTTGCTCAGATGAAAATTTTCAAATTGAATGAAAGTTGCGTACATATCTGAGGATCACGCACGTAAATTTGCAGATTTTTATGAGTTACCTACAGAGAATTCTGCCCAGATTCGTGACAGCAAGAAATCTGTTTCTGCGCAGTAATCCAAATCTAGTATTGACTTTACTATCAAAGACTTTACTTGGCACAACAATGCAATAAAATAAAGATAAGGAGAGGTTTCTACAGTAGTAACAACTTCCAAGACTCAAATATGAAACAAAAGTGTTGTAGTAAAAATGATGGGTTGTCTCCCATAAGCGCTTTTCTTTAACGCCTTTCAGCTAGGCGCAGAAAGTGTGAATCAAGTATTATCAAGAGATGAAGCATCAACATTATTACCAGGGGTGTTGGGAGTTTCCTCAACAATGCATGTTATATTATCTATGTAAGTTTCAGAGGCTCCTTTTTCATTACTTTTAGGCTTGCTATTCTCATCAAACAAATTTTCAGGAACAATCCAATCATAATTCTTTTCTAGTGCCTCGAACATTCCTACGAGCTTGCAAGGTATTGATGTCTTAATGTCCCCTCCATCATTAACATTAGTAGTGTACTTTATTCTATCGATGTCCATCTTTTCAAGGGTACTAGCAAAGTTGGTGTAAGAACCAAGCATCTTATATTTAATAAAGACTTTTCTAGCCTCTCTTGCTACACCACCAAATTCTTTAAGAAGGGTTTCTAAGACAAAATCTTTCTTTTCTCCTTCCTCCATATCAGAGAGTGTAAGAAACATATGCTGAATTATAGGATTGAGATTAACAAATTTAGTTTCCAACATGTGTACTAAAGAGGCAGCAACAATTTCATAAGTAGGAGCAAGTTCTACCAAGTGTCTATCCTCAAAATCTTCAGCTGTACCAACATGAGTGAAAAAATCTTCTATATTATCTCTTCCAATTATAGACCCTCGTCCTACCGGTATGTCTTTTAGAGTGTACTTAGGAGGAAACATGATGAAATAAACAAAAAGTAAATAAAGTAAATGCAAGTAACTAATGTTTTTGTGTGTTTTTGATATAGAGAGCAAGACAGTAAATAAAGTAAAGCTAGCAACTAATTTTTTGTGTTTTGTTTTAGTGCAGCAAACAAAGTAGTAAATAAAATAAAGCAAGACAAAAACAAAGTAAAGAGATTGGAAGTGGAGACTCCCCTTGCAGCGTGTCTTGATCTCCCCGGAACGGCGCCGAAAACAGTCTTGATGCGCGTGAAACACACGTCCGTTGGGAACCCCAAGAGGAAGGTGATGTGCACAGCAGTATGTTTTTCCTCAGAAAGAAACCAAGGTTTATCGAACCAGGAGGAGCCAAGAAGCACGTTGAAGGTTGATGGCGGCGAAGTGTAATGCGGCGCAACACCAGGGATTACAGCGCCAACGTGGAATCTGCACAACACAACCAAAGTACTTTGCCCCAACGTAACAGTGAGGTTGTCAATCTCACCGGCTTGCTGTGAACAAAGGATTAACCGTATTGTGTGGAAGATGATTGTTTGCGAAGAACAGTAAAGAACAAGTATTGCAGATTGTATTTCAGATGTAAAGAATAGACCGGGGTCCACAGTTCACTAGGTCTCTCTCCCATAAGATAAATAGCATGTTGGGTGAACAAATTACAGGTGGGCAATTGACAAATAAAGAAGGCATAACAATGCACATACATATATCATGAAGAGTACTATGAGATTTAATCAGGGCATTACGACAAAGTACATAGACCGCCATCCAGCATGCATCTATGCCTAAAAAGTCCACTTTCAGGTTATCATCCGAACCCCTTCCGGTATTAAGTTGCAAGCAACAGACAATTGCATTAAGTATGGTGCGTAATGGAATCAACACAAATATCCTTAGACAAAGCATCGATGTTTTATCCCTAGTGGCAACAGCACATCCACAACCTTAGAACTTTCTGTCACTGTCCCAGATTTAATGGAGGCATGAACCCACTATCGAGCATAAATACTCCCTCTTGGAGTCACAAGTATCAACTTGGCCAGAGCCTCTACTAGCAACGGAGAGCATGCAAGAACATAAACAACTCATATATGATAGATTGATAATCAACTTGACATAGTATTCAATATCCATCGGATCCCAACAAACACAACATGTAGGATTACAAATAAACGATCTTGATCATGATAGGCAGCTCACAAGATCGAACATGATAGCACAATTAGGAGAAGACGACCATCTAGCTACTGCTATGGACCCATGGTCCAGGGGTGAACTACTCACACATCAATCCGGAGGCGATCATGGCGATGAAGAGTCTTCCGGGAGATGATTCCCCTCTCCGGCAGGGTGCCGGAGGCGATCTCCTGAATCCCCAGATGGGATTGGCGGCGCCACGAAGGTTTTCCGTATCGTGGCTCTCGGTACTGGGGGTTTCACGACGAAGGCTTTAAGTAGGCGGAAGGGTAGGTCAGGAGGCCACACGAGGGCTCCACACGCCAGGGCCGCGCGGCCAAGGCCTGGGCCGCCGCCCTGTTGTGTCGGCACCTCGTGGCCCCACTTCGTTTCCTCTTCGGACTTCTGGAAGCTTCGTGGAAAAATAGGCCCCTGGGCGTTGATTTCGTCCAATTCCGAGAATATTTCCTTACTAGGATTTCTGAAACCAAAAACAGCAGAAAACAGAACTGGCTCTTCGGCATCTCGTCAATAGGTTAGTGCCAGAAAATGCATAATAACGACATATAATGTGTATAAAACATGTGAGTATCATCATAAAAGTAGCATGGAACATAAGAAATTATAGATACGTTTGGGACGTATCAAAGGCCCTAAAGTTTCAGTCTGCATATGAATAGCAAAACAAAAGGCAGACCTCAGCAATGATATTGAATTAATGTATGAGATAGACTGATGCATATAGTGGATGCTCTTAGCCTTTTGCACCATGAACACTAGCTATGGACAGACAAAAAAACTAGTTGACTCAGCTTTGTCTAGATACCTCCATCCCAAAGCTTAAGGCTTATTTATTTTTGAGAAATCAAAACAAGTAAAGTTTGACCAAAATTTTAGAACATTCTATCAACAAATATAATATTGTGTAGATACCGTAGGAAAATATATTTCACAACCTATTTAATGATATTAATTTTGTATTTTGCATGTTAATGATTTTTGGTAAAAGCTTAGTCAAACATGGTATAGTTTGACTTTCTAAAAATAATATAAGCCCTAAGATTTGGGATGGAGGTAGTAGTATCTAGAGCTAAAACACATCTAGATACATCTGTACCTACAGATAGTTGAGTCAATTAATTTGGATCTGAGGGAGTCTCAGATTCATACTACATCATGGTAAGTTGGTTTAAAAAATTACCCCTGGGCGGTCCCTGCCCAGCTCGGCAGTGGCATTTCGCTTCTTGTGCTGCAGATCGGGCCATGCTCCTGCAGCAGGTGGGGCGCTATTCTCGTGCCCCATAGCCTCAGCACGGAACCTGGAGGTACCAACCTGATACAGAGAATATAGAGCATGGTGTCACAGAGGCTTTACGCACAAACAGCTGAAGACATGTGCTACTTTAAGCATCTTCCAGAACAGGAACAGATTGAGGATGCAGACAGACAGAGTGGATAAGCAAACAGAGTACCTGCTTTGCGGGGCTGGGGACGCAGCTCAGGCTCAGCCAACTGATGGGATTCATAGCATAGAAAACAAAAAATTTCCTACCGCAAGAACGAAAACCAAGCCAAGATCTAATCTAGTAGACGGTAGCAACGAGGAGATGATGAGACTAACCCTCGAAGATTCGCAAAGCTTAACAAGATTAGATCTCGGGGTGGATGTAGTCGATCACTTGCCGCTTGCAAAAGCGCGTAGAAGATCTTGATCTTGACGGTGTCACAATCGGGCAGCACCTCCGTACTCGGTCACACATTCGATGTTTATGAAGACGACGTCCTTCTCCCCGTTCCAGCGGGCAGTGGAAGTAGTAGATCCTCCTCGGAATCCCGGCAGCACGACGGCGTGGTGGCGGTGGTGGTGGAGAACTCCGGCAGGGCTTCGCCTAAGCGTATGCGGGAGTTGTGGTGGAGGAGGAGGCGGCTAGGGTTGGGGAGGCGGCTAGGGTTTGGGCGCCGGCCTGGGGTGCGGCCAACTGTGGTGCTTGGGGTCGCCGGCCCCTCCCCTTGCCCCTCATTATATAGGTGGAAGCCCCAAGAGTTGTATCCCAAGTCTTCGAATAAGACCCCAAAAGAAAACCTACCTTTGGTGGGAAACCTACTCAAGGAGGGAGTCCTACTCAAGGTGGGACTCCCACCTTTCCTTGGGGGGGGTGGCCGGCCACCACAGGTGGAGTCCACCTGGGACTCCTCCCTCTAGGGTTGGCCGGCCATGGTTGTGGAGTCCCTCCGGGACTCCACCTTCCATAGTGCGTTTCTTCCGGACTTTTCTAGAACCTTCTAGAACCTTCCATAAATGCACCGGATCATTTCCAAACTTGGAATATGACTTCCCATATATGAATCTCATTCTCCGGACCATTCCGAAACTCCTCGTGATGTCCTGGATCCCATCCGAGACTCCGAACAAAACTTCTAACTCCATTCCATATTCCATATCTACTCAAACGACATCAAACCTTAAGTGTGTCACCCTACGGTTCGCGAACTATGCAGACATGGTTGAGACTTCTCTCCGACCAATAACCAATAGCGGGATCTGGAGATCCATAATGGCTCCCACATATTCAACGATGACTTAGTGATCGATTGAACCATTTACATACGATACCGATTCCCTTTGTCTCGCGATATATTACTTGTCCAAGGTTTGATCGTCGGTATCTCGATACCTTGTTCAACCTCGTCTCTGACAAGTACTCTTTACTTGTACCGTGGTATGTGGTCTCTTATGAACCATTCATATGCTTGCAAGCCATTTAGACGACATTCCACCGAGAGGGCCCAGAGTATATCTATCCGTCATCGGGATGGAGAAATCCCACTGTTGATCCATATGCCTCAACTCATACTTTCCGGATACCTAATCCCACCTTTATAACAACCCATTTACGCAGTGGCGTTTGATGTAATCAAAGTACCCTTCCGGCATAGGTGATTTACATGATCTCATGGTCGAAAGGACTTGGTAACTATGTATCGAAAGCTTATAGCAAATGAACTTAATGACGCGATCTTATGCTACGCTTAATTGGGTGTGTCCATTACATCATTCACATAATGATATAACCTTGTCATTAATAACATCCAATGTTCTTGATCGCAAAATGATGATGATCTATTAATCAACAAGCTAGTTATACAAGAGGCTTTACTAGGGACTTCTTGTTGTTTACATAACACACATGTATCAATGTTTCGGTTAATACAATTATAGCATGGTATATAAACATTCATCATAAACACAAAGATATATAATAACCAATTTATTATTGCCTCTTGGGCATATCTCCAACACCAACACCGCACATGCGTGGTGGCCTTACGCTCCATTGCCCCCCCCCCACCACCACCACCACCGAGGTCTTTCCTTTCCTGTACAAGCTGACAAATGATATAGTGAGGATCAGCAGAAACTACAAAGGTTGCAAATGTCGACAAATAAAGGAAGAACACCCCAATCCAAGCAAAGGTAGCCCCCGCCCCCACCCCCATCAATCACTCCCAGCGCGAGGGTGACCAGAAAGACACCCCTTCGCCCAGAATAGGAAATAGATGCGCAAGATATCGAGGTGAGGAAAAAAGAACCGATCTCGAGAAAGGAAAGAACATTACTAGTACTACCTAATCCGCTTGGTCTAGATGCAGCTTGCCCCTCCAAGCTGGATGCCTGGACGGTGGAGGCGAAAGGAGGGGATCGAGCTAGCGGCTTGCATCCGTCGGCTGTCGGCACTCGATCGGGAGAGAAGGGGTGCTACATAAAGGGGAGGGGTAACATATTTTATTACACAGTGAACTTACTAATGTGACTAGTCATTACATGTCTCACTGAAACTGGGGCCCATAGTGTGGCACCCCAAATTCACTTGAAGCTGCCCGGCGGGACGCATTGGCGCGTCAAGAAACCCCCGAATTGTAGCGGGGAAATGAAACATTTCACAAAAATTCGAAATTCAAGCACACCGCCACGCGCCAAGCACGCGGGTTGTTCCTTCCTCTTCCTCGGTTCCTCCTCCCCTATCCGAAAAAACCCCAAATCCCAAGCTCAAACAACAAAAAAAACCCCAAATCCCCTGGCCGCCATGCATGTCCTCGTTAACCCGCTAGAGATCGTTCCCGGACGAGGCGGACCCCCCGCCCTGAGATCCCGAGTTCCGTCCACCTCGAGGCACTGCGTGCTGTCTCGCAGCAGCGGCTTGAGGGCGCTGCAGAGGAAGTTCCGCCGGAAAGTGCTCATGGCAACCGTGCAAGCTCACCGGCGTGTTGTATCCCGAGAGGAACTGGTCAAAGCTTTGCTATTCGCAAAAAAAATGCGGGCCAAGATCAACTTCGTCGATGGCTTGCCGTGAGAGGCTTGGAGTCCAGAGTCAATAAACTAGCTGCTCGAGGACTTGGGCGGTTTACACCGATTCATATTAACTGACTCAAGTTTGTTAGTCTAGTTAACAAATGCATCTAGATACATCCATATCTAGACAAAATTGAGTCAATTAATATGAATCAGAGGGGAGTACCTGAAAGTGTTTCATGCTACCAATTAATGCGCTGGCAGGACTCGCTGTAGAAGTAATTGTGCTACTACTCATACGATGAACTGATTGTGTGGGTGTCAAATTTTGCAACGCGATCATCCACTGAATGCTTAATTATAGTTCTAGCGCCAAAGGCGTACAAATCATAACAAAGATAGTACATACTACAGCACCAGAACATAAGAGTACGAATCATAAAGTAGCTCAACATTTTGCATCAGGGCTGGGTGGTCCTGAGACTACCGGGACGCCCCTGATGATCTCCGGGCGTGCATCCACTTCAACGCAAAGTTGTGTACTCGGTCCACGGCCTCCTTCTGTAGGATGGATAATCTCAGGTGCAGGACCTTCGTCTATGAAAGGCTCGTCATCAGTACCATCCACAGGTGCATCAGGGCTGGGTGGTCTTGAGACTACCCGGACGCCCTGATGATCTCCGGGCGTGCATCCACTTCAACGCAAAGCTGTGTACTCGGTCCACGGCCTCCTTCTGTAGGCTGGATAATCTCAGGTGTAGGACCTTCGTCTATGAAAGGCTCGTCATCAGTACCATCCACAGGTGCATCAAACTGAGATTCATCTTCAAATCTCCCATCAAACTGAGAGACCTCTTCAACTCTATGCTTATGCAATTAGTACATCAACCGATTAGACAAACATCTAAGGGATGCAACCTGAACAAATGCCGTTTTACATATTTACCTTCTCATCTGGCACAGCACATGTCCCAGAGCTGAAACCCGTTTCCTGAAGCAAGCACTTTTTCTCTCCTTCCCATCCATCCATCTGCAACAAGTTAAATTTGAGTACAGAACCTTGCACAGCAATGCAAACTATTGATCGAAACAGCGGCAGCATCAATATAAATAATTAACTACATATGCCAACACACATACAGTGTGAGCAAGATCTGCTTCTCCCGCTGAAGGATCATTATATGGTTCACCATGATAAACCCACCTAACATATGTGCGGTCCATCCCAAAAATGTGTAAATGATCTTCCACTACATGGTGAGGCCTCTTCTCACCATTCATACATGTGCAGCGCGGGCAATACACGTCCAGGTTGTGACCTTCATGAGCTCTAATAAACCCCATAAAGGGTTGAACACCATTTATATATGAAGGGGAACATAAGTGTCCATGCAGTATCCAAGTTCTGTCCATCTGTTTAATTATGAGATACAGTGGTTGGTGATTAATTTAAGGCGAAGTAGGAAATGTATATCCATCGAGTACAAAACTATACTACATGATTATGCATTTCAGCAATCATGTCGAGTACAAAACAAAAAATGCCCATCGACATTTTAGCAAACAGATCGTGTACAAAACTCTGCCATGGCATTTCAGCAAATTAACGGATCGAGTGCAGAACTGACTCTATATGCCCACGCAAATGAACAAATTGATCAAGGACAAATCGAGCGGAAAACTATAAAGTGCCAATTAGTTCGAGCATACTGATGATTTTTTTAGCAGCATCAAGAAAATATAAATCGTTAGGCCATCTTTCCCGATGCATGATTGAGCTAGAGATAGCAGCCCTACCATGGATCAACTTGACCGCCGGTGCGTCTCGAGAAGAACGACGGGGAGGGGAAGCTTCTTCTTCGCACGGACGGGACGGGGAGGGGAAGCTCTTCGCACGGACGGGGATAAGTTGTGTAGGGGTGGGTGGGGGTCATGCGGCCGGGCCGCCGGGGTGATAATTAAGGTCGGTAGGTGGTGTTTAATGGAGTTGCGTGTGTAATTTGCCGTGCACAAGGTTGAGGAATTGTCACATCCCGAAATTTTCTAAATTTCGGAATGTAAAATAAAAATAAATTTAATGCTTGATTGTTTGAACTTGATTGAAAATTCACAAGGAATTAAAACTTTTTGAAGTTATTTAAAAGTATTTTCCAAAATGAGGTTTTCAAATACTTTTAGTTTCAAAGTATTTTCAAAATCAAACATATTTTGATTTCAAAGTTTTCAAATCCTTAATGGATTTGTATTTGAGAAAACAAAACCCTAGAAAACTCTATTTGCAAAATAATGACTAAGTAGCAATATAGACCAAATGCATATAATAATTATTTTATTTTCACAAATGGATATTAAAAAGGTTTTTGCAAAAATATAGTAGTTTTCATAAACTTTAGTTTCAAAAGATTTCTAATCAATACTCTATTTTGTTCAGAGTTTTTTGAAACTTATAAAATATTTTATTTTTGAGAAAACCTTAAACCCCAAAAAGGCACTATAGCCACATAGACATGTATGTCAAATTTTGATTTTATAAAGTTTATATTTTTGTTCCAAATTTACTCTCGTATTGAAGTATTTTTCATAACGAATCCAACGGTACCTCATTTGCATTTTTCCAATTTTATTTGAAGCCTCAAAGTGTATTTCCAATTTTATTCAAAATTAAAAAGATAAAATTAAAACAAAGGGCGCGGCCGACCGTGCGGCCAAGCCGCGCGGCCCACCCGGCCCCCACCTCCGCCCCGCCCAACCCCGGCCCAACGCCGCGCCCAGCACGCACGCTAGCGCCCATCTCCCGCATGGCCGCCCCCTGCCCTTTTTGTTTTCCTTTTCTTTAGTCCCACCTCGCCCTTTGAGCAATTTGCTCCAGCCCTAGCCCTATAAATACCTCCCAGGGAGCAGCCCAAAATTCACACCACCAGGCCCCGACGCCTTTCTCCCTCTCTCCGAGCTGCTGCTATCTCCCGATGCAAAGGCGTGACGAAAACGTGCAGCTGTTCGCACTCGCGACGCAACATCCGCAATAATTTGAATAATTCTATTTCCATTTTTTCGTAGATTGTCATACGCAATTTCCCAATTTTTATTTCCTTAGATCTACACCAAGTTTATAATTAGATTCTCTACAACTTTCATGTAGGAAGTTTTTTCCATCCGAGCAACTTGTTTGGACAACTTTTCGTACACCATTAGAACTGCAACCACTTCTGTTTAGTTTTGTAAAATTCATATCTTAAGTTCTATCCGTCGGATTTCGACAAACCCTATACCGTTGGAATCAGCAAATCACGTAGATCATGTTAGACATTTTGCGTGGTTTCGCCCACTTTATTTTCGCGGTACCCTTTGATCCGCAACATCGTCTATAAAATAAATCCTACAAACTTTTTCCGAGAGATTCTTTTGGCGATACGCTTGTAATGAAATTCTCTACAACTTCCGTGTAGAAAGTTCTTCCATCCGGAAAACTTCTTCTAATATTTTTTCGCGAAAAGTGTAGTCCTATAACTGGTTTCGACATAGTTCCTTTAGCCAAAATGATCCTTGTGATCATACCCATCTTCCAGGACCATCTATAATTCTTTATCATGTTCACAGATGATGCATAGCTTACCCCTGGTTGTCTAATTCATATTATTCAAATAACAATTGAGTTATTTGAGTAAAGTGTGACATGTCCTAGTTTGGATTTTTACATTGCTTTAGTAGGGTGGAGATACTCTACCTCATATCACATGTGATGAACCTTTGTTATCCATTAGGCTCCGCGAACCAAATCCCGATATCATTCATGCCTATACAACCTCATGTCATTCAACCATTTCCACTTAGTTCGAACTATTCAATTTTCAAATGAGTTACTTGAGTAGTTCAATATATCATTAGTTCATATCCAATGCTATGTGTGACCTTGTGCTACTCTGATAAGTGTTGTCACACTATGTCAATTGCATAAGCCTTGCTTTACAGTACTTCATCCAATAGCACCACTGTCCAAAATATTTGAATCACTTTGCAAATATTCAAATTCAAATATGAGAATTTAAGTATATATCCATGTTGTTTTCTATATTTCTTTCTCAACATGATTCTTTTGTAAAGGTGAAACTCATGATCACTGATACGTCTCCAACGTATCGATAATTTCTTATGTTCCATGCTACTTTATTGATGATACCTACATGTTTTATGCACATTATAGGTCATATTTATGCATTTTCTGAACTAACCTATTAACAAGATGCCGAAGAGCCAGTTGCTGTTTTCTGCTGTTTTTGGTTTCAGAAATCCTAGTAAGGAAATATTCTCGGAATTGGACGAAACTTTCGCCCAGGGTCCTATTTTTGCACGAAGCTTCCAGAAGACCGAAGAGATAACGAAGTGGGGCCACGAGGCAGCCAGGGCATAGGGCGGTGCGGCCCAAGCCCTGGCCACGCCGACCTAGCCCCTGGGCCCCTCGTGTGGCCCCCCGCGTTGACCTTCCGCCTACTTAAAGCCTCCGTCGCGAAACCCCAGTACCGAGAGCCACGATACGGAAAACCTTCCAGAGACGCCGCCGCCGCGAATCCCATCTCGGGGATTCAGGAGATCGCCTCCGGCACCCTGCCGGAGAGGAGATTCATCTCCCGGAGGACTCTACACCGCCATGGTCGCCTCCGGAGTGATGAGTGAGTAGTTCACCCCTGGACTATGGGTCCATAGCAGTAGCTAGATGGTCGTCTTCTCCTTGTTGTGCTTCATTGTTGGATCTTGTGAGCTGCCTAACATGATCAAGATCATCTATCTGTAATTCTATATGTTGTGTTTGTCGGGATCCGATGGATAGGGAGTACTATGATTATGGTGATTATCAATCTATTGTTTATGTGTTGTTTATGATCTTGCATGCTCTCCGTTACTAGTAGAGGCTCTGGCCAAGTTTTTACTCTTAACTCCAAGAGGGAGTATTTATGCTCGATAGTGGGTTCATGCCTCCATTGAATCTGGGACAGTGACAGAAAGTTCTAAGGTTGTGGATGTCTGTTGCCACTAGGGATAAAACATTGATGCTATGTCTAAGGATGTAGTTGTTGATTACATTACGCACCATACTTAATGCAATTGTCTGTTGCTTAGCAACTTAATACTGAATGGGGTTCGGATGATAACCTGAAGGTGGACTTTTTAGGCATAGATGCAGTTGGATGGCGGTCTATGTACTTTGTCGTAATGCCCAATTAAATCTCACTATATTTATCATATCATGTATATGCATTGTTATGCCTTTCTCTATTTGTCAATTGCCCGACTGTAATTTGTTTACCCAACATGCTTTATCTTATGGGAGAGACACCTCTAGTGAACTGTGGACCCCGGTCCTATTCTTTACATAGCATACAATCACTGCAATTGTGTTTACTGTTTTCTTTGCAAACATCTTCCACTCGATACGTTTAATCCTTTGTTACAGCAAGCCGGTGAGATTGGCAACCTCACTGTTTCGTTGGGGCAAAGTACTTTGGTTTTGTTGTGCAGATTCCACGTTGGCGCCGGAATCCCTGGTGTTGCGCCGCATCACATTTCGCGACCATCAACCTTCAACGTGCTTCTTGGCTCCTCCTGGTTCGATCAACCTTGGTTTCTTTCTGAGGGAAAACTTGCCACTGTGCGCATCATACCTTCCTCTTGGGGTTCCCAACGGACGTGTACATTTACGCGCATCAAGCACTTTTTCTGGCGCCGTTGCCGGGGAGATCAAGACACGCTGCAAGGGGAGTCTCCACTTCTCAATCTCTTTACTTTGTTTTTGTCTTGCTTTATTTTATTTACTACTTTGTTTGCTGCACCTAAACAAAACACACAAAAAATTAGTTGCTAGTTTTACTTTATTTATTGTCTTGCTCTCTATATCAAAAACACAAAAAAATTAGTTACTTGCATTTACTTTATCTAGTTTGTTTTATTTACCGTTGCTAAAATGAATACCCCTAAAAATACTAAGTTGTGTGACTTCACAAATGCAAATAATAATGATTTCCTATGCACACCTATTGCTCCACCTGCTACTACAGCAGAATTTTTTGAAATTAAACCTGCTTTACTAAATCTAGTCATGAGAGATCAATTTTCTGGTGCTAGTTCTGATGATGCTGCTGCCCATCTCAATAATTTTGTTGAACTTTGTGAAATGCAAAAGTATAAGGATGTAGATGGTGATATTATTAAATTGAAAGTGTTTCCTTTCTCATTAAGAGGAAGAGCTAAAGATTGGTTGCTATCTTTGCCTAAGAATAGTATTGATTCATGGACTAAATGCAAGGATGCTTTTATTGGTAGATATTATCCTCCCGCTAAAATTATATCTTTGAGAAGTAGCATAATGAATTTTAAGCAATTAGATACTGAACATGTTGCTCAAGCATGGGAGAGAATGAAAACTTTGGTAAAGAATTGCCCAACCCATGGACTGACTACTTGGATGATCATCCAAACCTTCTATGCAGGACTAAATTTTTCTTCGCGGAATTTATTGGATTCAGCTGCTGGAGGTACCTTTATGTCCATCACATTGGGGGCGGCTACAAAACTCCTTGATGATATGATGATAAATTACTCTGAATGGCACACGGAAAGAGCTCCACAAGGTAAGAAGGTAAATTCTGTTGAAGAAACCTCTTCCTTGAGTGATAAGATTGATGTGATTATGTCTATGCTTGTGAATGGTAGATCTAATGTTGATCCAAATAATGTTCCTTTAGCTTCATTGGTTGCTCAAGAAGAAAATGTTGATGTGAATTTCATTAAAAATAATAATTTCAACAACAATGCTTATAGGAACAACTCTGGTAATAACTATAGGCCATATCCTTCTGCTAATGGTAATGGTTATGGTAATTCTTATGGGAATTCTTACAATAATAATAGGAGTGTACCCTCTGGTCTTGAAGCCATGCTTAAAGAATTTATTAGTACACAAACTGCTTTTAACAAATCTGTTGAGGAAAAGCTTGATAAAATTGATATAATTGCTTCTAGAGTTGATAGACTTGCCTCTGATGTTAAGTTATTAAAATTGAAAGTTATGCCTAATGATGATATTGATAATAAGATTACTACTACAGCAAATGCCATCCAAGTTAGAATTAATGAGAATATAAGATTAATGGTTGAACTGCGTGCTAGATGGGATAGAGAAGAAAATGAAAAACTAGTTAAAGAGAATAATGTAGCTAAAGTTTGGACTATTACCACCACTAGTAATGCTAATTCTCCACATGTTGCTGCACCTCCTACTATCAATGGTAAAATAATTGGTGTTGGCAATGTTTCTACTCCTAGTGCAAAGCGAACAAAACTGCCTGAAATTGCTAAAACTGCTGAAACTGCTTGTGATAAAACTGCTGAAATTTTTTCCAACCTTGGGAACAATGATCCCATTGCTGTAGCTCATAATGATTTAGATTTTGATGATTGCCACATCTCTGAAGTTATAAAGTTCTTGCAAAAACTTGCTAAAAGTCCTAATGCTAGTGCTATAAATTTGGCCTTTACAAAACATATTACAAATGCTCTCATAAAAGCTAGAGAAGAGAAACTAAAACTTGAAACTTCTATTCCTAGAAAGTTAGAAGATGGTTGGGAGCCCATCATTAAAATGAAATTCAATGACTTTGAATGTAATGCCTTATGTGATCTTGGTGCAAGTATTTCTGTTATGCCTAAAAAGATTTATGATATGCTTGACTTGCCACCATTGAAGAATTGTTATTTGGATGTTAATCTTGCCGATAATGTTAAAAAGAAACCTTTGGGGAGGATTGATAATGTGCATATTACGGTTAACAATAACCTTGTCCCCGTTGATTTTGTTGTCTTGGATATCGAATGCAATGCATCTTGTCCAATTGTGTTGGGAAGACCTTTTCTTCGAACCGTTGGTGCTGTTATTGATATGAGGGAAGGTAATATTAAATATCAATTTCCTCTCAAGAAAGGTATGGAACACTTCCCTAGAAAGAGAATGAAGTTGCCTTTTGATTCTATTATTAGAACAAACTATGATGTTGATGCTTCTACTCTTGATGTTACTTGATTTGCACTTTCTGCGCCTAGCTGAAAGGCGTTAAAGAAAAGCGCTTATGGGAGACAACCCATGTTTTTACCTACAGCAATTTTTTGTTTTGTTGAGTCTTGGAAGTTGTTTACTACTGTAGCAACCTCTCCTTATCATGTTTTTGTGCCAAGTAAAGTTTCTATGTCAAAGTTGATGTTATATTTGGGATCGCTGCGCAGAAACAGCATTGCTGTCTGTCACGAATCTGGGCACAGTTCTCTGTAGAAAATTCGAAAAAATCTGCCAATTTACGAGCGTGATCCTCAGATATGTACGCAACTTTCATTAGTTGTGAGTTTTTCCATTTGAGCAAGTCTGGTGCCAGCTTTAAATTCGTCTTTACGGACTGTTCTGTTTTTGACAGATTCTGCCTTTTATTTCGCATTGCCTCTTTTGCTATGTTGGATTCATTTCTTTGATCCATTAATGTCCAGTAGCATTATGCAATGTCCAGAAGTGAAAATAATGATTGTGTCACCTCTGAATGAGTGAATTATTAATGATGCACTAACCCTCTAATGAGTTTGCTTGAAGTTTGGTGTGAAGGAAGTTTTCAAGGGTCAAGAGAGGAGAATGATATACTATGATCAAGAGGAGTGAAAGCTCTAAGCTTGGGGATGCCCCGTGGTTCACCCCTGCATATTTTAAGAAGACTCAAGCGTCTAAGCTTGGGGATGCCCAAGGCATCCCCTTCTTCATCGAGAACATCATCAGGTTCCTCCCCTGAAACTATATTTTTATTCAGTCACATCTTGTGTTCTTTACTTGGAGCGTTGGTTTGTTTTTATTTTTGTTTTTGTTTGAATAAGATGGATCCTAGCATTCACTTTGTGGGAGAGAGACACGCTCCGCTGTTGCATATGGACACATGTGTCCTTAGGCTTTACTCATAATGTTCAAGGCGAAGTTTCTTCTTCGTTAAATTGTTATATGGTTGGAATTGGAAAATGCTACATGTAGTAATTCTAAAATGTCTTGGATAATGTGAACTTGGCAATTGTGGTGCTCATGTTTAAGCTCTTGCATCATATGCTTTGCACCCATTAATGAAGAAATACATAGAGCTTGCTAAAATTTGATTTGCATATTTGGTCTCTCTAAGGTCTAGATAATATCTAGTATTGAGTTTTGAACAACAAGGAAGACGGTGTAGAGTCTTATAATGTTTACAATATGTCTTTTATGTGAGTTTTGCTGCACCTGTTCATCCTTGAGTTTGCTTCAAATAACCTTGCTAGCCTAAACCTTGTATCGAGAGGGAATACTTCTCATGCATCCAAAATCCTTGAGCCAACCACTATGCCATTTGTGTCCACCATACCTACCTACTACATGGTATTTCTCCGCCATTCCAAAGTAAATTGCTTGAGTGCTACCTTTAAAATTCCATCATTCACCTTTGCAATATATAGCTCATGGGACAAAATAGCCTTAAAAACTATCGTAGTATTGAATATGTACTTATGCACTTTATATTTTATTAAGTTGCTTGTTGTGCGATAACCATGCTTCTGGGGAACGCCATCAACTATTGTTGAATATCATGTGAGTTGCTATGCATGTCCGTCTTGTCTGAAGGATCTATCATTTTAGTGGTTGGAGCATGCAAAATTGTTAGAGAAGAACATTGGGCCGCTAACTAAAGCCATGAATCATGGTGGAAGTTTCAGTTTGGACATATATCCTCAATCTCATATGAGAATAATAACTTTGCTACATGCTTATGCATTTAAGAGGAGTCCATTATCTGTTGTCCATGTTGTCCCGGTATGGATGTCTAAGTTGAGAATAATCAAAAGCGAGAAATCCAAAATGCGAGCATTCTCCTTAGACCTTTGTACAGGCGGCATGGAGGTACCCCTTTGTGACACTTGGTTGAAACATGGCATGCAAGGATCCGGTAGTCCAAGCTAAGTAGGACGAGGTGCGGACACTATTAGTACACTATGCATGATGCTTGCAACTTATAAGATATAATTTACATAACTCATATGCTTTATTACTACCGTTGACAAAATTGTTTCATGTTTTCAAAATAAAAGCTCTAGCACAAATACAGCAATCGATGCTTTCCTCTTTGAAGGACCATTCTTTTACTTTTATTGTTGAGTCAGTTTACCTATCTCCCTCCACCTAAGAAGCAAACACTTGTGTGAACTGTGCATTGATTCCTACATACTTGCATATTGCACTTGTTATATTACTTTATGTTGACAATATCCATGAGATATACATGTTATAAGTTGAAAGCAACCGCTGAAACTTAATCTTCCTTTGTGTTGCTTCAATACCTTTACTTTGATTTATTGCTTTATGAGTTAACTCTTATGCAAGACTTATTGATGCTTGTCTTGAAGTACTATTCATGAAAAGTCTTTGCTTTATGATTCAGTTGTTTACTCATGTCATTACCTTTGTTTTGATCGCTGCATTCATTACATATGTTTACAAATAGTATGATCAAGATTATGATGGCATGTCACTTCAGAAATTATCTTTGTTATCGTTTTGCTCGGGACGAGCAGAACTAAGCTTGGGGATGCTGATAAGTCTCCAACGTATCGATAATTTCTTATGTTCCATGCTACTTTATTGATGATACCTACATGTTTTATGCACATTATAGGTCATATTTATGCATTTTCTGGAACTAACCTATTAACAAGATGCCGAAGAGCCAGTTGCTGTTTTCTGCTTTTTGGTTTCAGAAATCCTAGTAAGGAAATATTCTCGGAATTGGACGAAACTTTCGCCCAGGGTCCTATTTTTGCACGAAGCTTCCGAAGACCGAAGAGATAACGAAGTGGGGCCACGAGGCAGCCAGGGCATAGGGCGGCGCGGCCCAAGCCCTGGCCGCGCCGACCTACCCCCTGGGCCCCTCGTGTGGCCCCCCGCGTTGACCTTCCGCCTACTTAAAGCCTCCGTCGCGAAACCCCCAGTACCGAGAGCCACGATACGGAAAACCTTCCAGAGCCGCCGCCACGAATCCCATCTCGGGGGATTTAGGAGATCGCCTCCGGCACCCCGGAGAGGGGATTCATCTCCCGAGGACTCTACACCGCCATGGTCGCCTCCGGAGTGATGAGTGAGTAGTTCACCCCTGGACTATGGGTCCATAGCAGTAGCTAGATGGTCGTCTTCTCCTTGTTGTGCTTCATTGTTGGATCTTGTGAGCTGCCTAACATGATCAAGATCATCTATCTGTAATTCTATATGTTGTGTTTGTCGGGATCCGATGGATAGGGAGTACTATGATTATGGTGATTATCAATCTATTGTTTATGTGTTGTTTATGATCTTGCATGCTCTCCGTTACTAGTAGAGGCTCTGGCCAAGTTTTTACTCTTAACTCCAAGAGGGAGTATTTATGCTCGATAGTGGGTTCATGCCTCCATTGAATCTGGGACAGTGACAGAAAGTTCTAAGGTTGTGGATGTGCTGTTGCCACTAGGGATAAAACATTGATGCTATGTCTAAGGATGTAGTTGTTGATTACATTACGCACCATACTTAATGCAATTGTCTGTTGCTTAGCAACTTAATACTGAATGGGGTTCGGATGATAACCTGAAGGTGGACTTTTTAGGCATAGATGCAGTTGGATGGCGGTCTATGTACTTTGTCGTAATGCCCAATTAAATCTCACTATATTTATCATATCATGTATATGCATTGTTATGCCTTTCTCTATTTGTCAATTGCCCGACTGTAATTTGTTTACCCAACATGCTTTATCTTATGGGAGAGACACCTCTAGTGAACTGTGGACCCCGGTCCTATTCTTTACATAGCATACAATCTACTGCAATTGTGTTTACTGTTTTATTTGCAAACATCTTCCACTCGATACGTTTAATCCTTTGTTACAGCAAGCCGGTGAGATTGACAACCTCACTGTTTCGTTGGGGCAAAGTACTTTGGTTTTGTTGTGCAGATTCCACGTTGGCGCCGGAATCCCTGGTGTTGCGCCGCATCACATTTCGCGACCATCAACCTTCAACGTGCTTCTTGGCTCCTCCTGGTTCGATCAACCTTGGTTTCTTTCTGAGGGAAAACTTGCCACTGTGCGCATCATACCTTCCTCTTGGGGTTCCCAACGGACGTGTACATTTACGCGCATCAAGCACATCCACACACCAATACCACTAGACACTTTACCTTGAACCAATATCGTGTCTATCCAAATTCATTTTCATTCACTCCTTTGACTTAGTTTAAAACTATTGAACTTACAAATGAGTAAATTGAGTAATTCTATATATCATTTGTTTATACCCAATCCTATGTGTAATTCATACTATTGAGTAATTGTTGTCCCACTTATTCAGTAGTATTGTTGTTGCACTATTTGTCACTTACGTGATTCAATTCACATCAGCCATTCCAAATTCTTTTCATGCTTTTGTAAAGCATAAAGATTCTCCAATTATATCTTGGATAGTGAATTACTTTCTAATCATGTGAATTGCCACCCAAACTCTCACAGCCGTGTCTTGCAAGCCATACCTCATGCCATATCTTCTTTATCCGATGACTAAAACACAATGAATAACTACTTGTTGTTTGCTTGGTTTGATTTTATTGTTGTTGAATGGTGTGTTTATGTTGTGCTATATTCTATGTTATAGTTTGTACGGAGAGGCACGTATTTTGATTAAGAGAAGTGAACGCGCTTCGACTACCAAAAAGGCAAGTGACACTCAATTCCTACCTATTTTATTATGCATTAGTGTTTTTCAACTAGTATGCATGGTAGGATTTTGTTTTCGAAAATTATGCTATGCTTATCAATCCTAGTAGTGTGTAGCCATCCATGAACCCTTGATAGGATTCTTAGTTTGCCTAGCAATAACAAAATGCCACTGCTGGTTTTGATTATTTTGGATTGTGAGTATTGATAATTAAAATTAACAACCCTAATGAATCACCTGGGTGGATTGGTTGTGTGGTGGGCGGCTGCTCAGGGCTCCGATCCCTGGAGTTAAACAGTGGACAGGTGGGTACCTGAGAGCGCGCAGTTGAATAGTGGTTGCTCTAGACTGCACCTCTGGTTTTCACCAGGGGATCGTGCGGGGGTTTACTATCTGTAATGGGTTTTAAGCCTGTGGGTTTCACTTGTGGTTAGCCACCCAGGATTAAAGAGATTAATATGTCGTCCATGTTTTAGATAGCTTCCAGTGCAGCCTTATGGTATTATGGGCTCTGCCGGGATTAAGTAAGTTGTGAGGTCCAACTTGTCGGCTAGACAGCGGGTGGAGGCGACGGCCAAGGGAACGGGTCTAGCCAGTATGGTTGAAACCTTCTTCTGAAAGATCTTGTCTCATTTCTTCTCTTGGGAAGGGTGGGTCGTAAGGTGAAAGTGCACAACCTCTCGAGAGTAAACCTAAGATCTTAGCCGTGTCCCCGGTTATGGATAATTTGAGCTTTCTAGGCAGGGAATGTACGGAAGAATCTCACCATTGTTTTCTGAATGAGTTAAAATTTGAGTAGCAACTGTCGGAAGTACATGGGAGATGTAACCATGATACTGTTTATGACAATATTACCAGTTTTGTAAAATGTTTTGTTTTAAATAAAATGTAGGATAAAATTGGCTTTTTGCAAATTAGCCTAAGACTCCACTAGCCAAATATCATGTAGATAGTCATGCCTAAAAACTGCCACCATATAAGTGTCATTTGCCAGTACATCATTGTACTGACCTCCATTCGTGGGGCTGCATATTCAAACGTGCAGGATTTTCTGAGGAGAAGTACGTAGTAGGATCTCGAGTCTACATTCCAACATGACTGCCTGTGGCACATGAAGATGATGAAGGCTCATTGATGATTTACTTTCCGCTGTGTTTGTTCTGAACATTGTACAGAGCTAGTCCATATGACTATGCAATTTGTAAGGTTTTACTTTACCCTATGGATCAAAGATGTAGTAATTTTATACTATTGCAATGATTACTATATTTTGTAATGTGTGTGCTATCAGTGATCCCGGGAATAGCACTATACACAGGTATCTTGCCTTTGTTAAAAGGTAGGGTGCTACAGAATGGTATCAGAGCATAGTGTTTCCTGTAGGATCGAGACCCTAGGTTTGGATTAGAAATAGGAAGACCTAAGATGAAAACTTTTGTCTAATCCTATTTCAATTAAACATATGTTTGGATTTTGAACCTCTTGTATTCTCATCTATTCCATCTTCAAAATTGTTTTCCTCTCACTTTAGATGACCACCTTATCAAAACTATCAACAAGTACTGATGATGACCATGTCCCTGAAGCCTGAAGAGTGATGATTCACGTGATGCTCTTTGACTCAACAAGAAGAGTTTCATTGAAGACAAATGAAGAACTTGAAGGAAGACTTCGATGCAGACTTCAACACACGAAGATACACCGAAGGAGTAGAATAGAAACTTGAAACATCCAAAGCAGAAATAGACCAGACCACCATTAGTTTTCTTTTTATTGAAACAACGCTAGCATTAGAAAGTAATTATCTTGCCAAATTGAGGTATGATCATACTAATTTGTTTGTGTTTGAACCATATTGCTTGATGCTTGTTAGATGTTGTTTGTAAGATGTTTTGCCTTGATATGATGTGTTTGGGTAGGAATCCTTTAGAATCTTTCTATCTATTCTCATCTATACCCAACCCAGAGAATGTTTTCTCGACAACCCGCCATGAACACAACACTAGGGAAACCTACCCAGATGTTTCCTATCAAAATGAAGAAGTATAGTTTGTGAGATACGCAAAACCCTAGATAAGGATCGATAGATTTTTTTAAAACAATTCAATATTGAGGATTCAAACATTGATTCAAGTCTCCATGGAACTTTTATCAAATGGTGAGATTGACCAAGTGTTAGAATACGAGATTCAATAAATCAAATACGGAGTAATGATTTGGGTGCAGGATGGATTGATCACTATTCCTACTACTCTTATTATTCGCTTTCGTAATATTGACTTTGCGAATCTAGAGAGACATACCTACAAAAGAGATTTCGGCGAATAAGCCTAAAACTTAGTGTGGATAAATATTATACCCTTATAGTAGGCAAGTGCTGCCAAGCGTAGGACTACGGTGAGTTTGAAGACCCAACTATTAGATGAAGATAGTGGAAGACCGTCGAAGGCACCAATAAACAAAGATGAGGAAAGTCGGGAAGTCCTCTCATCTTGGTCTCCTAATAGACCCAAGGAGTGACCATCAGTGTCAGAAGTAGTTTAACAACCAACCATTTGGATTAGAAACCCTTCTATGAAGGAAACCTATTCGACTCACCTTGGAGAGATACGTGGTTCACTATATGTGAATAGACATTCGCCTATTGGATATTAACTCAGAAGCCCTAAGCCATAGATGTTTTTCAAATATGACCTATTGTCAAATCTTATCCTCGGATGAGCCAACTCATACAGAATGATCTTAGCCTAAACCCAAAACCTAAGACTACCTACGGAAGTTTCTTTTAAGGGTGGTAGAAACCATAACCTTAGATGATGGATTTACACCAGATGTCCCGTGAGATGGTACTTGGAGAAGTATCACAAGGATTTCCCTATGACCAAGTGTACTCAAGTAAAAGATAATACCCATGAGATGAGTACCCTTATATGAATGGATACAGTTGATGATATGACCGCATATAGTTTAGTGTCAAGTTTTCAAAGCCAAGGTGAACTTCCGAAATCTCCTCGGAGATGTTCGAAAAAGAAGCAATAGTGAGTATGAACCTATTAGAAAACCTAGACCCAAAACCTTTTCTTTCTAGCCTTTCTCAAATCTCGAGGACGAGATTTCTTTTAAGGGTGGGAGTCTGTCACATCCCGAAATTTTCTAAATTTCAGAATGTAAAATAAAAATAAATTTAATGCTTGATTGTTTGAACTCGATAGGAATATTCACAAGGAATTAAATTTTTTTTGAAGTTATTGAAAAGTATTTTCCAAAATAAGGTTTGCAAATACTTTTGGTTTCAAAGTATTTTCAAAACTAAACATATCTTGGTTTGCAAAGTTTTCAAATCCTTAATAGATTTGTATTTGAGAAAACAAAACCCTAGAAAACTCTATTTGCAAAATAATGACTAAGTAGCAATATAGACCAAATGCATATAATAATTATTTTATTTTCACAAATGGATATTAAAAAGGTTTTTGCAAAAATATAGTATTTTTGATAAACTTTAGTTTCAAAAGATTTTCTAATCAATACTCTATTTTGTTCAGAGTTTTTTGAAACTTATAAAATATTTTATTTTTGAGAAAACCTTAAACCCCAAAAAGGCACTATAGCCACATAGACATGTATGTCAAATTTTGATTTTATAAAGTTTATATTTTTGTTCCAAATTTACTCTCGTATTGAAGTATTTTTCATAACGAATCCAACGGTACCTCATTTGCATTTTTCCAATTTTATTTGAAGCCTCAAAGTGTATTTCCAATTTTATTCAAAATTAAAAAGATAAATTTAAAACAAAGGGCGCGGCCGACCGTGCGGCCAACGCCCGCAGCGGCCCAGCTCGCCCCTTCGCGGCCCACCTCCCGCCCCCAGCCCAACCCCGTCCCAACGCCCCCGCGCCAGCCCAGCCGCACGCCAGCGCCCATCTCCCGCATGCGCTGCACGCCCCTGCCCCTTTTTGTTTTCCTTTTCTTTAGTCCCACCTCACCCCCTTTGAGCAATTTGCTCCAGCCCTAGCCCTATAAATACCTCCCAGGGAGCAGCCCAAAATTCACACCACCAGGCCCCGACGCCTTTCTCCCTCTCTCCGAGCTGCTGCTATTTCCCGATGCAAAGGCGTGACGAAAACGTGCAGCTGTTCGCACTCGCGACGCAACATCCGCAATAATTCTAATAATTCTATTTCCGTTTTTTTCGTAGATTGTCATACGCAATTTCCCAATTTTTATTTCCTTAGATCTACACCAAGTTTATAATTAGATTCTCTACAACTTTCATGTAGGAAGTTTTTTCCATCCGAGCAACTTGTTTGGACAACTTTTCGTACACCATTAGAACTGCAACCGCTTCTGTTTAGTTTTGTAAAATTCATATCTTAAGTTCTATCCGTCAGATTTCGACAAACCCTATACCGTTGGAATCAGCAAATCACGTAGATCATGTTAGACATTTTGCGTTGCAGTTTCGCCCACTTTATTTTCGCGGTACCACTTTGATCCGCAACATCGTCTATAAAATAAACCCTACAAACTTTTTCCGAGAGATTCTTCTGGCGATACGCTGGTAATAAAATTCTCTACAACTTCCGTGTAGAAAGTTCTTCCATCCGGAAAACTTCTTCTAATATTTTTTCGCGAAAAGTGGTGTCCTATAACTGGTTTCGACATAGTTCCTTTAGCCAAAATGATCCTTGTGATCATACCCATCTTCCAGGACCATCTATAATTCTTTATCATGTTCACAGATGATGCATAGCTTACCCCTGGTTGTCTAATTCATATTATTCAAATAACAATTGAGTTATTTGAGTAAAGTGTGACATGTCCTAGTTTGGATTTTTTACATTGCTTTAGTAGGGTGGTGATACTCTACCTCATATCACATGTGATGAACCTTTGTTATCCATTAGGCCCCTCGAACCAAATCCCGATATCATTCACGCCTATACAACCTCATGTCATTCAACCATTTCCACTTAGTTCGAACTATTCAACTTTCAAATGAGTTACTTGAGTAGTTCAATATATCATTAGTTCATATCCAATGCTATGGGTGACCTTGTGCTACTCTCATAAGTGTTGTCACACTATGTCAATTGCATAAGCCTTGCTTTACAGTACTTCATCCAATAGCACCACTGTCCAAAATATTTGAATCACTTTGCAAATATTCAAATTAAAATATGAGAATTTAAGTATATATCCATGTTGTTTTCTATATTTCTTTCTCAACATGATTCTTTTGTAAAGGTGAAACTCATGATCACATCCACACACCAATACCACTAGACACTTTACCTTGAACCAATATTGTGTCTATCCAAATTCATTTTCATTCACTCATTTGACTTAGTTTAAAACTATTGAACTTACAAATGAGTAAATTGAGTAATTCTATATATCATTTGTTTATACCCAAGCCTATGTGTAATTCATACTATTGAGTAATTGTTGTCACACTTATTCAGTAGTATTGTTGTTGCACTATTTGTCACTTACGTGATTCAATTCACATCAGCCGTTCCGAATTCTTTTCATGCTTTTGTAAAGCATAAAGATTCTCCAATTATATCTTGGATAGTGAATTACTTTCTAATCATGTGAATTGCCATCCAAACTCTCACAGCCGTGTCTTGCAAGCCATACTTCATGCCATATCTTCTTTATCCGATGACTAAAACCCAATGAATAACTACTTGTTGTTTGCTTGGTTTGATTTTATTGTTGTTGAATGGTGTGTTTATGTTGTGCTATATTCTATGTTATAGTTTGTACGGAGAGGCACGTATTTTGATTAAGAGAAGTGAACGAGCTTCGACTACCAAAAAGGCAAGTGCCACTCAATTCCTACCTATTTTATTTATGCATTAGTGCTTTTCAACTAGTATGCATGGTAGGATTTTGTTTTCGAAAATTATGCTATGCTTATCAATCCTAGTAGTGTGTAGCCATCCATGAACCCTTGATAGGATTCTTAGTTTGCCTAGCAATAACAAAATGCCACTGCTGGTTTTGATTATTTTGGATTGTGAGTATTGATAATTAAAATTAACAACCCTAATGAATCACCTGGGTGGATTGGTTGTGTGGTGGGCGGCTGCTCAGGGCTCCGATCCCTGGAGTTAAACAGTGGACAGGTGGGTACCTGAGAGCGCGCAGTTGAATAGTGGTTGCTCTAGACTGCACCTCTGGTTTTCACCAGGGGATCGTGCGGGGGTTTACTACCTGTAATGGGTTTTAAGCCTGTGGGTTTCACTTGTGGTTAGCCACCCAGGATTAAAGAGATTAATATGTCGTCCATGTTTTAGATAGCTTCCAGTGCAGCCTTATGGTATTATGGGCTCTGCCGGGATTAAGTAAGTTGTGAGGTCCAACTTGTCGGCTAGACAGTGGGTGGAGGCGACGGCCAAGGGAACGGGTCTAGCCAGTATGGTTGAAACCTTCTTCTGAAAGATCTTGTCTCATTTCTTCTCTTGGGAAGGGTGGGTCGTAAGGTGAAAGTGCACAACCTCTCGAGAGTAAACCTAAGATCTTAGTCGTGTCCCCGGTTATGGACAATTTGAGCTTTCTAGGCAGGGAATGTACGGAAGAATCTCACCATTGTTTTCTGAATGAGTTAAAATTTGAGTAGCAACTGTCGGATAGTACATGGGAGATGTAACCATGATATTGTTTATGACAATATTACAAGTTTTGTAAAATGTTTTGTTTTAAATAAAAAATGTAGGATAAAATTGGCTTTTTGCAAATTAGCCTAAGACTCCACTAGCCAAATATCATGTAGATAGTCATGCCTAAAAACTGCCACCATATAAGTGTCATTTGCCAGTACATCATTGTACTGACCTCCATTCGTGGGGCTGCATATTCAAACGTGCAGGATTTTCCGAGGAGAAGTACGTAGTAGGATCTTGAGTCTACATTCCAACATCACTGCATGTGGCACATGAAGATGATGAAGGCTCATTGATGATTTACTTTCCGGTGTGTTTGTTCTGAACATTGTACAGAGCTAGTCCATGTGACTATGCAATTTGTAAGGTTTTACTTTACCCTCTGGATCAAAGATGTAGTAATTTGATACTATTGCAATGATTACTATATTTTGTAATGTGTGTGCTATCAGTGATCCCGGGAATAGCACTATACACAGGTATCTTGCCTTTGTTAAAAGGTAGGGTGCTACAGGAATAGGCGGTTCCCTTTGCCGCGCGCACAATTCAAACTATCCCGCCCATGTAGTTTAAATTCGCCTTATTTTCGTTAAATCGACATAAAGTCATGTGAGTGGGTTAGCAAAGTTGCTTGAAAAAAAGTAAAACCCTGAAATTATCCTTTAAATATGCTCTACTTCGTGTGAAAATCGGGGTGTGGAGGCATGTTGAGCTGTTTTATTTGTACTTTCTTCATTAAAACTCCCATTTTATGCACTTTGGATGGAAAGAAATCATTTGTACATAAATTTTGACAACGCCATTTGCAAACATTAATTGTTTTACATGCCAAGATGCACCCATCCACCAAATATGGGGCAAAAGTTTATCACAATCTAGATATATATGTATAATTAGTGAGGGACCCCTTTTGATTTTGTGCAATTTCCACTAATTAGCTAGATGTGACGCCCCCGGAACCGGTACCATGAGGATTCCAGCGATCCCGCCGAGATCCGCATGATATCGATTCAGAGACGCCCTCCGACACGACGTGCGCGAATAATCACACACGTGATGCCAGAGGAATTAACACGAGCGGTAATATTACAACAGGATTACAATACATCCCACAAGAAACATATATTACAACAACGACTCCAACGAGTCAAGATACAAATATACAATACAAAGATCCGAATCATACAAAAGATCAAATACGTCTGAGTACGGACAAGATACAAATTGGACTAAGAGTCCTGAAGATAAGCAATGGCGTCCATAACCCTGCCCAGGCCAAGCCGGAAGGGTAACCTTGCTAACGTCGTCATCTCGTACCTGCCAAAGTCGGGCCATCGGTTGTCGACAAAAGGGAGGAAGCAAAAGAGAAAGGGGAAAGGCGAGAGTAAGTACCAAGGAACAAACTCCGGCACGTACTTAGCGAGACTAGAAATGGCTATGCTCGCCGGGCGAATATATATATCGCCTGAGGCTATATGGTAGGTTTAGCGGCAGCAAAACTATAACCAATAGAAACACGCTACAACATCCGTCTACTCAGAGAAGATAAGAGAGCGCACAAGATAACAGATAAATACTACACAAACATAACCCAGCCGATTACACATATCCCCTTCAACAAAGCGAAGAGGCAATGTAAAAGGCACTTAACGGTGGACAAGTTTTATTAGGTATCAGTTGTATTAATGCTATATTACTACGCAAGTTATTATCAGATTATTAACAACAAGTATAAGGTGTAAGTTGTTCTATGATCAAGCCATACAATTCCAAGTCGTCCATAACCGCGGACACGGCTTATCGATAAGATGTACACCCTGCAGGGGTTGCCCAAATGTAACCATACGCATGCTCGAACCCACTTACTACAGGTGGAGTCTCACATCAAGACCGTTCCCAATGCAAGAGAAAGTTTAATGGGAGCCACCCAACTAAGCTACCCGTGACGAAGTTCGGCCGTACTCCGATACGGACCCAGAGGTTTGCGACGGCTTCCAAGGCGGGCACTAACGACCGGCCAAGGATAAGGAGTCCCGCGTTATGAGTACAGTACAGAAATAAACACCCGAAGGCAACAGGAAGTAAATCGTGCATATCGTGCATATGGGCAAATAAAACCAAGGTTGTGGCTCCCAATAAACAGACTCGAGGAAAGGTAGTGGGTGATGGGGGTCCCACTCCCCCACGTACGGGTAGAGCGCTCAATCTCGGAACAGATAACAAGAACTCGGGTCCTAGGGGACATTAGCAAGTCAAAGTTCCGATGCTTTCGCAAAGGGGCTCACAGATGCCTCTTCTTACAATTTTAGTTGTTAACAATAAAGTAAAATGTGAATATCTCCAACAGATGATATAGCATGTCATAACCTCCCAACATCCCAACATATCCCGATAATAGATCGAGATAAACAACAGAGCCTAAACACGCCTACGACTCGCAAGGCTCAAACATCAAGCAACGGCTATGGCTAAGGAATGATACATATAGGATTATTATGGTAAACAAGTGGAATATGACACGTGACTCGATAAAGAATCGCAACATAGGGATAGCAATGCGAGGGAGAGTGTATAATAGGTGAAGAGAGAGGGCTCGCCTGTGAAAAGCTGCAGAAGAACTTGTCGGAGAACTCGTCGTATCTCACATCACCACTTCGTGATCCTATCCGGGAAGAAGCAAATGCTGGAACACACAACGCATGCAAGTCTTACTACTACGGATAAAGAACCAGCATGCTCAAGATGATATGCATGACATGGCAAGATAGTGCAATGCATCTTAACCAAATTAAGCGGGATCGGACCCCGGACAAGCAAATTAGGTTGGAGTTGCATTTTCTACCGTCAAAGTTAAGTGTTGATTAGCATGTCATGACATGGCAGGGGTGAGCTACTTCAATATTAAACGGAGCGGGGAAACCATAGTTGGAATTCCAAAATACTCCGCATATATGTTAGGTGAACATGCATAACTATCAACGCGCGACATGATGCGAGATGCAAAAAATCATATGAATGGCATATTCATGTTCCTTATGTTTTTCTGATCAATTTTCATATATAACACATTTTATTTCGAGTTACAGATGAGGAGATATGATTTTTACAAGATTTGCAAAAGAATAAAACAGACAGAGAGATAAGGGCTGGTACAGGGCCGGACCTGAGCAGCGGATAGATGCCTGCCACACGCTGGGCGGGGAGCAAGCTGGCAGCAACACGGGCCGAGGCCCAGTAGGCACTGGATCTAGCAAGAGCAGAAAGCAAAACAAAAAATATGGGTTATTTGCCTAACCCAAGAATTGAACTCGGGATCTGTTGGACACAGGAAACAGGAACGAACCACTGGGCTGCGGATCAGATCTTGTTGGATTACTGGTGCACTCGAATAAGAAAAGTGGGAGACGGGGACGAGCTTGAGAGTATCAGCCATGGCGGGGAGATCCAGTGGCGACTCAATCCGGCGATTCAACGCGAATCGGGACGGGGAACTTGGCGTCGGGGATGCGGGAGAACACAAGGAAGCCGGAGGTGTGCTTGGTTTGGCCGGAGGAGGACAAGGGCCGCCGGAATCGGAGAAGAAGCATGTAGTCTGGCGCGAAGAATCGACGACCTTGCGCTCAACTCGGGGCCTCTCGGGACGATTCCGCGCACCAGGAGGTAGAGGACGACAAGGCGCACCCGCTGGTGGCCTCTGCTTGGCGCGGGGTGGTCTGTAGTGATGGCGCCATGGTGAGGTGGGTGGTTGCTGTGGGGGGTTTCTCGGTGGTGACGATGCAGAGAGGAAAAGGAAGGATGGAGTGGCGGCGCAAGGGGAGGGGAAAGCTAGGGTTTCCCAGGGGGCAGCCTCGGTGGGGATTAAAGGAGGGAGAGGTGCGGTGGTTGTGAGGAAAAGGGAGGACCACGATGGTCAGGCTGCTCGCTTGCACGAAGAAGACGACAATAGGAGAGGCTCCTCTCTCAGGAAGGGGTAGAGGCCAGGTGGAGGGCAAGCTGGGTTGGGCCAGATCGGGCCAGAGGAGGAAAGGGCTGCTCCAGGAGAAGAAGGAAAACTAGAGAAGAGGGAAGAAGGGTTTTATTATTATTGGAAAAAAGATAAGAGAGAAAGGGGGTTTTAAAAATAACATAAGAGAGGAAAAACAACAAGATAGGGTTTATAAAAATAATTTTATTTTGTTTAAAACATGGATGATATGATGCATGATGCCATGATGATGCACAAAAGAAAAAGAACAAGCAGATCTATTAGGGGTACTACCTGGGGCCGTTACACTAGAGAGAAGGGGTTAATTAATTAGGCCATGTTAGGGGTTATGTGTTTTAGATTAGGGTTGTGTGGATTCAAATACAACTTCTTTATTTGTGTGCTATGATTAATCAAAACTAGATCGATCGACTGCGCACACATTATTAGAGGCACATGCCTTTGTGCACAAAGTGCATGTGTGTTTTAATGAGGGTTTGATTAGCTAAGGTTAGTTTTCTATATATATACGGTTTAGGGTTTAGGGTTAATGGCACATATATTTAATTAGAGGACCGCGAGGACCCCTGGCCTGCTTGATGCGCAATTAAGGGTCGTCGTTGGCCTATAGCTAGCTATATAGGGTTTTATGGTTTATTTAGAGGGTTTATGTGTTAGGGTTAATTATAACTTGTTGTGAATTAAAATACAACCTTTTTATTAGTGTGCTACACAATTAATCAAAACTCTAGCTAGATCGATCGAGTGTGCACAGACATGCACTATTAGAGGCACCCGCCTTTGCGCATAAAGTGCAAGCATAATGTGTGTCGTTGCTGGCCACCAATCAATAAAGAGAGAGATAGAGAGAGATTATTGAAATCGCCAAGAATGTTCATATATATATATATATATATGCATTCATGGTAGGCCATGCATGCATGCACACTAATTATATATATATATATATATATATATATTGTGAGGCAACTTAATCAAAGTGTGTGTTTTCATTCGAGAACTTGTCAATATTCAAGTTAATTAATTTATCAGCGCTAATTATATAATTAATTAATGAATCTCAGGGATGTTCGATCATACATGATCGATATAGGCCATATATATTAATTGGGGTTAATCTAGGGTTCGCTAGCTAGCTATATATATATAGAGCAGGTTTTTATTAGATCGGGTCAGGGTTATGTGTTTTAATTAAGTGGCCAGGTTTGATTAGCTAGGACAGGTTAGTTATATATATGGTTTAGTTAGGGTTAATGCCACACTTAATTTAGAGGACCGCGAGGCCCCTGGCATGCGTGATGTGCAATTAAGTGTCGTTTGGGGCCTATATATGTATAGCTAGAGCTAGGCTTTAGGGTTTATAGGGTTTAGGGATTAGGGTTAGGGTTTAGGGATTAGGGTTTAGGGTCTAGGCTCATGTGGTGACCCAGCATACCACTGCATGGTGTAGTATGCAAGTCTGATAGAACACCAATGAAACACCGTTCCACTAGTATTATATCGCTCAGAGTGGTACAACAGAAACATATGCGGGTCCAAGGCATGCCTATAGAATTACAACTCCGACTCTATTACAGAAGATCAGCACAGCCTCCTACTTTACAATGAGGTAAATCTGCAAATAAGCTCCAGAAGAACGACTCGTAGTCTAATCCTATCACGAACTCTATTTGTAGAGTATTTAACTAGCTATAGAGGCTAAGAATAGATTCTAGCTAAATCGGAGCTAGGTTTGGAAAGCTAGTTCCTTTCTATTGCTAATCTAGGTTTTCTCCTTGTTGAATGTGGTATCTGACTCTCCTGACATGGTCCTGTTCCTTGAAGTAGTTGTTGACTCCTCGGCCTTCGAGTTGTACTGTAAATCCTCCTTCGATGCCTTCATATCTAAGCAGGGGATTTAAGAGTGGGATGAGTACGAGCGTACTCAACAAGTTCATTTTAGGAAAGAGGTGTTTAATGCACTAGCTACAGCATTAGACCAGAAGGTCTAATACCAATGCAGGTTTTCATAATCATTTCTTCAAAAGGTTGCTTTTATTCAAGAACTATGTCCGTCAGCCTTCACCGGTTGACTAGAACTTCATGGAGTTCCTTTCCCGTGTTCGCAGTTCCATATCCCGAATGGAGTGACGGTCACAGTTACACTCTGCAGAGGTGTGTTGCTTTACCCATAAGAGATCTTAACCTTGGTGCCAACCGGGTGATCGTCCCGTCAACACTTCCTTTGGTGTGAGGCCCGGTATAAGGTCCTAGTCAATCATGTTCCTCCGCTACCTTGAACACCCACTCTTTGTTGCATACCCCGACCCTGGGTCCTCGTCGGTCCCATTATTCCCACTCACGGGTGGACCCCGACCACGACAACAGTTTGGGATCGAACCAAACTCCTTCGCCGGTAGCTACAACCCATCATAGACCGCAATACCGTGGGGACTTAGGACTCCCCAGCCTCACCAGCTTGCTCCTTCGGGCGACAAGTGTACTACGGACAATGTCGTGGGGACTTAGGACTCCCCAGCCTCACCAGCTTGCCCCCTTGGATTACAAGTGTACTACGGTAAAGCGCATCCGTTGATGAACAAGAGGTGGAAACACTTTTGACTACTCCGTCCCACTCCAGATCTTATGGTGAAAACGGTTTTACGGCACAAGAATCACTGGACGACATTTGTTGTTTAATCCTAGATGGATATAAACCCTTGCAATGGAACCTCCACCATATCAACACGATCCATGGTTCCATTGCCCACCACATAGTCATATTCATAGTTATGAAAATAGTGGTTTTGCCTTTTTATGCAATAGTGATAAACATAGTACTTTACAAGTAATTTGGTAAAAATACTCAAATGACATGAGCAAGCGATGAACTTGCCTTTCTTGACTGCAAGATTATGCAGGCAAGGTCTTCGATACGCAATAACTCCAAATTCTGAAATAGCATCATCGTCCGGTAAGGACGATGTTTAAAAGATTGGCAAGGATGCAATTATGCATAAGTATGAGATGCAATCGCTCTAAGCGTGATCTAACCCCGATGATTTAGGATTAGTGAGTTGTAGTGATTTTTTAGGGTGTGTTGCACTTTTAGAGTGATTCACAAACAAGGTTCTTATTAAGGTTTGATTACTTGATATTATGTACAAGTTACAAAATAAAGCATAGTAATCAACCATACATATCAAAGAATAGTAGTTGTATAATAAGTATTAAATAAGGCTTAATTAACAAGTATTAAATAATTGAATTTTTATTAAAACTATAAATTTTATTTTATATTTTTACTGCGTAGAGCTTATTTTTGGGAACAATTTGATATCTCAGTTATATTTTTCTGAATTAAAATGGATTTTATAAATTAATTTGAAATCTCTGGAATTTATGGATTTGAATTAAAATGAAACCAAATACTAGGGCTACCCGGACAGGGCTACCCACAGCCACAGACAGGTGGGCCAGTGGTCCACGTCGGTTTTGACCAAGTCAAAATCGAGGACGTGGCCAAGAGCACGGTGATCGGCGGGCAGACATCGTCGGCGACGTTGATTCCGGCCAAGCGCGGATGTGCGACTGGTCCCATTCGAACCAGCGCACCACGAGGAGTCTAAAGGTGGCGACGCCGCCCCGGTTAGGTCACCGGAGCTTGACCGACGGCGGGGTACTACGGCGGTGCTCGCCGGTGATCAAACGCGGCGACTATCTAGACGCCTAACGAGCATGCCGAGCACATGAGGAGGAAGAGGAGCTCACCCTGAGCACGCAGGGCTTGATGGCGACTTCAACGGTGGTCGGCATCGCCGGAATTGCTCGCTCCCGGCATCGGGGAAGACGAGCTCGTCGGAGACGATTCCGAGCATGGTAGCTCGATTCCTCTTGCAGGTAGAGCAAGTCGAGGACGGCGGTTATAGTGGTGTGCTCAGCTCGGCTCGGGGAAGCTTCAATCGCCGGCGGTAATGGTGACCGGTGAGGTCCAGGGTTTCGGTGTGGAGGAAATTGGGACAGCGGGGAAGAAGAGGGCGACTAGGGTTCGTCCAAGGTTCTTATAGGGCGCCAGAAGCGATCCTCGTCACTCCGTCGAGCAAGGGGAGGATGCCAGCGCGAGGGAGAAGAGGTTCACGGCTTTGTGCTGCCCTCCAGCTCACGGTGAAGATGAGGACGACCTCCTCAGATCTTTTTGGACGAAGGGTATTTTGGGCTGGGCCAGGCCGTGGTGTTGGGCTGCTTGGGTGGTTTAGTGCTGGGCTTCTGCGTGGCCAGGTAAGCTGGTAAGCTTCTTTCTCTCCTTTTCTTTTATTTCAGTTTTCTTTTTTCTGTTTTCCATTTTGTTAATTTAAATACTGTTTTGAATTCAATCATATTTTGTAAATTTGATTGATTGAATTCAAGTAATATTCATTCCAGGCACTTAAAGATTGTTGTTGTGTATTAACAAATTTAATATGTACTAAAACATTGTTTTCTTAATTACTATTGGTATGTGGATTTAAATATTCCTATTAACATGAATTTGAATATCATCTTGAAAATATTCTAATTATTTTCCAATGATATTTTTCTCACTTAGTGGTATGTAGGTTTTATTTGGTATTACTTTGCAAGAAACAATTTCATGGTATTTATTACTGAATTGCAAATAAGAAGGTGGCTTTAATGGCATGATTTCATGTACTAAAATGTGTCTAAGGATTTGACCTCTTATTTGGGAATGTTGTCACTTGCACATAATTTTATGTGAGCACTTGCTTGTTAAGGTTTTGTAGATTTTATTATAACCATATCTCAAAGGTGGCACTAGGATTATATTTAATAACACCTTGAATTACTTAGAGTAGATATTACTCTCATCATGGTTTGGTCTTGATTATGAGGATAGGTGGTTGATCACCACACTTGGGTTTCCATTATAGGATTTAGCACTAGGTTCATCTTATGTTCAATAATTGAAGCATAAGATATAACTAGTGAGCAATTCTAATTATATTTACCTAATGGCATATGGTTTGGAACTTAATTGTGGCTTATGTTTTAGTTGTGATCACCCAAATGGTGCACCAACTAAGGTTTAGTCTCCCCTATCCATGTTAAGGTGGTTACTTCCTTAATAGTTGATGTTCTTCTTTAGTTATTAAGGACTTGAGAATTGGTTTTATCTTCCACCAATTGGCTTTTATTACTATCCTCAGTCTATCATTAAAGTAACTACAGTGGTTATAGTTCTTTTTATAGTTAACTTTGGTCATATGGATGGGTTCTCACCATTTAGAGTATAGAATTTGACTCTAAATGTTTTCTTGTGGTTTTTAAGTGAAGAATAGGTGGAATGTAAATGTGGTAGGATTCTACTTATGATCACCATGTGATTCACAAGTTAAGGTTGGGATTTAAGCCTATGGTTGCTTACTAGTTACCTCCCTCTGATTTCATGTGGTGAATGATATCTACTTATACTATTAGGGTTTAACTTATCCTCACATACCTCAAGAGCATGATCATGAATTAGGCATGATCAACTTGTTCTTAATATCTTTACCTCAAGTTCTTAGGGTTTATGATCATCACTCCATTTATAATGATCAAGGTTTGGCTTCCTAAATTATCTCTCAAGAATTAGGTTTCTCACTCCCAAGATTAAGTATTGTCTTGATCAACTAAGCATAGCACTTCTAATTTATCTTCTTGAGTGGGACTACTATGGTTGCCTCTTAAGTTTACATCCTAGTAGAATGCCTGAGATATTATGTTAGGGTTCTACTTAATCAATGGTGATATAATCATCAGGTATATGGATAGTTCTCTCCCTCACATTCAAGTGTTGCCTCAACTACTTTAGTGTAACACCATAGCTTGGGCTCTCTTATAAAGGAATGGTTATTCTAAGGTTTATGGTGTACTCACCATATCTCAATAGGTATTAAGTCTAAAACTCCACTTGGCTATCTTGATTGAGTTAATCTCCTCCTTACTCTATCAATTCATGGATATGGTCTTATTCCATGTGATATTAGGTTATCTCACCACTCCAAAGGAAATGGTTTACAACCTAATACTTTAGTTCAATGATTATACTTTATTCTTAAATAGGTAAGGCTAAGATTGGTATGTATGGGCCCTTGATACGTCTCCGACGTATCGATAATTTCTTATGTTCCATGCTACATTATTGATGACATCTACATGTTTTATACACATTATATGTCGTATTTATGCATTTTCCGGCACTAACCTATTAACAAGATGCCGAAGAGCCAGTTGCTGCTTTTTTGGTTTCAGAAATCCTAGTAAGGAAATATTAATTGGACGAAATCAACGCCAGGGTCCTATTTTTGCACGAAGCTTCCGGAAGATCAAGGGGAAAGGAAGTGGGGCCACGAGGCGCCGCCACACTAGGGCGGCGCGGCCCGGTCTTGGCCGCGCGGGCCTAGCGTGTGGGGCCCTCGTGTGGCCCCCGGCTGCTTCCGCCTACTTAAAGTCTTCGTCGCGAACCCTGACGAGAGCCACGATACGGAAAACCTTCAGACGCCGCCGCCGCCAATCCCATCTCGGGGATTCAGATCTCCACCGGGAGAGGGGAATCATCTCCGGAGGACTCTTCATCGCCATCGCCTCCGGAGTGATGAGTGAGTTCACCCCTGGACTATGGGTCCATAGCAGTAGCTAGATGGTCGTCTTCTCCTTATGTGCTTCATTGTTGGATCTTGTGAGCTGCCTAACATGATCAAGATCATCTATCTGTAATACTATATGTTGTGTTTGTCGGGATCCGATGGATAGAGAATACTATGTTATGGTGATTATCAATCTATTACCTATGTGTTGTTTATGATCTTGCATGCTCTCCGTTATTAGTAGAGGCTCTGGCCAAGTTTTTGCTCTTAACTCCAAGAGGGAGATTTATGCTCGATGGGTTCATGCCTCCATTACAGGATAGTTCTAAGGTTGGGATGTGTTGTTGCACTAGGGATAAAACATTGATGCTATGTCTAAGGATGTAGTTGTTGATTACATTACACCATACTTAATGCAATTGTCTGTTGTTTGCAACTTAATACGGAAGGGGTTCGGATGATAACCCGAAGGTGGACTTTTAGGCATAGATGCATGCTGGATAGCGGTCTATGTACTTTGTCGTAATGCCCAATTAAATCTCACTATATTTATCATGTCATGTATGTGCATTGTTATGCCCTCTCTATTTGTCAATTGCCCGACTGTAATTTGTTCACCCAACATGCTTTTATCTTATGGGAGAGACACCTCTAGTGAACTGTGGACCCCGGTCCTATTCTTTACATCGCATACAATCTACTGCAATTGTTCTTTACTGTTTTCTGCAAACAATCATCTTCCACACAATACGGTTAATCCTTTGTTACAGCAAGCCGGTGAGATTGACAACTGATGGCGTGTAACTCACACGTTCGTTGGGAACCCCAAGAGGAAGGTATGATGCACACAGTAGCAAGTTTTCCCTCAGAAAGAAACCAAGGTTTAATCGAACCAGTAGGAGCCAAGAAGCACGTTGAAGGTTGATGGTGGCGAAATGTGATGCGGCGCAACAACCCGGCGCCAACGTGGAACCTGCACAACACAACCCAAGTACTTTGTCCCAACGAAACAGTGAGGTTGTCAATCTCACCGGCTTGCTGTAACAAAGGATTAAGCGTATCGAGTGGAAGATGTTTGCAAAGAAAATAGTAAAACACAATTGCAGTAGATTGTATGCTATGTAAAGAATAGGACCGGGGTCCACAGTTCACTAGAGGTGTCTCTCCCATAAGATAAAAGCATGTTGGGTGAACAAATTACAGTGGGCAATTGACAAATAGAGAAGGGCATAACAATGCATATACATGATATGATAAATATAGTGAGATTTAATTGGGCATTACGACAAAGTACATAGACCGCCATCCAACTGCATCTATGCCTAAAAAGTCCACCTTCAGGTTATCATCCGAACCCCATTCAGTATTAAGTTGCTAAGCAACAGACAATTGCATTAAGTATGGTGCGTAATGTAATCGACAACTACATCCTTAGACATAGAATCAATGTTTTATCCCTAGTGGCAACAGACATCACAACCTTAGAACTTTCACTGTCCCAGTGTCAATGAAGGCATGAACCCACTATCGAGCATAAATACTCCCTCTTGGAGTTAAGAGTAAAAACATGGCCAGAGCCTCTACTAATAACGGAGAGCATGCAAGATCATAAACAACACATAAACAATAGATTGATAATCACCATAATCATAGTATTCTCTATCCATCGGATCCCGACAAACACAACATATAGTATTACAGATAGATGATCTTGAACATGTTAGGCAGCTCACAAGATCCAACAATGAAGCACAACAAGGAGAAGACGACCATCTAGCTACTGCTATGGACCCATGGTCCAGGGGTGAACTACTCACTCATCACTCCGGAGGCGACCATGGCGGTGTAGAGTCCTCCGGGAGATGAATCCCCTCTCGGGGTGCCGGAGGCGATCTCCTGAATCCCCGAGATGGGATTGCGGCGGCGGCGTCTCGGAAGGTTTTCCGTATCGTGGCTCTCGCACTAGGGGTTTGCGACGGAGGCTTTAAGTAGGCGGAAGGGTAGGTCGGGGGCTCACGAGGGCCCGATGACAGGGTGGCGCGGCCAGGGGCCAGCCGCGCCGCCTGTGGTCTGGCCACCTCGTGGCCCCACTTCGTTATCTCTTCGGTCTTCTGGAAGCTTCGTGCAAAAATAGGACCCTGGGCGAAGATTTCGTCCAATTCCGAGAATATTTCCTTACTAGGATTTCTGAAACCAAAAACAGCATAAAACAGCAACTGGCTCTTCGGCATCTTGTTAATAGGTTAGTTCCAGAAAATGCATAAATACGACATATAATGTGCATAAAACATGTAGGTATCATCAATAAAGTAGCATGGAACATAAGAAATTATCGATACGTTGAGACGTATCAGCATCCCCAAGCTTTTGCTCGTCCCGAGCAGGTAAAACGATAACAAAGATAATTTCTGAAGTGACATGCCATCATAATCTTGATCATACTATTTGTAAACATATGTAATGAATGCAGCGATCAAAACAAAGGTAATGACATGAGTAAACAAGTGAATCATATAGCAAAGACTTTTCATGAATAGTACTTCAAGACAAGCATCAATAAGTCTTGCATAAGAGTTAACTCATAAAGCAATAAATCAAAGTAAAGGTGTTGAAGCAACACAAAGGAAGATTAAGTTTCAGCGGTTGCTTTCAACTTATAACATGTATATCTCATGGATATTGTCAACATAAAGTAATATAACAAGTGCAATATGCAAGTATGTAGGAATCAATGCACAGTTCACACAAGTGTTTGCTTCTTAAGGTGGAGGGAGATAGGTAAACTGACTCAACAATAAAAGTAAAAGAATGGTCCTTCAAAGAGGAAAGCATCGATTGCTGTATTTGTGCTAGAGCTTTTATTTTGAAAGCATGAAACAATTTTGTCAACGGTAGTAATAAAGCATATGAGTTATGTAAATTATATCTTACAAGTTGCAAGCTTCATGCATAGTATACTAATAGTGCCGCACCTCGTCCTACTTAGCTTGGACTACCGGATCTTTGCATGCCATGTTTCAACCAAGTGTCACAAAGGGGTACCTCCATGCCGCCTGTACAAAGGTCTAAGGAGAATGCTCGCATTTTGGATTTCTCGCTTTTGATTATTCTCAACTTAGACATCCATACCGGGACAACATGGACAACAGATAATGGACTCCTCTTAAATGCATAAGCATGTAGCAATGATTATTATTCTCATATGAGATTGAGGATATATGTCCAAAACTGAAACTTCAACCATGATTCATGGCTTTAGTTAGCGGCCCAATGTTCTTCTCTAACAATTTTGCATGCTCCAACCACTAAAATGATAGATCCTTCAGACAAGACGGACATGCATAGCAACTCACATGATATTCAACAATAGTTGATGGCGTTCCCCAAAAGCATGGTTATCGCACAACAAGCAACTTAATAGAATATAAAGTGCATAAGTACATATTCAATACTACGATAGTTTTTAAGGCTATTTTGTCCCATGAGCTATACATTGCAAAGGTGAATGATCGAATTTTAAAGGTAGCACTCAAGCAATTTACTTTGGAATGGCGGAAAAATACCATGTAGTAGGTAGGTATGGTGGACACAAATGGCATAGTGGTTGGCTCAAGGATTTTGGATGCATGAGAAGTATTCCCTCTCGATACAAGGTTTAGGCTAGCAAGGTTATTTGAAGCAAACTCAAGGATGAAACGGTGCAGCAAAACTCACATAAAAGACATATTGTAAACATTATAAGACTCTACACCGTCTTCCTTGTTGTTCAAACTCAATACTAGAAATTATCTAGACCTTAGAGAGACCAATTTTAGCATGCTCTATGTATTTCTTCACTAATCGGTGCAAAGTATATGATGCAAGAGCTTAAACATGAGCACAACAATTGCCAAGTATCAAGTTATTCAAGACATCATACCAGTTACTACATATAGCATTTTCCGTTTCCAACCATATAACAATTAACGAAGCAGTTTCATCCTTCGCCATGAAAATTAAAAGCTAAAAACACATGTGTTCATACGAACCAGCGGAGCATGTCTCTCTCCCACACAAGAATTTATTCAAACAAAAACAAAAACAAGAAACATACAGACGCTCCAAGTAAAGTACATAAGATGTGACCGAATAAAAATATAGTTTCAAGAGAAGGAACCTGATAATTTGTCGATGAAGAAGGGGATGCCTTGGGCATCCCCAAGCTTAGATGCTTGAGTCTTCTTGAAATATGCAGGGATGAACCACCGGGCATCCCCAAGCTTAGACTTTTCACTCTTCTTGATCATAGTATATCATCCTCCTCTCTTGACCCTTTAAAACATCCTTCACACCAAACTCGCAACAAACTCATTAGAGGGTTAGTGCATAATCAAAAAATCACATGTTCAGAGGTGACACAATCATTCTTAACACTTCTGGACATTGCTCAAAGCTACTGGAAGGTAATGGAACAAAGAAATCCACCCAACACAGCGAAAGAAGCAATGCGAAATAAAAGGCAGAATCTGTCAAAACAGAACAGTCCGTAAAGACGAATTTTAAAATGGCACCAGACTTGCTCAAATGAAAATTCTCAAATTGAATGAAAGTTGCGTACATATCTGAGGATCACTCACGTAAATTGGCTTAATTTTATGAGTTACCTACAGAGAATTAGACCCAGATTCGTGACAGCAAAGAAATCTGTTTCTGCGCAGTAATCCAAATCTAGTATGAACTTTTCTATCAACGACTTTACTTGGCACAACAAGACACTAAACTAAGATAAGGAGAGGTTGCTACAGTAGTAAACAACTTCCAAGACACAAATATGAAACAAAGTACTGTAGCAAAATAACACATGGGTTATCTCCCAAGAAGTTCTTTCTTTATAGCCATTAAGATGGGCTCAGCAGTTTTAATGATGCACTCCCAAGAAATAGTATTTGAAGCAAAAGAGAGCATCAAAAAGCAAATTCAAAACACATTTAAGCCTAACATGCTTCCTATGCAGAGGAATCTTGTACACGAATGAATTCATGAAGAACAAAGTGACAAGCATAAGAGGATAAAACACGAGTAACTTCAAGATTCTCAACATAAAGAGGGGAAACTTAATATTATTAAGATGCATATAACCATATTTCCCTCTCTCATAATAACTTTCAGTAGCATCATTGATGAAATCCACAATATACCCATCACTTAAAACATTCTTATCATGGTTCATATGCATAGGAGTATCATTAATTTTAGCATAAGAAAAGTTCTTCTCATTAATAGTAATTGGAGCAAGATTATTATCAAGAATTTGAACATGGTAAACAAGTTGCATATTAAAGGAATGGTTTTTGGCAAGCCCATCGTAACTATGACAAGTTTCATAAGGATAATTGTAACATGTGTCATATCCATCTCTATAGTGATTATCTAAACCAGAATATGTAATATCATCATTTTCACTAAAAGTAGAGGTCTCAAATATAGGATCTTCAAGCACAACATCCCCAAGCTTAGAGCTTTCAATATCATCGTTTGAGGGGACATGAATAATGCTATCATCATTACTTTCATAATCAGTACCAAAGAGATTTCCAATATCAAAGGTAGTGTGTTCTTCCAAATCATGATCACTAACATGGGTAAAGGGTATAGGAAGATCATCGTACTCAGATTCATTATCATAATAATCATTAGGAGCAACATACTTATGGTTACCTATTGTTACCTCATACACGCGGGGATGTGCCGTTACCTCTTTCTTCTTATTCCCCCTCTTCTTCTTCTTCTTCTTCTTCTTTCCCTTCTCCTCGTTCCCTTCTTTAGGAGGAAGAGGCTTGAAGAGAGGCTTCTCCACAAAACCTGATTTATTTCCAGAAACAATAGAAGAAACTTGGGAGGATTCCTCCTTTTCATTAATTAGTTCAAAACACACAGCGGTCCTATCATATTTTGGCAAGGTGTCATCTTCTAAAATATTCTGTATGTAAGTATTTGTATGGCTATTATCAATGCAATAAGAAAAACACTCATGCATGACATCATCAATATCAAGATCATTAATATCTAACAAAGAAATTTTCCTCGATAACTCTTCACACCACAAAAATAAAGTGAGTTCATCATGCTGATTAGGAGTAATTTCATCATCACAATACAAATTTGCAGCACTCATTGGGTTCAAATTATCATTGGTGGAGCATTGAAAATTAAAATGACCCACTTCATGGCAAACTTCACAAATAAAAGGATAGAGGGCACAAACTTTTTTACCAAGATCATCTAGAGTCCTAGCCCACTTTCTAGTTTTTTCATTAATATGGTGGATACAATATTCATCTTCGATTTGATTAATTCCACAAGGTCTATGCATTCCACAAAAATTGACATGCTTATAGGAAATAGCATTCTTAGGAGTTTGAGCATGCTTATTGCAATCATTAACAACAATTTCATTCTTCATGCAAGCCTCTTTAAAAGGTTCATGATACTTATCAAAATTCTTTTTAGGCAATTCAAAATGAGAAGCAAAGGCTTTATAAAGATTTGCAGCAACTTGAGAGTCAAGACCATAAGTAGCACTCATATCTCGAAATTTATCAGTATCCATAAAAGTTTCAATGCATTCATAATCATAATTTATACCTGACTCTTCACCTTTGTTGTTCTCCCATCCTTCAGCGTTCTCCTCAATCCGATCAAGAAGATCCCACCTAGCTTCAACCTCCTTGCTTGTGAAAGATCCCTCCGAACAGGCATCCAGATAGTCCTTGTGTTGTCCTGAAAGCCTCGCATAAAAATTGTTAACAATAACATTATGGGGGAGCTCATGAATGGGACATTTGAGCATTAGTGACTTCAATCTCCCCCATGCTTGAGAAATACTCTCTCCATCACGAGGATAAAAGTTATAAATATAATTCCTATCAATATGCATTTCATGAGGAGGATAAAATTTAGAATAAAAGAGAGGTACAATTTCCTCCCAACCAAGAGAATGACTATTCTTCAACAATTTATACCAATGCGCCGCTTTACCAGACAGCGAAAAAGAGAATAGCTTCTTCCTCACTTCATCCATAGAGATACCTGCACACTTGAATAACCCGCATAATCCATGCAAAAACAGTAAATGATCTCCAGGATGGACAGTTCCATCCCCTTCATAGCGGTTATCAATAACACGTTCAATAATTTTCATAGGGATTTTATATGGAATACTTTCAGTAGATGGATTTAAAATATCACAAGCATCATTAGAATTATCGCATATGGGAGACAAAATATTATCAGAGCAAGTTTTCTCCCCTAAAGATGGGAAGCTAAAAATGTCACAGAAACTAGCTTCCCCAAGCTTAGACTTTTCCATAGCATTAGCAGTAATTGCATTCATACTAATAACATTGCTACTATCATGCAAACAAGGTTCCATAGGTTTTTTAATTTTCGCATCAAACAATTCTAAATTAGGAAAAAGATTAAAAAGCTCACCAAATTTTTTGTTGTTTTCCATTATGCCTAACTAGTGAAAATAAAAACAAGAAACAAAAAGATGCAATTGCAGGATCTAAAGGAAATAGCTTCGAGCACTCACACACCGGCAACAGTGCTAGGAAATAGCTTAGTAGTCGGAGGATGTGAATACCTTTTACCTTACCTCCCCGGCAACGGCGCCAGAAAATAGCTTGATGTCTACGGGTGCTTCTATTCTTGTAGACAGTGTTGGGCCTCCAAGAGCAGAGGTTTGTAGAACAGCAGCAAGTTTCCCTTAAGTGGATCACCCAAGGTTTATCGAACTCAGGGAGGAAGAGGTCAAAGATATTCCTCTCAAGCAACCCTGCAATCACAAAGCAAGAAGTCTCTTGTGTCCCCAACACACCAAATACACTTGTCAGATGTATAGGTGCACTAGTTCAGCGAAGAGATAGTGAAATACAAGTAATATGGATGTATATGAGTGGTAATAGCAATCTGAATAAAATATGGCAGCGAGTAAACATGCAACAGAACAGTAAATAAGCGGAGATTCGATGTTTGGAAACAAGGCCTAGGGATCATACTTTCACTAGTGGACACTCTCAACATTGATCGCATAATAAATAACTCTTTCTCATATGTGCTACATACACTCTTTTGTTGGATGACAAACACCATTCGTTGTGTAGGGCTACAAGAGCTCCCTCAAGCCGGAGTTAACAAGCGCCACAACATTCGGTATTCATATTTAAGTAACCTTAGAGCATAATAGATGATTGCAAAATAAACCAAGAACTAACATAGTGCACACACTGTCCACATTACACTATGAAGGAGGAATAGATCACATCAATACTGTCATAATGATAATTAACTCCACAATCTACAAGAGATCATGATCATAGCCTACAACAAGAACCACACGGTGCACACACTAGTCACCTTTACACCACGCAGAGGAATAGACTACTTTAATAACATCACATGAGTAGCACACAACTAGTAGCGATACAAAGCTCATCATATGGATCTCAATCATGCAAAGCAACTCACGAGATCATTGTATTGGAGTACAGAGAGAGAGATTAACCACCTAGCTACTGTAGAGCCCTCAGCCCCGGGGGTGAATTACTCCCTCCTCATCAGGGAGGCAGCGATGGCGGTGGAGATGGCGGTGGAGACGGCGGTGGAGATGGCTCCGGGGGCAATGCCCCATCCCGGCAGGGTGCCGGAACAGAGACTTCTGTCCCCCGAATTGAAGTTTCGCGATGTGGCGGCGCCCCTGGAGTCTTTCTGGAGTTTCGTCAATTGGTACTGCGTTTTTAGGTCGAAAGGGGTTATATAGGCGAAGAGGCGGCGCAGGAGGGCTGGCAGGGTGGCCCCACCACAGGCCGGTGCGGCCAGTGTCGTCGTGGGGAACAAACAGATGCCATGGGATGGCTTATCTTGGGGCCGAATGGACGCTAGAGGATTCGGGGGAGGGTTTGCGACTAGACGGGACGAACTTCCGGATGGTTTCCTCAAGAACTTGGCCAAGGCCAGAGGTTGAAGAAGAAAGACACAAGGAAGAACTCGCTCTAGATCGCTATCTTCATTGATCTCCACATGATACAAGTTTTAGCCTACAGGGTTCTGTCTCTAATGTCACGCGCGTATGAAAGAGGCTGCCCCCTCTCCTTATATAGGGGAGAGGGTGGCTTACAGGACAAGAAACCCTAATGGGATCTTTGACTAGACAAATTACTTTACAAAGATACTTTATAAAGCTACTTTAATCATAGATGACGCCGGGGTCTTCTTTAAACAGGGAGGCTGACGTCCTCCGGCTTCTTTGGCCGTCATCCTCTTCTTTGTCTTCAGGCCTTCGTTTAAAGCTACTTTGCTTAGCTCATCCTTGTCCTTTAGCTCCTGACGGAATCTTTGACCAGCCAGCCGACATGCTCTTCCTTCCGGTGCGCCGGTGTCTCTCCTTCCCGGTTCCGGCATACCCCTCTTGGGGATACCGGCTCAGCTTACTTAGCCAAATTCCTATCTTTGAGCTCCGGTATAAATATTAAACCGGTATTTTGATGGATAAGACCATCCGGTTTGGCATGCCTTTGGCATACCGGGGGTCATCCCCCCAACATTAGTCCCCGAAGCTGGTATAGTCTGGCGGATTCTATCCAACAGACCATGCCAGGTTCTCACGTTCTTGTATACCGGTTTAATCTATCCGGCGCTCAACTTGGCTCCGGCATCTTTGCCCGGACTCATGCCTTCTCTCTTTGCAAGGCACTCTCCGGCAGCTTATCTTCCGGCATCTTGGTCATTAAATACTTCCTCGGCGAAGTCGAGAATATATCGGGTCCCGCGCCTGACAGAGACATGCGCACTGTGACTGTCATGCCAGTGTCAGTAGTCACTTCCGTTCGGCTTCCGCGCGCGCATTAATTGATCCGCAGCGGATCCCAACCACTTCTCCGGATCGTGTGTGCCTCCTTGTGGCCCTTTTCTTCCGCGCGTGTATCATCGCGCCACGTGGCTACACGCGAGGCGAACCGTCGCGGCCCACGGCTGAACCGCTACGGTTCGGCGGTTTTTAGCCCACTTCTTTTTCTTTATAAGGTCAAACCGCCCCTTCTCCTTCTTCTTCTTCGCACTTTCCACTTCCTTGCGCACTGCCGTTCCTCGCTCGCACGCCTCCGCCGCTCCTCTGCTCGCTCGAGTTCCGCCGCCCAGCAAACCTTCACCAGCGCGCCGCCGGACGCCGCCGGACTTCACCGCGGGAAAAACTTCCGCGGCGCCTTTCTCTCGGCCACGACATTGAAGCTCCTTCAAGTTCTTCTCCACCTCGCCGTCGCCGGACCTCCCGTCTACAGCGAGCCCGCCCCGACGCCGGCGGTCATTTCCCTGTGCGACTCTGCCGCCCCAGGTTAGGCCTTATTCACGTTTACTCCTCTTTTGCTCGCAGTTCAGATCTTGGGTTGAAAGCATATTTATTCTTTCCTTTTCTTTGCTTTTTCTGTCCTTCGTAGATCTTCTCGCGGGGGTAGTTCTTGGGGAATCTGTTTTTTCCGAGTAGATACCGAAAACTCTCAAATCCGAATGTCTTCCGAACAATACGTTTCCACTTCTTCCTCCAGTAACCCGGAAGATCCCGCATCTGACGGGGTCAGCGCAGATCTCGCGCAGATGGAAACCGATAGCGCCCAAGAACAAGATGCCGGAAGCTCTAGCCAAGCTTCCGGCGCTGATCTTTCCGAGGTCACCCCGGTCCCGGAGGATTCCGGAAGGAGTTTCCTGCCGGATTCCCGGCGACGAGATCGAACCGGTGCTCGAACCCGGCGAACGTGTTGTCTTTCTCGCTCACTTTGAGCGCGGCTTCGGCCTTCCCGTCTCTTCCTTTTTCCGAGATTTTCTCGATTTCTACAAACTCCAACCTCACCATCTTCCCGGCAACGCCATCTTCTATCTTTCTTGCTATGTCACCTTCATGGAGGCATACATCGGCATCCGTCCCACTCGCGAGACGTTTGCTCGATTCTTCGCCCTTCGGATTAATTCCGTTCAGGGCTTAGACATTCCGAAACCCAAACCCCCCGTTCAATGCGGGTCCTGCATCATTGGCTCTCGTCAAGCGAGCCCCTTCTTCAAATTCTCCGGTCTCGAGTCATGCCGGTCATGGCAAGGGACCTTCTTCTATGTTAAGAACAACGGCGCCGCGGATCTCATAGATCTGCCTCCTTTTGATCCGGCGCCGCCCACCAAAACTAACTGGAGCTACAATCCGAAGGAGTCTCACAACGAGACAAACCGGATCATACGCTTCATGAAACAGCGCATGAAGGACACCAACCTCTGCTCCGACGATATCATCCGCACCTTCATCTCGCGCCGGGTGCTTCCTCTTAAGCGCCGCGCCCACAAGATGAGCGAGATGTATGGTCCCGGCGATCCTACCAAGATCACCGGCCTCCCTCTCAGCAAGAAGGACGTCGTCCTCAAGGCCAGGCAGATCTGCCAGACCTCCATGCCGGAAGACTGGGAATGGGGCCTCCGGCCTTTTAGCTCCACTAACCCTCCGACCCAAGAAGTAAGAAATTACATAACTCGGGTCGGTTCTCCGGAAGCTTTTATTGCGGCTAACCTCTTCTTCCTTTTTTGTTCTTTTCAGGCCAAGGACCGTTTCCCCGGCATCGAATCCGACAAGCGAGGCCGTTGCCGGAAGCGCGGTCTCGACAAGTTTGACCCCGACCCCGTCATCTTCTGGAAGGACTTGAAGATGGGCCGAACTCCCGCCGCGCGCCTTGGCAAAGCTCCGCCGGAACCTTCCGGTTCGTCTGATGAGTTGACCATTCTTGAGGTAGCTTTTCTTTCATTCCTCTCATATTCTTTGCTATTGTTCTTCTGTAGATGTGCCCTCAGCCAACCTCAACCCACAGGTCCATGAGCATGTGGCGCCACTGCAGGCCGAGGCGGGCAAAGAGTTTGTGGACAAACTCATGGCCCAGGGCCAGAAGAACAAGACGCCGGCCTCTGATGCCGGCTCAAGCCAAGCTCCTCCTGCCAAACGCTTCCGGACCGAGCCCGTCGCGGGTAAGGTCGTTGCCATGAGGCGCCGCAAGGGCAAGCAGATGCCGACGGCCACCGGGTAAGGCTTCTTTTTTCTGCTTGTTCTGTTTTCACCAAGTTCTTTTCCGGTTGCTTTTTTCCCAACTTTTTTCTTTTCTTTCTTTCAGCCCCGCGCTCAAGCTTGGCCCCAGGCCTGAGGGCTCTGCCGGCTCGGCCAGGACCTCGACTCCTCCTCCTCACTCCAGCCCGGCACCATCTGGTGCCGGCAACACCTCTGCCTCCCCTCTGGGGGGCACAACAAGTTCGGGGCGCGCGGCCCCTACACCGCCAGATCCCCGCGCGGAGGAGGACCTTGCCTCCCCTCCAGAGACCCAAGACACCGGCGCCAGCAACATGGGCGCCGGAAAAGAACCTGCCGGGCGGGCGGAACCCTCTGTTCCTCCCGTCCTTGAGAAGAAGAAAAGGAAGAAAACTTCCTCCAAGACCGCGCCGGAAGCTTCCGCGCCGGAAACTTCAGCACCGCCGCCGCCACCGGAAACCTCTGCTCCTGAGGCAACCGGGCCCACGCCAACGCCTCCACCGACCCAAGGAGCTCCCGCGACCGCGCCTAAGCCGCCGCCGGCGTCCCTCAAGATCACCGACTATCTCAAGCCGGGGGCGTCGCGCGGAAAGGCTACGGACGGCAGCGCCTCAAGCGGCTCGCAGCCCTTAGTGCTGCACACCGGGCCTGCCGCCATGGCGGTTCAAGACAAACCTTCCGGCCTCTTGGGCCGGATCGTTGAGCTTAAGCGCGGAGGCCAAGACTTGGGGCCTCTCCTTCCTTACGCCCAGCGCTGGAACGCTGCGGACATCTCCGCAGCTACCCGCGGCTTGGGGAAGGACCGCCTCCCAGCGCCAGATCCTGCCGGCCCTCGCTCAACTGAAGAACACTTCTCGCGCCTCAAGCGTGCCGTGAAGGAGTTCGACAGCGCGTGGTACGACGCCACCGCCAACGTGGTGGTAAGTTCTATCAACTTCTCTTGTAAATTTTCTTGATGCCGGTTTTCTTCTTTCCGGATCTTGTCTATCCTCCCAGTCCCCGAGTTTTGGGTTTAGAGTGCAACTCTGAGCGCGAAACTTCCTTTTTAAAGAACTTCCGAAACCGGCATCTTTCTCTTAGTAAACCGCGAACTCCCAGTCCTCGAGTTTTGGGTTGAGAGCTCGCTCTTAGCGCAAAACTTACTAGAAATGCACGAAAACGGCATCACCAGTCCCCGAGTTTCAGGTTAAAATCCTTTGTTCTTCACTAACATCATTTCCTTAAACAGAGCACGGCCGACGCCCGGAAAGCCCTCTTTGAGGAGCTTCTATGGGAGCACCGGAGCCTTGCTGAGGCGCACAGCAAGTGCCTAGGTAACTTCTCGCACCTCCGACATCTTTTCGCCGGAAGGTTTTTCTTTTCTTTATGACTTACAAGTTTTTTGCACAACAGCTATCCCGGAAGCCTCCATTGAGGCCCTCAAGGACCAGGTTGCCAAACTCCAAGGTACAACTTCTATCTTTCCGGTTGACTTGCTTCTCACCTGCCTTTGTGTTTTGCTAATATCTTCTCTTCCGGCTCTTAGCTGAAAAGGAGCAGCTCATCCGGGATCACCAGGAGGCCTTGGACGCCCAAAAGGAGATCTCCAGAGAGCTCAAGGACCAGGCTATGCAGGCCGGAGTCCGGTACGCTGAGGAGCTGAAGGCCGCCGAAGCTGCCGCGGAGGCCAGGCTAAACGAGGCGCTGGAGGATGCCGGCAACGCCAATGTGGTGTTGCAGGCAGAGCTGGAGGAGGGCGCCAAGGCGCTAAAAGCAGCCGAGGGCAAGGCCGCCAAAGCGCACAAAGCTGCCGCGGAGGAGGCCAGGAAGGCCCAGAAAGCAGCCGAGAGCGAGGTTGCGCGGCTGAAAGCGGAACAGAAGGAGTACGACCTTCTGGTCACGCGGACTGACGCGCTTGCCCTCCGTATGTTTCTCCTTTTCTCTTTTCCGGTTTCTGCTTACAAGCTTATTCGTTCCGGTATCATATACTTAGCTTTTGTTTGTCTCGCAGGGCTCTTTCCGGACTCCCAGGCTCACGCTATCAAGAAGGTTGGGGAGCACCGGGCGCAGCAGGCCGGCGACAACTTGGGTGCACCTTGGGATCCCTACGATCACTTGGTTGCTCTAAGCGCGCGGATCTCCCACATGCGCTCAGTGGATCGGAACCTTTCCGACATCCCTGAAGTAGCCTCCCAGCTTTTCAAGACCCTTTGGCCTGGTGAAGCGGTGCCGGAAACCTTCTCCCTCATCAGCGACCGGTTAAAAGGTGCCTGCAGAAGGATCCGGGAGTGGCAGTGCTCTGCTGCCCGCGCCGGAGCGGACTCCGCGCTCCGCATTGCCTGCTCCTGGTATCCGGAGTTGGACCTGGATGCTTTCATCGGCGTGCGTGAAGGTGCTCCTACTGATGTGGATCCGGCTCTTACCGCTAAGCGGCAGGACCGCGCGTACCACATCGCGGAGTATGCCGACATGCGCACCTTCATCCCCCCTCCAGAAGATGTCAAAGATTATCTGAGCGAGGAGGAGGAAGATGAAGGCGAGGACGTGCCACCGCCAACTCCTGATGCCGGCGCTGCTCCCCCGGAAGCCCCTGCTGCCTGACCTTGTCATAGATATCACCTGTCCCTGATTACTTGCCATAAAACTTGTTAAATTCTACCCCGGTATGCCGGGGTTTATGATGTAAGATAAGACTTAACCTTTTGGTTTGTGCTGAAACTTTTATGCCGGTAAGTTGTACCGGTTAACTTATTAAGTTATGTTTGACTTAAGATATTTGCTTGTTGATTTGCTTTTTCTTGCACTGCAATGATTCCGAAATTGTTTCCGCATCCAATTGATGCATACTTGGCTCTTTTGCCTTGGCTCTGCCTACCTTCTCTGGGCATTTTTGGCGTATGAGCACAAAGTTCTTTTACCAAGCAAGCATTTTCTTGAACTTAGAAATAACTCGAAATTTTTGCAAAAAACCGGTATAACCGGGGTTAGTTAAACTTTTCCGGATTGTTCTTTCCTGCTCTCCCTTTCCGCAGTTCATGTGCTTATCCCCTACCGGTTTATCTTGCTTGCCATGAAGCCAAGTTGTGGACAACAGCAGAGTCGAAGACTCCGGTATGGTCTAGCACATTACTAAACCGAAAAGAAAAAACGTTCAATAAGCAACCGGCAACAGAAAAAATAAACATGTTTCATGCAACTTAATAAGGCAAGTCCCCGAGATTCATTCGAGGTTCCGACATCTTTTTATTCATAGCAATCAAGGTACAAAAAAGGAACTCTTACAGCACCACTTCAAGAGTAGAAAGGACGCAACAAAGCTACATTCCATGGGCGTTTGGTCTCCTCTCCTGACTTGTCCGCCTTTCCTTTCTTCCATTCCTGTGCATCAATTAGGTAATAGGCATCATTGTGGAGAGCCTTGCTCACAATGAAAGGTCCTTCCCATGGAGGGGAAAGTTTGTGCCGGCCTTCAGTGCGCTGCACCAGGCGTAGCACCAGGTCCCCTTCTCGGAACACTCTTGGATTAACCTTCCGGCTATGATAGCGTCTGAGGTTTTGCTGATAAATGGCTGTTCTTGCCAGAGCTAGTTCTCTTGCTTCTTCTAGCAAGTCCACATCATTTTCCCGGGCCTCTTTTACCTCTTCTTCGGTATAGAGTTGCACCCTTGGGGAATCATGGAGAATGTCGGTTGGTATGACCGCTTCTGCTCCATAAACCATGAAGAATGGCGTGTATCCGGTAGACCGGTTCGGAGTTGTTCTTAGACTCCACAGCACTGACGGTAGCTCATCGATCCAACATCCCGGCGATTTTTCCATTGCATCAATGAGTCTTGGTTTGATACCGGAAAGTACCAAAGCATTTGTTCTCTCAACTTGGCCATTGCCTTGCGGGTGCGCCACCGAGCACAAATCCAACCGGATGTTCTTGTCTTCACAAAATCGTTTGAACTCTCCTTGAGCAAAGTTTGTGCCGTTGTCAGTTATGATACTGTGCGGGTATCCATACCGCAGAATTACATCTTTCAGGAACTTTACCGCTGTGTGGCCATCACATTTTGCGATAGGCTTCACTTCCAGCCACTTGGTGAACTTATCCACCATTACCAAGATGTGGGTCATGTTTCCCCTTGCGGTTTTAAATGGTCCCACCATGTCCAGGCACCAGACAGCAAATGGCCAAGTTAGCGGTATGGTTTTTAAACCGGATGCTGGGGTATGGTTTTGCTTGGCGTACCTCTGGCACCCATTGCATTTTCTTACCATATCCTCCGCATTTTCCAAAGCCGTTGGCCAATAGAATCCATGCCGGAACACCTTTGCCACCAGTGCCCGTGACGAGGCGTGGTGCCCGCATTCTCCTCGATGAATCTCCTCAAGCATCTCTCTCCCTTCTTCCGGCTCCACACATCTTTGTAGGACACCGGTAACACTTCTCTTGTATGCCTCACCGTTGATGATAGTGTAAGCTTTGGACCTCCTTTGTATCCTTCTGGACTCATTTTCGTCAACCGGCAAGGTGCCGTTGACCAGGAATTCCTTAATAGGTTTAACCCAAGATGGTGCTTCTCTAACCACAAACACCGGCATGTCTATGTCCATGCTGTCCACGAGCATTGCCTCCTCCGGCATGGGTGTCGTAGTCCCCGAGTTTACCGGTATAGTCCCCGAGTTTCCTTCGTCAATCTCCATTGGCACCACATGCGACTCCGGCACGAAAATTGATTCCGACTCCGGGCTTGGCTTGATTGATGGAACTCTTAGGTGTGCCAAGGCTATTCCGGGGGGAATTTCTTGCCTTGATGAGCCCAGCTTAGATAGAGCATCCGCGGCTTCATTTTCAGCCCGCGGCACATGGTGAAACTCGCACCCTTCGAAGAAGCCGGCAATCTTTTGCACATGGAACCGGTACGAGGCCATGTTTGCATCCTTTGCATCCCAATCTCCGGAACACTGCTGCACCACCAGATCTGAATCGCCGTAGCAAATGATCCGGAGCGCTCCGATTTCTTTTGCGACCTTAAGCCCATGTATCAGAGCCTCATATTCAGCGACGTTGTTTGATGCCCTGAAGTGTACTTGTAAAACATACCGGAGGTGATCTCCCTTAGGTGAGGTGAGTACCACACCGGCACCCAGACCTTCTTTGAGTTTGGATCCGTCAAAATGCATCTTCCAGTATTCTATTTTGTGCTCTGGCGGCTTGTATTGTATCTCCGCCCAATCGACCAAGAAATCAGCTAAAGCTTGCGACTTTATGGCATCTCTTCTTTCATACACCGGTACATACGGTGATAGCTGAATTGCCCATTTTGCAATCCGGCCGCTGGCATCCTTGTTGCCCATGATATCGGAGATGGGTGCCTCACTCACCACCTTCATGGGGTGCTCCTCAAAGTAATGCTTGAGCTTCGTGGCGGCCATGAACACGCCATAAGTCATTTTTTGGAAGTGTGGGTAGTTTTGCTTTGATGAGGAGAGCACCTCGCTCAGGTAGTATACCGGCCTCTGGACGGTTTTTCCTTCCTCTTCTCTTTCCACCACAACCACAACACTAACCACCCGGTTTGTTGCCGCTATATAAAGCAACATAGGTTCTCTTTCCAAGGGTGAGGCCAAAATTGGGGCCGTTACGAGCATGTTTTTCAATTCTTTAAACGTTGCGTCTGCCTGTGTGGTCCAGACGAAAGTATCCGATTTTTTCATCAAAGCATAGAGTGGCAAGGCCTTTTCTCCTAGCCTGCTTATGAACCGGCTTAGCGATGCCAAGCTTCCGGTAAACTTTTGCACATCTTTCAGTTCTCGTGGGATAGTCATTCTTTCTATCGCCCGGATTTTTACCGGATTAACCTCAATGCCCCGGCTTGACACAAGGAAACCAAGCAGCTTGCCGGCAGGGACACCAAAGGTGCACTTTGCCGGATTGAGTTTCATCCGGAACCGCCTTAGGTTATCAAATGTTTGCCGGATGTCATCGATTAAGGTATCTTTTACTTTAGTTTTTATCACAATATCATCCACATAAACTTGCACATTTTTTCCGATTTGATCAAACAAGCATTTTTGCATACAGCGCTGGTACGTTGCACCAGCGTTGCGCAAACCAAAAGGCATTGTAACATAGCAATAAGCCCCGTGCGGGGTAATGAACGCAGTTTTTATTTGATCTTCTTTTTTCAGAGGGATTTGGTGGAAGCCGGAATACGCATCCAGGAACGACAACAACTCACACCCAGCAGTAGAATCGATCACTTGATCGATTCGGGGCAAAGGGAAAGGATCTCTTGGGCAAGCTTTGTTGAGGTTGGTGTAGTCGATGCACATGCGCCACACCTTTGGAGCTTGTGCCTCCAGGTTCTCATCTTTCTTCTTCTCGACCATCACCGGATTAGCCAGCCACTCTGTGTGCGTGACCTCCACGATGAAACCGGCAACTAACAGCTTTGTTACTTCTTCTCCAATGATTTTCCTCCTATCTTCTGCGAACCGGCGCAAAGGTTGACGCACCGGCTTAGCATCTTTCCGGACGTTTAGAGAGTGCTCAGCCAGCTCCCTCGGAACCCCTACCAAGTCATCAGTAGACCAGGCAAAGATGTTCCGATTCTCACGGAGGAAGCTGACGAGCGCGCTTTCCTATGCTTGATGAGGCCGGCACCGATACGAACGGTGCGCTCTGGGTAAGCCGGATCCAGCACAATGTCCTTTGTCTCGTTTGTCGGCTTGAATGCCGGTGAAGCCAAGTTTCCACTCATTGCCGCTAAGCTCAACTTTGAGGACTGAGCCAGCGCAACAGCAGTTTGCATTCTTTTCTTTTCTTCCGCTATCACCAGTGATTCTGCCAGGTTTGATCCGGCGGAAGCGGTTTCCATTGAGACTTTATAGTTTCCCACCACAGTCAAGGGTCCACGAGGTGCCGGCATCTTCATCTTGAGGTAAGCCGTATGGGTTGATGCCATGAAAGCTGCCAATGCCGGTCTCCCCAACAAGGCATGGTAGGGACTATCTAAGTCCACCACCTCAAACTCAATGTTCTCAACACGACAATTGTCACGTCCTCCAAACGACACATCCACCCGAACTTTTCCTATCGGGGCGCAAGACAAACCGGGAACAATCCCATGGAAAGTTGTGTGAGTTGGCTGCAGCATATTTTCCGTTATGCCCAGCGTACGCATGGTGTGCTTGTACATGATGTTTATGCTGCTACCATTGTCTATCAGCACCTTGCTGAATTTTACTCGAGTTTCCGGCCCCTTCATGATTGGGTCCACAACGAGAGCGTATCCACCCGGATTCGGCATGATTTTCGGGTGATCCTTGAACGACCATGTTATTTCCTGATCTGACCATAGCATGTACTTGGGTACTGCCGGCATCACCGCGTTCACTTCCATGGAACGGCGATGCACGCTCTGCCTGTCGGTTGGCTCAGTGACAAAGACAACCATGCACAAGTGTGGGTCTTCGTAAACATTCCGGCCCAAAGGTGCCGGTGGAGGTGGTTGGTCATGATTCTCTTCCACCCGGTTAACTTGCTGGTATTGCTGCCTGTTTGGCTGAGGTTGAACCGGTAGAGCATTTGCTCCAGTGAGTGGTGGTGGTGGTGGCAGTTGTTGTTGGCGCAGCATATCTTGCGGCGGTGGCAACATTGTGGCGCACCCTTGTCCTTGCGCATCTTTCACTGCACCCTTTTGCATCAAGTACTTGGTCCAAGAACAATCCTTCGTCAGATGGTTTGACGGGTGATCCGGGTTCGGCGTGTGCCACCGGCAAGGTTGGTCCATGGCGGCTTCCATGGTGTATTTCACAGGCTCTTGCCAATTCTTTTTCTGGCCCCAGGGTTTCTTCTCGACCCATCTTCTTAGGACCCGCCCATGGCTGCGATCCGGTTTTCTGTCTCTGACTGCCGCTGGCGTCATAATTTTCCTGCACGGCAGCAACTTGCTGTGATGCATATCTTCGATCCGGGAAATCTTCCCTTCTTTTGTTGTTCCGGTTATCCCGGTATTGCTGTTGATGCGGATTCGACTGCTCCGGCTCAGCTTGACTGCCGGTTGCATTGGGTCTCCCAATGCATAGCTATCTGCCACACGTATCATTTCCGCCAAGGTTGTGGGCATGCTTCTCTGCAGCCTTTGCCACAAAGGTGACCCTCTCCGGCATCCTTGACTGAACCAAGCAATGGCTTGTGCCTCAATCACTCCTTCACATGTATTTCTCATTGAGTTCCACCGGGTGAGATAATCCCGGTCTGGTTCTCTGCGCGCTGCTGGCACAGCGCAAGTTGTTGGGGCCGGTTTGGCCTCTTGTAAGTACTGCTGAAGTTGTTCACAAATGCTTCCTCGAAGTCCAACCATCCGTTAATGCTTCCTGCCGGCAAATTGTTAAGCCAAATCCTCGCAGGTCCCACGAGGTAGGACGGTATGATTCTTACCGCCCAACGCCGGTTTACTCCACCACCAGCCACATAAACAGCTGTGACATAATCTGCCAGCCAGTCTTCCGGCTTGGTCGTACCATCATACGTTCTTGTGTCCCGGGGCAACTGGAAATTGCGCACCGGTGGTTCTTCTCTCATGATTCGTGGGCCAAAACACCTTGGGCCAGGAGGTCCCTCACATTCAACTATTGCAGAAAGATGTACCCTGTCCAACCTGTGCCTCGCATCCCGGTCTGGCAAACATCTTTCCCCCAGGCGTTCCCCCAAAGGGTTCCGGTGGACTCTTGTTCGTTCCACCTCGGAATCTGACTCGTCGTATTCTTCCGGTTCCGCGGCTCTTGCCTGCCGGTACCCTGGTGGCGGCATTTCTTCATCCACATATGCCACTCTTGCGGCTCGATAATTTTGCCCGGTTTCATATCTACCGGCATGATTGTTTCCGGCATAGCCTCCTTGGCGTAGCCCCGATCCGCCCCTTGGCTTTTTCTACCGGCATCATGTTGCTCGGCTTTTTGCTTTCCGGCAAGAACTGGATCATACACAGTCATCTGCCGTGCGTTCTTTTCTCTTTCCTTTCTCTTGTCCGGATGAGGGGACGATGCCTGCCCCTGGGACTTGCTTCCGGCATTCTTTGTTGAACGCGCGGATTTTGAGGCCACTGCCTCGTTCAGCTTAGCTAGCTGCTCAGCATTTTGTTGCTCAATAGTTTTTAATAGCTCTTTTACACGTTCTTGCTGCTTTGCCAACTCGTCACCGGAAAGCGACTCACATAACTCTACTGCAGCTTTAGCGGCTTTTATAGTTTTATCCGGACTACTGTACTTAGGCTTTTCTACGATGCTTACAGATACAGATGCACTCTTGCCGGTAAGAACTTCTTTGCGCAAATCCTGATCTAGATTGCGAGCCTTAAGCCGGTTTTCCGGTATCCTAGCAGCATGAGCACTAACTGAAGCAAAGCCATGGGCAGCGTTGTACTCACGTAGGGTTAGGTTCAGCTCGCGCTGCGCCCGGATGATGTCGGCGCCACCGGTAAGCAGGGCCTTGCGCGTGGCCTCCAGCTCCTCCTGAGCCTTTGCCGGGTCGATGTTCTGCGCGATGGGCGTGGCCAGCGTGTGCATCGCCGCTTGAAGAGGTGTTGCCGGTGGTGCTGACGATGCTCCCGCGACGCCGGCGTCACGCTCCAGCGGTGGTTTTGCCGGGCGGGTCGATGCCGCACGTTCATCTCCTTCCTCCACAGCTCCCTTGCCGGTGTTGACCGCACCAGCCATCATGACCTCCACGCTGCCGGCGGCGCGGCCAGCACACAGCCATCTTGGCGGATCCGGCGCCACCAGCACCGGCGAGAGGCGCTGGCGCACAGGGACGGTGCCGAAATAGACGCGGATGCTGCCGAACTCGATGGTGCGGCCGTTCTGCGGGAACTTGCCGCCGTTGGCGAAGCAGCCTGCGTTGTCGTTGATGAAGTCCATGTTGTAGATGCGTTGCACGAGCGCGGACACCGTGCGCTCGCCGTTGATGTCGAGGATGCCCGCCCGAATATGAACTCCAGCAAGCGCCACTTCAGCCCCACGGTGGGCGCCAACTGTCGTCGTGGGAACAAACAGATGCCATGGGATGGCTTATCTTGGGGCCGAATGGACGCTAGAGGATTCGGGGGAGGGTTTGCGACTAGACGGGACGAACTTCCGGATGGTTTCCTCAAGAACTTGGCCAAGGCCAGAGGTTGAAGAAGAAAGACACAAGGAAGAACTCGCTCTAGATCGCTATCTTCATTGATCTCCACATGATACAAGTTTTAGCTTACAGGGTTCTGTCTCTAATGTCACGCGCGTATGAAAGAGGCTGCCCCCTCTCCTTATATAGGGGAGAGGGTGGCTTACAGGACAAGAAACCCTAATGGGATCTTTGACTAGACAAATTACTTTACAAAGATACTTTATAAAGCTACTTTAATCATAGATGACGCCGGGGTCTTCTTTAAACAGGGAGGCTGACGTCCTCCGGCTTCTTTGGCCGTCATCCTCTTCTTTGTCTTCAGGCCTTCGTTTAAAGCTACTTTGCTTAGCTCATCCTTGTCCTTTAGCTCCTGACGGAATCTTTGACCAGCCAGCCGACATGCTCTTCCTTCCGGTGCGCCGGTATCTCTCCTTCCCGGTTCCGGCATACCCCTCTTGGGGATACCGGCTTAGCTTACTTAGCCAAATTCCTATCTTTGAGCTCCGGTATAAATATTAAACCGGTATTTTGATGGATAAGACCATCCGGTTTGGCATGCCTTTGGCATACCGGGGGTCATCCCCCCAACAGCCAGGGTCTGGCCCGCGCCGCCTTATGGTGTGGTGGACCCCTGGCCCCTCTCCGACTCTTCTTCGGTGTTCTGGAGCCTTCCGGGAAAATAGGAGGTTTGGCGTTGATTTCGTCCAATTCCGAGAATATTGCCCGAACAGCCTTTCTGGAACCAAAAACAGCAGCTGGCCTTTCGGCATCTCGTCAATAGGTTAGTTCCGGAAAACGCATAATAATGACATAAAGTGTGAACAAAACATGTCGGTATTGTCATAAAACAAGCATGGAACATCAGAAATTATAGATATGTTGGAGACGTATCATGCGGTAACCATGTTTCTGGGGACGCCATCAACTCTTTTACCTTTGTTGAATATCATGTGAGTTGCTATGCATGTTCGTCTTGTCTGAAGTAAGGGCGGTTTTCACAATCAAATGGTTTGAGTATGCATACTGTTAGAGAAGAACATTGGGCCGCTAACTAAAGCCATGAATCATGGTGGAAGTTTCAGTTTGGACATAAAACCTCAATCTCTTATGAGAATATTAACTGTTGTTGAATGCTTAAGCATTAAAAGAGGAGTCCATTATCTCTTGTCTATGTTGTCCCGGTATGGGTGTCTAAGTTGAAGAATGATCAAAAGCGAGAAATCCAATGCGAACTTTCTCCTTAGACCCTGTACAGGCGGCATAGAGGTACCCCTTTGTGACACTTGGTTGAAACATATGTTATGCAATGATGATCAGTGTTAACCCAAGCTGATTAGGACAAGGTGCGGGCACTATTAGTACACTATGCATGAGGCTTGCAACTTGTAAGATATAATTTAAATAACTCATATGCTTTATTACTACCGTTGACAAAATTGTTTCATGTTTTCAAAATAAAAGCTCTAGCACAAATATAGCAATCGATGCTTTCCTCTTTGAAGGACCTTTCTTTTACTTTTATGTTGAGTCAGTTCACCTATTTCTCTCCACCTCAAGAAGCAAACACTTGTGTGAATTGTGCATTGATTCCTACATACTTGCATATTGCACTTGTTATATTACTTTACATTGACAATATCCATGAGATATACATGTTATAAGTTGAAAGCAACCGCTGAAACTTAATCTTCCTTTGTGTTGCTTCAATACCTCTACTTTGATTTATTGCTTTATGAGTTAACTCTTATGCAAGACTTATTGATGCTTGTCTTGAAGTATTATTCATGAAAAGTCTTTGCTTTATGATTCATTTTTTTACTCATGTCATTACCATTGTTTTGATCGCTGCATTCATTACATATGCTTACAATAGTATGATCAAGGTTATGATGGCATGTCACTCCAGAAATTATCCTTGTTATCGTTTACCTGCTCGGGACGAGCGAACTAAGCTTGGGGCTGATACGTCTCCGACGTATCGATAATTTCTTATGTTCCATGCTACATTATTGATGATATCTACATGTTTTATACACATTATATGTCGTATTTATGCATTTTCCGGCACTAACCTATTAACAAGATGCCGAAGAGCCAGTTGTTGTTTTCTGCTTTTTGGTTTCAGAAATCCTAGTAAGGAAATATTCTCGGAATTGGACGAAATCAACGCCCAGGTCCTATTTTTGCACGAAGCTTCCAGAAGACCAAGGGGGAAGGAAGTGGGGCGCGCCACACTAGGGCGGCGCGCCCAGTCTTGGCCGCGCGGGCCTAGCGTGTGGGGCCCTCGTGTGGCCCCCCGCGTTGCCCTTCCGCCTACTTAAAGTCTTCGTCGCGAAACCCTCTATACCGAGAGCCACGATACGGAAAACCTTCCAGAGACGCCGCGCCGCCAATCCCATCTCGGGGGATTCAGGAGATCGCCTCCGACCCTGCCGGAGAGGGGAATCATCTCCCGGAGGACTCTTCATCGCCATGATCGCCTCCGGAGTGATGAGTGAGTAGTTCACCCCGGACTATGGGTCCATAGCAGTAGCTAGATGGTCGTCTTCTCCTTATGTGCTTCATTGTTGGATCTTGTGAGCTGCCTAACATGATCAAGATCATCTATCTGTAATACTATATGTTGTTTTTGTCGGGATCCGATGGATAGAGAATACTATGTTATGGTGATTATCAATCTATTACCTATGTGTTGTTTATGATCTTGCATGCTCTCCGTTATTAGTAGAGGCTCTGGCCAAGTTTTTGCTCTTAACTCCAAGAGGGAGTATTTATGCTCGATAGTGGGTTCATGCCTCCATTAAATCTGGGACAGTGACAGAAAGTTCTAAGGTTGTGGATGTGCTGTTGCCACTAGGGATAAAACATTGATGCTATGTCTAAGGATGTAGTTGTTGATTACATTACGCACCATACTTAATGCAATTGTCTGTTTGCAACTTAATACTGGAAGGGGTTTGGATGATAACCTGAAGGTGGACTTTTTAGGCATGGATGCATGCTGGATAGCGGTCTATGTACTTTGTCGTAATGCCCAATTAAATCTCACTATATTTATCATGTCATGTATGTGCATTGTTATGCCCTCTCTATTTGTCAATTGCCCGACTGTAATTTGTTCACCCAACATGCTTTTATCTTATGGGAGAGACACCTCTAGTGAACTGTGGACCCCGGTCCTATTCTTTACATCGCATACAATCTACTGCAATAGTTCTTTACTGTTTTCTGCAAACAATCATCTTCCACACAATACGGTTAATCCTTTGTTACAGCAAGCCGGTGAGATTGACAACCTCACTGTTTCGTTGGGGCAAAGTACTTTGGTTGTGTTGTGCAGGTTCCACGTTGGCGCCGGAATCGGTGTTGCGCCGCATCACATTTCGCCACCATCAACCTTCAACGTGCTTCTTGACTCCTACTGGTCTGATTAAACCTTGGTTTCTTATTGAGGGAAACTTGCCACTGTGCGCATCATACCTTCCTCTTGGGGTTCCCAACGGACGTGTACATCTACGCGCATCAGCTCTCTCATTTGGGAAGGACTTCAATGCTAACCTAAGGTTATTCTCCAAAGATAATGATGTGGTCACCAATATCTATGGTTAACATAAATGGGTTCTCTCTCTAGGAAATGTCTTGAATAATATCCTAGGGTTCCTCTTAAAGATTTGAATACTTGGACGTCTACCCAAGGTTTAACTCAAAGTTTGTCATTACTTCTCTAATAATTATAATAGAACTCTCACCTCTCTAGGTTTGATGCATACTAATTTGAAATAGGGAAGAATATATATATTTCTAGAGTTGATCTCTTTATTATGTTTCCAAGATTAAAGTAGAATGGATATCATAGGGTTTATGATAAATGCATGGATTAGTTTAAGACATGGAGAAGATAAGTGAAGAATAGTTTCTCCAATTATTGTTACTTGATTTTCCAATTAAATGGATGTTCATATGTTATGGCAAGGAATATCATGTTGTGATCTTTGATAAGATCAAGTAGTTGATCCTTGAGTAATAAGTTCTTGTGTTGATTTTTAATCCCATTTGATCTAACTCCTTAGATCAAATTATCTCTACCCAAATCAAGTTTTTAGAAAAGTCACATTGAGGTTTAAAGCGCTTGACTTGATGAGCTACTTCAATTCCACCAAGATCAAGTGAAACTTCAGTTACGGTGACTGTTTTACTTTAAAGCGCGAAAATTCCCCGGATTTTCTATGCATGAATGCAATGCACACAACTGTTTCCTCTATTTTTGTAACCCCAAATACTGGGATATTACAGTCTCTACCCCTTAAACTAAACTTCGTCCTCGAAGTTTGTACTCTCTCACGTTTCTGGAGTGTGGATCTGACTTGTGTAGACTACATCTTTTCTCGAATTCCATGGTGATCTCACTGGATATAATTGAGTATATCCCTTGTCCAGATTCTTCCTGGAATCCATTAGTGTTTTCCTCAGAACATGGACTTCTTGCTTTAGTTCTACGATTTATTCCAATGCTATAAGTGTGTTTCCTTTCTCATATAAGATTTAATGATTGGGACTTATTCTTGTCCTGACAGTGTTAATTGAGGACTAATTGGGTAACATATTGGTGGGTAAAGCTAGGTCTTGGTTTTTCCTTGATACCAAAAATGCAATAATGGTACTTAGTAAGGTACTTACCATGGAAATGATCATGATGGTTTATTCCTCTAAGAATGGATTAGACTCATTTAGTCCATCCAATCCTGGATTATGGTTGATATTTATAACTATTTTGGTTCTTTGGGTTCCATGAAAGGAATCATTCTATTAGTCTTTGGTTCTGGTATGGTCAAACTTCTTCGGTCTTTAGCCTTCTTGAGCTTTATTGGGTCTACGGTATTTCCTTCATCCAACTTCATTAAACTTAGCTTGCTTGAGCTTTCGTACTTCTGAGTAAATACTACTCACTTTCTCAAGTTATAGTCCAATTATTACTTCCTCGAGGTATGAACCTCGGCTTCTGGTCTGACATCTTTCTGAAAGTAGTGTTCGATAATCTTATGAAAATAAGATTGAACTTCCTCTCAGTTCAGACCTTCTTCTTCTAGCTTGCTCAGAATCTTGAGTTATTGTATATCCAACTCAATCTTTACTCTACCCCTTAGAGTTTTCTTATGTCTTCAACTCCTTTTCTTCCAACCATTGGATTTATGGTTGGAATATTGGTCTAAGTATAACTTATGGTTTGTACTCTTCTAGGTCTTGTGAAGAATATTTGTGGTGCATCCACTCAATTGTGGACATCCAATGTTAATTCTTCGACTAATTGATTATGGGTCATAGTTATTTGGCTGGCAAAATTTTATTTGTTCTCAACTTCTTGGTACAAATAATCCAATTATGGACTACTTGATACCAATTGTGGCTATTTGTTATCTAAAAGTGTACTCTATTATAGGTTTTGACCAATTGGTCGGGACATCTTCTACTTTATCTTGCAGTATTGATCCTATACCAACTGTGGTCTTCTGATACCAACTGTGGTCTTCTTATATCTGCTATGGTTTCATCTATAATCTTCCTTCTTTTCAGGGTTTATTGTGCAAGAAAATCACTAGCTGACACTATGAATATAGTATCCTAAGTGATTTCCCATGCATTCTCTCTTCCATAATAATTATGGATCTGCTTTAGCTTCACCATAATCATTATATTTCTCACCTTCATGCTTCTTTCGTACTAAAGTACTCCTCTGTTGAGGTAAGCATGAGTTTCTGATTGTACTTCCTTCAGAGTATTGTGGTTACTTCCCACAACTTTACTTCCTTTCTCTGATGAACCTTCATCTTGTCTTCGGAATCTTCCAGAATTCGTCGCTTCCTCACACGAATATTATTACCCTCTAAATCTATAGCATCAAGTAAGAATTTGATATAGCAACATGCATTTTCATATCAAAGTCAAACTTCATGTATGGATCTATTCAATCAATGAAAATCCAATAAAATCCAAGAAGATTCAGCTTTGTGCTAATAATACACACCATCATAAGCCTGAATAATAATAGTTGAGTAAGACATCTCTAAACATCAGGCTGAGATGTGTAGTATATCACACCACATAAGATAGGTTTATATCCTGATACTTAGCACATATATTTGGCATTCTACTATTGGTCTTGACATTTACCTGAATTGCACAATTGCAATGAGATAAACTTGAAACAAAGTGGTCTAGGATAGTTATGGTTGACCTAATCCCTTTGGAAGTACTAACAACATAGTATACCATATATACGAGCTATTGAGGACTACTTACTATGATCCATTTAGTTCTAACATGACTACTCTGAATACATATTTATTAGGATATAACTCCTCTACTTGCAAGGGTTTCTACCATAAGACTATGGTACTGATGTGCTTGGCACACTTCCCATGGTTTTGGAACACAATTCTTGCACTATTGTTGAACACCTGACTTCTTATTGTACTTCTCCTAAATATTTATGATGTTCTACTTCATCACATAATGATTCTCAGGTGAATCTTATATGATTACTATCTCTATCATGTAGATAGACATATTTTTATTCCTATCACTCTTCCTTACCTCCCATGATTGACTCATCATGGTCTATACTACCTCATATAACTCATATCTATCCCTTACTATCAGTTGTTTCACAAGTTTGGATAGATTTTACTTACCCATTACTTGTCTTGGTATCCTCTTCTAGTAGGATATCTTTCTTATATACATATCTTAATCACTTGTTATCACTCCTATTACAGGTCTAGATAACTCTTACTTAAACAAAACATGTGTTGGTATACATCTTCCAATAGGATATCTTCCTTATGGTCGTATCCTCTCTTTGGACTACCATGTATTGTATACCAACTGTGATCTACTCATCTATGATTTTAAGGACTTAATGGTGTTCTACATACTTGGGATTAGCTAACTTCACATAGGAAAGATAGATAAGAAAGGTTGACTTAAGTGTGTCAGGATTATTCTCAAGTGAATATCCATCTCAAGTCATAATAATATTTGGTTTAACTAAGACAACTTCCTATAGACACTACCAATCCTATAGGTCCCCTTTAAAGGGTTTAAATCCTAGGGTCAAAGCATTTGCTCTGATACCAACTGTGGTGACCCAGCATACCACTGCATGGTGTAGTATGCAAGTCTGATATAACACCAATGAAACACCGTTCCACTAGTATTATATCGCTCAGAGTGGTACAACAGAAACATATGCGGGTCCAAGGCATGCCTATAGAATTACAACTCCGACTCTACAGAAGATCACACAGCCTCCTACTTTACAATGAGGTAAATCTGCAAATAAACTCCAGAAGAACGACTCGTAGTCTAATCCTATCACGAACTCTATTTGTAGAGTATTTAACTAGCTATAGAGGCTAAGAATAGATTCTAGCTAAATCGGAGCTAGGTTTGGAAAGCTAGTTCCTTTCTATTGCTAATCTAGGTTTTCTCCTTGTTGAATGTGGTATCCGACTCACCTGACATGGTCCTGTTCCTTGAATTAGTTGTTGACTCCTCGGCCTTCGAGTTGTACTGTAAATCCTCCTTCGATGCCTTCATATCTAAGCAGGGGATTTAAGAGTGGGATGAGTACGAGCGTACTCAATAAGTTCATTTTAGGAAAGAGGTGTTTAATGCACTAGCTACATCATTAGACCAGAAAGTCTAATACCAATGCAGGTTTTCATAATCATTTCTTCAAAAGGTTACTTTTATTCAGAAGAACTATGTCCGTTAGCCTTCACCGGTTGACTAGAACTTCATGGAGTTCCTTTCCGGCCACGTTCGCAGTTCCATATCCCGGAATAGGGAGTGACTGGTCACAGTTCACTCTGCAGAGGTGTATTGCTTTACCCATAAGAGATCTTAACCTTGGTGCCAACCGGGTGATCTTCCCGTCCACACTTCCTTTGGTGTGAGGCCCGGTATAAGGTCCTAGTCAATCATGTTCCTCCGCTACCTCGAACACCCACCCTTTGTTGCATACCCCGACCCTGGGTCCTCGTCGGTCCCATTATTCCCACTCACGGGTGGACCCCGACCACGACAACAGTTTGGGATCGAACCAAACTCCTTCGCCGGTAGCTGCAACCCATCATAGACCGCAATACCGTGGGGACTTAGGACTCCCCAGCCTCACCAGCTTGCTCCTTCGGGCGACAAGTGTACTACGGACAATGTCGTGGGGACTTAGGACTCCCCAGCCTCACCAGCTTGCCCCCTTGGATTACAAGTGTACTACGGTAAAGCGCATCCGTTGATGAACAAGAGGTGGAAACACTTTTGACTACTTGATGGCGTGTAACTCACACGTTCGTTGGGAACCCCAAGAGGAAGGTATGATGCGCACAGTAGCAAGTTTTCCCTCAGAAAGAAACCAAGGTTTAATCGAACCAGTAGGAGCCAAGAAGCACGTTGAAGGTTGATGGTCGCGAAATGTGATGCGGCGCAACACCAGGGATTCCTGCGCCAACGTGGAATCTGCACAACAAAACCAAAGTACTTTGCCCCAACGAAACAGTGAGGTTGTCAATCTCACCGGCTTGCTGTAACAAAGGATTAAGCGTATCGAGTGGAAGATGTTTGCAAAGAAAATAGTAAAACACAATTGCAGTAGATTGTATGCTATGTAAAGAATAGGACCGGGGTCCACAGTTCACTAGAGGTGTCTCTCCCATAAGATAAAAGCATGTTGGGTGAACAAATTACAGTCGGGCAATTGACAAATAGAGAAAGGCATAACAATGCATATACATGATATGATAAATATAGTGAGATTTAATTGGGCATTACGACAAAGTACATAGACCGCCATCCAACTGCATCTATGCCTAAAAAGTCCACCTTCAGGTTATCATCCGAACCCCATTCAGTATTAAGTTGCTAAGCAACAGACAATTGCATTAAGTATGGTGCGTAATGTAATCAACAACTACATCCTTAGACATAGCATCAATGTTTTATCCCTAGTGGCAACAACACATCCACAACCTTAGAACTTTCTTCACTGTCCCAGATTCAATGGAGGCATGAACCCACTATCGAGCATAAATACTCCCTCTTGGAGTTAAGAGTACAAACTTGGCCAGAGCCTCTACTAATAACGGAGAGCATGCAAGATCATAAACAACACATAAACAATAGATTGATAATCACCATAATCATCGTACTCTCTATCCATCGGATCCCGACAAACACAACATATAGTATTACAGATAGATGATCTTGATCATGTTAGGCAGCTCACAAGATCCAACAATGAAGCACAACAAGGAGAAGACGACCATCTAGCTACTGCTATGGACCCATGGTCCAGGGGTGAACTACTCACTCATCACTCCGGAGGCGACCATGGCGGTGTAGAGTCCTCCGGAGATGAATCCCTCTCCGGCAGGGTGCCGAGGCGATCTCGAATCCCCCGAGATGGGATTGCGGCGGCGCTCTCCGGAAGGTTTTCCGTATCGTGGCTCTTACCGGGGGTTTCGCGACGGAGGCTTTAAGTAGGCGGAAGGTCAACGCGGGGGCCACACGAGGGGCCGGGGGTAGGTCGGCGCGGCCAGGGCTTGGGCCGCGCCGCCCTAGCCTGGCGCCTCGTGGACCCACTTCGTTATCTCTTCGGTCTTCGGGAAGCTTCGTGCAAAATAGGACCGGGCGAAAGTTTCGTCCAATTCCGAGAATATTTCCTTACTAGGATTTCTGAAACCAAAAACAGCAAAACAAAGAATCGGCTCTTCGGCATCTTGTTAATAGGTTAGTTCCAGAAAATGCATAAATATGACATATAATGTGCATAAAACATGTAGGTATCATCAATAAAGTAGCATGGAACATAAGAAATTATCGATACGTCGGAGACGTATCAGCATCCCCAAGCTTAGTTCTGCTCGTCCCGAGCAGGTAAAACGATAACAAAGATAATTTCTGAAGTGACATGCCATCATAATCTTGATCATACTATTTGTAAACATATGTAATGAATGCAGCGATCAAAACAAAGGTAATGACATGAGTAAACAACTGAATCATAAAGCAAAGACTTTTCATGAATAGTACTTCAAGACAAGCATCAATAAGTCTTGCATAAGAGTTAACTCATAAAGCAATAAATCAAAGTAAAGGTGTTGAAGCAACACATAGGAAGATTAAGTTTCAGCGGTTGCTTTCAACTTATAACATGTATACCTCATGGATATTGTCAACATAAAGTAATATAACAAGTGCAATATGCAAGTATGTAGGAATCAATGCACAATTCACACAAGTGTTTGCTTCTTAAGGTGGAAGGAGATAGGTAAACTGACTCAACAATAAAAGTAAAAGAATGGTCCTTCAAAGAGGAAAGCATCGATTGCTGTATTTGTGCTAGAGCTTTTATTTTGAAAACATGAAACAATTTTGTCAACGGTAGTAATAAAGCATATGAGTTATGTAAATTATATCTTACAAATTGCAAGCCTCATGCATAGTATACTAATAGTGTCCGCACCTCGTCCTACTTAGCTTGGACTACCGGATCTTTGCATGCCATGTTTCAACCAAGTGTCACAAAGGGGTACCTCCATGCCGCCTGTACAAAGGTCTAAGGAGAAAGCTCGCATTTTGGATTTCTCGCTTTTGATTATTCTCAACTTAGACATCCATACCGGGACAACATGGACAACAGATAATGGACTCCTCTTAAATGCATAAGCATGTAGCAATGATTATTATTCTCATATGAGATTGAGGATATATGTCCAAAACTGAAACTTCAACCATGATTCATGGCTTTAGTTAGCGGCCCAATGTTCTTCTCTAACAATTTTGCATGCTCCAACCACTAAAATGATAGATCCTTCAGACAAGACGGACATGCATAGCAACTCACATGATATTCAACAATAGTTGATGGCGTTCCCCAGAAGCATGGTTATCGCACAAGAAGCAACTTAATAAAAGATAAAGTGCATAAGTACATATTCAATACTACGATAGTTTTTAAGGCTATTTTGTCCCATGAGCTATATATTGCAAAGGTGAATGATGGAATTTTAAAGGTAGCACTCAAGCAATTTACTTTGGAATGGCGGAGAAATACCATGTAGTAGGTAGGTATGGTGGACACAAATGGCATAGTAGTTGGCTCAAGGATTTTGGATGCATGAGAAGTATTCCCTCTCGATACAAGGTTTAGGCTAGCAAGGTTATTTGAAGCAAACTCAAGGATGAACAAGTGCAGCAAGACTCACATAAAAGACATATTGTAAACATTATAAGACTCTACACCGTCTTCCTTGTTGTTCAAAACTCAATACTAGATATTATCTAGACCTTAGAGAAACCAAATATGCAAATCAAATTTTAGCAAGCTCTATGTATTTCTTCATTAATGGGTGCAAAGCATATGATGCAAGAGCTTAAACATGAGCACAACAATTTCCAAGTATCACATTATCCAAGACATTTTAGAATTACTACATGTAGCATTTTCCAATTCCAACCATATAACAATTTAACGAAGAAGAAACTTCGCCATGAACATTATGAGTAAAGCCTAAGGACACATGTGTCCATATGCAACAGCGGAGCGTGTCTCTCTCCCACAAAGTGAATGCTAGGATCCATTTTATTCAAACAAAAACAAAAACAAAAACAAACCGACGCTCCAAGTAAAGAACATAAGATGTGATTGAATAAAAATATAGTTTCAGGGAGGAACCTGATGATGTTGTCGATGAAGAAGGGGATGCCTTGGGCATCCCCAAGCTTAGACACTTGAGTCTTCTTAAAATATGCAGGGGTGAACCACGGGGCATCCCCAAGCTTAGAGCTTTCACTCCTCTTGATCATAGTATATCATTCTCCTCTCTTGACCCTTGAAAACTTCCTTCACACCAAACTTCAAGCAAACTCATTAGAGGGTTAGTGCACAATTAATAATTCACACATTCAGAGGTGACACAATCATTCTTTACACTTCTGGACATTGCATAAAGCTACTGGACATTAATGGATCAAAGAAATAAATCCAACATAGCAAAAGAGGCAATGCGAAATAAAAGGCAGAATCTGTCAAAAACAGAACAGTCCGTAAAGACGAATTTAAATCTGGCACCAGACTTGCTCAAATGGAAAAACTCAAAACTAATAAAAGTTGCGTACATATCTGAGGATCACGCTCGTAAATTGGCAGATTTTTTCGAATTTTCTACAGAGAACTGTGCCCAGATTCGTGACAGACAGCAATGCTGTTTCTGCAGCGATCCCAAATATAACATCAACTTTGACATAGAAACTTTACTTGGCACAAAAACATGATAAGGAGAGGTTGCTACAGTAGTAAACAACTTCCAAGACTCAACAAAACAAAAAATTGCTGTAGGTAAAAACATGGGTTGTCTCCCATAAGCGCTTTTCTTTAACGCCTTTCAGCTAGGCGCAAAAGTGCAAATCAAGTATTATCAGAGATGAAGCATCAACATCATTACCAGGGGTGTTGGGAGTTTTCTCAACCAAGCATAGTATGTTTGATATATAAGTTTTAGCGTCTCCCTTTTCATTAGTCTTAGGCTTGCTACTCTCATCGAACAAATTTTCAGGAACAAGCCAAGCATAGTTATTTTCTAGTGCATCATTCATAGCTAGGAGTTTACATGGTATTGGTGCTTTGATCTCCCCACCATCATTAATGTTATTAGTGTACCTTATTATATCCATGTCCATTTTTTCAAGGAGACCAATAAAATTGGTATGAGAACCTAGCATATTAAATTTAGCAAAAACCTTTCTAGCCTCTCTTGCTAGACCACCAAATTCTCTAAGAAGGGTTTCTAAAACAAAATCTTTCTTTTCCCCCTCTTCCATATCACCAAGTGTGAGAAACATGTGTTGGATTATAGGATTGAGATTAACAAATTTAGTTTCCAACATGCGAACTAAAGCAGCAGCAGCAATTTCATAGGTAGGTGCAAGTTCTACCAAGTGTCTATCTTCAAAATCTTCAGTAATACTAACATGATTGAAAAATTCTTCTATATTATTTCTCCCAACTATGGACCCACGTCCTACCGGTATATCTTTTGTGGTAAAATTAAAAGGAAACATGATGCAATAAAAAAGTAAACGAGGCGAACAAAGTAAAGACAAGTAACTAATTTTTTTGTGTGTTTTTGATATAGAGAGCAAGACAGTAAATAAAGTAAAACTAGCAACTAATTTTTTTGTGTTTTGATTTAGTGCAGCAAACAAAGTAGTAAATAAAATAAAGCAAGACAAAAACAAAGTAAAGAGATTGAGAAGTGGAGACTCCCCTTGCAGCGTGTCTTGATCTGCAACGGCGCCAAAAGAGCTTGATGGCGTGTAACTCACACGTTCGTTGGGAACCCCAAGAGGAAGGTATGATGCGCACGGTAGCAAGTTTTCCCTCAGAAAGAAACCAAGGTTTAATCGAACCAGTAGGAGCCAAGAAGCACGTTGAAGGTTGATGGTCGCAAATGTGATGCGGCAACACCAGGGATTCTGCGCCAACGTCGAATGCACAACAAAACCAAAGTACTTTGCCCCAACGAAGAGGAGGTTGTCAATCTCACGGCTTGCTGTAACAAAGGATTAAGCGTATCGAGTGGAAGATGTTTGCAAAGAAAATAGTAAAACACAATTGCAGTAGATTGTATGCTATGTAAAGAATAGGACCGGGGTCCACAGTTCACTAGAGGTGTCTCTCCCATAAGATAAAAGCATGTTGGGTGAACAAATTACAGTCGGGCAATTGACAAATAGAGAAAGGCATAACAATGCATATACATGATATGATAAATATAGTGAGATTTAATTGGGCATTACGACAAAGTACATAGACCGCCATCCAACTGCATCTATGCCTAAAAAGTCCACCTTCAGGTTATCATCCGAACCCCATTCAGTATTAAGTTGCTAAGCAACAGACAATTGCATTAAGTATGGTGCGTAATGTAATCAACAACTACATCCTTAGACATAGCATCAATGTTTTATCCCTAGTGGCAACAGCACATCCACAACCTTAGAACTTTCTGTCACTGTCCCAGATTCAATGGAGGCATGAACCCACTATCGAGCATAAATACTCCCTCTTGGAGTTAAGAGTACAAACTTGGCCAGAGCCTCTACTAATAACGGAGAGCATGCAAGATCATAAACAACACATAAACAATAGATTGATAATCACCATAATCATAGTACTCTCTATCCATCGGATCCCGACAAACACAACATATAGTATTAGAGATAGATGATCTTGATCATGTTAGGCAGCTCACAAGATCCAACAATGAAGCACAACAAGGAGAAGACGACCATCTAGCTACTGCTATGGACCCATGGTCCAGGGGTGAACTACTCACTCATCACTCCGGAGGCGACCATGGCGGTGTAGAGTCCTCCGGGAGATGAATCCCTCTCCGGCAGGGCCGGAGGCGATCTCCTGAATCCCCGAGATGGGATTCGCGGCGGCGGCGTCTCGGGAAGGTTTTCCGTATCGTGGCTCTCGTACTGGGGGTTTCGCGACGGAGGCTTTAAGTAGGCGGCAGGTCAACGGGGGGCCACACGAGGGCCCAGGGGTAGGTCGCGCCAGGGCTTGGGCCGCGCCGCCCAGCTCGGCTGCCTCGTGGCCCCACTTCTCTATCTCTTCGGTCTTCTGGAAGCTTCGTGCAAAATAGGACCCTGGGAAAGTTTCGTCCAATTCCGAGAATATTTCCTTACTAGGATTTCTGAAACCAAAAACAGCAGAAAACAACAACTGGCTCTTCGGCATCTTGTTAATAGGTTAGTTCCGAAAATGCATAAATATGACATATAATGTGCATAAAACATGTAGGTATCATCAATAAAGTAGCATGGAACATAAGAAATTATCGATACGTTGGAGACGTATCAGCCTCCCACTCCAGATCTTATGGTGAACACGGGTTTTACAGCACAAGAATCACTGGACGACATTTGTTGTTTAATCCTAGATGGATATAAACCCTTGCAATGGAACCTCCACCATATCAACACGATCCATGGTGCCATTGCCCACCACATAGTCATATTCATAGTTATGAAAATAGTGGTTTTGCCTTTTTATGCAATAGTGATAAACATAGTACTTTACAAGTAATTTGGTAAAATACTCAAATGACATGAGCAAGCGATGAACTTGCCTTTCTTGACTGCAAGATTATGCAGGCAAGGTCTTCGATACGCAATAACTCCAAATTCTGAAATAGCATCATCGTCCGGTAAGGACGATGTTTAAAAGATTGGCAAGGATGCAATTATGCATAAGTATGAGATGCAATCGCTCTAAGCGTGATCTAACCCCGATGATTTAGGATTAGTGAGTTGTAGTGATTTTTTAAGGTGTGTTGCACTTTTACAGTGATTGACAAACAAGGTTCTTATTAAGGTTTGATTACTTGATATTATGTACAAGTTACAAAATAAAGCATAGTAATCAACCATACATATCAAAGAATAGTAGTTGTATAATAAGTAAAGAGCAGTTGTCAATTTTAAGTCCTATAGTGCATGGTTGATGATTACTTGTCATATACTTCAAAAGAATAACTTTTGAAGAACATATTCTTTAATAAAGATCAAGTATGATAATTAGGTTGGCGGGGTTATATAGTTGACTATGGTTCCAAGTAGCTGCTGGAGTAAGTATTAGATGGATCACAACCTAGTTGGATTCATCAACACCAAGGGCTTGTAAGGTTGAGTTAAGCCTAGGCATCCTAAGCAATTATTCATACAAGGTTGCTATCAAGATTGGTTCATCTTGTTGGTGATAGCTAGCTAGGGTTTATAGGTCCTTATAAGCAGGGTTGATGATAATTCTTTATTTACTTCAAAAGAATAACTTTTGAAGAACATACTTCTTAAATAATAAGAAGTATATTAATTAGGGTTTAGGTGGTCTAGGTTTTACTGTTGGTCCTATTAAGTAAGGAATAATTGGCTCCTAAATAGGATGGTTGATAAGTATCCAACACTGGTAGGGTTTAGTGGAATATGGTCAGGTAATGCTAAATAATTGGTATGGTTGCTACTAGGGTTCATCACAATGGTGTGATGCTAAGCATGGATAGCTGAGGATGATGGTTTTGGTAATAGAATCTAGGGTTTACATGTAATAATGGAACAAGGATTCCTAATGGAGTTAGGGTTTTAGGGTTTCTCATGAAATGATAGGTTTCTAGTTTTCTCCCTTATGGAACTAGGGTTTTCTAATTACTATATAGTATTTAGATTAACAACTTCATTATAAGATTGAAGTTATTAATAGTTTTGAAATACAAATAATATTGAATTTGTCATATTATTATATTTATTGAATTAATAATTAAGGTAATTATTAATTAGGGTTTAAATTCCAATATTAAGGATTTAAATAAGTTACAAAAAAAAGAAAAAATTAGTGTTAATGTTTTCTTTATTTACTTTACTGGTTTTTTATTAATTTTAGATAGTTTTCCTAATTATTGAAGTTTTATTCAATTTAGAATTAATAAATAAGGCTTAATTAACAAGTATTAAATAATTGAATTTTTATTAAAACTATAAATTTTATTTTATATTTTTACTGGATAGAGCTTATTTTTGGGAACAATTTGATATCTCATTTATATTTTTCTGAATTAAAATGGATTTTATAAATTAATTTGAAATCTCTGGAATTTATGGATTTGAATTAAAATGAAACCAAATACTAGGGCTACCCGGACAGGGCTACCCACAGCCACAGACAGGTGGGCCAGTGGTCCACGTCGGTTTTGACCAAGTCAAAATCGAGGACGTGGCCTGGGAGCTCCCTGCCGGCGACCAGTGAAGGATGGCGCCGATGCTGCGAGTGCGACGAACGCGCACCTAGCAGTGGTGGCGCCGCCTCCAAATGGTCGCCGGAGCTTGGCCGGCGGCGAGACGGAGCGGCAGTGCTCACGGGTCTACGGTGCTAGGCATGCTACGGGATGTAATCGAGCGAGCTATGCATGCTGCGAGATTCGGGGGCTCACCAGGAGCACGCAGGGCTTGATGGCGACGTCAATGGTGGTCGGTATCGCCGGAATTCATGGCGACGGCCGCCAGGGAGTTGAGCTTGGTGACGGCGCTACGGGCTGCTCCAGCTCGATTCCTCTGCAGGAGGAGCAAGTCGAGGACGGCGGTTATAGTGGTGGTTCGGCTTGGCCTGGGGAGGTTCCTACCGGCGGCGGTAATGGTGACCGGGTGAGGTCCAGGGTTTTGGTGTGGGGAAATTGGGACAGCGGGGAAGAAGAGGGCGACTAGGGTTCGTCCAAGGTTCTTATAGGGTGCCAGAAGCGATCCTCGTCACTCCGTCGAGCAAGGGGAGGATGCCAGCGCGAGGGAGAAGAGGTTCACGACTTCGTGCTGCCCTCCAGCTCACGGTGAAGATGAGGACGACCTCCTCAGATCTTTTTGGACGAAGGGTATTTTGGGCTGGGCCAGGCCGTGGTGTTGGGCTGCTTGGGTGGTTTAGTGCTGGGCTTCTGCGTGGCCAGGTAAGCTGGTAAGCTTCTTTCTCTCCTTTTCTTTTATTTCAGTTTTCTTTTTTCTGTTTTCCATTTTGTTAATTTAAATACTGTTTTGAATTAAATCATATTTTGTAAATTTGATTGATTGAATTCAAGTAATATTCATTCCAGGCACTTAAAGATTGTTGTTGTGTATTAACAAATTTAATATGTACTAAAACATTGTTTTCTTAATTACTATTGGTATGTGGATTTAAATATTCCTATTAACATGAATTTGAATATCATCTTGAAAATATTCAAATTATTTTCCAATGATATTTTTCTCACTTAGTGATATGTAGGTTTTATTTGGTATTACTTTGCAAGAAACAAGTTCATGGTAATATTTACTACTGAATTGCAAATAAGAAGGTGGCTTTAATGGCATGATTTCATGTACTAAAATGTGTCTAAGGATTTGACCTCTTATTTGGGAATGTTGTCACTTGCACATAATTTTATGTGAGCACTTGCTTGTTAAGGTTTTGTAGGTTTTATTATAACCATATCTCAAAGGTGGCACTAGGATTATATTTAATAACACCTTGAATTACTTAGAGTAGATATTACTCTCATCATGGTTTGGTCTTGATTATGAGGATAGGTGGTTGATCACCACACTTGGGTTTCCATTATAGGATTTAGCACTAGGTTCATCTTATGTTCAATAATTGAAGCATAAGATATAACTAGTGAGCAATTCTAATTATATTTACCTAATGGCATATGGTTTGGAACTTAATTGTGGCTTATGTTTTAGTTGTGATCACCCAAATGGTGCACCAACTAAGGTTTAGTCTCCCCTATCCATGTTAAGGTGGTTACTTCCTTAATAGTTGATGTTAATCTTTAATTATTAAGGACTTGAGAATTGGTTTTATCTTCCACCAATTGGCTTTTATTACTATCCTCAGTCTATCATTAAAGTAACTACAGTGGTTATAGTTCTTTTTATAGTTAACTTTGGTCATATGGATGGATGGGTTCTCACCATTTAGAGTATAGAATTTGACTCTAAATGTTTTCTTGTGGTTTTTAAGTGAAGAATAGGTGGAATGTAAATGTGGTAGGATTCTACTTATGATCACCATGTGATTCACAAGTTAAGGTTGGGATTTAAGCCTATGGTTGCTTACTAGTTACCTCCCTCTGATTTCATGTGGTGAATGATATCTACTTATACTATTAGGGTTTAACTTATCCTCACATACCTCAAGAGCATGATCATGAATTAGGCATGATCAACTTGTTCTTAATATCTTTACCTCAAGTTCTTAGGGTTTATGATCATCACTCCATTTATAATGATCAAGGTTTGGCTTCCTAAATTATCTCTCAAGAATTAGGTTTCTCACTCCCAAGATTAAGTATTGTCTTGATCAACTAAGCATAGCACTTCTAATTTATCTTCTTGAATGGGACTACTATGGTTGCCTCTTAAGTTTACATCCTAGGAGAATGCCTGAGATATTATGTTAGGGTTCTACTTAATCAATGATGATATAATCATCTGGTATATGGATAGTTCTCTCCCTCACATTCAAGTGTTGCCTCAACTACTTGAGTGTAACACCATAGCTTGGGCTCTCTTATAAAGGAATGGTTATTCTAAGGTTTATGGTGTACTCACAATATCTCAATAGGTATTAAGTCTAAAACTCCACTTGGCTATCTTGATTAAGTTAATCTCCTCCTTACTTTATCAATTCATGGATATGGTCTTATTCCATGTGATATTAGGTTATCTCACCACTCCAAAGGAAATGGTTTACAACCTAATACTTTAGTTCAATGATTATACTTTATTCTTAAATATGTAAGGCTAAGATTGGTATGTATGGGCTCTCTCATTTGGGAAGGACTTCAATGCTAACCTAAGGTTATTCTCCAAAGATAATGATGTGGTCACCAATATCTATGGTTAACATAAATGGGTTCTCTCTCTAGGAAATGTTTTGAAACATATCCTAGGGTTCCTCTTAAAGATGATGATTTGAATACTTGGACGTCTACCCAAGGTTTAACTCAAAGTTTGTCATTACTTCTCTAATAATTATAATAGAACTCTCACCTCTCTAGGTTTGATGCATACTATATTGAAATAGGGAAGAATATATATTTCTAGAGTTGATCTTTTTGTTATGTTTCCAAGATTAAAGTAGAATGGATATCATAGGGTTTATGATAAATGCATGGATTAGTTTAAGACATGGAGAAGATAAGTGAAGAATAGTTTCTCCAATTATTGTTACTTGATTTTCCAATTAAATGGATGTTCATATGTTATGGCAAGGAATATCATGTTGTGATCTTTGATAAGATCAAGTAATTGATCCTTGAGTAATAAGTTCTTGTGTTGATTTTTAATCCCATTTGATCTAACTCCTTAGATCAAATTATCTCTACCCAAATCAAGTTTTTAGAAAAGTCACATTGAGGTTTAAAGCGCTTGACTTGATGAGCTACTTCAATTCCACCAAGATCAAGTGAAACTTCAGTTACGGTGACTGTTTTACTTTAAAGCGCGAAAATTCCCCGGATTTTCTATGCATGAATGCAATGCACACAACTGTTTCCTCTATTTTTGTAACCCCAAATACTGGGATATTACAGGTCATTAGGGTTAGGGTTGTTAGGGTTAGGGTCATCTAGGGGTTATAGTTTAGGGTTTAGTGTTTAGGGTCTAGGGGTTATGTGTTTTAAGTATGGGTTAGGGTTAGGGTTTAGGGTCTAGGGTGTTTAGGGTTTAGGGATTAGGGTTTTAGGGTTTTAGGGTTTAAGATTTAGGGATCATCGATCGAGTGCGCACACACATTATTAGAGGCACCCGCGCCTTTTGCGCATAAAGTGCGTGCGTATATATGTGTGTGTTTTTTGCCACCAACGATATATAGATCGAGAGAGAGAGATTGAAATCCCCAAGAATATGTTCAAATATATATTAAAATATATGCATGAATGCATGGTAGAACATGCATGCACACTAATTATATATATATTGTGAGGCAACTTAATCAAATGTACGTGTTTTTCACTCGAGAACTTGTCAAAATTCAAGTTAATTAATTTATCAGCGCTAATTAGTTGGTCGCCTGCTTGATGTGCAATTAAGTGTCGTTGGCCTATATAGGATTTAATTAGGGTTTATGTTTTAGGGTTAGGTTTAGGGTTAGGGTTTAGGGTCTAGGGTTTAGGGTTTAGTGTTTAGGGATTAGGGATTAGGGTTTTAGGGTTTAAGGTTTAGGGGTCGATCCGTGGCACCAGGGCGCTGATGGGGCCTAAGGCCACGTGTGTTGCCCGATCTCACGAATTGACCAAGAACAAGAGGGGGTGAGGGATGAACACGAAGAACACGACGAAGAACACGGCGAACGCACGCAACACAACCCGATACAATTCCGGTTTACTCCCGATAGCCCGAACCACTATCACGATAGAATCCCTCAAGGAGAGACACGAGGTAGAATCCCCGAGAGAAAGACCGATATACGATCTATGGAGTCACACGTGTGAGAGACCGCGGTAGAATCACAAGTGCGAAAGATAAATCATATAAGGAGTGCCTTGATCCAACTCATAGATTTGTGTCTAAGAGAGGAGGGGGTTTCCCTAATCCCAAAGTGTTGGGGGGATGACCCCGGTATGCCAAAGGCATGCCAAACCGGTTGGTCTTATCCATCAAGATACCGGTTTAATACTTATACCGGAACTCAAAGTTAGGAATTTGGCTAAGTAAGCTAAGCCGGTATCCCCAAGAGGGGTATACCGGAACCAGGAAGGAAAGATACCGGAGCACCGGAAGGAAGAGCATGTCGGCTGGCTGGTCAAAGATTCCGTCAGGAGCTAAAAGACAAGGATGAGCTAAGCAAAGTAGCTTTAAACGAAGGCCTGAAGACAAAGAAGAGGATGACGGCCAAAGAAGCCGGAGGACGTCAGCCTTAAAGAAGACCCCGGCGTCATCTATGATTAAAGTAGCTTTATAAAGTATCTTTGTAAAGTAGTTTGTCTAGTCAAAGATTCCATTAGGGTTTCTTGTCCTGTAAGCCACCCTCTCCCCTATATAAGGAGAGGGGGCAGCCTCTTTCATACGCGCGGAGCAATAGAGAAGATAGAGAGAGAACCTTGTAAGCTTGAACCTGTAACCTGTGGAGATCAATGAAAATGGTGATCTAGAGCGAGTTCTTCCTTGTGTCTTTCTTCTTCAACCTCTGGCCTTGGCCAAGTTCTTGAGGAAACCATCCGGAAGTTCGTCCCATCTAGTCACAAACCCTCCCCCGAATCCTCTAGCGTCCATTCGGCCCCAACATAAGCCATCCTATGGCATCTGTTTGTTCCCCACGACGACAGTTGGCGCCCACCGTGGGGCATGAAGTGGCGCTTGCTGGAGTTCATATTCGGGCGGGCATCCTCGACATCAACGGCGAGCGCACGGTGTCCGCGCTCGTGCAACGCATCTACAACATGGACTTCATCAACGACAACGCAGGCTGCTTCGCCAACGGCGGCAACTTCCCGCAGAACGGCCGCACCATCGAGTTCGGCAGCATCCGCGTCTATTTCGGCACCGTTCCTGTGCGCCAGCGCCTCTCGCCGGTGCTGGTGGCGCCGGATCCACCAAGATGGCTGTGTGCTGGCCGCGCCGCCGGCAGCGTGGAGGTCATGATGGCTGGTGCGGTCAACACCGGCAAGGGAGCTGTGGAGGAAGGAGATGAACGCGCGGCATCGACCCGCCCGGCAAAACCGCCGCTGGAGCGTGACGCCGGCGTCGCGGGAGCATCGTCAGCACCACCGCAACACCTCTTCAAGCGGCGATGCACACGCTGGCCACGCCCATCGCGCAGAACATCGACCCGGCAAAGGCTCAGGAGGAGCTGGAGGCCACGCGCAAGGCCCTGCCACCGGTGGCGCCGACATCATCCGGGCGCAGCGCGAGCTGAACCTAACCCTACGTGAGTACAACACGCCCATGGCTTTGCTTCGTTAGTGCTCATGCTGCTAGGATACCGGAAAACCGGCTTAAGGCTCGCAATCTAGATCAGGATTTGCGCAAAGAAGTTCTTACCGGCAAAAGTGCATCTGTATCTGTAAGCATCGTAGAAAAGCCTAAGTACAGTAGCCCGGATAAAACTATAAAAGCCGCGAAAGCTGCAGTAGAGTTATGTGAATCGCTTTCCGGTGACGAGCTGGCAAAGCAGCAAGAGCGTGTAAAAGAGCTGCTGAAAACTATTGAGCAGCAAAATGCTGAGCAGCTAGCTAAGCTGAACGAGGCAGTGGCCTCAAAATCCGCGCGTTCAACAAAGAATGCCGGAAGCAAGTCCCATGGGCAGGCATCGTCCCCCCATCCGGACAAAAGAAGGGAAAGAGAAAAGAATGCACGGCAGATGACTGTGTATGATCCGGTCCTTGCCGGAAAGCAAAAAGCCGGGCAACACGATGCCGGTAGAAAAAGCCAAGGGGCGATCGGGGCTACGCCAAGGGAGGCTATGCCGGAAACAATCATGCCGGTAGATATGAAACCGGGCAAAATTATCGAGCCGCAAGAGTGGCGTATGTCGATGAGGAAATGCCACCACCAGGGTACCGGCAGGCAAGAGCCGCGGAACCGGAAGGATATGACGAATCAGATTCCGAGGTGGAACGAACAAGAGTCCACCGGAACCCTTTGGGGGAACGCCTGGGGGAAAGATGTTTGCCAGACCGGGATGCGAGGCACAGGTTGGACAGGGTACATCTTTCTGCAATAGTTGAATGTGAGGGACCTCCTGGCCCAAGGTGTTTTGGCCCACGGATCATGAGAGAAGAACCACCGGTGCGCAATTTCCAGTTGCCCCGGGACACGAACGTATGATGGTACGACCAAGCCGGAAGACTGGCTGGCAGATTATGTCACAGCTGTTTACGTGGCTGGTGGTGGAGTAAACCGGCGTTGGGCGGTAAGAATCATACCGTCCTACCTCTGGGTCCTGCAAGGATTTGGCTTAACAATTTGCCGGCAGGAAGCATTAACGGATGGTTGGATTTTGAGGAAGCATTTGTGAACAACTTCAGCAGTACTTACAAAAGGCCAAACCGGCCCCAGCAACTTGCGCTGTGCCAACAGCGTGCAGGAGAAACAGACCGAGATTATCTCACCCGATGGAACTCAATGAGAAACACATGTGAAGGAGTGATTGAGGCACAAGCAATTGCTTGGTTCAGTCAAGGATGCCGGAGAGGATCACCTTTGTGGCAAAGGCTGCAGAGAAGCATGCCCACAACCTTGGCGGAAATGATACGTGTGGCAGATAGCTATGCATTGGGAGACCCAATGCAACCGGCAGTGCAAGCTGAGCCGGAGCAGTCAAATCCGCCTCAACAGCAATACCGGGATAACGGAACAACAAAAGAAGGGAAGATTTTCCGGATCGAAGGTATGCGCCGCAGCAAGTTGCTGCTGTGCAAGAAAATTATGACGCCAGCGGCAGTCAGAGACAGAAAACCAGATCGCAGCCATGGGCGGGTCCTAAGAAGCAGTGTGTCGAGAAGAAACCCTGGGGCCAGAAAAAGAATTGGCAAGAGCCTGTGAAATACACCATGGAAGCCGCCATGGACCAACCTTGCCGGTGGCACACGCCGAACCCGGACCACCCGTCAAACCATCTGACGAAGGATTGTTCTTGGACCAAGTACTTGATGCAAAAGGGTGCAGTGAAAGATGCGCAAGGACAAGGGTGCGCCACAATGTTGCCGCCGCCGCAAGATATGCTGCGCCAACAACAACTGCCACCACCACCACCACCACTCACTGGAGCAAATGCTCTACCGGTACAACCTCGGCCAAACAGGCAGCAGTACCAGCAAGTTAACCGGGTGGAAGAGAATCGTGACCAACCACCTCCACAGGCACCTTTGGGCCGGAATGTTTACGAAGACCCACATTTGTGCATGGTTGTCTTTGTCACCAAGCCAACCGACAGGCAGAGCGTGCATCGCCGTTCCATGGAAGTGAACGCGGTGATGCCGGCAGTACCCAAGTACATGCTATGGTCAGATCAGGAAATAACATGGTCGTTCAAGGATCACCCGAAAATCATGCCGAATCCGGGCGGATACGCTCTTGTCGTGGACCCAATCATGAAGGGGCCGGAAACTCGAGTAAAATTCAGCAAGGTGCTGATAGACAATGGTAGCAGCATAAACATCATGTACAAGCACACCATGCGTACGCTGGGCATAACGGAGAATATGCTGCAGCCAACTCACACAACTTTCCATGGGATTGTTCCCGGTTTGTCTTGCGCCCCGATAGGAAAAGTTCGGGTGGATGTGTCGTTTGGAGGACGTGACAACTGTCGTGTTGAGAACATTGAGTTTGAGGTGGTGGACTTAGATAGCCCTTACCATGCATTGCTGGGGAGACCGGCATTGGCAGCTTTTATGGCCTCAACCCATATGGCTTACCTCAAGATGAAGATGCCGGCACCTCGTGGACCCTTGACTGTGGTGGGAAACTATAAAGTCTCAATGGAAACCGCTTCCGCCGGATCAAACCTGGCGAATCACTGGTGATAGCGGAAGAAAAGAAAAGAATGCAAACTCTGTTGCGCTGGCTCAGTCCTCAAAGTTGAGCTTAGCGGCAATGAGTGGAAACTTGGCTTCACGGCATTCAAGCTGACAAAAGAGACGAAGGACATTGTGCTGGATCCGGCTTACCCGAGCGCACCGTTCGTATCGCCGGCCTCGATCAAGCATAGGAAAGCGCACTCTGTCGCCTTCCTCCGTGAGAATCGGAACATCTTTGCCTGGTCTCTGATGACCGAGAAACCCACCGGCGGGCAGCGACTGTCAACACCGTAGAGCCGGAACAACTAGGGCTGCGGCTGGCCCCAGTCCCTCGAGCGACGGCCCGCAAAGCCTCCTGGTCGCGCGCGATGCAAATTGGGCGTGCCACCTGACCTATACCTGTCAGGAAGGTGTGGATGATGCCTCGCTTGTTTCCTGCAGGGCACACACGTACACGTTAAATACGAGCCTCGATCGGCTCTCAGGTTATCCTGTGAATCGGCTCATGGAGCCGATCCACCCATGATTCGTCCAAGGTGGCCGAATATATGGTGGTCCTGCTTGATCAAGATAAAGCATATGAGATCCACGACGATTTAGGGTTTTCACCGCATAATCGGATCATCCTACTCACGATTGGGCCTCGCGCTCGCGCACGGTGATCGTAAGCCAATCCTAAACAAGGCCTAAACCAACACGAAGTTGATCCTCGGAACATCCTGTCTAGGGCCAGCAAACTACACCCTACACGCCGCTGGATCCTCCAACCCTTTGTAAGGCCTAACTATTGCAGATGTTAAACTAATCCTTGATGAATCAAGGAGCAACGTAACGGATCAGATCTACTAAATAACGATCAAGCGGGGTGCCGCCCCTGATGAGGTACAAGGACGGCTAGATGCGCAAGGGTTGCACTACGACAAGCATATGATACTAAGAACAATGCTAACCCTAACACATCTATGATAACTACGTTGCTCGCCATCAAAAAGGCTTCAGTACGAGCAACGCATGAACAACGTAGGCAGGCTCATGCTGCCTAGATCGCAAGATGCGATCTAGGCAGCATGGTGCTCCGGAGAAACCCTCGAGACGAAGGAGTTGGCGATGCGCCGAGATTGGTTTGTGTTGAACGTTGGTTGTTGTTTATTCCATAAACCCTAGATACATATTTATAGTCCAGCGGACTTTCTAATGTGGACGTGCACCAAACCGTGCACGAGATAAACTCTAACTTCTACATAGCCTACTATATAAAGATACATGGGCTAACTAGCCCAAACTCTGCGAATACAGGCCGATTCACCTACTTCTTCCAAATAGATTCCTCACGTCCATCTTGGTCGCGGCCCACCTCTGACTTGGTCAAATTCTGGTGATAACACATGCCCCCCTGGTTTTGGAAATAATATTTCCAAAATCATTATGCTTCTCTCTCGTCGGGTCATGTCGTGGCAGAGCAGAACCGTCGCAGAGTCCTTCATCATGATAACTTGCCTTCTCAACTTCTCTGCACGATTTGACAGTTTTGGCACTACCCCCTCGGAAACTGTTCGAGTATTTACTCCATGCCCTTTTATTTAACCGCATCGAACAGTTCTCCTCTTCGTCCCCTTTCGCATTGGCATCCCAAAAAACCCTCCTGAGCCACCATGTCTTCTTCTTCCTCCGCCTCATCGGGCTTTCCCATCGAGTCCTCCTCTTCCCGCGAGCCGACGCCGGAGTGGAACCCAGCGGAGGTCCACGCGGCCAACACTCGCCGCGCCATCGAGGCCGGGGATGAGCCCAGCCATGATTTCTCCATCTGGTCGAGGACGACAAGTCCCCGACCGATGGGGAGAGCGATCTCCGCTTCCTCGTCAAAAGGTGGAGGAAAGCGAGGACGATCGCTTTCCCTGGGATGGGGCCACCTCCTCTGCGGAGGCGGTGGAGGAGGAGGAAGAAGAGGACGACAGCTCCTCCGACGAGCCGCCGGCCAAACGCCACTGCCTCTGGCCTGGGAACCTCAGCGACGTCGACAGCGACGATGACGACGCTGATGATGAAGATGAGGACAACGAGGGCCCTGTTGGCGGTCGCTGGAGCAGCGACGACGAGCGGGCGGGGAGCAGCGCCAACAGCAGCGGCGACGGCGACAACGACGAGGGCAGCGACGGCCCCTAGATAGAATCGTAGCATAGGGCCAATAGTAGTAGGCGGGGCAATGTATCCCCTAGGACTTCCTTTTGAGAGCAATCAGCTCTTTGTGTAAGAAATCTCGTCCATCAATGAAGAACTTTCCCAGTTTGATTTTGCCTTTAGCCGATTTTCCTCCGTCATGATTTTGCCGATTTGTCCCCCTTTGCCAATGCATAACGAGCCGATAGCAACGCACCGGTCCTTCGACATTTACCCTTCCATCCTTCAACTGATGATTCTCCTTCCGGTAGGTACAGGTCTGTTGCCCCCCGAGCCTTAATCAGGGCGAGGATAAAAGTGGACCATCCGAACCGGCCATCATCAGATTCCCCCTCGTAGCGCCATGTTAGCCGTTTTCAACAAAATCGGCTCTCCAGAACATCGATGTTTCAAGGCGAGCTGCCCTCCGAGTTACTCCAGCTTTCCACTAAAACAGGGTAAGAATGCTTACACGCGAGAAGCCCGTGCTCTTGGAAAGGTTTTGGAAGGATCAGCAGCTCCAGTTCCATTGATCCCCTGACAGTTATTCCTCTTGAGTCGATGTCCATGCATCGGCTTTTATATCCTTAAGTCGATGTCTGCTGCATCGGCTGTGCTAAATTTTTTTTAGGCCGATTTGTGTATCGGCCCCCATATTTGATAGTACTATCTCATATCCTCATGTTTTATCCACCTAGGTGCCCCCCGAGCCGATTCTGTCAAGAGAATTGATGGTATCGGCTCTTCAGGTAGTCCCTGTTGGGTCAAACATTGATCCCAGGCTAAATAGATGGTGAGGATAATCTTGGCCGATTGCTGGAATCGGCCTCCATGTTGCTTGCTCAGTGAAGGTTGGGCCGATCGCAAGGATCAGCCTCGCCATGTTTGCTTCTTGACGTAGTCTTGCTACTCGTCCAGGTGGATAAAACCAGCCCAATCTCTGACTTTATCACGTTGGTGCGCTTGCTGTTGTCCACCTCGGGTGCATCGTGTAATCGTGGAGCTCCACACTTCGCCGGACGAACGAGCACCATGTTTGTGCCAGCCGATGTTTCATCATCGGCTTTCCTTTGCTTGGGGCGCCACTCTTTTCTTTGCGGCAGTCCCTCTTCATCCAGGGTTCGCTGGACTTTCGCAGCCAGATCAGGCCGTGCCTTCCGTAGCGTATACAAGTACAACCTTTCGGCTTCCTCCAGACCGCGCAATCGCTGAACCCTGCGCTTTTGTGAATGGCTGAGACCATCAGGGCACCACCTTGGACGGTGGTACCTGTCCTCTTCGTCTTCCCCCTCGTCTTCCGAATCCTCGAGATCTTCCAACCGAGGGGTCTCAGCACGTCTGCTTTGTGGTGGGAGAGGCCCTAAGCGCTCGAACACGGACACGTTGGCTGCCTCCTTCTTCTTACGATTGCATTCTGGGCAATTGCCGATCGTAGGCAATCGGCTCATTCCTGAATCCCAGCAATGTCTGAAGGGGCAGTCCCAATGCCTGCCCGTGTCGTCTTGCTCCCTGGCGTGGCGCTCCTGTCGCTCCTCATCGTGATTATGCCGACGATGCCTTCTGTCGTTTCTGGCCAGACGATCTCTTTCATCATCGTCGCCGTGTCGCCGGCGTTGGTCATACCGACTCGCATACTTGTTGAGGAGGTGATCAGAGAGGGGTCGTTGATATCTTATGTTCTTCACTTCTCCCTCTGTGACGTAGCGCTTGCCATCTTGACGGAGCCGATCGCATGGAGCGGCCCCCCGTGTCTTTTGCTCTGAGAGCAGCTGCCCTCATCCCCGTCCTTCTCAGAGTGGTGTCCAAGCTCTACCATGTTGATGTTGGCTGAGAAATCTGGCTGGCACCCTCCGAGGTGGGTAAACTCCACCATGTTGACGGCGGGGAAGGGGTGTGTGTCGACCTTCATGGCGTATTGGTTAAAAATTAGTCGCCCATTTTCTATTGCCATTTGGATCTGCTGACGCCACACCCTGCAGTCGTTAGTGGTGTGGGTGAACGTGTTATGCCACTTGCAGTATGGCTTTCCGTTCAGCTCTTGCACCGTAGGGACCTTGTGGCCTTCGGGTATCTTTATATGCTTCTCCGCGAGCAAGAGATCGAAAATCTGCTCGGTTTTCGTCACGTCACGTCGAACCCTCTTGGAGGCCCTGGTGGCTTCACCCATTTGCAGGTTACACCTGCCGCTCCGAGTCCACTCAGCCACCGCAACCTCTTGTTCTCCCGTCACCTTCATCTTCGCCTGCGTCAACCATGGTAACCACGCGCTTGAACTTGTCCTGGTAGACATCCGGGTGGCGCTGTTCATACGCTGACAGCTTCTGCACCATGTGTGCTAATGAAGGGTAGTCCGCTTGGGAGGCCACGTCCTTGATCGATGATGATAGACCCACCACCGCCAACTCGACTGCTTCTTTTTCGCTTACGTGAACCGAATAGCATCGGTTCCTAACGGTCCTGAAGCGCTGGATGTACCCGACACTGTTTCCCCGCTTCTGTCGTACTTGTGCCAAATCGGCAATGCCGCCTCGGAAGCCTCTGAGTGATATTGCTCATGGAACCGTTCTTCCAACTGCTTCCAAGTTGGACTGAGTTCGGTGGCAGCGACGTGTACCAACCGAAAGCCGATCCTGTGAGGGACTGTGAGAAGTACCTCACACGCAGCTCGTCTGACGCTGAGATCATGCCCAGCTGCGCCAAATATCGGCTCACATGCTCGATGGAGCTGGAACCATCTGATCCGCTGAACTTTGTGAAGTCCGGGAGCCGATATTTGGGTGGTAGGGATCAATTCGTACTCGTTGGGGTACGGCTTGGTATAGCCGACCGCCTTCCTTTTCGGCATCATGCCGAACTGATCTTTCAGAATCGTACAAATCTGATCCGCGGTGATGGCTGAAGGTGCCGAACCTTGAAGATTCGCCGGGGTGGCGTACTTAACCAGCCATGCTTGTTTTTCCGGTTTGAGCCAACTGCAGGAGCTGGGCTCTGGAGTTTTGTCGGGGTGGCGTATTTAGCTAGCCACGTCTGCTTCTCGGGGTCTGCCTCCGACGTTCCTCCTGTTGTTCCAGAAGTCCCCGCTGTTGCAACCTGGTTCGAGAGTGCCCAGGTGCTGCAGTCTCTGCACGTATGCGCATGCGTATCCGCGCGGACTCCTTGGCGCGTCATGTAGGAATTGGTAGTCACTGGGTCACCACCAATCTTGTAGACGACGTAGGCCGATGAGTTCGGCGCTTCGGGCGCTGCCAACGCGAACGGCAGTGGTGGACGGGACTGGAGTGGCGATTCTCCTTGGTGAGTCCCTAAAGCTGGTCCTGACGGAGAGTACTGACGGCTCATGATCTCCTGGATCACGCGCAGAGCGACGCGCTCCAACGTATTCACCAGGCTCTCAATGGCGGTGCAGCGAATGAGCCACCATGAAGTTGATCCGACGCAGCGACCTGGTGCGTTCTTCCACGGGGTGGATAGGTCCACTCCATCAAGCGCGCCTTCGGTGAGAACCCCTTCCATCTGATGCCATGGGAGCGGGTCCTGTGGAAAGAGCCGATGAGGCCGGCTTCGAGGAGGACCTTGACCTCGTCATACTTCTTCTTGAGCTCGCCATGGAGATCCTCGTAAGTGACCGTTTCTTCCGCCATCTCCGATGTAGACGGCGATGTGGTTGATGTTGAGGACTGTCCCACCGGGCGTGCCAGAATGTGTTGACGCCAGAAACCCACCGGCGGGCAGCGACTGGTCAACACCGTAGAGCCGGGAACAACCAGGGCTGCGGCTGGCCCTGGCCTCGGAGCGACGGCCCGCAAAGACTCCCCGGTCGCGCGCCGATGCAAATTGCAGGCGTGCCACCGACCTATACCTGGTCGTGGAAGGTGTGGATGATGCCTCGCTTAGTTTCCTGCAGTGGCACACACGTACACGTTAAATCGAGCCTCATCGGCCCAAAGATCCTGTGAATCGGCTCATGGAGCCGATCCACCCATGATTCGTCCAAGGTGGCCGAATATATGGTGGTCCTGCTGATCAAGATAAAGCATATGAGATCCACGACGATTTAGGGTTTTCCGCATAATCGGATCATCCTACTCACGATTGGGCCTCGCGTCGCGCACGGTGATCGTAAGCCAATCCTAAACAAGGCCTAAAAACCAACACGAAGTTGATCCTCGGAACATCCTGTCTAGGGCCGCAAACTACACCCTACACGCCGTTGGATCCTCCAACCCTTTGTAAGGCATAACTATTGCAGATGTTAAACTAATCCTTGATGAATCAAGGAGCAACCGTAACGGATCAGATCTACTAAATAACGATCAAGCGAGGTGCCGCCCCTGCACCCGTGACGAGGTACAAGGACGGCTAGATGCGCAAGGGTTGCACTACGACAGCATATGATACTAAGAACAATGCTAACTCTAACACATCTATGATAACTACGTTGCTCGCCATCAAAAAGGCTTCAGTACGAGCAACGCATGAACAACGTAGGAGGCTCTGCTCTAGATCGCAAGATGCGATCTAGGCAGCATGGTGCTTACCGGAGAAACCCTCGAGACGAAGGTTGGCGATGCGCCGAGATTGGTTTGTGTTGAACGTTGGTTGTTGTTTATTCCATAAACCCTAGATACATATTTATAGTCCAGCGGACTTTCTAATGTGGACGTGCACCAAACCGTGCACGAGATAAACTCTAACTTCTACGTAGCCTACTATATAAAGATACATGGGCTAACTAGCCCAAACTCTGCGAATACAGGCCGATTCACCTACTTCTTCCAAATAGATTCCTCACGTCCATCTTGGTCGCGGCCCACCTCTGACTTGGTCAAATTCTGGTGATAACAACTGATGACTTGGTAGGAGTTCCGAGGGAGCTGGCTGAGCACTCTCTAAATGTCCGGAAAGATGCTAAGCCGGTGCGTCAACCTTTGCGCCGGTTCGCAGAAGATAGGAGGAAAATCATTGGAGAAGAAGTGACAAAGCTGTTGGTTGCCGGTTTCATCGTGGAGGTCACGCACACAGAGTGGCTGGCTAATCCGGTGATGGTCGAGAAGAAAAAAGATGAGAACCTGGAGGCACAAGCTCCAAAGGTGTGGCGCATGTGCATCGACTACACTAACCTCAACAAAGCTTGCCCAAGAGATCCTTTCCCTTTGCCCCGAATCGATCAAGTGATTGATTCTACTGCTGGGTGTGAGTTGTTGTCGTTCCTGGATGCATATTCCGGCTTCCACCAAATCCCTCTGAAAAAAGAAGATCAAATAAAAACTGCGTTCATTACCCCGCACGGGGCTTATTGCTATGTTACAATGCCTTTTGGTTTGCGCAACGCTGGTGCAACGTACCAGCGCTGTATGCAAAAATGCTTGTTTGATCAAATCGGAAAGAATGTGCAAGTTTATGTGGATGATATTGTGATAAAAACTAAAGTAAAAGATACCTTGATCGATGACATCCGGCAAACATTTGATAACCTAAGACGGTTCCGGATGAAACTCAATCCGGCAAAATGCACCTTCGGTGTCCCTGCCGGCAAGCTGCTTGGCTTCCTTGTGTCGAGCCGGGGCATTGAGGTCAATCCGGTAAAAATCCGGGCAATAGAAAGAATGACTATCCCACGGGAACTGAAAGATGTGCAAAAATTTACCGGAAGCTTAGCATCGTTAAGCCGGTTCATAAGCAGGCTAGGAGAAAAGGCCTTGCCACTCTATGCTTTGATGAAAAAATCGGATACTTTCGTCTGGACCACACAGGCAGACGCAGCGTTTAAAGAATTGAAGAACATGCTCGTAACGGCCCCAATCTTGGCCTCGCCCTTGGAAAGAGAACCTATGTTGCTTTATATAGCGGCAACGAACCGGGTGGTTAGTGTTGTGGTTGTGGTAGAAAGAGAAGAGGAAGGAAAAACCGTCCAGAGGCCGGTATACTACCTGAGCGAGGTGCTCTCCTCCTCAAAGCAGAACTACCCACACTTCCAAAAGATGACTTATGGCGTGTTCATGGCCGCCACGAAACTCAAGCATTATTTTGAGGAACACCCCATGAAGGTGGTGAGTGAAGCACCCATCTCCGATATCATGGGTAACAAGGACGCCAGCGGCCGGATTGCAAAATGGGCAATTCAGCTATCACCATATGTACCGGTGTATGAAAGAAGAGATGCCATAAAGTCGCAAGCTTTAGCTGATTTCTTGGTCGATTGGGCGGAGATACAATACAAGCCGCCAGAACACAAAATAGAATACTGGAAGATGCACTTTGACGGATCCAAACTCAAGGGCTTGGGTGCCGGTGTGGTACTCACCTCACCTAAGGGAGATCAAGTGCCGGTATTTTTACCCTCCAAAACCCACCGACGGGCAATGGCTAAGCAACACGAAGAGCCGGGAGGCTCCCAAGGCCGCTTAGTGGACCCTGGCACCTCGCGTCGTCCCGCAAATCTTCCAGCCACGTCCTGGCGGTTGCTAGGGCGTGCCACCTGACCTAGACCCGATCAGAAGGTGTTAGAGTGCTTCGATTGTTCCTGCATGGTAGACACGTAAACATTAAATACGAGCCCTATCGGCTCTCAGGTTGCCCTGTGGATCGGCTCAAGGAGCCGATCGCCCCATGTTTCACGTTGGATTTACAATGGCATGGGGATCCTGCTTGATCAAAACAAAGCTAAAGCGATCCACGACAGTTTAGGGTTTTCACCGCATAACCGGAACGTCCTACGTGCGATCGGGCCTAGCAGCTACGGAAGATGATGCAAACCACCCCTACGAGAGGCCTAAAAACCAACATAACGTTGATTCCCGGAACATCCCTTGCAGGGACGGTGAACAACACCTAACGCACTACCGGATCGTCCGACCCCAGCATAAGGCCTAACTATGCAGATATTAAACTAATCCCTGCGGAGCAAGGAGCAACTATAACGGATCGGATCTACTAAGTAACGAACAAGCAAGATGCTGCCCTTACACCTGGATAGGTGTAAGGGCAGCTAGGTGTCGAGGGACGGCATTGCCACGCAAATATGCACGAGAAAGCATGAATGCAAGCCCTTAAACACCTAATGATAAATAGTACCGCTCGCCATCAACAAGGCTTCAGCACGAGCAGTACAAGGTAAACGAATAAACGTATACTGCCTAGATCGCAGCATGGTGCTTACCCGGGAGAAACCCTCGAAGAAAGGGGTGGCGATGCGCCTGATTTGTGTTGGTTGAACGATGATTGTCCTCCTTTTCCGATAACCCTAGATACATATTTATAGTCCAAGGGACTTTCTAATTGAGGCGTGCACCAACCGTGCACGGCCAGACTCTATCTTTTTAATCTAAACACGATACGATCTACTATATTACAGATACATGGGCAGTTAAGCCCAAACTCTCAGCGCAGGGCCGCTTCGAAGATGCTCCACGTGTACGTCCTTCAAGCCCATCTCCACTTACGGCCCATCTCCTGATTTGGCCAGTGGTAACACATGCCCCCTGGTTTTGATAATGATAATTGCAAAACCATCTCTCCTCAAAGGGTCATGTCGTGGCAGAGCAGAACCGTCGCAGTATTCTCCATGATGATGTCTTGCCTTCTCAACTTCCCTGCACGATTTGACGGTTCTGGCACCACGTCCTCGGGAACTGCTTAGGCATTAAACCACTATATCCCCCTTTTTATTTGGCCACTTCCTGTAGTTCCCCTCTTCATCCCCCTGCTCCACAGTAGCCATCGGCAAAAAACCCTCCTTAGCCCCCATGGATTCTTCCTCCTCCTCCGTCTCCTCTGGCTGTCTCTCCAGTCCTCCTCCTCCGAGCTCGAGCAGGAGGTCGATCTGATGGCCATCTACGAGGCCCGCGCCCCAGAGCATTGGGACGCGCGGGACTGGGACTCCTCCAACGAGTCGGAAGACGACGAACCCCTCACCGACGGGGAAGAAGACCTTCAGTTCCTCATTGACGGGGAGCTGGAGGCAACAAGCGAGGACGACCTCTTCCCCTGGGAGGGGAACTTTTCCTCCGACGAGGAGGAAGAAGAGGAGGAAGAAGACGACGACTCCCTCGAGGGTTACCCACCAGCGAAACGCCTCCGTATGTGGTGGGACGACGACGACAGCGATGATGAAGAAGAGGATGAAGCTCCAGCAGAGGGCTTCGGGAGCAGCGACGAGGAGCCCGTCGGCAGCAGCGCCGATGGGAGCTCCGAAGATGATGATGAGGGCAGTGACGGCCCGTAGACTAGGATCTACTAGTGTAGGCCTAGCAGTAGTAGATTGGTCAATAGACCCTTCTTTTGTTCTCCCTTTCTTAAGCAATCGGCTCTTCCTTTGTAAGAAATCTGGTTTATCAATGAAGAATTTCTCCAATTTGATTTTACCGATTCTTTTTTATGCTAATTTAGCCGATTGTCAACTCGATCGATGTTTAATGAGCCGATCTCCACGCATCGATCCCCCATGATCCACTCTTCATCTTTTTGACATCGGAGTGATCGTGAATTTGGTCAATGCTCAATAAATCAATGTCTGCGGGACCAGCCGATGACTCTTCAATCGGCTTCTAAAAACAGAGCATCCACGAGGCCAGCTGCCCCCCGAGCCTCAGCCGAGGTGAAAACAGTGATGAGGACCCGTAATTTAGACAAACAGTCCCGGGCTTGATCACGTCTGAAAGAGATATCACGCAGGGCCAACCAGCCGATCACCTTTCTTCCATTGTCGGCCGATACTTTAGATGACCACCCATAGCTCAATGAGCAACAGGCTGTCTTGGATACCAACTCTCTCCTGACAGCACTGCCAAACTGGCAACGAGGCAACTTTGAGCACTTGTACTAGAGTCGATGGCTGTGCATCGGCTTTGCACCATGAGACACCTCAAACAGGATCATGACTCTTACCAGCCAACCCAGCGGGCTGGTAATCTGGTTTTGGGCAGGTGTCTACAATAGAGCTCTGGGCTTGTCGCTCAATTGACTTGTATGCGGAAACTGATATTTTTGCGACATCAGCACCATTCCTCAGACAAGCTGTGATGCAGAGCCAGCTGATTCCGAAAAAATCGGCTTCCTTTAGCAAAGGATCCTTCAGGGCAAACTGCCCCCCGAGCTTCTTCCGCTCAAGTCCTGCGCCTTGCTGATCAGATTGGCTCATCATCTTTGGCAGGCTAATGCAGCTCCTGGTGAGGATGTTTCCTGATGCTCTCCCCAACTTTGGTCACAACAACCTTTGACAGTAACGCCGACCAAGTCACCACCTTAGCCAAACCTTAAGCAAAAAATGCCATAGCCGATTGCTTCATCATCGACTGTCCTCCTGGTCTTAGAAGAGACATGCTCCTTCGTCGGGCTCACCCTTACCCTGAACTGCATGTTTGTGCTGCTCCTGTGGTTGATCAGGGTCGTGATCCCTTAAACTTGCCCCAACCGATATCGCCAACACATGTCTGCCGCTTCTGCTAGCACTGCTGGACTTGAAGGTTTGCTAACGGAGCCAACAACAATTCCACTGAGGGGCTCCTTCAGTAGAGCCTCGCTACATAACTTGATTACTGCTCCATTAGGCCTCTTTCCTTGAGTCGATGTCCGCGCATCGGCTTTGCTAATTTTTAATTCGATGTCCGATTGCATCGGTCCCTTATACTTGAGCTATTCTGCTAGGCATTTGACATGCATTCTCAGCTTCGTATCCTCGTATCCTCGTATCCTCGTGTCTTATCCATCTATGTGCCCCCCGAGCCGATTCTGTCAAGTAATTGATGGTATCGGCTCTTCAGCATCTGTTGGATCAATGCTGAACACAGACAAAGGTAGGTTGAGGATAATTTTGGCCGATTGCGGGAATCGGCCTCCCTTTCCATTGCAATGTTTGACGATGGTTTGCAACTTCTTGGATTTCCACTGTAGCTACGTGGCATGCTGGAGATAAGATCCTTGCTTTTCATTTTTTTGAGGGCCGATCTCAGGGATCGGCCTTGCCACGTACGTCCAATGTCTTGGACCTGCTACTCCGTTAGGCCGGTGGATAAAACCAGCCTTACCCCATTTTTCGAAGCTTCGATGCGCTCACAACCCTCTAAACTGATTCCAGAGAGCGGCTCTTGGTTATCTGCTTCCCACACGCTCATGGCAGCTAACGATATCTCGATTGAGTCATCCGCCTGAACGACTTCCACTTCATCTCCATCCCACTGTATGATGCATTGGTGCATCGTAGACGGAATGCAACAGTTAGCATGAATCCAATCCCTTCCCAATAGGACGGCGTAATTGCTTTTGCTGTCGACGATGAAGAATGCGGTAGGTATGGTTTTCCGGCCTACAGTAAGCTCTACATTCAGAACACCTTTCGCTTCTGACGCCTGGCCGTTGAAGTCGCTTAATGTGATGTTGGTCTTGATCAGATCATCGCTGGAATGCCCCAAACGTCGTAGCATGGAATACGGCATTATGTTGACTGCCGCTCCGGTGTCAACCAACATCTTGCTGACAGGCTGCCCGTTGATGTAACCCCTCAAGTATAGGGCTTTCAAATGCCTGTAGCTTCTATCTCGTGGCTTCTCAAAGATAACTGGTCGTGGACCGCAGTCGAATTGAGCCACTGAAACTTCCTCGTCGCTTGGAGCGCGAAACTCCGACGGGAGTATAAACACCATGTTTGTGTCAGCCGATGTCTCTGCATCGGCATCAGCCGATGCCTGTGCATCGGCTTTCGCCTGTTTTGGGCGCCATACTTTCTTTGGCGGGCGCGCCTTCGTCTCCAATGTTTGCTGAATTTTCACGGCCAGATCGGGCCGTGCTCTTCTCAACGTGTACAGGTACTGTGCCTCGGCTTCTTCCAGGTTTCGCAGCCGCTGCACTCTACGCTTCTGAGAGTGGCTGAGTCCATCAGGGCACCACCTTGGTCGGTGATACCTATCTTCTTCTCCATCTGACTCCTCGAAGTCTTCTTCTTGAGATGACTCAGCTCGCTTGTTATGAGGTGGGAGAGGCCCTAGCGCTCGAACACTGAATCTACATTTGTCCTCTTCCTTTGCTGTTTGCACTCTGGGCAGTTCTCGATTGTTGGCAATCGGCTCATTCCTGAGTCCCAGCAATGTTTGAAGAAGGGACAGTTCCAGTGCTTATCCACGTTGTCTTGCTCCCTTGACCTTCCTCTGTGACGTTCGTACCCGTCGTTGTTCCTGTCGTGCTGACGATACCTCCTGACTGCATCAGACCGACGATATCTTTCATCGTCCTCGTCGTAGCACCGACGTCGGTCATACTGCTGCTCACATTTGTTGAGGAGATGCACGGAGAGTGGGCGTTGATACCGCGTGCTTCTCACCTCCTCCTCGGTTAGGTACCGTCTGTCATCATCTTGGGGCCGGTCGCATGGAACGGCCTCTTCTTTATCTTTGCCACGAGAGTGGCTGCTCTCTGCTTTGTCCGCGCTATGGCAGTTCACCAGCCTGGCCATGTTGACACTAAAGGAGAACCCTGGCTCCCTTATGGAGTGGCTGAGATCTACTGTGTTGACGCCATGCGACAGACACGTGTTTCCTTTGAGCTTGATGTTGTGAGAACGGGTTGTCTCAAAGGAGCCGATGAGCTCGGCTTCACAGATGGCCTTCAGCTCATCGTATTTCTTCTTGTGCTCCGCAGGGAGATCCTTGTATGTGATTTGCTCCTCTGCCATCTCGGATGTCGGTGTTGACGTGGATGTTGCAGAAGAGGTCCCACCGGGCGTGCCAGAATGTGTTACCCTCCAAAACCCACCGACGGGCAATGGCTAAGCAACACGAAGAGCCGGGAGGCTCCCAAGGCTGCTTAGTGGACCCTGGCACCTCGCGTCGTCCCGCAAATCTTCCAGCCACGTCCTGGCGGTTGCTAGGGCGTGCCACCTGACCTAGACCCGATCAGGAAGGTGTTAGAGTGCTTCGATTGTTCCTGCATGGTAGACACGTAAACATTAAATACGAGCCCTATCGGCTCTCAGGTTGCCCTGTGGATCGGCTCAAGGAGCCGATCGCCCCATGTTTCACGTTGGATTTACAATGGCATGGGGATCCTGCTTGATCAAAACAAAGCTAAAGCGATCCACGACAGTTTAGGGTTTTCACCGCATAACCGGAACGTCCTACGTGCGATCGGGCCTAGCAGCTACGGAAGATGATGCAAACCACCCCTACGAGAGGCCTAAAAACCAACATAACGTTGATTCCCGGAACATCCCTTGCAGGGACGGTGAACAACACCTAACGCACTACCGGATCGTCCGACCCCAGCATAAGGCCTAACTATGCAGATATTAAACTAATCCCTGCGGAGCAAGGAGCAACTATAACGGATCGGATCTACTAAGTAACGAACAAGCAAGATGCTGCCCTTACACCTGGATAGGTGTAAGGGCAGCTAGGTGTCGAGGGACGGCATTGCCACGCAGATATGCACGAGAAAGCATCAATGCAAGCCCCTAAACACCTAATGATAAATAGTACTGCTCGCCATCAACAAGGCTTCAGCACGAGCAGTACAAGGTAAACGAATAAACGTATACTGCCTAGATCGCTAGATGCGATCTAGGCAGCATGGTGCTTACCCGGGAGAAACCCTCGAAGAAAGGGGTGGCGATGCGCCTGATTTGTGTTGGTTGAACGATGATTGTCCTCCTTTTCGATAACCCTAGATACATATTTATAGTCCAAGGGACTTTCTAATTGAGGCGTGCACCTAACCGTGCACGGGCCAGACTCTATCTTTTTAATCTAAACACGATACGATCTACTATATTACAGATACATGGGCAACTAAGCCCAAACTCTCAGCGCAGGGCCGCTTCGAAGATGCTCCACGTGTACGTCCTTCAAGCCCATCTCCACTTACGGCCCATCTCCTGATTTGGCCAAAATCGGGTGGTAACACTTCAGGGCATCAAACAATGTCGCTGAGTATGAAGCTCTGATACACGGGCTTAAGGTCGCAAAAGAAATCGGAGCGCTCCGGATCATTTGCTACGGCGATTCAGATCTGGTGGTGCAACAGTGTTCCGGAGATTGGGATGCAAAAGATGCCAACATGGCCTCATACCGGTTTCATGTGCAAAAGATTGCCGGCTTCTTCGAAGGGTGTGAGTTTCACCATGTACCGCGGGCTGAAAATGAAGCCGCGGATGCTCTATCCAAGCTGGGCTCATCTAGGCAAGAAATTCCACCCGGAATAGCCTTGGCACATCTAAGAGTTCCATCAATCAAGCCAAGCCCGGAGTCGGAATCAATTTTCGTACCGGAGTCGCATGTGGTGCCAATGGAGATTGACGAAGGAAACCCGGGGACTGCTCCGGCAAACTCGGGGACTGTACCGGTAAACTCGGGGACTGCGACGCCCATGCCGGAGGAGGCAATGCTCGTGGACAGCATGGACATAGACATGCCGGTGTTCGTGGTTAGAGAAGCGCCATCTTGGGTTAAACCTATTAAGGAATTCCTGGTCAACGGCACCTTGCCGGTTGACGAAAATGAGTCCAGAAGGATACAGAGGAGGTCCAAAGCTTACACTATCATCAACGGTGAGGCATACAAAAGAAGTGTTACCGGTGTCCTCCAAAGATGTGTGGAGCCGGAAGAAGGAAGAGAAATGCTTGAGGAGATTCATCGAGGAGAATGCGGGCACCACGCCTCGGGGCACTGGTGGCAAAAGTGTTCCGGCATGGATTCTATTGGCCAACGGCTTTGGAAAATGCGGAGGATATGGTAAGAAAATGCAATGGGTGCCAGAGGTACGCCAAGCAAAACCATACCCCAGCATCCGGTTTAAAAACCATACCGCTAACTTGGCCATTCGCTGTCTGGTGCCTGGACATGGTTGGACCATTTAAAACCGCAAGGGGAAACATGACCCACATCTTGGTAATGGTGGATAAGTTCACCAAGTGGCTGGAAGTGAAGCCTATCGCAAAATGTGATGGCCACACAGCGGTAAAGTTCCTAAAAGATGTAATTCTGCGGTATGGATACCCGCACAGTATCATAACTGACAATGGCTCAAACTTTGCTCAAGGAGAGTTCAAACGATTTTGTGAAGACAAGAACATCCGGTTGGATTTGTGCTCAGTGGCGCACCCACAAGGCAATGGCCAAGTTGAAAGAACGAATGCTTTGGTACTTTCCGGTATCAAACCAAGACTCATTGATGCAATGGAAAAATCGCCGGGATGTTGGATCGATGAGCTACCATCAGTGCTGTGGAGTCTAAGAACAACTCCGAACCGGTCTACCGGATACACGCCATTCTTCATGGTTTATGGGGCAGAAGCGGTCATACCAACCGACATTCTCCATGATTCCCCAAGGGTGCAGCTCTATACCGAAGAAGAGGTAAAGGAGGCCCGGGAAAATGATGTGGACTTGCTAGAAGAAGCAAGAGAACTAGCTCTGGCAAGAACAGCCATTTATCAGCAAAACCTCAGACGCTATCATAGCCGGAAGGTTAATCCAAGAGTGTTCCGAGAAGGGGACCTGGTGCTACGCCTAGTGCAGCGCACTGAAGGCCGGCATAAGCTTTCCCCTCCATGGGAAGGACCTTTCATTGTGAGCAAGGCGCTCCACAATGATGCCTATTACCTAATTGATGCACAGGAATGGAAGAAAGGAAAGGCGGACAAGTCAGGAGAGGAGACCAAACGCCCATGGAATGTAGCTTTGTTGCGTCCTTTCTACTCTTGAAGTGGTGCTGTAAGAGTTCCTTTTTGTACCTTAATTGCTATGAATAAAAGATGTCGGAACCTCGAATGAATCTCGGGGACTACCCTTACTAAGTTGCATGAAACATGTTTATTTTTTCTGTTGCCGGTTGCTTATTGAATGTTTTTTCTTTCCGGTTTAGTAATGTGCTAGACCATACCGGAGTCTTCGACTCTGCTGTTGTCCATAACTTGGCTTCATGGCAAGCAAGATAAACCGGTAGGGGGTAAGCACATGAACTGCGGAAGGAGATCACGAAAGAACAATCCGGAAAAGTTTAACTAACCCCGGTTATACCGGTTTTTTGCAAAAATTTCGAGTTATTTCTAAGTTCAAGAAAATGCTTGCTTGGTAAAAGAACTTTGTGCTCATACGCCAAAAATGCCCAGAGAAGGTAGGCAGAGCCAAGGCAAAAGAGCCAAGTATGCATCAATTGGATGCGGAAACAATTTCGGAATCATTGCAGTGCAAGAAAAAGCAAATCAACAAGCAAATATCTTAAGACAAACATAACTTAATAAGTTACCGGTACAGCTTACCGGCATAGAATGTTGCAGCACAAACCAAAAGGTTAAGTTTTATCTTCCATCATAAACCCCGGCATACCGGGGTAGAATTTAATGAGTTTTGTTACACAGTAACCAGGGACAGGTAGTATCTTTTCACAACGCCAAGTTAGGCAGCAGGGGCTTCAGGGGGAGCAGCGCCGGCATCAGGAGTTGGCGGTGGCACATCCTCGCCTTCATCTTCCTCCTCCTCGCTCAGATAATCTTTGACATCTTCAGGAGGGGGGATGAAGGTGCGCATTTCAGCGTACTCCGCGATGTGGTACGCGCGGTCCTGCCGCTTAGCGGTAAGGACCGGGTCCACACCAGTGGGAGCACCTTCACGCACGCCGACGAAAGCATCCAGATCCAGCTCCGGATACCAAGAGCAGGCAATGCGGAGCGCTGAGTCCGCTCCGGCGCGGGCAGCAGAGCACTGCCACTCCCGGATCCTTCTGCAGGCACCTTTTAACCGGTCGCTGATGAGGGAGAAGGTCTCCGGCACCGCTTCACCAGGCCAAAGGGTCTTGAAAAGCTGGGAGGCTACTTCAGGGATGTCGGAAAGGTTCCGATCCACTGAGCGCATGTGGGAGATCCGCGCGCTCAGAGCAACCAAGTGATCATAAGGATCCCAAGGTGCACCCAAGTTGTTGCCGGCCTGCTGTGCCCGGTGCTCCGCAACCTTCTTTATGGCATGAGCCTGGGAGTCCGGAAAGAGCCCTACAAGACAAACGAAAGCTAAGTATATGATACCGGAATGAATAAGCTTGTAAGCAGAAACCGGAAAAGAGAAAAGGAGAAACATACGAAGGGCAAGCGCGTCAGTCCGCGTGACCAGAAGGTCGTACTCCTTCTGTTCCGCTTTCAGCCGCGCAACCTCGCCCTCGGCTGCTTTCTGGGCCTTCTTGGCCTCCTCCGCGGCAGCTTGTGCGCTTTGCGGCTTTGCCCTCGGCTGCTTTTAGCGCCTTGGCGCCCTCTTCCAGCTCTGCCTGCAACACCACATTGGCGTTGCCGGCATCCTCCAGCGCCTCGTTAAGCCTGGCCTCCGCGGCAGCGGCCTTCAGCTCCTCAGCATGCCGGACTCCGGCCTGAATAGCCTGATCCTTGAGCTCTCTGGAGATCTCCTTCTGGGCCTCCAGGGCCTTCTGGTGATCCCGGATGAGCTGCTTCTTTTCAGCTAAAGCCGGAAAAGAGGATGTTAGCAAAAAACACAAAGACAGATGAGACATAGAGAAGCAAGTTAACCGGAAAGATAGAAGTTGTACCTTGGAGTGTGGCAATCTGGGCTTTGAGGGCCTCAATGGAGGCTTCCGGAATAGCTGTTGCATGGAAAAACTTGTAAGTAACAAAGAAAAGAAAACTTTCCGGTAAAAAGATGCCGGAGGCACAAGAGATTACCTTGGCACTTGCTGTGCGCCTCAGCAAGGCTCCGGTGCTCCCATAGAAGCTCCTCAAAGAGAGCCTTCCGGGCGTCGGCCGTGCTCTGTTTAAGGAAATGATGTTAGCAAAGAACAAAGGATTTTAACCCGAAATTCGGGGGCTGGTTATGCCGGCTTCGTGCATTTCTAGTAAGTTTTGCGCTAAGAGCAAGCTCTCAACCCAAAACTCGGGGACTGGGAGTTTGCGGTTTACTATGAGAAAGATGCCGGTTTCAGAAATTCTTTAAAAGAAAGTTTTGCGCTAAGAGTTGCACTCTAAACCCAAAACTCGGGGACTGGGAGTTTGCGGCGTCTTTTAAAAGAGAGTTTTGCGCTAAGAGCAAGCTCTCAACCCAAAACTCGGGGACTGGGAGTTTGCGGTTTACTATGAGAAAGATGCCGGTTTCGGAAATTCTTTAAAAGAAAGTTTTGCGCTAAGAGTTGCACTCTAAACCCAAAACTCGGGGACTGGGAGGATAGACAAGATCCGGAAAGAAGAAAACCGGCATCAAGAAAATTTACAAGAGAGTTGATAGAACTTACCACCACGTTGGCGGTGGCGTCGTACCACGCGCTGTCGAACTCCTTCACGGCACGCTTGAGGCGCGAGAAGTGTTCTTCAGTAGAGCGAGGGCCGGCAGGATCTGGCGCTGGGAGGCGGTCCTTCCCCAAGCCGCGGGTAGCTGCGGAGATGTCCGCATCATTCCAGCGCTGGGCGTAAGGGAGGAGAGGCCCCAAGTCTTGGCCCCCGCGCTTCAGCTCAACGATCCGGCCCAAGAGGCCGGAAGGTTTGTCTTGGACCACCACGGCAGCAGGCCCGACGTGCAGCACTAAGGGCTGCGAGCCGCTTGAGGCGCTGCCATCCGCGGCCTTTCCGCGGGACGCCCCCGGCTTGAGATAGTCGGTGATCTTGAGGGACGCCGGCGGCGGCTTAGGCGCGGTCGCAGAAGCTCCTTGGGTCGGTGGAGGCGTTGGCGTGGGCCCGGTTGCCTCAGGAGCATAGGTTTCCGGTGGCGGCGTCGGTTCTGAAGTTGCCGGCGCGGAAGCTTCCGGCGCGGCCTTGGAGGAAGTCTTTTTCCTTTTCCGGCGCCCATGTTGCTGGCGCCGGTGTCTTGGGTCTCTGGAGGGGAGGCAAAGTCCTCCTCCGCGCGGGGATCTGGCGGTGTAGGGGCCGCGCGCCCCGAACTTGTTGTGCCCCCCAGAGGGGAGGCAGAGGTGTTGCACCAGATGGTGCCGGGCTGGAATGAGGAGGAGGAGTCGAGGTCCTGGCCGAGCCGGCAGAGCCCTCAGGCCTGGGCCAAGCTTGAGCGCGGGGCTGAAAGAGAGAAAAGAAGAAGGTTGGGAAAAAAGCAACCGGAAAAGAACTTGGTGAAAACAAAACAAGCAGAAAAGAGAAGCCTTACCCGGTAGCCGTCGGCATCTGCTTGCCCTTGTGGCGCCTCATGGCAACGACCTTACCCGCGACAGGTTCGGTCCGGAAGCGCTTGGCAGGAGGAGCTTGGCTTGAGCCGGCATCAGAGGCCGGCGTCTTGTTCTTCTGGCCCTGGGCCATGAGTTTGTCCACAAACTCTTGGCCTGCCTCGGCCTGCAGCGGCGCCACGTGCTCATGGACCTGTGGGTTGAGGTTGGCTGAGGGCACATCTACAGAAGAACAATAGCAAAAGAATATGAGAAGTATAAAAGAAAAGCTACCTCAAGGATGGTCAGTTCATCAGACGAACCGGAAGGTTCCGGCGGAGCCTTGCCAAGGCGCGCGGCTGGAGTCCGGCCCATCTTCAAGTCACGCCAGAAAATGACGGGGTCGGGGTCAAACTTGTCAAGACCGCGCTTCCGGCAACGGCCTCGCCTGTCGGATTCGATGCCGGGGAAACGGTCCTTGGCCTGAAGAAACAAAAAAGAAAGAAGAGGTTAGCCGCAATAAAAGCTTCCGGAGAACCGACCCGAGTTGTGTAATTTCTTACTTCTTGGGTCGGAGGGTTAGTAGAGCTAAGAGGCCGGAGGCCCCATTCCCAGTCTTCCGGCATGGAGGTCTGGCAGATCTGCCTGGCCTTAAGGACGACGTCCTTCTTGCTGAGAGGGAGGCCGGTGATCTTGGTAGGATCGCCGGGGCCATACATCTCGCACATCTTGTGGGCGCGGCGCTTAAGAGGAAGCACCCGGCGCGAGATGAAGGTGCGGATGATGTCGTCAGAGCAGAGGTTGGTGTCCTTCATCCGCTGTTTCATGAAGCGTATGATCCGGTTTGTCTCGTTGTGAGACTCCTTCGGATTGTAGCTCCAGTTAGTTTTGGTGGGCGGCGCCGGATCAAAAGGAGGCAGATCAATGAGATCTGCGGCGCCGTTGTTCCTAACATAGAAAAAGGTCCCTTGCCAGAGCCGGCATGACTCGAGACCGGAAAACTTAAAGAAGGGGCTCCCCTGACGGGAGCCAATGATGCAGGACCCGCATTGTACGGGGGGTTTGGGTTTCGGAATGTCTAAGCCCTGAACGGAATTAATCCGAAGGGCGAAGAATCGAGCAAACGTCTCGCGAGTGGGACGGATGCCGATGTATGCCTCCATGAAAGTGACATAGCAAGAGAGATAGAAAATGGCGTTGCCGGGAAGATGGTGAGGTTGGAGTTTGTAGAAGTCAAGGAAACTCCGGAAGAAAGAGGAAACGGGGAGGCCGAAGCCGCGCTCAAAATGAGCAAGAAAGACGACGTACTCGCCGGGGTTGGGCACCGGCTCGATCTCGTCGCCGGGAATCCGGCAGGATACTCCTTCCGGAATCCTCCGGGACCGGTATAACCAGTCAATCTCATACTCACTCACGCTGGAGCCCATCCAGGCTCCGCGGGTGATCTCGGAACAATCAGCGCCGGAAGCTTGGCTAGAGCTACCGGCATCTTGTTCTTGGCCGCTATCAGTTTCCATCTGCGCTAGATCTGCGCTGACCCCGTCAGATGCGGGATCTTCCGGGTTACTGGAGGAAGAGGTGGAAAGGTATTGTTCGGAAGACATTCAGATTTGAGAGCTTCCGGTATCTACTCGGAAAAACAAATTCCCCAAGAACTACCCCCGCGAGAAGATCTATGAAAGAGAGAAAAAGCAAAGAAAAGGAAAGAATAAATACGTTTTCAACTCAAGATCTGAACTGCAAGCAAAAGAGGAGAAAACACGAGTAAGGCCTAACCTGAGGCGGCAGAGTCGCAAGGGGAGAGGTTCGCCGGCGTTTGGGCGAGCTTGCTGTAGGCAGGGAGGTCCGGCGGCGGCGAGGCGGAGAAGAGCTTGAAGGAGCGCCAATGTCGCGGCCGAGAAGAAGGCGCCACAAAAGTTCTTCCCGCGGCGAAGTCCGGCGGCGTCCGGCGGCGCACTGGCGAAGATTTGCTCGGCGGCGGAACTTAAGCAAGCAAATGGAGCGGCGGAGGCGTACGAACGAGGAGCAGCAGTGCGCAAGGAATGGGAGAATGCGAAGAAGAAGAAGGAGAAGGGGCGGCTTGCCCTTATAAAGAAAAAGAGGTGGGCTGAAAAACCGCCGAACCGTAGCGGTTCAGCCCGTGGGCCGCGACGGTTCGCCCCGCGTATCGCCACGTGGCGCGATGATACACGCGCGGAAGAAAAGGGCCACAGGGAGGCACACACGGATCCGGAGAAGTGGTTGGGATCCGCTGTGGATCAATTAATGCGCGCGCGGAAGCCGAACGGAAGTGACTACTGACACTGGCGCGTCAGTCACAGTGCGCATGTCACTGACAGGTGCGGGACCCGATATATTCTCGACTTCGCCGAGGAAGTGTTAAATGAACAAGATGCCGGAAGATAAGCAGCCGGAGAATGCCTTGCAAAGAAAGAGGGCATAAGTCCGGGCAAAGATGCCGGAGCCAAGCAGAGTGCCGGATAAATAAAACCGGTATACAAGAACATGGGAACCTGGCATGGTCTGTTGGATAGAATCCGCCAGACTATACCAGCTTCGGGGACTAATGTTGGGGGGATGACCCCCGGTATGCCAAAGGCATGCCAAACCGGATGGTCTTATCCATCAAGATACCGGTTTAATATTTATACCGGAACTCAAAGTTAGGAATTTGGCTAAGTAAGCTAAGCCGGTATCCCCAAGAGGGGTATACCGGAACCAGGAAGGAAAGATACCGGCACCGGAAGGAAGAGCATGTCGGCTGGCTGGTCAAAGATTCCGTCAGGAGCTAAAAGACAAGGATGAGCTAAGCAAAGTAGCTTTAAACGAAGGCCTGAAGACAAAGAAGAGGATGACGGCCAAAGAAGCCGGAGGACGTCAGCCTCCCTGTTTAAAGAAGACCCCGGCGTCATCTATGATTAAAGTAGCTTTATAAAGTATCTTTGTAAAGTAGTTTGTCTAGTCAAAGATTCCATTAGGGTTTCTTGTCCTGTAAGCCACCCTCTCCCCTATATAAGGAGAGGGGGCAGCCTCTTTCATACGCGCGGAGCAATAGAGAAGATAGAGAGAGAACCTTGTAAGCTTGAACCTGTAACCTGTGGAGATCAATGAAAATGGTGATCTAGAGCGAGTTCTTCCTTGTGTCTTTCTTCTTCAACCTCTGGCCTTGGCCAAGTTCTTGAGGAAACCATCCGGAAGTTCGTCCCATCTAGTCACAAACCCTCCCCCGAATCCTCTAGCGTCCATTCGGCCCCAACATAAGCCATCCTATGGCATCTGTTTGTTCACCACGACGACAAGGGATGGTGGAGGCATAAGCCAAGTTCTTACTCAAGTTATGTCTTACCTAATGAAGGTGGGGGTGGGTGCCTATTTATAGGGAGCCACTAAGGAGGGGTAGTTTAGGGAAACAAGGGGTACATGAGCCTTGGCCCGAATTGACTTGTGGCAGGCGCCTTCTTGGCGACCTCGGACGCTCTTCTTCCTTCTTCTCTTCCATGCCTCCGTGACCTCGGCCTTGAGTGTGGTTCTTGACGTTGACGCACATGATGAAGCGAAGACCGTAGGTCGGGCTGCATCATCTCCCCCCACTTGAAAAAGAGTCGTCCTCGACGATGAGTCTTCATGAATGTGTAGAGGAGGTAGATGACACCAACACTTGAATGTCCCTTCACTTGTCAAGAGCCCTATGAATAGCACAAGAGAAGCAAAGGAGCAATCAAAGCGTAGCCAAAGTTCAATGTATTTAGGAAGAGGGCGCAAGTAGAAGGAGGTCACCTTATCAAAGTGTCGGTGTGCTCTCATTGAGAGATCTTGTGTAGTGGAAGTGTGCGGGCAAAACCACTCATTGGAGCTCACTTGTATCATGCTCTCAAGAGCTCTTTTTGTCAACTCGTGCTCAATCGAGGTTGACATTGGAGTTTGGGTACCTACACACATGTTAGATAACAAGAACAACGTGTGTGCATGGTATATGAACACATCATCCATCATGATGCGCCATTTCTTTTGCACATCACCATTAGCGGTAAGCAAGATATTATAGTACACATGGTGAATATGCGAGGAAAACTTCGGAACATGCTCAACATGGATATATGCAAAGTCTCCAAAATTTGAGAGAGCTATGGGGGCAATCTCATTTACAAGCATATTAACACTATTGCAAGCCAAGCATTGGAAAGAGAAATTGTTCATCATTTTGGTTGCATTAATGGGAGAATATTGCAAGCATGTAGCACAAAACATGTTCAACATTTTATCATGGTTGTCAACAAACCTAGGGAAAGAGCAATTGGTCATCAAGGTTGTCACAACACAAGCATCAATGTCCTCATTGCAATCAACACATGGGAAAGAGAAATTGTTCGACAAGTTGGATGCAATGGGAGATATATTGAAACACTCATAGCATGGCATGGTCATGTTATCACAAGCAATCAAGTCCACATGATCAACAATGTTATCAAGCAAAGCATCACATGGGAAAATGAAAGAAGCATATGACATAGCGTTTGTATCATCAAGATCATGCATGCACTCATCAATCTTCATGTCCACTAGTGGGATCATGGCATCATCAACACCCATATAGGTACCTTTGTAGTCTCGCTCATATGAGGTAGGTGTTGTGGAAGTGGTAGGCTCCATGTGGCCTCCATGTTCATCTTCAAGCAACAAGCATGGTGTGATATCATCATCTTCATGCACCATGTACATCTTCTCCATGATCGGCGTCTCGTCATCCATGGAACCTAATGAGACACAAGGAAACACACTAGAGGTAGAGGGTAAGATGTTAGAATTGAAAATGGCCTCACATGACCTATCAACTACCACTCTCATCTCACTTGGTGCATCACTCATGCTCTCGAAGTGGAGGCACTCAAGCTCACATATAGTGGATTCACTCATCTCACATATAGTGGAGTCGCTCATCTCACATATAGTGGAGTCCCTCATCTCCATGGCAATGGCGTCGTCGATGTCCGAGCAACCTAGCAAAGAGGAAGACAACACAAGAGGAGTAGAGGTTAAGTTGTTAGAAATCCAAGTGTCCTCACTCAACTCATGGGGTGTGTCACTCATGCTCTCAAGGTGTTTGAAGTATGCGTTGCACTCGGCTTTATCTTTGGGTGTCATTTGGGCTTCTCGAGCATCTAGCTCGGCGAAGTATGCTCTCATCTCGGCTTGCTCTTGTGGGGTCATCATGTATATATCTCACTAGGAAGGTGTATATGTATGTGGTGGAAGGAAAGCTACACAAGTATCTCACCTATCAAGAAAGTATCGGAAAAGTGGTTCAAGTCAAGAGCAAAGCCAAAATGTATCGGGGTTACTCACACACACACTCAAAGCACACGCAAAAGGCTAAGAAACTCTATATGTGGTGGGTAAGGAGTGGATAGCAAACGAAAAAGATCAACGGAAAAGTCTATTGTCAAATGTGGGTAAGATCCAAAGTCAAATGTCAAAAGTGGTGATCTATGTCAAGGAAACACGGAAACACACACAAGAAGATCAATGGGGTTAGCGCGACCAAGGAAGTGAGCAAGCGGTAAAGATGGTCCTAACGAAGACTATATGCTCGGTGTCACGCCAACACAAGAGAGACCGTAGCTTGGTTGCACAAGATAGAAGCAACAAGATTTGCACAAGGGCCACTCTTCTCTTATCTCTCTTAGTGCTCACAAGCTTTGCACTTCTCGATATCGGTAGACACTTTTTCTTTTCTCTTTTTTTTCACTTTTTTTTCTCTATGCTTAGAAGCTTTATTTTTCTCTATGTATATGTCACACTTTTTCTTCTTTTGTGTATCTTTCTCACCGAGCTTGCTTCGGAGCTTTGCTCAACACAACGCACACACACAAACCCTCTCACGGTCGTGACACTTGTGCAATGCTTCGCAACACTCGGAAAGCCACTCTCAATGGGATAGGTACACAAAGAAAGAAACGGGGCTACAAGGGGTGAGGGGTGCAAGTTATACCTAGATGAAAAGGTTAGGCGGTGTCAAGCACACGAACTTGCGATGGTGTCGACGATGGCGGTGTCGAAGTTGCGCCGGAATCCGGGGTGCCGAAGGTGTCGCCGCGGTGTTGATGTAGACGCGGAAGCTTGGTAGACAATCCTTGCACTCCAAAACGGAAACCGAGCAAATTAAGTCAATGCCCGAAAAGTTGGGTCAAAACGAGCGGTCAAAAGTTGGGTTCCAAAAATTGTCAAAAATTAGAGGTGGGCTATGTAGAATATTTCGAGGATGTAGTTAAAATTTGGAGTCAAACGGGCGCCGGAAAGTTGTCAAAATTTGGGGCAAAAAGAGGAGTCAAATGGGACAAAACTGGGTCAAACCCGGTCCAGGAGCCGGTCAAACCGATTGGCCGGACCACCGGTCCGACCGGAGCCGGACGGCGACCGACGCAGAGCCACGGCCTGGTTGGCACCGGTCTGTGCTCCGGTTTCAACCGGGGGGGTCCGGCCAGCGATCCGGTTGACCGGTTGGTGCTGTGGGAGATGCTACACGTGTAGTTGGTGGGGCTCGAGCGGGAGTTGAGCGGGGCGAGCTGCAGCTTGCTGTGGTGTGGATCGAGACGCAAGTGCTGCGGCGGCCGGGCCGAGCGGGTGCAGCGGCAGCTGGGCGCGAGGAGGCCGGCGGATGGGTGGATGTGCGCTGCGAGGTGGCCAGGCGGCGTGGGTGCGGGGGCCTGGGCGTGGGCGCATGGCGTGGCAGCGCGTGTTGGGCCAGGGAGCGGGCAGGGCGGCGGCGGGTGGGTCAGGCGGAGAAGTCAACGGGGGTCGGGCGCGAGTTTGAAGAAGCTGTTCTTCACGGAACCGAGCCAAAGAATGCTCAGAATCACACCCAAATCGATGGAATTAGGAGCTGAAAATTGGCGAAAGTGTAGATCAACACCAATAACAACAGATCTTTGGATCAAAACCACAAAAACGCAACAAATCCGGAGATCAAATTTCGAGCTATTTTTTGGGGCAATTTTTTGGGAAAATTTTTGGGCGAAATTGGAGAGATTCGAGGGTCAAATTCGTGGCAACCTTTGCTCTGATACCATATGATGGGGCCTAAAGTCACGTGTGTGTATGCGTATATATATGTGTGTTTTTTGGCCACCAACGATATATAGATCGAGAGAGAGAGATTGAAATCCCCAAGAATATGTTCAAATATATATTAAAATATATTCACACGAATGATATGCAAGGTATGCCATGCATGCACACTATATATATATATATATATATATTATGAGGCAACTTAATCAAATGTGTTTTCATTCGAGAGAACTTGTCAAAATTGAAGTTAATTAATTTATCAGCGCTAGTTATTTGGCGGCCTGCTTGATGCACAATAATTAAGTGTCGTTGGCCTATATATGTAGGGTTTAATTAGGGTTTAGGGTTAACTAGGGGTTAGGGTTAGGTTTAGGGTTAGGTTTTAGGGTCTAGGGTTTAGTGTTTAGTGTTTAGGGTTTAGGGTTTAGTGTTTAGGGTTCGGGGTTTAGGGTTTAGGGTTTCTTGTTTAGGGTGTTTAGGGATTAGGGGTTAGGGTTTAGGGTTTTATGGTTTAAGGTTTAGGGATCATCGATCGAGTGCGCACACACATTATTAGAGGCACCCGCGCCTTAATTTGCGCATAAAGTGCATGCGCATATATATGTGTGTTTTTTGGCCACCAACGATATATAGATCGAGAGAGAGAGAGAGATTGAAATCCCCAAGAATATGTTCAAATATATATTAAAATATATGCACGAATGCATGCATGGTAGACCATGCATGCACACTAATTATATATATATTATGAGGCAACTTATTAATCAAATGTGTTTTCATTCAAGAGAACTTGTCAAAATTCAAGTTAATTAATTTATCATCGATAATTAGTTGGTCGCCTGCTTGATGCGCAATTAAGTGTCGTTGGCCTATATATGTAGGGTTTAATTAGGGTTTAGGGTTAGCTAGGGGTTAGGGTTAGGGTTACGGTTATGGTTTAGGGTCTAGGGTTTAGGGTTTAGTGTTTGGGGTTTAGGGTTTAGTGTTTAGTGTTTAGGGTTTAGGGTTTAGTGTTTAGGTTTTAGTGTTTAGGGTTTAGGGTTTAGGGTTTCTTGTTTAGGGTGTTTAGGGATTAGGGTTTTAGGGTTTTATGGTTTAAGGTTTAGGGATCATCGATCGAGTGCGCACACACATTATTAGAGGCACCCGCCTTAATTTATAAAAGTGCATGCGCATATATATGTGTGTTTTTTGGCCACCAACGATATATAGATCGAGAGAGAGAGAGAGATTGAAATCCCCAAGAATATGTTGAAATATATATTAAAATATATGCACGAATGATATGCGCATGGTAGACCATGCATGCACACTAATTATATATATATATATATATTATGAGGCAACTTAATCAAATGTATTTTCATTCGAGAGAACTTGTCAAAATTCAAGTTAATTAATTTATCATCGATAATTATATAATTAACTTGATGCGCAATTAAGTGTCGTTGGCCTATATATGTAGGGTTTAATTAGGGTTTAGGGTTAGCTAGGGGTTAGGGTTAGGGTTAGAGTTAGGGTTTAGGGTTTAGTGTTTAGGGTTTAGGGTTTAGTATTTAGGGTTTAGGGTTTAGTGTTTAGGGTTTAGGGTTTAGGGTTTAGGGTTTAGTGTTTAGGGTTTAGGGTTTAGTGTTTAGGGTGTTTAGGGTGTTTAGGGATTAGGGATTAGGGATTAGGGTTTTAGGGTTTTATGGTTTAAGGTTTAGGGATCATCGATCGAGTGCGCACACATTATTAGAGGCACCGCGCTTAATTGCGCATAAAGTGTATGCGTATATATATGTGCGTTTTTTGGCCACCAACGATATTTAGATCGAGAGAGAGAGAGAGATTGAAATCCCCAAGAATATGTTGAAATATATATTAAAATATATGCACGAATGATATGCATGGTAGACCATGCATGCACACTAATTATATATATATATATATATTATGAGGCAACTTATTAATCAAATGTGTTTTCATTCGAGAGAACTTGTCAAAATTCGAGTTAATTAATTTATCATCGATAATTATATAATGCTTGATGCGCAATTAAGTGTCATTGGCCTATATATGTAGGGTTTAATTAGGGTTAGGGTTTAGGGTTAGCTAGGGGTTAGGGTTAGGGTTAGGGGTTAGGGTCTAGGGTTTAGGGTTTAGTATTTAGGGTTTAGGTTTAGTGTTTAGGGTTTAGGGTTTAGTGTTTAGGGTTTAGGGCTTAGTGTTTAGGGTTTAGGGTTTAATGTTTAGGGTGTTTAGGGATTAGGGATTAGGGATTAGAGTTTAAGGGTTTTATGGTTTAAGGTTTAGGGATCATCGATCGAGTGCGCACACACATTATTAGAGGAACCCGCGCCTTTGCGCATAAAGGGCATGTGTATATATGTGTGTTTTTTGGCACCAGCGATATATAGATCGAGAGAGAGCGATGCACATTGTAACGGCCCGGGTAGAACCCCCTGTTAGATTTGATTGTGCTTTTTCTTTTGTGCATCATCATGGCATCATGCATCATACCAACCACATGTTTTTACAAAATAAAACTTATTTTTACAAACCCTATTTTTCTCTTTTCTTGTATTGTTTATAAAACCCACCTCTCCTTCCCGGGCTTTCCTCTCTTTGGCTTTCTTGCTTCTGGCCCAACTTCTTCCACCTCCGGCCCAATCCTTTTCCTCTCCCTGGGCCATACCTCTTCCTGGGCCATACCTCTTCGCCTAAGACTTCCTCCCTCATGTCGCTTTCTTCCTCACGTACCACCACCCCACATGGCGTGTGAGCTCTGTGGTCCTTCCCCCTCTCCCTGGCTCACCTGCTCCCTCCTCCTCTCTTTAAATCCCCATCTGGAGACTCCTGGAAACCCTAGCCTCACCTCCTTCCTCACCTTGCGCCGCCACCTCTTTTTCCCCCTCGTCTCTTCTTCTCTGTGAGTAAAACGAACAAGCACCACCGCCCAGCTCACCATCGCCCCATCGAATCCGGCCGCCCCTTGCCACGCCGAAGCCACCAGGAGATCCGCGGCATCGTCCTCTACATCCTCATCCAAGGAATCGACCTGAGGCGCTTTGTATCAAGCGCACGGTCGCCGATTCCTCCTCCGTCTCCGGCGAGATAATCCTCAATTCCGGTCGCCCTCGTCTTCCTCCGGCCAAACGGAGCACATCTCCGGCTTCCCGTGTACAGGCGCACCCCCGACACCCTCGCGCTCGTCCTGGTTCGCCCCCAGTCGTTGTCCCCGTGTCCAACCTGACGTAGTCTGCGCCATGCGATCAACGTCAAGCTCATCCTCGCCTCTGTCTCCTTCAAGTTTGGTCCAACGTCGTTGTTCAGCAACAACACCATCAGCAGCGCAGTGGTTTGTTCCTTTGTCCCTCACGCAGCATACCCGAGTTCAATTCCTTACGGCTGCAGATTAAATCAAACCGCAGCCTAGCTGGTTTGTCCCCTTTGCCTCCAATTGACAAGTCCTGTGCTCAAATCCCAGGGAGCTGCTTTACACCGACCTGGTCGGTGTATAGCAGCCACCGACCACCCCCAGATCTTTGTTGGGCCGGCCCATGATTTGCGATCTGTTTTGTGGATTCGGTGCGGACGGGCCGGCCCAAGTTTGTTTTTTTTTTCTTTTGTCATTTTTTCTCTGTTTTAAATCTGAACAGTTTCAAATTTGAACAAAATTCGAATTGAACGATTTTTCGATTTCGAACAAATTTTGAAATTGAACGATTTTCGAATTTGAACAAATTTCGAAAATTGAACGATTTTTCGAATTTAAACAAATTTTGAAATCGAACGATTTTCGAATTTGAACAAATTTTGAAATCGAACGATTTTGAATTTGAAATTTTTTTGAAAATTGAACAATTTTCGAATTTGCACAATTTTCGAATTTGAACAATTTTCGAATTTGAACGATTTCCAGATTTGAACATTTTTTAAATTTGAACAAAATTAAGATTCAAACTTTTTAATTTTTTAAATAAAATAAACAGAAAAGAAACAAAAACAAAAAACAGAAAAAAATAGAAAAGAAACAGAAAAGAGAAAGAAAATAAACGTGAAATGGGCCGACCAGGCCGGCCCATACCCCGCGCGCGGGGGTGTGCGGCGCGGGGTAACCACCGACCTGGTCGGTGTATAGGAATTGCCCAAATCCCAGGCTATACAAATTAACCCCAACCTTTTTCTGCTTCACATCCAGATCCGTTGATGGGCCTAGCCCAGTTCTATCTGGCGCAGCTCGCTCCCCACGCGGCCCGAAATTACCCATCGCCGATGCACAGCAGGTCCGGCCTAGTTCCCCTGCTCGTTTTCTTTTTGCTGAAAATGTTCAAATCTTGTGAAATTCATATCTTTCAAACTATAACTCAAAATAAAATGTGTTCTATATGAAAATTGATCAGAAAAATATGAGGAACATGAATATGCCATTCATATGCCTGTTTGCATCTCGCATCCTATCGTGCCATGATAGTTTGTGCATTTCACCTCACATATATGCGGAGTACTTCGCATATTCACCATATCTACTATGATGCTTTGCTTAACGCTAATGGTGATGTGCAAAAGAAATGGACCATCATGATGGATGATGTGTTCATATACCATGCACACACGTTCTTTGCTTTGCCTATTGTGTGTGTAGGTACAAGAATGCCAATGTCAACCTCGATTGAGCACGAGTTGACAAAGAGAGCTCTTGAGAGCATAATTCAAGTGAGTACAAGATCGAACCCGGCTCTAATACCTTTCCCATGCTTTGCATTGAACATGCCGAACAATTTCTCTTTCTTGTGGTTCTTTTGCAAGCATGATGATGTGATTCTTACCGTTGGTGTTGCCTCAAACAAGTTGACCAATTTCTCTTTCATTGGGTTTGTTGGCACACACGGTTGTGCAAATTTTTACTTGATGAACTTTTTGGATGATATGTTGTGTGTTGCAACAAATATGAGGACCAATTTCTCTTTCCAATGGTTTGTGTGCACACATGTTGATGATATTTTGGACACTCTTCCGTATGTGTTTTTGCCAAATTCTCCACTTAGTGCTTCAAGGATGTTGAACAATTTCTCTTTCCGATGCCTTGAATGCAATAATGCACATGAGTTTCTACATGAGATGGACATCATAGTCGTCTCACAATTTGGAGTTTTTGTGTTTCCGTATTTGGAAGATGTTGAAATGGAGTTCTTACACATTGACCTTGCACATGCATTATTCTTGATAAATTTGTGTTGTGCTAACGGTGTTGTGAACATGAAAGGACATGTCATCGATGATGTGCTCCAATATCACACACAAACATACTTTGCTTGGTCTTTGTTGTGTGAAGGTACAAGTGACTTGTGGATGAGCGTCAACGAATGGGTTCAACCCCACACTTCGACTACACAAGATCTCTCCATGAGAGCACATCGACATCTTGCTAAGGTGACCTCCTTCTACTTGCGCTCTTTTGCTAAACCCGTGGAACATTGGCTATGCTTTGAGTGTTGCTTGGCTTTTCTTGTGCTATTGATAGGGCTCTTGACAAGTGAAGCGACATTCAAGCGTGGTTGTCATCTACCTCCTATACACGTTCATGAAGAGCTATCGTCGAGGACGACTCTTTTTCAAGTGGGGGAGATGATACGGGGCGACCTTCGGTCTCCACCGCATCATGTGCGTCAACGCCGACACGTCACGCAAAGGTGAATCTTCTCCTTTATGCGTGCCTACAATTGTCTCTCATGAATGGTATGCTACTTCATCCTCCTTCATATGACCATGATAGGAACACATCGCCAAGTACGGAGGAAGTGGACGACACCATGGAGGCTCGAGGACTCAAGGCCGAGGTCGTGGAAGCATGGAAGAGAACGTCGAGGATAAGGAGACGCGCCAGGAAGACCGGCACTGCCGCACCGCCACTACGCCTGAGGACGACGGCACTGCCGCCCTACCTGCGCCGGCCCTATCGCCCTACCTGTGCTGGCCCTGACGCCCCACTGCAAAGAGCATCAAATCTGAACCCTTTATCCCTTTGTATGCCTAAACTACCCCTCCTTTGGTGGCTCCCTATATATAGGCTCCCACCCCCACCTTCATTAGGTTAGAGTTGAACTTGAGAGAACCTAGGCTCATGCCTCCACCATCCCTTTGGGATTAGGGAAACCCCCTCCTTAGATTATCAAATCTATTGTACAAGGCACTCCTTATATGATTAGTCTCTCACACTTGTGATTCTACCACCGGTCTCTCACTCGTGTGATTCCACCGATCGTATACCGATCTTCCTCTCGGGGATTCTACCGCGTGTCTTTCTCTTGAGAGATTCTATCGGGATAGTGGTTCGGGCTATCGGGAGTAAACCGGAATTGTATCGGGTTGGTGTGTGTTTGCGTGTGTTCATCGTGTTCATCGCCGTGTTCTTCGTGTTCTTCCTCTCCCCCGCCTTTCCCTCGGTCAATTCGTGAGATCGGGCAACCCACGTGGCCTTAGGCCTCATCATATGGTATCAGAGCAAAGGTTGCCACGAATTTGACCCTCCAATCTCTCCAATTTCGCCCAAAAATTTCCCAAAAAATTGCCCCAAAAAAAAAATAGCTCGAAAATTGATCTCCGAATTTGTTGCGTTTTTTGTGGTTTTGGTCCACAGATCTGGTATTACTAGTGCTGATCTATCAATTCCCCAGTTTTCATGCTCTAATTTCGTGTATTCCGTGAGAAATTTGAGGATTTGTGAGGCTATTTTCGAGAGCTGTTCTTCGTGTGTTCGTTCGTGGACGAACTCCATCTGCTCTGCCGGCCGGCCTTGCGGCACTGCCGTCGCGCATCCACCGCCGCCCCTGCCCTGCCTTGCTCCCCGCCTTCAGCAAGCCCATCCGCGCAGCAAGGCCACCACCACGCGCCGCCTCCTCACGCGCCGCCGCCGTTTTCCGCTCGCCCGGCTCAGCCACAGCGTGCGCCCGCCCAAGCTCCTGCTCGCCCAGGCCACCTCCACGCGCCGCTCGCCTCGGGCCACGCACGAGCCCCACCAGGCCACGCCCCGCGCGCTATCTCCCCTTGGCCCGGCCTGGCCCGCCTCCACCTCCGCCTTCCTCGCTGCTGCAGCTCGCCCCGCTGAACTCCCACTCGAGCCTCGCATCACGCACGCGCAGCAGTTTGACCGGAGCAAACCGGGTGGCGCGCCAGCTGGCCTGGTTGAAACCGGAGCACAGACCGGTGCCATCCGGCGTAATCCAGGGGCTCCATCCGGTCCGGGGCCCGGTCTGGACCGGGCACGCCAGTCCCAGATCCGGTTTGACCGGGTTCTGGACCGGTTTGATCCAATTTTCGTCCAATTTGACTCCACTTTTTGCCCCAAATTTTGACAACTTTCCGGAGCCCGTTTGACTCCAAATTTTAACAGCATCCCCCAAATACTCCACATAGCCCATCTCTAATTTTTGACGATTTTTGGAGCCCAACTTTTGACCGCTCGTTTCGACCCAACTTTTCGGGCATTGACTTAATTTGCCCGGTTTCCGTTTTGGAGTGCCCTTGGACCGTGAGAACCGCTTCCGCGCCTACATCAACACCGCGACAACGGCATCGGCACCCCGGATTCCGGCGCATCTTCGACACCATCGTCACCACCACTTCGCCATCGCAAGTTCGTGTGCTTGACACCGCCTAACGTCAATAGGTATAACTTGCCCCCCTCACCCCTTGTAGCCCATTTCTTCCTTTGCGTACCTATCCCATTGAGAGTGGCTTTCCGAGCGTTGCGAAGCATTGCACAAGTGTCACGACCGTGAGAGGGTGTGTGTGCGTTGTGTTGAGCAAAGCTCCGAAGCAAGCTCGGTGAGAAAGATACACAAAAGAAGAAAAAGTGTGACATATACATAGAGAAAAATAAAGCTTCTAAGCATAGAGAAAAAAAAGTGAAAAAAAAGAGAAAAAGAAAAAGAAATAGAAAAGAGTGTGTGTCCACCGATATCGAGAAGTGCAAAGCTTGTGAGCACTAAGAGAGATAAGAGAAGAGTGGCCCTTGTGCAAATCTTGTTGCTTCTCTCATATGCAACCGAGCTACCGTCTCTCTTGTGTTGGCGTGACACCGAGCTTATAGTCTTCGTTAGGACCATCTTGTTACTTAGCTCACTTCCTTGGTCGCGCTAACCCCATTGTTCTCCCTTGTGTGTGTTTCCGTGTTTCCTTGACATAGATCACCACTTTTGACATTTGACTTTGGATCTTACCCACATTTGACAATAGACTTTTCCGTTGATCTTTTTCGTTTGCTATCCACCCCTTACCCACCACATATAGAGTTTCTTAGCCTTTTGCGTGTGCTTTGAGTGTGTGTGTGAGTAACCCCGATACATTTTGGCTTTGCTCTTGACTTGAACCATTTTTCCGATACTTTCTTGATTGGTGAGATACTTGTGTAGTTTTCCTTCCACCATACATATACACCTATCCTAGTGAGATATACATGATGACCCCACAAGAGCAAGCCGAGATGAGAGCATACTTCGCCGAGCTAGATGCTCGAGAAGCCCAAATGACACCCAAAGAAAAAGCCGAGTGCAACGCATACTTCAAACACCTTGAGAGCAAGAGTGATACACCCCATGAGTCGAGTGAGGATGTTTCGATTTCTAACAACTTAACCTCTACTCCTCTTGTGTTGTCTTCCTCTTTGCTAGGTTGCTCGGACATCGACGACGCCATTACCATGGAGATGAGGGACTCCACTATATGTGAGATGAGCGACTCCACTATATGTGAGACGAGTGACTCCACTATATGTGAGCTTGATGAGTGCCTCCACTTCGAGAGCATGAGTGATACACCGAGTGAGATGAGAGTGGTAGTTGATAGGTCATGTGAGGCCATTTCAAGTTCTAACAACTTACCCTCTACCTCTAGTGTGTTCTCTTGTGTCTCATTAGGTACCATGGATGACGAGACGCCGATCATGGAGAAGATGTACATGGTGCATGAAGATGATGATATCACACCATGCTTGCTTGAAGATGAACATGGAGGCCACATCGAGCCTACCACTTCCACAACACCTACCTCATATGAGCGGGACTACAAAGGTACGTATATGGGTGTTGATGATGCCATGATCCCACTAGTGGACATGATGATTTGTGAGTGCTTGCATGAGTTGGATGACCCTATTGCTATGTCATATGCTTCTTTCACTTTCCCTTGTGATACTTGTGATGCCACCATTCTTGATCATGTGGAAGTAGTTGCTTGTGACACATTGACCATGCCATGCTATGAGTGTTTCGATTTCTATCCTATTGCTTGCAATATGTCGAACAATTTCTCTTTCCCATGTGTTGCTTGCAATGATGATGATAATGCTTGTGTTGTGACAACTTTGATGAACAATTGCTCTTTCCATAAGTTTGTCGACAATAATGATCAAACCTTGAACATGTTTTGTGCAAAATGCTTACAATACTCTCCCATTAATGCAACCAAAATGTTGAATACTTTCTCTTTCCAATGCTTGGTTTGCAATGATGTTAATATGCTTGTAAATGAGATTGCCCCCATAGCTCTCTCAAATTTTGGAGACTTTTCCTATGTCCATGATGAGCATGTTCATGTGTTTACCCCGCATATTCACCATATCTACTATGATGCTTTGCTTAACGCTAATGGTGATGTGCAAAAGAAATGGACCATCATGATGGATGATGTGTTCATATACCATGCACACACGTTCTTTGCTTTGCCTATTGTGTGTGTAGGTACAAGAATGCCAATGTCAACCTCGATTGAGCACGAGTTGACAAAGAGAGCTCTTGAGAGCATAATTCAAGTGAGTACAAGATCGAACCCGGCTCTAATACCTTTCCCATGCTTTGCATTGAACATGCCGAACAATTTCTCTTTCTTGTGGTTCTTTTGCAAGCATGATGATGTGATTCTTACCGTTGGTGTTGCCTCAAACAAGTTGACCAATTTCTCTTTCATTTGGTTTGTTGGCACACACGGTTGTGCAAATTTTTACTTGATGAACTTTTTGGATGATATGTTGTGTGTTGCAACAAATATGAGGACCAATTTCTCTTTCCAATGGTTTGTGTGCACACATGTTGATGATATTTTGGACACTCTTCCGTATGTGTTTTTGCCAAATTCTCCACTTAGTGCTTCAAGGATGTTGAACAATTTCTCTTTCCGATGCCTTGAATGCAATAATGCACATGAGTTTCTACATGAGATGGACATCATAGTCGTCTCACAATTTGGAGTTTTTGTGTTTCCGTATTTGGAAGATGTTGAAATGGAGTTCTTACACATTGACCTTGCACATGCATTATTCTTGATAAATTTGTGTTGTGCTAACGGTGTTGTGAACATGAAAGGACATGTCATCGATGATGTGCTCCAATATCACACACAAACATACTTTGCTTGGTCTTTGTTGTGTGAAGGTACAAGTGACTTGTGGATGAGCGTCAACGAATGGGTTCAACCCCACACTTCGACTACACAAGATCTCTCCATGAGAGCACATCGACATCTTGCTAAGGTGACCTCCTTCTACTTGCGCTCTTTTGCTAAACCCGTGGAACATTGGCTATGCTTTGAGTGTTGCTTGGCTTTTCTTGTGCTATTGATAGGGCTCTTGACAAGTGAAGCGACATTCAAGCGTGGTTGTCATCTACCTCCTATACACGTTCATGAAGAGCTATCGTCGAGGACGACTCTTTTTCAAGTGGGGGGAGATGATACGGGGCGACCTTCGGTCTCCACCGCATCATGTGCGTCAACGCCGACACGTCACGCAAAGGTGAATCTTCTCCTTTATGCGTGCCTACAATTGTCTCTCATGAATGGTATGCTACTTCATCCTCCTTCATATGACCATGATAGGAACACATCGCCAAGTACGGAGGAAGTGGACGACACCATGGAGGCTCGAGGACTCAAGGCCGAGGTCGTGGAAGCATGGAAGAGAACGTCGAGGATAAGGAGACGCGCCAGGAAGACCGGCACTGCCGCACCGCCACTACGCCTGAGGACGACGGCACTGCCGCCCTACCTGCGCCGGCCCTATCGCCCTACCTGTGCTGGCCCTGACGCCCCACTGCAAAGAGCATCAAATCTGAACCCTTTATCCCTTTGTATGCCTAAACTACCCCTCCTTTGGTGGCTCCCTATATATAGGCTCCCACCCCCACCTTCATTAGGTTAGAGTTGAACTTGAGAGAACCTAGGCTCATGCCTCCACCATCCCTTTGGGATTAGGGAAACCCCCTCCTTAGATTATCAAATCTATTGTACAAGGCACTCCTTATATGATTAGTCTCTCACACTTGTGATTCTACCACCGGTCTCTCACTCGTGTGATTCCACCGATCGTATACCGATCTTCCTCTCGGGGATTCTACCGCGTGTCTTTCTCTTGAGAGATTCTATCGGGATAGTGGTTCGGGCTATCGGGAGTAAACCGGAATTGTATCGGGTTGGTGTGTGTTTGCGTGTGTTCATCGTGTTCATCGCCGTGTTCTTCGTGTTCTTCCTCTCCCCCGCCTTTCCCTCGGTCAATTCGTGAGATCGGGCAACCCACATGGCCTTAGGCCTCATCACCCCTGCCATGATATGCCATGCTAATCAACACTTAAACTTGCCGATAGAAAATGCAACTCCAACCTTAAATTGTTTGTCTGGGTTCCGACTCCGCTTAAATTGGATAATTGCATCGCATCATATTTGCCATGCCATGCATATCATCTTGATCATGCTGGATCTTCTTTATCCGTAGTAGTAAGATTTGCACCCGTTGTTTGTTGTAGCGCTTTGCTTCTTCCCGGATAGGATCACGAAGTGGTGTTGTGAGATACGACGAGTTCTCCGACAAGTTCTTCTGCAACCTTTCACAGGCGAGCCCTCTCTCTTCACCTATTATACACTCTCCCCCGCATTGCTATCCTTATGTTGCGATTCTTTATCGAGCCGTTGCTTGATGTTTGAGCCTTGCGAGTCGTAGGCGTGTTTAGGCTCTGTTGTTTATCTCGATCTGTTATCGGGATATGTTGGGTTGTTGGGAGGTTATCACATGCTATATCAATTGTTGGAGATACTCATGCTTTACTTTATTGTTAACAACTAAAATTGTAAGCAGAGGCATCTGTGAGCCCCTTTGCGAAAGCATCGGAACTTTGACTTGCTAATGTCCCCTAGGACCCGAGTTCTTGTTATCTGTTCCGAGATTGAGCGCTCTACCCGTACGTGGGGGAGTGGGACCCCCATCACCCACTACCTTTCCTCGAGTCTGTTTATTGGGAGCCACAACCTTGGTTTTATTTGCTCATATGCACGATATGCACGATTTACTTCCTGTTGCCTTCGGGTGTTTATTTCTGTATTGTACTCATCTCGTGGAACGATTAGCGACAGCAGGTTGTTGATGACCCACAAGTATAGGGGATCGCAACAGTCTTCGAGGAAGTATTACCCAATTTATTGATTCGACACAAGGGGAGACAAAGAATACTTGTAAGCCTTAACAGCGGAGTTGTCAATTCAGCTGCACCTGGAAACAGACTTGCTCGCAAGAGTTTATCAGTAGTAACAGTTTTATGGCAGTGGAAATAGCAAAATAACAGCGGTGAAATAGAGACAGCAGTAGTGATTATAGTAAACAGCAGGATTAAAATACTGTAGGCACAGGGACGGATTTAACGGGCGTTGCATGGATGAGAGAAACTCATGTAACAATCAAAGCATGGGCATTTGCAGATAATAATAAAACGGTATCCAAGTACTAATCAATCAATAGGCATGTGTTCCATATTTAGTCGTACGTGCTCGCAATGAGAAACTTGCACAACATCTTTTGTCCTACCAGCCGGTGGCAGCCGGGCCTCTAGGGAAACTACTGGATATTAAGGTACTCCTTTTAATAGAGTACCGGAGCAAAGCATTAACACTCCGTGAACACATGTGATCCTCACATCACTACCGTCCCCTCCGGTTGTCCCGATTCTTGTCACTTCGGGGCCATTGGTTCCGGACAGCGACATGTGTATACAACTTATAGGTAAGATCATAAACAACGAATATCTTCATGAATCAATAACATGTTCAGATCTGAGATCATGGCACTCGGGCCCTAGTGACAAGCATTAAGCATAACAAGTTGCAACAATATCATAAAAGTGACTTCTACGGATACTAGGCACTATGCCCTAACAATCTTATGACTATTACATGACCAATCTCATCCAATCCCTACCATCCCCTTCAGCCTACAGCGGGGGAATTACTCACACATGGATGGGGGAAACATTGCTGGTCGATGGAGAGGCGTTGGCGGTGATGGCGGTGAAGATCTCCTCCAATTCCCCGTCCCGGCGGAGTGCCAGAACGGAGACTTCTGGCTCCCGCGACGGAGTTTCGCGATGTGGCGGCTCTCTGGAGGGTTTCTGGCGATGTCGACTTCTCCCCGTGCGTTTTTAGGTCGAACCCGATAAGTAGTCCAAAGGGGGGCGTCGGAGGCCGGCCGAGGGGGCCACACCATAGGGCCGCGCGGGCCCCCCCTGGGCCGCGCCGCCTTATGGTGTGGGGCCCTCGGGCCTCCACCTCCTTCGCCCTTCTGGCTCCGTCAATATTTTGGTAAAATAGGGCCATCTGAAGAAATTCCGAGGATTTTCCCGAAAGTTGGATTTCTGCACAAAAACGAGACACCAGAGCAGTTCTGCTGAAAACAGCGTTAGTCCGTGTTAGTTGTATCCAAAATACACAAATTAGAGGCAAAACAATAGCAAAAGTGTTCGGGAAAGTAGATACGTTTTGGACGTATCAACTCCCCCAAGCTTAGCTTATTGCTTGTCCTCAAGCAATTCAGTTAACAACTGAGCGATAAAAGAACTTTCACGAACACATTTGCTCATATGATGTATATATTCTCATGCTATGGCTAATACTTAAGCAGTTCATAATGAGATACATGCAAATAAGATCATCCAACAGCTATGTCAATCATGGAGAGGTACCAACAATTAATAATAAGCACCATGAATCATGTATATAAGCAGGATTGCAATGTTCATAAGAGAATATGATAAAGTGGTATCTCGCTTGCCTGTATTTGATCGGCAAAACATAAATGCCGAGGCACCTCTTGGGTTCATAGAAAGACTAGAAGTAGTGATTGTCAAAGATAAAAGCATCAAAGTTATACCACAATCAATCGTATTTTGAGACAAGCATATTATACTAAGAATGACAGTTGTGCTCTCAAGACAGTGCTCAAAGAAAGAATGGAGACACAACATAAAAGTAAAAGATTGACCCTTCGCAGAGGGAAGCAGGGATTAACATGCGCTAGAGCTTTTCATTTGTAAAGCAGGAGTAAAATTATTTTGAGAGGTGTTTGTTGTTGTCAACGAATGGTAATGGGTACACTAACTACCTCATCAACCGGACTCACAAGAGCGGCTCCCATTTATTTATTTTTGGTTGGCACTCCTTCCAACCTTTCTTTCACAAACCATGGCTAACCGAATCCTCGGGTGCCTGCCAACAATCACATACCATGAAGGAGTGCCTTTTTATTTAAGTTTTATTATGATGATGACACTCCCCCCAACCTTTGCTTACACAAGCCATGGCTAACCGAATCCTTCGGGTGCCGTCCAACAATCACAAACCATGGAGGAGTGTCTATTTAAGTTAATTAATTCGGGACTGGGAATCCCATTGCCAGCTCTTTTTGCAAAATTATTGGATAAGCGGATGTGCCACTAGTCCATATGAGAGTCCGTCAAAAGTAAATGACAAGGTCGAAAGCTAAACACCACATACTTCCTCATGAGCTATGAAACATTAACACAAATTGAGAAGCATTTTGAAAGTTTTAAAGGTAGCGCATGAGAATTTACTTGGAATGGTTTGAAATGCCATGCATAGGTATTTATGGTGGACACTTATGGAACAACTTGGTTTTCAGGTGTTTGGAAGCACGAGCGGCGTCACCGCTCAGTACAAGTGAAGGCTAGCAAAAGACTAGGGAGCGACAAATCAAGAGAGCAGTAACTGTCATAATCATGCTTGCGGCAAAATAAATTAACGGAGGCATAAAAGTGATACAAGAACTCTGAAGCAATATAAATCATCGAGGCTTAATTGACTTTTTTGTTCAGTCATATGCATGCGTGAGCATGTGCCAAGTCGATATAAATGAATTATTCAGAGGAGGATACCACAATGCCATACTTACTTATGAATAAAACAATGCAAGCAAACATCCATGACATGCTACTCATATTAATAAATTGGAACTAAACATGAGAGATCATGAACTACTAGACTTTCTCAAATAACATATACCTCACATGAACCAACTAAGCATGCTCACATGGATGAGTATATGTACAAAAATGAAAACAAATAGAGTTCATACCAGCCTCTCACCACAATCAGATTGTCGTAGATCGTCATTATTGCCTTTTCACTTGTGTAGCTTGGATAATATGAAATGAAAACCACGCTCCAGCCACCGAAGACCATTGAACTCATGATGAACTTTACAAACCAAAGAAGAACAGCAAATATTTTTGGTGTTTTCGAATTAGAAACAAGAACGAAAGAAAACAAGCAAACAAAGCAAAATCTTTTTGGGTTTTCTTATAGCAAACTAACGATAGCAAATAAAGCAAACTAAGAGCAAGGAACCAAATAAATAAATGGTGAAGAGAAACAACAGAAATATTTTTGGTCTTTTTGTGTTTTAGGAAAGAAACAAAGCGAAAACAAAAGAATGCAAACTAACAGAAACACAGAAAAGCAGGATGACAGAAATCTGCCAAATCCTGACAGCAGTACAGAAATCGAATTTAACAAAAATCTTCCATTGCTCAGACCAAAAAGTGTTCAACTAATGAAAGTTAGATAACAACCTGGGGCACATGCTCAAAAATTGGCAACTCAAAATAACGTTCTGGCTGTGCGTACGAATTTTTTTGGTAACAGCACAGAATCTGTTTTTGGACAGCACTTCCCCAAATATCATCTCCCTCTCATTAGAAAACCACTCTAGAGACTAAACAAGTATGTACAAGTATCCAGCAACCATAATATGCAAAGAATGAGTGATGCCGGTATACCTCCCCCCAAGCTTAGGCTTTTGGCCTAAGTGGAGTTCATTCCCAACGAGGGTCGGGGTTCCACGCCGGTGGATCATACATGGAGTGGTAATAAGGCCCCTGTGCAGAAGAATATCGTGGAGGCTCCACGTGACCATGATGTTGATATGAGGAGCTTGCTGCATCGGATGAAGAGTCGGGATGCTCCTCGGTCTCCTCCACATTTTCCCTCGCACGACGGCTTTCTCTTTCTATGTATGCATTTAGCTCATTTTCTGTGATCGACCACCCGTTCCTGGCATCAAGGTTAAACAAAGCAGGTGCAGGCAATCGTACTAGTTTTTCAATTTTCTTAGTTATACTCCAACTTTTCTTATACAAAGTTATCCTATAATGCAGGTTGTTCAAACTAGATGCATCTGAAATAAACTCATGTCTAATCATGGAAACCACATCAAGCTTCTCTATAGAAAGCGGAATATCTAAATGGTGAGGTTCTACACCATGCATAGCTAATAAGCGAGAGGCGATAAGACCTCCACAAATTCCTCCTTTCTCACGGTTAGTAGCAAGTCTACAAGCTATTAAAGCACCCAAATTATAAGTCCTATCCTGTTGCAAAGCAGCAGCTAAGAAAGCCAAGTCTGGGACAGATAATTTACCTCCGGTCCTTCTTGCAAGGACGCACTTTGTAATGAAATAGGCAAAGTAGCGGATGGCTGGATGTTGAATGCTACTAATCTTACCATCATCATTGGAGAGACTCCTCCCATTACAAATCCTTGTATAAAGATCTGAGAGCTCCCGCGGTGTTCCCCTGATCTTCTCGCAGGATCCCCATTGCGGTACTCCAATTGCTGCACAAAAAACACTAAATGGCAAGTTGACAGCTTTATTGTAAATTTTATACTGGACCATGGGGTCAGATCGCGACCAATTGAACTTGAAGTCCTGCACAAAAGACATAGTTAATTTTACATATTGTCTTGGCTCTCCTTCAACAAAACCACTCAGCCCTGCACGAGAGATTAGAGTTTGCACATCTTGTAAAATCCCCGCACTTCTCATAAAGTCCACGCATGGGTAGTAAGAGGGGTATACTCCCTCCTCACGATTGACTCTTGAAACTTGCTGGACTTCCAATTCTTCTTGGTTCAATTGGGGCACACCTTCTTCCATTTTCTGAAATTTTCAACAATCATTATAAAATTTGATTTCAAGGTGTGTAATTGAAGGGAACTACTATAGGAACTTGCTAGAGTGCTAAACATGCATCAAAACTAGTTTCTACCACTTAGAACAAGCATGCAAGCTCACTAAACATGTTATCTACAGCAGCAAAATATTCAAGATATACTCAACCAAATGAAATTCTAATTGGACAATCAAAGGAGTCACATACCAAGGAGTAAATGTGCCAAATTTCAGACAGAAATCTGGGCTGAGCAAGGAGATCGAAAAATCGCGAGTTCTTGAGCAGAAACACGAGTGAGAGAAACTTGGTACGAGTTTTTTCGGGAGAGAGAAGGTGCTGGGAGGAAGAGATGGTGTAGTGGGGCAAGGGGTGGCCCACACCACATGGTGGCGCGGCCCCCTTGCTGGCCGCGCCAGCCTATGGTGTGGCACCCCCTGGTGCCCCACAGGTCATCCTCTGGTGCTCCCAGGTGCCTCGTCGAAAAATAGGACCAACGGTGTAATTTTTGTAATTTTTAGAGAACTTTGAAAAATGCACATTTCTGGGTATTAAATTAATGATTACTGCGCAGGAAAATGATTTCTAAAATCTTAAATGACTAAAGCATATTGCAAAATAAAAGTGCTACAGCAAGTAAAATAGGTGAAGGGAGAAAGAAAGAAAGAAGTGTTGTTTAGCTCTTTTATGCAATAAAATATACTTGTTAACAAGGTTGATCAAGTCTTGCTACCAAATAAATTTTATATGACATAAGAAGAAATAAACCTCAAATCAATCATGTTACCTTATATTGAATTGATATGGATCCAATCACAAGAGTTTGATATTCTTCTTTAGGCTCATATATAGGACAATCAATGGATCCCACTTTGATAGTTTTCACATTAAAAATTGTATTGACTCCACATACTTTATCAATCCTCTTGGGAAAATAGACAGTGTGTTCCTTATTATCAACATTAAAAGTAACCATGCCTTTATTGCAATCAATAACAGCCCCTGCAGTATTAAGAAAGGGTCTTCCAAGAATAATGGACATATTATCATCTTCAGGCATTTCCAACACAACGAAATCAGTTAATATCAAGCAATGCTGAGTAACTTGAACAGGAACATTTTCACATAAACCAACAGGAATAGCAGTAGATTTATCAGCCATTTGCAAAGATATATCAGTAGGTATCAATTTATCTAAATCAAGTCTCTTATAAAGAGAAAAAGGCATCACACTCACACCTGCTCCCAAATCACATAGAGCAGTTCTAACATAATTATTCTTGATGGAACAAGGAATAGTCGGTATACCTGGGTCGCCAAGCTTCTTTGGAATCTTACCATTGAAGGAGTAATTAGCGAGCATAGTAGAAATTTCCTCATTGGGGACTTTCCTTTTGTTAGTAACAATATCTTTCATATACTTTGAATAAGGAGGCAATTTAATAGCATCAGTCAAAGGGATTTGCAGAAATAAAGGTTTCATCCAATCACAAAATTTATTATAATGTTCCTCCTCCTTTGATTTTAGTTTCTTAGCAGGAAAAGGCATTTGCTTTTGAACCCAAGGTTCTCTTTCATTACCATGCTTCTCAGTAATAAAGTCTTCTTTAGTGTACTTTTTATTTTTAGCAGGCTTTTCAGGTTCTTTTTCAATTTCTTCTTTATCAGGAGCATCATTCTTATCATTATCTTCCTCATGTTCATTACCACTTTCAGTTTCAGCATCAGAAATAGAAATACTATTAGGATCATTAACAGGTTCAGAGGATTCTACAACATTCTTATGTTTCTTTTTCTTTTTCTTAGATGGAGCACTAGTTTTAATTGGTTGAGAATCTTGTTCAACTCTTTTGGGATGCCCTTCAGGATATAGAGGATCCTGGGTAGAAGCACCACCTCTAGTTGTTACTTCACAAGCATGTTTTTCTTTAGAATTATTTCCCAACAAGTCATTTTGCACTTTAGTAAGTTGATCAATTTGAGTTTGAACCATTTGAAAATGCTTAACAAGTATCTTAACATCATTGGAGGTTCTCTCCACAATACCATGCAATTCACTAATAGCTCGGGAATTTTCCATTAAATGATTCTCTACTCTCATATTAAAGTTTTCTTGCTTAACAATATAATTATCAAATTCATCTAAGCATTGAGCAGGAGATTTTGAATACGGAATATCTTCCCTAGTAAAGTGTTGAAGCGAGTGTACCTCAATCATGGATGAAGGGGGAATTGTCTCACATATATCTTCTATAGGAGGTAAATTCTTCACATCTTCAGGTTTAATACCCTTCTCTTTAAGAGACTTCTTGGCTTCCCTCATATCTTCATCATTCAATTTAATCATACCCCTCTTCTTCACTATCGGTGTCGGGGTTGGTTCAGGTGTAGACCAATCATCATGATTCCGGCCTATTTTAGCCAATAATTCTTCAGCGTCGTCTGGAGTTCTTTTCCTGAAAACACAACCAGCACAACTATCCAGGTATGCCCTAGACTCAATAGTTAGTCCACTATAAAATATATCAAGTAAATCATGCTTTTCCAAATCATGGTCAGGCTGAGCTCTAATAAGAGAACAAAATCTAGCCCAAGCCTCAGGCAATTTCTCTCCATCTTCCTGGTCAAAATTATAAATTCTCTGCAAAGCAGCATGTTGAGCACTAGCAGGAAAGTATTTGCGGAAGAAAACATCAAGCAATTCTTTTGGACTTTTAATAGAACCAGGAGACAAATTATTATACCAAGTTTTAGCATCATCCTTTAATGAGAAAGGGAAAATTTTAGCGACAAAATAAGTACGCATCTTAATATCATCAGAAAACAAGCCACTAAGAGTAGATAACTCAGTCATGTGTTCAACAGCACTTTCTTTTTCAGTACCACAAAAGGGTGTTTTCTCAACAATAGCTATATGAGATAGATCAAGAGAAAAATCATAATCTTTATCCCTAATGTTTATAGGAGATGTGGCAAATTTAGGATCAGGAGATAGTTTATATCTAACAGCATGTTCTGCAAGCAACTTTTTAATTTTTCTTGCATCAGTAGTAGCATTGCATTTTTCAATAAAATCATCATCAAGCTCTACATAATCTTCATCAAGATCATCACTAGAATATTCAACAGACTCAGGTGAATTAACAGGTGTAGCAACATTTTCATTAGGAGTTTCAGTATTTTCAATTTGTCTAGACTTAGCAATTGTAGCATCTAGAAAAGATCCCAATGAACCACTATCATCAAGCACAGCAGAAACATTATCAATATTATGAGAATTTTCAGATTCAGCAGAAGTACCAGCACGCGAAGCATGTGGCGGTGAAACAAGTTTATCAATCACAGATGGTGAATCACACTACAAGAAAAGTTGCCATGGCCGACGAAGTTGAAGTCGCGCCGTGGTTGCTGGTGTACCATGGCCGACGATTTTGGTCCCTCCGTGGTGCATGTCAAAACTTTTTTTTTTCTCGTTTTTGAGGCCACCTAGCCCGACGAAAGCGGCCAAAACGTGGCGTATGGTGGCCCGGGACGTGGTGCATCTCGAAATCTCGGGTTCGCCGGCCGAGTCAACGCAAATCCGCACCGCCGAGGGATGTAGGGCCCAGATGGCAGCCTCTCTGGCATTGTTTTTTTTCTCGCGCCATCTCGTTCAACGTTCTCCGATCGAGCCGTTTACGATGCAGGATCATGGGTCCCGCATGTCATCCTCTATGAACCAAAATTCTTTCTATTCTTGGATTTTTTTGACCCCCTGATTTCTGGCTACTTCCTTTTTCTTTTGATCCCTTGCCGCCTTGGAAACGTTGAGACCGCTGCTGCTAAATGGGACCCGCATGTCATCCTCTATGTGCAATCAACTTTCTTTTCTTGGAGTTTTTTTGGCACCTCAAATTTGGTCACTTGCCTTTTTCTTTCGATCCCCTGCCGCCTCTCAAACGGTGATACCGCTGCTGCTAACTGGGACCCGCATGTCATCCTCTATGTACTATAAAACTTTCTTTTCATGGATTATTTTTGGCACCTCAAATTTGGTCACTTGCCTTTTTCTTTCGATCCCCTGCCGCCTCTCAAACGGTGATACCGCTGCTGCTAACTGGGACCCGCATGTCATCCTCTATGTACTATAAAACTTTCTTTTCCTGGATTATTTTTGGCACCTCAAATTTGGTCACTTGCCTTTTTCTTTCGATCCCCTGCCGCCTCTCAAACGGTGATACCGCTGCTGCTAAATGGGACCCGCATGTCATCCTCTATGTACTATAAAACTTTCTTTTCTGGATTATTTTTGGCACCTCAAATTTGGTCACTTGCCTTTTTCTTTCGATCCCCCGCCTCTCAAACGGTGATACCGCTGCTGCTAACGGGACCCGCATGTCATCCTCTATGTACTATAAAACTTTCTTTTCTTGAATTATTTTTGGCACCTCATATTTGCTCACTTACCTTTTTCTTTCGATCCCCTGCCGCCTCTCAAACGGTGATACCGCTGCTGCTAAATGGGACCCGCATGTCATCCTCTATGTACTATAAAACTTTCTTTTCTTGGATTTTTTTTGGCTCATATTTCGTCACTTGACTTTTTCTTTCGATCCCCTGCTGCCTCTCAAACAGTGATACCGCTGCTGCTAAATGGGACCCGCATGTCATCCTCTATGTACTATAAAACTTTCTTTTCTTGGATTTTTTTGGCTCCTCATATTTGGGCACTTGCCTTTTTCTTTCGATCCCCTGCCGCCTCTCAAACGGTGATACCGCTGCTGCTAAATGGGACCCGCATGTCATCCTCTATGTACTATAAAACTTTCTTTTCTTGAATTATTTTTGGCTCCTCATATTTGGGCACTTGCCTTTTTCTTTCGATCTCATGCCACGTTTGAAACGTTGAGGAACCTGCTGGCTCATGGGACCCGCATGTCATCCTCTATGTGCTATAAAAGTTTCCTTTGTTGGATTTTTTTTCACCCTCTGATTTTTGGCTTGCCTTTTTCTTTTGATCCCCTGCCCCCTTTGAAACGTTGAGTAAGCTGTTGGCTCAAGGGACCCGCATGTCATCCTCTATGTCCATCAACTTTCTTTTCTTAGATTTTTTTTCACCCCCTAATTACTAGCTACTTTCTTTTTCTTTTGATCTCAAGCCGCATTACAAACATTGAGACCGCTGCTGCAAAATGGGACCCACATGTCATCCTCTATGTACAATAAATCTTGGATTATTTTTGGCTCCTGATATTTGGTCACTTGCCTTTTTCTTTCGATCTCATGCCGCCTTTGAAACGTTGAGTAAGCTGCTGGCTCATGGGTCCCGCATGTCATCCTCTACGAACAATAAAAGTTTCCTTTCTTGGAGTTATTTTTTACCCCTAATTTCTGGCTATTTGCCTTTTTCTTTTGATCCCCTGCCCCCTTTGAAACGATGAGGACGCTGTTGGCAGGTCGGTCCCACATGTCATCCTCTATGAACAATAAAAGTTTCCTTTGGTGGATTTATTTTTGACCCCTAATTAATTTCTGGCTATTTCCTTTATTTTCTTTTGATCCCCTGCCGCCTTGGAATTGTTGAGAATGCTGCTGCCTCATTTTTCTTTTGGTCCTGTGCCGCCTTGGAAACGTTGAGACCGCTGCTACAAAATGGGACCCGCATGTCATCCTCTATGTACAATAAAGTTTCTTTTCTTGGATTATTTTTGGCTCCTGATATTATGTCACTTGCCTTTTTCTTTCGATCTCATGCCGACTTTGAAACGTTGAGGATGCTGCTGCCTCATGGGTCCCGCATGTCATCCTCTCAGAACGATAAATGTTTTGTTTTCTTGTATTTTTTTACCAACTGATTTTTGGCTTTTTTTATTTTCGATCCCCTGCCGCCTTTGAAACGTTGACTCCGCTGCTGGCTCATGGGTCCCCGATGTCAGCCTCCCCGTACAAGAAACATGTGATATTTTATTTTGCAGACAATAAACGTTGTATTTCGCTCTGAGCTATTGCAAACGGATAAATTAAATCTTTATATCTACATAAACAAACTTATATGTTGAATCTCCTTGTTTTTTGTTTTTGCGAAGCATAGGACTTTCCTGTTTTTTTTTTGAGAAAAATCCGACCTTTCCTGTTTTGGAGTGGGCTGAAATTGTACGAGTCAAAAGGCCCAGCAGTATAGTTCGAAGGCCCAGATGTCCAGATACAGCCCAATTAAAATCTTTCTTTTCTTGGATTTTTTTCACACCCTGATTTCTGGCTACTTCATTTTTCTTTCGGTCCTGTGCCGCCTTGGAAGCGTTGAGACCGCTGCTACAAAATGGGACCCGCATGTCATCCTCTATGTACAATAAAGTTTCTTTTCTTGGATTATTTTTGGCTCCTGATATTATGTCACTTGACTTTTTCTTTCAATCTCATGCCGACTTTGAAACGTTGAGGAAGCTGCTGGCTCATGGGTCCCGCATGTCATCCTCTATGAACAATAAAAGTTTTCTTTGTTGGATTTATTTTTTTCCCCTAATTTCTGGCTATTTGTCTTTTTCTTTTGATCCCCTGCCCCCTTTGAAACGATGACGACGCAGCTGGCAAGTCGGTCCCACATGTCATCCTCTATGAACAATAAAAGTTTCCTTTGATGGATTTATTTTTTACCCTAATTAATTTCTGGCTATTTCCTTTTTTATTTTGATCCCCTGCCGCCTTGAAATAGTTGAGGATGCTGCTGCCTCATGGGTCCCGCATGTCATACTCTCAGAAAGGTAAATGTTTCTTTTCTTGAATTTGTTTACCAACTGATTTTTGGCTTATTTTTTCTTTCGATCTCCTGCCACCTTTAAAACGTTGACGACGCTGCTGGCTCATGGGTCCCCAATGTCAGCCTCCCCATACTGCAAATCCTCTTTCTGCAAAGGTTGTATTTCTAGATAGATAAGGTGGATTCGAATCTGCCATGGTTCAGGCAGCTCAGGTAAGCCTTCTTGCACTAATTAATGGAAGTAGTGTATCGCAAGGTCAAGACATGTGGCTCGGTGTAATGAATCTATATGAATCATGTTGTGGGTTCAATCTGATAGTTCTCTAACAGGTCAGCCAAAATAGAAATTAAGTTTTTTTCTAAAAGGGAAATGCAAATTAAGATGAACACAAACATTAGTTATCATAATAGCTGATCATACATACATACTTGCTAAGAGCAAAAGCTTGCCAGAGTTTTACCACCCATACAATTAATTAGCAGTTCAGATAAGATAACCTTATATAAGTATAACTACAAATGCATTTGCTAAGGGCTCATGGGACAACAGAACTAGACAACCGCGAACTTTATGACCAGCATGTCACAGCGGCATCGAAAGATCTTGACCTTCAACTTTGATCCAATGCGAAGTTTGGCACCGTCAATGAACTTTTTCCACCTGGAAGTAACAGCCAAGCGGCCATCTGTGGGACTGACAGAGTACCGTCCCTCCACGGTGAGACCTTCACTCTCCATGACGAGGGATATCTTGCCCCTTCGGCCAGCATTGAGATCCTTGGAGATACTTTTAGGCAATTTCTGATTCAAAGCAAGAGATACCACCAAAAATTAGTCAATGGCACCAATGCACTGAACCATGTGAGACTTTGAGCAGAGAAGACATCAAGATAAGAGCAGTTATGCTGTCATATACTCACGAACATAGCCTTCAGATGCGTCCTGGTCACCACACGGGTGGCCACAGCAATGAGCTGAGACCTCGGTGATCTGGCTGGGGCAGGTGCATGAGCCTGGGCTGGTACACGAGCTGGTGCTGATGCAGGAGACTGCTGGGCAGGTGCAGTAAACGGTGCCTCTAGAGGAACCGGTGCTGATGCAGGAGACTGTTGGGCAGGTGCAGTAAACGGTGCAGCTAGAGGAACCAGTGCTGATGCAGGAGCCTGCTGGGCATGTGTAGTATATGGGGCCTCTACAGGAACCAATGCTGATGTAGGGGACTGCTGGGTAGATGCAGTAAACGGAGCTGGTACAGGAACCGGTGCTGATGCAGGAGAGTGGGAAGCCGGTGCCGGTGCTGGTGTGGTTGCCCTTTGTGACATCCGCTCCTGTTCCGTCAGGGGATCTGCAGCTTTGATCATGTTAAACCCAGCAAGCTAGAACAGAGGGAATGGTTTAGAACAACTGCTCAGAATGCAGTTATCAAAAGATATGAGTAGAAAAAAGTTACATATTATATATTTGGAAGTGTCTCCAACTCTGTAAGCAGTTACGTATATCTGCCCGTTTGAGTTTCTGATCCTCAGCTCGTCGCCCTTCTTCAGACCGTAGTCAAAAGCAAACTTTCTCCAATCATGTCCATACAAATATGTGATGGCCTGCGTCTTGTAGACATACACCTCATAGACCGTGTAGGTGTTCATCAATTTGCCATTGCCATGCATAGTGAAAGATCCTTCATGCGGACACATCTGGTTAATCATTGGACGAAGTTCACAAGGTACAGTCTGCATGTGAAAATTGATACAAATGTAAGAAGCAGGAAGACTAAAAACAAGACTTTACTATATGCCAATTCATGCTAAACCACTGAGAATACATACCTGTAACTCTGTGAAGGAGCTACTAGAAAGGTAGATAGAGCCATAGGAGGTGTTATATGCGGGGTATGTACATGGGCCCGCCATATTCCCGCAAGCTCGGCATCGGGATGGTGAAGGAAACATGGGAGGTACTACTGGTGCGTAGCGCTGAACGTAAGTGGAAGAATTAGGTTGTGTAAAGTGCATAGTTCAGAGCAATGCAAATGTTGACAAGCAAGTGCATAACACTATGTTACAAACTGAACAGTGAAAAATTAGTGTATGATGAATATAAGCATGCTAATTTGGTGTTTCCGAATTCCAAAAAGCATTAGACAGAGCCAGTGATAATATCAGACATAAATCATGGCATGTATATGTGGCTTAAGAAAATATACCCGAACCCTTGGATGGTTACGGCCCGGCTGATCCTTGGACTTGAGCTTATATAAGCATCCAGAAGGTGGGGCTGACAGTAACTTGGTGGCAGCCTCTGCAGATGCCTCATCAGCAGCAGTTGCAATCCTTTTGACCAATGAAGGCTTAGCAGTTTCAGTCTGCATATAAAAATTGAAGAGCAACAGACATCAGCAGTGATATATAAAATGAATCTATGAGACACTGATGCATATAGTGCTGGATGTAAGTGGAAGAATAGGTGTGTGTGTTTCTGAACTATTGGTAAGCATTAGACAAAGCCGGCAATAAACAGACAAAAATCAAATCATGTATGAGGATTAAGAAAATATACCTGCTTACTGAAAAGGGTACCACCCAGCTGGCCCGTGGCCTTGTGCTTGAGGAGGTTTTCAGAAGATGGTGGCAGCACCATCGTCTTCACAGCAGCCTCATCAGGATCATTTTTTATCCATTTGAGTAGAGGAACAGAAGTTTCATCCTGCATATGAATAGCAACAGAACTCATCATTGATATTTAATAAATCTATGAGATAGACTGATGCAAATAGTGCGGGTGTAAGTGGAAGAATAGGGTTGTGCATAGAGAACAGTTGACAACAATGCAAATGATTACAAAAGAAGCCAATGGAAATCAACAGTTTATATACTGGATGAGACAGACTGAAAAGTGAAAAATTAGTGTATGATGATTGTAAGCAAACGCAGTGTTTCTGAACTTTTGGTAAGCATTAGACAAAGCCAACAGTAATTAAACAGATAATAATGAAATCATGTATGTGGATTAAGAAAATATACCAGATTCATTAAAAGGTCACCACCCAGCTGGCCCATGGCCTCGTGCTTGTAGAGGTTTTCGGAAGATGGTGCCGGCACCATCGTCCTCACAGCAGCCTCATTAGCCCCATTTTGCATCCACTTGAGTAAAGGCGCAGCAGTTTCAGCCTGCATAAGAATGGGAACAGATCTCAGCAGTGATATTGAATGACTCTGAGACAGACTGATGCATATAGTGCTAGATGTAAGTGGAAGGGTATGGCCGTGTATGGACAACAGTTCACAACAATGCAAGGGTGTGTTCGGTTCTGAAACAGCGTGGAATGGAATGGAATGGTTCCATTTCAGAGGAATGGAATGGTTACATTTTTGTTCGGTTGGGAAAAATGGAGAGCAGAAGAGATCGAGGTTAAACTAACCAATTGTCTCAAAATTGTAATTAACAATTGCAAATGACATTTTAATCTCAAAGTCGTAATTAACAGCGCCTAATGGTGCTCTTTTAATCTAAAAATCGAAATTAACATCATTTTATGTTGGGTTAGGGGAACTGGAGTAGATGAACATTACTGTATGATGATTGTAAGCAAACGAATTTGGTGTTTCTAAACTTTTGGCTTCGAGATCTTATGGGTTTCAACTCTAGCCTACCCCAACTTGTTTGGGACTGAAAGGCTTGGTTGTTGTTGTTGTTGTTGTAAACTTTTGGCAAGCATAGAAAAAACCGACAATAAACAGAGAAAAATCAAGGCATGTTTTGTGGATTAAGAAAATATACCATATTCATTAAAAGATCACCACCCAGCTGGTGCGTGGCCTTGTGCTTGTAGAGGCATTTAGAAGATGGGGGCGGCATCAACATACTGGCAGCCTGATCAGCCGCAGTTTTGATCTTCCTTTTGAGTAAAGGCCCTAAAGTTTCAGTCTGCATATGAATAGCAAAACAAAAGGCAGACCTCAGCAGTGATATTGAATTACTGTATGAGATAGACTGATGCATATAGTGGATGCTCTTAGCCTTTTGCAGCGTGAACACTAGCTATGGACAGACAAAAAAACTAGTTAACTCAGCTTTGTCTAGATATGAATGTACTACCACCATCCAAAAGCTTAAGCCTTATTTATTTTTGAGAAATCAAAACAAGCAAAGTTTGACCAAAATTTTAGAACATTCTATCAACAAATATAATACTGTGTAGATACCGTAGGAAAATATATTTTATTATCTATTTAATGATATTAATTTTGTATTTTGCATGTTACTGATTTTTGGTAAAAGCTTAGTCAAACATGGTATAGTTTGACTTTCTAAAAATAATATAAGCCCAAAGCTTTGGGATGGAGGCAGTAGTATCTAGAGCTAAAACACATCTAGATACATCCGTATCTACAGATAGTTGAGTCAATTAATTTGGATCTGAGGGAGTATCAGATTCAGACTACATCATGGTAAGTTGGTTAAAAAAAATTACCCCTGGGCGGTCCCTGCCCAGCTCGGCAGTGGCATTTCGCTTCTTGTGCTGCAGATCGGGCCATGCTCCTGCAGCAGGTGGGGCGCTATTCTCGTTCCCCATAGCCTCAGCACGGAACCTGGAGGTACCAACCTGATACAGAGAATATAGAGCATGGTGTCACAGAGGCTTTACGCACAAACAGCTGAAGACATGTGCTACTTTAAGCATATTCCAGAACAGGAACAGATTGAGGATGCAGAGACCAGAGAGACACTTAAAAGGTAAAGAGTGGATAAGCAAACGGAGTACCTGCTTCGCGGGGCTGGGGACGCAGCTCAGGCTCAGCCAACTGCCCACATGCGTGGTGGCCTTACGCTCCATTGCCCCCACCGCCGAGGTCTTGCCTTTCCTGTACAAGCTGACAAAAGATACAGTGAGGATCAGCAGAAACTACAAAGGTTGCAAATGTCGACAAATAAAGGAAGAACACCCCAATCCAAGCAAAGGTAGCCCCCGCCCCCCACCCCCATCAATCACTCCCAGCTCGAGGGTGACCAGAAAGACACCCCTTTGCCCAGAATAGGAAAGAGATGCGCAAGATATCGAGGAGAGGAAAAAAGAACCGATCTCGAGAAAGGAGAGAACATTACTAGTCCTACCTAATCCGCTTGGGCTAGATGCAGCTTGCCCCTCCAAGCTGGATGCCTGGACGGTGGAGGCGAAAGGAGGGGATCGAGCTAGCGGCTTGCATCCGTCGGCAATCGGCACTCGATCGGGAGAGAAGGGGTGCTACATAAAGGGGAGGGGTAACATATTTTATTACACAGTGAACTTACTGATGTGACTAGTCATTACATGTCTCACTGAAACTAGGGCCCATAGTGTGGCACCCCAAATTTACTTGAAGCTGCCCGGCGGGACGCATTGGCGCGTCAAGAAACCCCCGAATTGTAGCGGGGAAATGAAACATTTCACAAAAATTCGAAATTCAAGCACACCGCCACGCGCCAAGCACGCGGCTGTTCCTTCCTCTTCCTCGGTTCCTCCTCCCCTATCCGAAAAAACCCCAAATCCCAAGCTCAAACCAAAAAAAAAAAAAAACAAATCCCCTGGCCGCCATGCATGTCCTCGTTAACCCGCTGGAGATCGTTCCCGGACGATGCGGACCACCCGCCCTGAGATCCAGAATTCCGTCCACCTCGAGGCACTGCGTGCTGTCTCGCAGCAGCGGCTTGAGGGCGCTGAAGAGGAAGTTCCGCCGGAAAGTGCTCATGGCAACCGTGCAAGCTCACCGGCGTGCTGTATCCCGAGAGGAACTGGTCAAAGCTTTGCTATTCGCCACACACAAAAAAATTGCGGGCCAAGATCTGGTCAAAGCTTCGTCGATGGCTTGCCGCGAGAGGCTTGGAGTCCAGAGTCAATAAACTAGCTGCTCGAGGACTTGGGCGGTTTACACGGATTCATATTAACTGACTCAAGTTTGTTAGTCTAGTTAACAAATGCATCTAGATACATCCATATCTAGACAGAATTGAGTCCATTAATATGAATCAGAGGGGAGTACCTGAAAGTGTTTCATGCTACCAACTAATGCGCTGGCAGGAATCGCTGTAGAAGTAATTGTGCTACTACTTGTACGATGAACTGATTGTGTGGGTGTCGAATTTTGCAACGCGATCATCCACTGAATGCTTAATCTAGCGCCAAAGGCGTACAAATCATAACATACTACAGCACCAGAACATAAGAGTACGAATCATAAAGTAGCTCAACATTTTGCATCAGGGCTGGGTGGTCCTGAGACTACCGGGACGCCCCTGATGATCTCCGGGTGTGCATCCTCTTCAACGCAAAGCTGTGTACTCGGTCCACGGCCTCCTTCTGTAGGCTGGATAATCTCAGGTGCAGGACCTTCGTCTATGAGAGGCTCGTCATCAGTACCATCCACAGGTGCATCAGGGCTGGGTGGTCTTGAGACTACCCGGACGCCCGTGATGATCTCCGGGCGTGCATCCACTTCAACGCAAAGCTGTGTACTCGGTCCACGGCCTCCTTCTGTAGGCTGGATAATCTCAGGTGCAGGACCTTCGTCTATGAAAGGCTCGTCATCAGTACCATCCACAGGTGCATCAAACTGAGATTCATCTTCAAATCTCCCATCAAACTGAGAGACCTCTTTAACTCTATGCTTCTGCAATTAGTACATCAACCGATTAGACAAACATCTAAGGGATGCAACCTGAACAAATGCCGTTTTACATATTTACCTTCTCATCTGGCACAGCACATGTCCCAGAGCTGAAACCCGTTTCCTGAAGCAAGCGCTTTTTCTCTCCTTCCCGTCCATCCATCTGCAACAAGTTAAATTTGAGTACAGAACCTTGCACAGCAATGCAAACTATTGATTGAAACAGCGGCAGCATCAATATAAATAATTAACTACATATGCCAGCACACATACAGTGTGAGCAAGATCTGCTTCTCCTGCTAAAGGATCATTATATGGTTCACCATGCTAAACCCGCCTAACATATGTGCGGTCCATCCCAAAAATGTGTAAATGATCTGCCACTACAGGGTGAGGCCTCTTCTCACCATTCATACATGTGCAGCGCGGGCAATACACGTCCAGGTTGTGACCATCATGAGCTCTAATAAACCCCATAAAGGGTTGAACACCATTTATATATGAAGGGGAACATAAGTGTCCATGCAGTTTCCAAGTTCTGTCCATCTGTTTAATTATGAGATACAGTGGTTGGTGATTAATTTAAGGCGAAGTAGGAAATGTATATCCATCGAGTACAAAACTATACTACATGATTATGCATTTCAGCAATCATGTCGAGTACAAAACAAAAAATGCCCATCGACATTTTAGCAAACAGATCGTGTACAAAACTCTGCCATGGCATTTCAGCAAATTAACGGATCGAGTGCAGAACTGACTCTATATGCCCACGCAAATGAACAAATTGATCGATGACAAATCGAGCGGAAAACTATAAAGTGCCAATTAGTTCGAGCATACTGACGAATTTTTTTAGCAGCATCAAGAAAATATAAATCGTTAGGCTGTCTTGCCCGATACATGATTGAGCTAGAGATAGCAGCCCTACCGTGGATCAACTTGACCGCCGGTGCGTCTCGAGAAGAACGACGGGGAGGGGAAGCTTCTTCTTCGCACGGACGGGACGGGGAGGGGAAGCTCTTCGCACGGACGGGGATAAGTTGTGTACGGGTGGGTGGGGGGTCATGCGGCCGGGCCGCCGGGGTGATAATTAAGGTTGGTAGGTGGCGTTTAATGGAGTTGCGTGTGTAATTTGCCGTGCACAAGGTTGAGGAATAGGCGGTTCCCTTTGCCGCGCGCACAATTCAAACTATCCCGCCCATGTAGTTTAAATTCGCCATATTTTCGTTAAATCGACATAAAGTCATGTGAGTGGGGGAAAATTAGCAAAGTTGCTTGAAAAATAGTAAAACTCTGGAATTATCCTTTAAATATGCTCTACTTCGTGTGAAAATCGGGGTGTGGAAGCATGTTGAGCTGTTTTATTTGTACTTTCTTCATTAAAACTCCCATTTTATGCACTTTGGATGGAAAGAAATCATTTGTACATAAATTTTGACAACGCCATTTGCAAACACTAATTGTTTACATGCCAAGATGCACCCATCCACCAAATATATATGTGGCAAAAGTTTATCACAATCTAGCAGATATGCATAATTAGTGAGGGACCCCTTTTGATTTTGTGCAATTTCCACTAATTAGGTAGAGATCGAGAAGGGTTAATTAATTAGGCCATGTTAGGGGTTATGTGTTTTAATAGGTTGTGTGGATTCAAATACAACTTCTTTATTTGTGTGCTATGATTAATCAAAACTAGATCGATCGACTGCGCACACATTATTAGAGGCGCATGCCTTTGCGCACAAAGTGCATGTGTGTGTTGTTGGCCACCAACGAGAGAGAGAGAGAGAGAGAGAGAGAGAGAGAGAGATAGAGGTAGAGAGAGCTACATACGAGAGAGCGATTGAAATCCCCAAATTAAACACATATATATGCATGGCACATTTAATTTAATTAGAGGACCGCGAGGCACCCCTGGCCTGCTTGATGCATAATTAAGTGTCATTGGCCTATATATATAGGGTTTAATTAGGGTTTAGGGTTTAGGGTTAGGAGGTTAGGGTTTAGGGTTTAATGTTTATGGTGTTTAGGGTTTAGGGATTAGGGATTAGGGTTTATTTAGGGTTTAAGGTTTAGGGATCATCGATCGAGTGCGCACACACACATTATTAGAGGCACACGCGCCTTTGCGCATAAAGTGCATGCGTATATGTGTGTGTTTTTTGGCCACCAACGACATATAGATGATCGAGAGAGAGAGATTGAAATCCCCCAAGAATATGTTCAAATATATATTAAAATATATGCACGAATTAATGCATGCATGGTAGGCCATGCATGCACACTAATTATATATATATTATGAGGAAACTTAATCAAATGTGTTTTCATTCGAGAGAACTTGTCAAAATTCAAGTTAATTAATTTATCATCGATAATTATATAATTATTTAATGAATCTCAGGGAGATGTTATACAACATATGATCGATATATAGGCCATGTATATATTAATTGGTTTTAATCTACCGTTTTTGCTAGCTAGCTGCATGCTATATATAGAGCATGTTTTTATTAGATCGGGTTATAGCTAGTATAGTTTAGGGTTATGTGTTTTAATTAACTAGGGTTTGATTAGCTAGGGGTTAGTTATATATATATGGTTTAGGGTTAATGCATGTCACATTTAATTTAACTAGAGGACCGCGAGGCACCCCTAGCCTGCTTGATGCACAATTAAGTGTCGTTGGCCTATATATATAGGGTTTAATTAGGGTTTAGGGTTAGCTAGCTGGGTTTAGGGTTTAGTGTTTTGGGTGTTTAGCTAGGGTCTAGGGTTTAGTGTTTAGTGTTTACTGTGTTTAGAGGGTCTAGGGTTTAGTGTTTAGGGTGTTTAGGGTCTAGGGTTTAGGGTCTAGTGTTTAGGGTCTATGGTTTAGGGTTTAATTAGTGTTTAGGGTGTTTAGGGTTTAGGGTTTAGTGTTTACGGTGTTTAGGGTCTAGGGTTTAGGGTTTAGTGTTTAGGGTCTAGGGTTTAGGGTTTAATTAGTGTTTAGGGTGTTTATAGGGTTTAGGGTTTAGGGTTTAGGGTTTTAGGGTTTAGGGTTTAGGGTTTAGGGTTTATGGTTTAGGGTTTACGGTGTTTAGGGTCTAGGGTTTAGGGTTTAGTACATGTTTAGGGTGTTTAGGGTCTAGGGTTTAGTGTGTTTAGGGTGTTTAGGGTTTAGGGGATTAGGGATTAGGGTTTTAGGGTTGTTTAAGGTTTAGGGATCATCGATCGAGTGCGCACACACACATTATTAGAGGCACACGCGCCTTTGCGCATAAAGTGCATGCGTATATGTGTGTGTTTTTTGGCCACCAACGACATATAGATGATCGAGAGAGAGAGATTGAAATCCCCCAAGAATATGTTCAAATATATATTAAAATATATGCACGAATTAATGCATGCATATGGTAGGCCATGCATGCACACTAATTATATATATATTATGAGGAAACTTAATCAAATGTGTTTTCATTCGAGAGAACTTGTCAAAATTCAAGTTAATTAATTTATCACGATAATTATATAATTAATTAATGATTCTCAGGGATATGTTATACAACATGATCGATATAGGCCATGTATATATATTGGGTTTAATTAGGGTTTAGGGTTAGCTAGCTGGGTTTAGGGTTTAGTGTTTTGGGTGTTTAGCTAGGGTCTAGGGTTTAGGGTTTAGTGTTTACTGTGTTTAGAGGGTCTAGGGTTTAGTGTTTAGGGTGTTTAGGGTCTAGGGTTTAGGGTCTAGTGTTTAGGGTCTATGGTTTAGGGTTTAATTAGTGTTTAGGGTTTAGTGTTTACGGTGTTTAGGGTCTAGGGTTTAGGGTTTAGTGTTTAGGGTCTAGGGTTTAGGTTTTAATTAGTGTTTAGGGTGTTTATAGGGTTTAGGGTTTAGTGTTTAGGGTTTATGGTTTTAGGGTTTAGGGTTTAGGGTTTAGGGTTTAGGGTTTATGGTTTAGGGTTTACGGTGTTTAGGGTCTAGGGTTTAGGGTTTAGTGTTTAGGGTGTTTAGGGTCTAGGGTTTAGTGTGTTTAGGGTGTTTAGGGTTTAGGGGATTAGGGATTAGGGTTTTAGGGTTGTTTAAGGTTTAGGGATCATCGATCGAGTGCGCACACACATTATTAGAGGCACCCGCGCCTTTACGCATCAAGTGCATGCGTATATATGTGTGTTTTTTGGGCCACCAACGATATATAGATGATCGAGAGAGAGAGAGATCGATTGAAATCCCCAAGAATATGTTCAAATATACATTAAAATATATGCACGAATGCATTGTAGGCCATGCATGCACACTAATTATATATATATTATGAGGCAACTTAATCAAATGTGTTTTCATTCGAGAGAACTTGTCAAAGTTCAAGTTAATTAATTTATCACGATAATTATATAATTAATTAATGATTCTCAGGGATATGTTATACAACATGATCGATATAGGCCATGTATATTTTAATTGGTGTTAATCTACGGTTTGCTAGCTAGCTAGCTGCTATATATAGAGCATGTTTTTATTAGATCGGGTTATAGCTAGCTAGTATAGTTTAGGGTTATGTGTGTTAATTAAGTAGGGTTGATTAGCTAGGGTTAGTTACATATATATGGTTTAGGGTTAATGCATGGCACATTTAATTTTATTAGAGGATCACGAGGCACCCATGACCCACTCGATCGATGCACAATTAAGTGTCGTTGGCCTATACATAGGGTTTAATTGGGGTTTAGGATTAGCTAGGGTTTAGGGTTAGGGTTAGGGTACGTTTAGGGTCTAGGGTTTAGGGTTTAGTGTTTAGGGTTTAGGGATTAGGGATTTAAGGTTTTAGGGTTGTTTAAGGTTTAGGGATCATCGATCGAGTGCGCACACACATTATTAGAGGCACCCGCGCCTTTACGCATAAATTGCATGCATATATATGTGTGTTTTTTGGGCCACCAACGATATATAGATGATCGAGAGAGAGAGATCGATTGAAATCCCCAAGAATATGTTCAAATATACATTAAAATATATGCACGAATGCATTGTAGGCCATGCATGCACACTAATTATATATATATTATGAGGCAACTTAATCAAATGTGTTTTCATTCGAGAGAACTTGTCAAAGTTCAAGTTAATTAATTTATGACGATAATTATATAATTAATTAATGAATCTCAGGGATATGTTATGCAACATGATCGATATAGGCCATGTATATTTTAATTGGTGTTAATCTACGGTTTGCTAGCTAGCTGCTATATATAGAGCATGTTTTTATTAGATCGGGTTATAGCAGCTAGCTAGTATATATAGTTTAGGGTTATGTGTTTTAATTAAGTAGGGTTGATTAGCTAGGGTTAGTTACATATATATGGTTTAGGGTTAATGCACGACACATTTAATTTTATTAGAGGATCACGAGGCACCCATGACCCGCTCGATCGATGCACAATTAAGTGTCGTTGGCCTATACAGAGGGTTTAATTGGGGTTTAGGATTAGCTAGGGTTTAGGGTTAGGGTTAGGGTTAGGGTTAGGGTATGTTTAGGGTCTAGGGTTTAGGGTTTAGTGTTTAGGGTGTTTAGGGTTTAGGGATTAGGGATTTTAAGGTTTTAGGGTTGTTTAAGGTTTAGGGATCATCGATCGAGTGCGCACACACATTATATTATTAGAGGCACCCGCGCCTTTACGCATAAATTGCATGCATATATATGTGTGTTTTTTGGGCCACCAACGATATATAGATGATCGAGAGAGAGAGAGAGATTGAAATCCCCAAGAATATGTTCAAATATACATTAAAATATATGCACGAATGCATTGTAGGCCATGCATGCACACTAATTATATATATATATATTATGAGGCAACTTAATCAAATGTGTTTTCATTCGAGAGAACTTGTCAAAGTTCAAGTTAATTAATTTATCACGATAATTATATAATTAATTAATGAATCTCAGGGATATGTTATACAACATGATCGATATAGGCCATGTATATTTTAATTGGTGTTAATCTACGGTTTGCTAGCTAGCTGCTATATATAGAGCATGTTTTTATTAGATCGGGTTATATCTAGTATAGTTTAGGGTTATGTGTTTTAATTAAGTAGGGTTGATTAGCTAGGGTTAGTTACATATATATGGTTTATGGTTAATGCATGGCACATTTAATTTTATTAGAGGATCGCGAGGCACCCATGACCCGCTCGATCGATGCACAATTAAGTGTCGTTGGCATATACATAGGGTTTAATTGGGGTTTAGGATTAGCTAGGGTTTAGGGTTAGGGTTAGGGTACGTTTAGGGTCTAGGGTTTAGGGTTTAGTGTTTAGGGTGTTTAGGGTTTAGGGATTAGGGATTTAGGGGTTTTAGGGTTGTTTAAGGTTTAGGGATCATCGATCGAGTGCGCACACACATTATTAGAGGCACCCGCGCCTTTACGCATAAATTGCATGCATATATATATATGTGTGTTTTTTGGCCACCAACGATATATAGATGATCGAGAGAGAGAGATTGAAATCCCCAAGAATATGTTCAAATATACATTAAAATATATGCACGAATGCATGGTAGGCCATGCATGCACACTAATTATATATATATATATTATGAGGCAACTTAATCAAATGTGTTTTCATTCGAGAGAACTTGTCAAAATTAAAGTTAATTAATTTATCACGATAATTATATAATTAATTAATGAATCTCAGGGATATGTTATACAACATGATCGATATAGGCCATGTATATATTAATTGGTGTTAATCTACGGTTTGCTAGCTAGCTGCTATATATAGAGCATGTTTTTATTAGATCGGGTTATAGCAGCTAGCTAGTATAGTTTAGGGTTATGTGTTTTCATTAAGTAGGGTTGATTAGCTATGGTTAGTTACATATATATGGTTTAGGGTTAATGCATGGCACATTTAATTTAATTAGAGGACCGCGAGGCACCCCTGGCCTGCTTGATGCACAATTAAGTGTCGTTGGCCTATATATAGGGTTTAATTAGGGTTTAGGGTTAGGGTTAGGGTTTAGGGTCTAGGGTTTAGTGTTTAGGGTTTAGGGATTAGGGATTAGGGTTTCAGGGTTGTATAAGGTTTAGGGATCATCGATCGAGTGCGCACACACATTATTAGAGGCACCCGCGCCTTTGCGCATAAAGTGCATGCGTATAGTTTAGGGTTATTTGTTTTAATTAAGTAGGGTTTGATCAGCTAGGGTTAGTTACATATATATGGTTTAGGGTTAATGCATGGCACATTACATATAGTTTAAATCTCAAGAATGTTTATACATGATAGGCCATATGTGCAAAGGAATTTTTTTCCTCGTGAACTTGTCAAAATTCAAGTTTATCAGTGCCAATGGAAACTAGTCCAAAAAATTACATAGAGGACCAAAAGTACTAGACAATAACTAATAGAACCTGCAACTTTACAAAAAGGACCCCAAAACATATAGAAGAAAATCAATCGAGTCCTTCTCGACCGCACATCAGATCTCTGCTCCGCATCCTTTCCAGCAACTCCGTCGCCGGGGACGCACCACTTGGGACGGTGTCGCCGGTAGTCGCCAGGACGAAGGAGAAGAAGGGCCTCAGCAACGGCATATTGGCTCTGAGAAGGGTCGCTGAAAGTCCAAGATGTGCACGGGCAAGACGGATGACGCCGTCGTATGCCCCGAGCTTGTGAACTTTAGCAGCTTGACTTCCCCATTGGCCAGATCTGAAGCACTGACCAAAGCAAGCCTCACCGTTAGCGCCATCACATTGATGGCACCAGATCGGGGTTTGGCCGGCAAGATCCGCCAGATTCACCATAGGCCAGATCTGAAGCCGATGACGAGATCCCCGACTCCATTGCGCCATTCTGCTCATGGGAAACACTGGATCTAAGCTTACAACAACACTAACTCCCTCGGATCCAAATTAGCTGACTCAACTTTGCTTATCTAAATATGGATGTATCCACACATGTTTTTACTCTAGATACATACACGTCTAAGGAAAGTTGAATCAATTAATTTAGTTCGGAGGGTGTACAATATACAGAGAGAAGTCGGCCTCGTCTCCGGCCGGCGAGGCCGCCGGAGAGAAGGGGGAGAGGAGCCGGGGGAGTGGGAGAGACTCGAGAGAGAAAGAGAAGAGGAAGAAATGAGAGCTCCCTGGGGAAGAACATTATTTTTGTCGTTCTGCTCGTACTGTAGCTTGAAACTGAAAATTTCGGCCACGCGCCAAATCATCCCGCCGCATCCATTCGAAAATCCCGTGACCAGTTTTACCCTTTTAACCCTGGTCCGGAAGCTACAACCCACCGACCATGGAGGGCTCATTCGGTAACAATGAAATATCTTGCCTAGATCCCGAACCCTCCCCACAGGCCCACACCCACCCACCAACCATTCGCCCCATTAGCTCAAAAATACTCTCACAAGCCAAAGCTCTGACTCTCTACAGTACTAGATCTGCTTCGCCGCCGGCATACTCCTCCACAGCGTAGCCTTGATCGTGTTGGCTGTCCACCCACCTGATCCGCTCCCCCGCCGCCCTCGTCACCGACGGATCTGCTTCACCGCCGACCTCGCCACCGACGGATCTGCTTCACCGCCGACCTCGCCACCGACGGATCTGCTTCACCGCCGACCTCGCCACCGACTACCTCGCCGCAGCGGCTGTATCAACTTCACCGAATACCTTGCCAGCCAACCAGATCTGCTTCACTAACGCCCGCTTCTACTGAAACATGGTCGATTCATCGTCTCCCGCGTTCGCCGCCGCTGGAATGCAAGTTGCCGCCCCCGTCCACCCCGCCGCAGCTTGGTTAGTACGCTGGCCCGTTAGATCGCGGTGTTTCTTTAGCCATGTTTTGTGTAGTTATTTGCAGATCTCATATGCCGTTAACTTTCTTGATGTGTTGCTTCGCATGAAGTTTGTTTAAATGTTGTACAGTACAAAAGCATTATCCGGTCGCTACCATCCTGTTCATTCTACTGACACCTGTGTGCATCCACATATTTATAGCCTTGTACCCATTCATTTGCTGCCAACTGTTTTTGTACTGCATGCTATTGTCGCACTGCTTTTATAGTCGTGCTATGGGCATTTCCAATCTGCTTGTTCTTATACCACGTCATTAGCTCACCGCTAGCTGTTTTCTCGTGTCTGCTATTCTCACACTGCTTTTATAATCATGCTATGTGCATTTCCAATCTGCTTGCTCTTATACCTCGTCTTTAGCTTATATAGTTATTGCTGCGTGCATGTCTGGTCTTTGTATTATCGTAGACTGACTTGTCAATGTTATTTTTCCTTGGGATTGATCATGCGAACCACTTATTAGAACATCCAACATTAACAGCGGGGACGCTAGGTAAGGTTGGAATCTGAGTTCGTGGTTGGTAATTTTGGCAGTTTACTTCCGTTATTATCTATAACCTATATGCATTGTTCCTTATGCAAGAGATTAACACTTGGAACCCTGCCATAGCAATGCCATTCATGCTTTACTATGTTTCTGCCTATTTGATATGCTTGTCTTGGAGAAACTTCGAGGGTGATTTGAACCTGACATTTGGTCATTCTTAATGCCAGTTTACTTTATGTGTAAAACCTTGGCATTACCCTACTCTAAATCTGAATGTCTGAAATTCGTATCTCATGCAAAGCAACATCTAGTTGGTTTTAATTTGATATCTGGTAACTATTGGCTTATTCATTTGGCAGCTCAAGTTTTTTGTTATTTGAAACCAGCTGACTTGGTCTTAAATGTGATATCTAAACACAGATTAAGGACAATGGAGCAGGAGGATTAGCATTTCACTTGATGGCTGAACCTAAAATGATAGGCATGTTGACCACGACTAGTGCACGCAAGAGAAGGACCTGCAGTGAGCCAGTATGTGCTTAGTACATGCATCTTATCTTATCTTGTGCTTATTTCTGCTACATGCTGTTATCTGATCTCTACATTGCGTAATACATGTTTGAATAGTTAATTGTTGTAACTATGTTTACAATGTTACCAGAATGCTGTTTTAATGAAGCAGTCATCATTAGAAGATAGTCGCCAAAAAAGGATCTGTAGCGACCCTGTGCAACATTATGATGTAAGTTTGTGCTTAGTACAAGTTCCATACATGTCTTATTTATGCAACTTGTTATTATCTTATATCTACATTGCATAATAAATGTTTGCATAGTTCATCGTTTAACTCTTTTTGCATTATTATCAGAATGCAGTTGTGATGAAGCAATCTTCATTAACTGTGAGGCCCACAAAAAGTTCTGATCTTTCTTCTGATGCATCTTCTCATAGCCGTCAACCTAGACCATTTCTTTCATCAGACAGTAAATATCTCAAGGCTGTACTTTATAAAAGACATGGTATTGCTGCTTTAAGATCTGTAGCTGATATGTTGACAAAGAGTACACAAGATTCAATCAAGGCGATTGCCAAATGTCAACCTGTTATTGATGATGCTAATAGAAGTCCTCAATGATTCTATGTAATTTTTTTATTTGGGCACATTAATTGCCTTGTAATTTTCCTATTTGTTTTATTTGTGTATGTAATTGTGTGTATCATTGAAATCAGATTTTAGGCTCATGAAATTTAATGCAAGTTGACTAGTCAAACAAGTAGGGCCCTACAACAGATTGGGCCGGCCCACTTACAGTAGTGTGGGACCCACTTTCATTTTGGGCCGGCCCACTTCTTTAGTAGGCCGGCCCGGTTACACGATAGTGGGCTCCACATGCTTATTGGGCCGGCCCACTTGCTCTATGGTGGTCCCACATGGTAAATGGGCCGGCCCTTTAATAGGAAGGTGGGACCCACCTGTGTTTTGACCCGGCCCACTATCTTGTTGGGCCGGCCCACTTTCTAGATGGTGGACCCCACATACCAAATGGGCCGGCCCACTTTCTATATGGTGGACCCCACACACCAAATGGGCCGGCCCTTTAATAGGATGGTGGGACCCACTGTGTTTTGGCCCGGCCCACTATCTCGTTGGGCCGGCCCACTTTCTACATGGTGGACCCCACATACCAAATGGGCCGGCCCATTAACAGGAATGTGGGACCCACATGTGTTTTTGGCCCGGCCCACTATCTTGGTGGGCCAGCCCACTTGCTATATTGTGGACCCCACATACTAAATGGGCCGGCCCTTTAACAGGAAGATGGGTCCCACCTGTGTTTTTGGCCCGGCCCACTATCTTGTTGGGCCGGCCCACTTGATATATGGTGGACCCCACACACTAAATGGGCCGGCCCTTTAAAAGTGGGACCCACTGTGTTTTTGGCCCGGCCCACTAGCTTGTTGGGCCACTTGCTATACGGTGGACCCCACACACTAAATGGGCCGGCCTTTTAACAGCAAGTGGGACCCACCTGTTTTTGGCCCGGCCCACTTGCTTCTTGGGCCGGCCCAGTTGCTGTAAGGTGGACCCCACATGTTAAATGGGCCGGCCCATTTAACTTTTGACCAGTCAACATTAGAGGTTAGGCCCGGCCCACGTAACTAATGGACCGGCCCAGCTATATAGTTGACCGGTCAAACTATGTCATCTGGCCCGGCCCGCTTAAGACGTGGCAGGCCTCGTGTGGGCCTACCATCTACCACGGGGTTTCAGCCGGTTAACGCCGTTAACTGGCAGTTAACGGCGTCTGCCACGTGTCAGTTTGCATGACGTCAGCAGTCAACGGGCTCCCGAAAACACTTCCGCAACGGTCCGATTTTCCGTGGCGGAAGGGCGCCCAAGCGCGACGGACCGAAAAAATCGTCGTTGGACTTTGCCTGACGCAGTTTCCACAACGGAACCCATATCGTCGGGTTAGGCCCATAGGCGACGAAAAATACCCCTTTGCGGACGATTTTGAGACGTTGTCTATCAGAACTTTTCTTGTAGTGTCAAGAGCAGCAGAGGTACTCAGAGTTGTACCTTTTCTTGTAGTGGATGGTAATATGGCGATCTTAGTATCGCGAGGTTTACCCATAATGGAGAATTTGCAGCGAACAATATCAATCCAAGTGAACTTCCAAATAAAGCTATGCTCCCCGGCAACGGCGCCAGAAAATAGTCTTGATGACCCACAAGTATAGGGGATCGCAACAGTCTTCGAGGGAAGTATTACCCAATTTATTGATTCGACACAAGGGGAGACAAAGAATACTTGTAAGCCTTAACAACGGAGTTGTCAATTCAGCTGCACCTGGAAACAGACTTGCTCGCAAGAGTTTATCAGTAGTAACAGTTTTATGGCAGTGGAAATAGCGAAATAACAGCAGCGGTGAAATAAAGACAGCAGTAGTGATTATAGTAAACAGCAGGATTAAAATACTGTAGGCACAGGGACGGATTTAACGGGCGTTGCATGGATGAGAGAAACTCATGTAACAATCAAAGCATGGGCATTTGCAGATAATAATAAAACGGTATCCAAGTACTAATCAATCAATAGGCATGTGTTCCATATTTAGTCGTACGTGCTCGCAATGAGAAACTTGCACAACATCTTCTGTCCTACCAGCCGGTGGCAGCCGGGCCTCTAGGGAAACTACTGGATATTAAGGTACTCCTTTTAATAGAGTACCGGAGCAAAGCATTAACACTCCGTGAACACATGTGATCCTCACATCACTACCGTCCCCCTCCGGTTGTCCCGATTCTTGTCACTTCGGGGCCATTGGTTCCGGACAGCGACATGTGTATACAACTTATAGGTAAGATCATAAACAACGAATATCTTCATGAATCAATAACATGTTCAGATCTGAGATCATGGCACTCGGGCCCTAGTGACAAGCATTAAGCATAACAAGTTGCAACAATATCATAAAAGTGACATCTACGGATACTAGGCACTATGCCCTAACAATCTTATGACTATTACATGACCAATCTCATCCAATCCCTACCATCCCCTTCAGCCTACAGCGGGGGAATTACTCACACATGGATGGGGGAAACATTGCTGGTCGATGGAGAGGCGTTGGCGGTGATGGCGGTGAAGATCTCCTCCAATTCCCCGTCCCGGCGGAGTGCCAGAACGGAGACTTCTGGCTCCCGCGACGGAGTTTCGCGATGTGGCGGCTCTCTGGAGGGTTTCTGGCGATGTCGACTTCTCCCCGTGCGTTTTTAGGTCGAACCCGATAAGTAGTCCAAAGGGGGGCGTCGGAGGCCGGCCGAGGGGGCCACACCATAGGGCCGCGCGGGCCCCCCCTGGGCCGCGCCGCCTTATGGTGTGGGGCCCTCGGGCCTCCACCTCCTTCGCCCTTCTGGCTCCGTCAATATTTTGGTAAAATAGGGCCATCTGAAGAAATTCCGAGGATTTTCCCGAAAGTTGGATTTCTGCACAAAAACGAGACACCAGAGCAGTTCTGCTGAAAACAGCGTTAGTCCGTGTTAGTTGTATCCAAAATACACAAATTAGAGGCAAAACAATAGCAAAAGTGTTCGGGAAAGTAGATACGTTTTGGACGTATCAACTCCCCCCAAGCTTAGCTTGGCACAAACCTCTGGGTCCGTTCGGAGTACGGCCGAACTTCGTCACGGGTAGCTTAGTGGGTGGCTCCCGATGTCTACGTTCTCCTTTCCTGTAGACAGTGTTGGGCCTCCAAGAGCAGAGGTTTGTAGAACAGCAGCAAGTTTCCCTTAAGTGGATTACCCAAGGTTTATCGAACTCAGGGAGGAAGAGGTCAAAGATATCCCTCTCATGCAACCCTGCAACCACAAAGCAAGAAGTCTCTTGTGTCCCCAACACACCAAATAGGTGCACTAGTTCGGCGAAGAGATAGTGAAATACAGGTGGTATGAATATATATGAGCAGTAGCAACGGTGCCAGAAAATAGCTTGCTGGCGTGTAGTTGATGGTGGTAGTATTGCAGCAGTATTTAGGAACAAGGCCTAGGGATTAGACTTTCACTAGTGGACACTCTCAACATTGATCACATAACAGAATAGATAAATGCATACTCTACACTTTTGTTGGATGATGAACACATTGCGTAGGATTACACGAACCCTCAATGCCGGAGTTAACAAGCTCCACAATAATGCTCATGTTTAAGTAACCTTAAGTGTAAGATAGATCAAAACGACTAAACCAAGTACTAGCATAGCATGCACACTGTCACCTTCATGCATATGTAGGAGGAATAGATCACATCAATATTATCATAGCAATAGTTAACTTCGCAATCTACAAGAGATCATGATCATAGCATAAACCAAGTACTAACACGGTGCACGCACTGTCACCTTTGCACACATGCAGGAGGAATAAAACTACTTTAATAACACATCACTAGAGTAGCACATAGATAGTAGTGATACAAAACTCATATGAATCTCAATCATGTAAAGCAGCTCATGAGATCATTGTATTGAGGTACATAGGAGAGAGATTAACCACATAGCTACCCAGAGCCTCGATGGAGAACTACTCCCTCCTCATGGGAGCAGCAGCGGTGATGAAGATGGCGGTGGAGATGGCAGCGGTGTCGATGGAGAAGCCTTCCGGGGCACTTCCCCGCTCCGGCGGTGCCGGAACAGAGACTCTGTCCCCCAGATCTTGGCTTCGATGACGGCGGCTGGAAGGTTTCGTGGGTTTCGTCGTGCCATAGGGTTTTCGCGATGGAGGCTTTATATAGGCGAAGAGGCGGCGCAGGAGGGCTCAGGGGCCACACCATAGGCGGCGCGCCCCTCGGCCGCGCCAAGGTATCATCTGGGGCCACAGGGCCCCCTCGCGGCTCTCGGGTGTTCTGGATGCTTCCGGGCAAAATAGGAACCTGGGCGTTGATTTCGTCCAATTCCGAGAATATTTCGTTACTAGGATTTCTGAAACCAAAAACAGCAGAAAACAGGAACTGGCACTTCGGCATCTTGTTAATAGGTTAGTTTCAGAAAATGCATAATAATGACATATAATGTGTATAAAACATGTAGGTATCATCAATAAAGTAGCATGGAACATAAGAAATTATCGATACGTTGGAGACGTATCAGCATCCCCAAGCTTAGTTCTGCTCGTCCCGAGCAGGTAAAACGATAACAAAGATAATTTCTTAAGTGACATGCCATCATAACCTTGATCATATTGTAAACATATGTAATGAATGCAGCGATCAAAACAATGGTAATGACATGAGTAAACAAGTGAATCATAAAGCAATGACTTTTCATGAATAGCACTTTCAAGACAGGCATCAATAAGTCTTGCATAAGAGTTAACTCATAAAGCAATAATTTAAAGTATAGGTATTGAAGCAACACAAAGGAAGATTAAGTTTCAGCGGTTGCTTTCAACTTATAACATGTATATCTCATGGATATTGTCAACATAAAGTAATATAACAAGTGCAATATGCAAGTATGTAGGAATCAATGCACAATTCACACAAGTGTTTGCTTCTTAAGGTGGAGAGAAATAGGTGAACTGACTCAACAATAAAAGTAAAAGAAAGGTCCTTCAAAGAGGAAAGCATCGATTGCTATATTTGTGCTAGAGCTTTGATTTTGAAAACATAAAGAGAGCATAAAAGTAAAATTTTGAGAGGTGTTTGTTGTTGTCAACGAATGGTAGCGGGTACTCTAACTACCTCATCAACCAGACTTTCAAGAGCGGCTCCCATGAAGGACGTTATCTCTACCAGCAAGGTAGATCATCCCTCTTCTCTTTTGTTTACACATGTACTTTAGTTTAGTTTTTCTTTATTTATGGATGACACTCCTCCCAACCTTTTGCTTACACAAGCCATGGCTAACCGAATCCTCGGGTGCCTTCCAACATTCACATACCATGGAGGAGTGTCTATTTGCAAATTTAAGTTGCTTACTGATAAATCAGAGCAAAACATGTGAAGAGAATTATTAATGCAAGTTAATTAATTGAGGCTGGGAACCTCATTGCCAGCTCTTTTTGCAAAATTATTGGATAAGCGGATGAAGCCACTAGTCCATTAGTGAAAGTCTGTCAAAAGTAAATGACAAGATCGAAAGATAAAACACCACATACTTCCTCATGAGCTATAAAACATTGACACAAATCAGAGGTGATAAATTTTGAATGGTTTAAAGGTAGCACTCAAGCAATTTACTTTGGAATGGCGGAGAAATACCATGTAGTAGGTAGGTATGGTGGACACAAATGGCATAGTAGTTGGCTCAAGGATTTTGGATGCATGAGAAGTATTCCCTCTCGATACAAGGTTTAGGCTAGCAAGGTTATTTGAAGCAAACTCAAGGATGAACAAGTGCAGCAAAACTCACATAAAAGACATATTGTAAACATTATAAGACTCTACACCGTCTTCCTTGTTGTTCAAAACTCAATACTAGATATTATCTAGACCTTAGAGAGACCAAATATGCAAATCAAATTTTAGCAAGCTCTATGTATTTCTTCATTAATGGGTGCAAAGCATATGATGCAAGAGCTTAAACATGAGCACAACAATTGCCAAGTATCACATTACCCAAGACATTATAGCAATTACTACATGTAGCATTTTCCAATTCCAACCATATAACAATTTAACGAAGAAGAAACTTCGCCATGAATATTATGAGCTAAGAACACATGTGTTCATACGAACCAGCGGAGCGTGTCTCTCTCCCACACAAGGATGAACTTGTTCAGAGAACTAAGATAACAAACCAAAAACAAAAATAAAAGCACACAGACGCTCCAAGTAAAATACATAGGATGTGACGGAATAAAAATATAGTTTCACTAGAAGAAACCTGATAAGTTGTCGATGAAGAAGGGGATGCCTTGGGCATCCCCAAGCTTAGATGCTTGAGTCTTCTTGAAATATGCAGGGATGAACCACCGGGGCATCCCCAAGCTTAGACCTTTCACTCTTCTTGATCACATTATATCACCCTCTTCTATTGACCCTTGAAAACTTCCTTCACACCAAACTTCAAGCAAACTCATTAGAGGGTTAGTGCACAATCAAAATTCACATGTTCAGAGGTGACACAATCATTCTCAACACTTCTGGACATTGCACAAAACTTCTGAAAGTTAATGGAACAAAGAAACTCATTCAACTTAACAAAAGCGGCAATGCGAAATAAAAGGCAGAATCTGTCAAAAACAGAACAGTCCGTAAAGACGAATTTTAAGATGGCACCAGACTTGCTCAAATGGAAAAACTCAAAACTAATGAAAGTTGCGTACATATCTGAGGATCACGCTCGTAAATTGGCAGATTTTTTCGAATTTTCTACAGAGAACTGTGCCCAGATTCGTGACAGACAGCAATGCTGTTTCTGCGCAGCGATCCCAAATATAACATCAACTTTGACATAGAAACTTTACTTGGCACAAAAACATGATAAGGAGAGGTTGCTACAGTAGTAAACAACTTCCAAGACACAAATATAAAACAAAGTACTGTAGAAAAATAACACATGGGTTATCTCCCAAGAAGTTCTTTCTTTATAGCCATTAAGATGGGCTCAGCAATTTTGGTGATGCACCCGCAAGAAATAGTATTTGAAGCAAAAGAGAGCTTCAAGAGGCAATTCAAAACACATTTGAGCCTAACATGCTTCCTATGCAAAAGAATCTTATACACAAATGAATTCATGAAGAGCAAAGTGGCAAGCATAAGAGGATAAAACACGAGTAACTTAAAGATTCTCAACATAAAGAGGGGAAACTTAATATTATTAAGATGCATATAACCATATTTCCCTCTCTCATAATAACTTTCAGTAGCATCATTGATGAAATCCACAATATACCCGTCACTTAAAACATTCTTATCATGGTTCATATGCATAGAAGTATCATTAATTTTGGCATAAGAAGAGTTATTCTCATTAATAGTAATTGGAGCAAGATTATTATCAAGAATTTGAACATGGTAAACAAGTTGCATACTAAAAGAATTGTTTTTGGCAAGCCCATCATAACTATGACAAGTTTCATAAGGATAATTGTAGCATGTGTCATATACATCTCTACAGTAATTATCTAAACCTGAATATGTAATATCATCATTTTCACTAAAAGTAGAAGTCTCAAATATAGGATCTTCAAGCACAACATCCCCAAGCTTAGGGCTTTCAATATCATCGTTTAAGGGGACATGAATAATGCTATCATCATTACTTTCATAATCAGTACCAAAGAGATTTTCAATATCAAAGGCAGCATGCTCATCCAAATCATGATCACTAATATGGGTAAAGGGTATAGGAAGATCATCGTACTCAGATTCATTATCATAATAATCATTAGGAGCAACATACTTACGGTTACCTAGCGTTATCTCATTCACGCGGGGATACGCCGTTACCTCTTTCTTTTTATTCTCCTTCTTCTTCTTCTTCTTCCTTCCCTTCTTCTTCTTCTTCTTCTCTTCCTTCTCCTCATTCCCTTCTTTAGGAGGAAGAGGCTTGAAGGGTGGCTTGTCCGCATAACCTGATTTACTTTTAGAAACAATAGAAGAAACTTGGGAGGATCCCTCCTTCTCATTAATTAGTTGAAAACACACAGCGGTCCTATCATATTTCGGCAAGGTGTCATCTTCTAAAATATTTTGTATGTAAGTATTTGTATGGCTATTATCAATGCAATAAGAAAGACAACCATGCAGGACATCATCAATATCAAGATCGTTAATATTTAACAAAGAAATTTTTCTTGATAACTCTTCACACTTCAAAAATAAGGTAAGTTCATCATGCTGATTAGGAGTAATTTCATCATCACAATACAAATTTGCAGCACTCATGGGGTTTGAATTATCATTGGAGGAACATTGAAAATTAAAATGACCAACTCTATGGCAAAGTTCACAAATAAAAGGATAGAGGGCACACACTTTTTCTCCAAGATCATCTAGAGCTCTAGACCACGTTCTAGTTTTTTCATTTCTGTGATGGATACAATATTCATCTTCTATTTGATTAATTCCACAAGGTCTATGTATTCCACAAAAATTAACATGCTTATAGGAAATAGCATTCTTAGGAGTTTGAGCATGCTTATTGCAATCATTAACAACAATGTCATTTTTCATGCAAGCCTCTTTAAAAGGTTCATGATACTTATCAAAATTCTTCCTAGGCAATTCAATGTGAGAAGCAAAAGCTTTATAAAGATTTGCAGCAACTTGAGAGTCAAGACCATAAGTAGCACTCATATTTCGAAATTTATCAGTATTCATAAAAGTTTCAATGCATTCATAATCATAGTTTATACCTGACTCTTTACCTTTGTCGTTCTCCCAATCTTCAGCGTTCTCCTTAATCCGATCAAGAAGGTCCCTTTTAAACTCTTCTTTATTGCTCGTGAATGATCCAGAACAAGTAGTATCCAGCAAAGTCTTATCTTGAAAAGAAAGTCTTGCATAGAAATTATCAATGATGATATTACCTGGAAGCTCATGATTGGGGCATTTGAGCATTAAAGTCTTCAATCTCTCCCATGCTTGGGCAATACTCTCTCCATCATGAGGCCAAAAATTATATATATGGTTTCGATCTTTGTGAATTTCACTTGGAGGATAGAACTTGGAATAAAATAGAGGCACAATATCCTTCCAATCAAGAGAGCGCCCGTCCTTCAATAGTTTATACCAATGCGCCGCTTTACCAGACAGCGACATATCAAATAATTTCTTTCTAACTTCATCCATTGAAATACCTGCACACTTGAATAACCCGCATAATTCATGCAAAAACAGTAAATGATTACTAGGATGGACAGTTCCATCCCCTTCATAGCGGTTATCCATAACACGTTCAATAATTTTCATAGGTATTTTATACGGAATACTTTCAGCAGGTGGATTTAAAATATCAGAAGCATCATTAAAGTTATCGCATATGGGAGATAAAGCATTATCAGAACAAAATATTTCTTCCAAAGCGGAGGAGCTAAAAAGATTATTTTTAGGTAAACCAGCTTCCCCAAGCTTAGACTTCTTCATAGCATTAGCAGTAATTGCATTCATACTAATAACATTGCTACTATCATGTAAATAAGGTTCCATAGGTTTTTTAATTTTCGCATCAGACCATCCATGTCTTAAATCAGGAAATAGAATAAGAAGCTCTTTGTTGTCCATTATGCCTAACTAGTGTAAACAAGAAACAAAAAGATGTAATTGCAGAGTCTAAAGGAAATAGCTTCGAGTACACGCACAATGGCGCCAGAAGAGTACTGTTACCTGGAACCGGAGTGTGAGTACCTTTTACCTTCCTCCCCGGCAACGGCGCCGAAAAGTGCTTGATGTCTACGTTCCCCCTCCTTTCCTGTAGACAGTGTTGGGCCTCCAAGAGCAGAGGTTTGTAGAACAGCAGCAAGTTTCCCTTAAGTGGATTACCCAAGGTTTATCGAACTCGGGGAGGAAGAGGTCAAAGATATCCCTCTCATGCAACCCTGCAACCACAAAGCAAGAAGTCTCTTGTGTCCCCAACACACCAAATAGGTGCACTAGTTCGGCGAAGAGATAGTGAAATACAGGTGGTATGAATATATATGAGCAGTAGCAACGGTGCCAGAAAATAGCTTGGGCGTGTAGTTGATGGTGGTAGTATTGCAGCAGTATTTAGGAACAAGGCCTAGGGATTAGACTTTCACTAGTGGACACTCTCAACATTGATCACATAACAGAATAGATAAATGCATACTCTACACTTTTGTTGGATGATGAACACATTGCGTAGGATTACACGAACCCTCAATGCCGGAGTTAACAAGCTCCACAATAATGCTCATGTTTAAGTAACCTTAAGTGTAAGATAGATCAAAACGACTAAACCAAGTACTAGCATAGCATGCACACTGTCACCTTCATGCATATGTAGGAGGAATAGATCACATCAATATTATCATAGCAATAGTTAACTTCGCAATCTACAAGAGATCATGATCATAGCATAAACCAAGTACTAACACGGTGCACGCACTGTCACCTTTGCACACATGCAGGAGGAATAAAACTACTTTAATAACACATCACTAGAGTAGCACATAGATAGTAGTGATACAAAACTCATATGAATCTCAATCATGTAAAGCAGCTCATGAGATCATTGTATTGAGGTACATAGGAGAGAGATTAACCACATAGCTACCGGTACAGCCCCGAGCCTCGATGGAGAACTACTCCCTCCTCATGGGAGCAGCAGCGGTGATGAAGATGGCGGTGGAGATGGCAGCGGTGTCGATGGAGAAGCCTTCCGGGGGCACTTCCCCGCTCCGGCAGGGTGCCGGAACAGAGACTCCTGTCCCCCAGATCTTGGCTTCGTGATGACGGCGGCTCTGGAAGGTTTCTGTGGGTTTCGTCGTACGCCATAGGGTTTTCGCGATGGAGGCTTTATATAGGCGAAGAGGCGGCGCAGGAGGGCTGACAGGGGGGCCACACCATAGGGCGGCGCGGCCCCCTCCGGCCGCGCCAAGGTATCATCTGGGCCACAGGGCCCCCTCCGCGCTCTCGGTGTTCTGGATGCTTCCGGGCAAAATAGGAACCTGGCGTTGATTTCGTCCAATTCCGAGAATATTTCGTTACTAGGATTTCTGAAACCAAAAACAGCAGAAAACAGGAACTGGCACTTCGGCATCTTGTTAATAGGTTAGTTTCAGAAAATGCATAATAATGACATATAATGTGTATAAAACATGTAGGTATCATCAATAAAGTAGCATGGAACATAAGAAATTATCGATACGTTGGAGACGTATCACTCCCGTTAAACTTTCTCTTGCATTGGGAACGGTCTTGTTGTGAGACTCCACCTGTAGTAAGTGGGTTCGAGCATGCGTATGGTTACATTTGGGCAACCCCTGCAGGGTGTACATCTTATCGATAAGCCGTGTCCGCGGTTATGGACGACTTGGAATTGTATAGCTTGATCATAGAACAACTTACACCTTATTTCCTGTTGCTAATAATTTGCTAATAAAACTTTTTCAAAAAGTGTGTGTGCCTTTGCCATACCTCTTTGCGAAGGGGGATCGCATCGGCTGTGTTATGTTTGCAGAGTATAGAACTGTTACCTTGTGCGCTCTCTTATCTTCTCTGAGTAGACGGATGTTGTAGCGTGTCTCTATTGGTTATAGTTTTGCTGCCGCTAAACCTACCATATAGCCCCAGGCGATATATATATTCGCCCGGCGAGCATAGCCATTTCTAGTCTCGCTAAGTACGTGCCGGAGTTCGTTCCTTGGTACTTACTCTCGCCTTTTCCCTTTCTCTTTTGCTTCCTCCCTTTTGTCGGCAACCGATGGCCCGACTTTGACAGGTACGAGATGACGACGTTAGCAAGGTTACCCTTCCGGCTTGGCCTGGGCAGGGTTATGGACGCCGCTGGTTATCTTCAGGACTCTTAGTCCAATTTGTATCTTGTCCGTACTCGGACGTATTCGATCTTCTGTATGATTTGGATCTTTGTATTGTATATTTGTATCTTGACTCGTTGGAGTTGTTGTTGTAATATATGTTTCTTGTGGGCTCTATTGTAATCCTGTTGTAATGTTACCGCTCGTGTTAATTCCTCTGGCATCACGTGTGTGATTCGTCGCGCACGTCGTGTCGGAGGGCGTCTCTGAATCGATATCGTGCGGATTTCGGCGGGATCGCTGGAATCCTCATGGTACCGGTTTCGGGGCGTCACAACTTGCTTGATGCACAATTAAGTGTTGTTCGCCTATATATAGGTTTTAATTAGGGTTTAGGGTTAGCTAGGGTTTAGGGTTAGGGTTTAGGGTTTAGTGTTTAGGGTGTTTAGGGTTTAGGGTTTAGGGATTAGGGATTATTAGGGTTTTAGGGTTTTAGGGTTTAAGGTTTAGGGATCATCGATCGAGTGCACACACACATTATTAGAGGCACCCGCGCCTTTGCACATAAAGTGCATGCGTATATATGTGTGTTTTTTGGCCACCAACGATATATAGATCGAGAGAGAGAGAGAGAGAGATTGAAATCCCCAAGAATATGTTCAAATATATATTAAAATATATGCATGAATGCATGGTAGGCCATGCATGCACACTAATTATATATATATATATATATATATATATATATATTGTGAGGCAACTTAATCTCAAGAATGTTCATACATGATAGGCCATATGTGCAAAGGAATTTTTTTCCCGTGAACTTGTCAAAATTCAAGTTTATCGGTGCAAATGGAAACTAGTCCAAAAAATTACATAGAGGTCCAAAAGAACTAGACAATAACTAATAGGACCTGCAACTTTACAAAAAGGACCCCAAAACATATAGAAGAAAATCAATCGAGTCCTTCTCGACCGCACATCAGATCTCTGCTCCGCATCCTTTCCAGCAACTCCGTCGCCGGGGACGCACCACTTGGGACGGTGTCGCCGGTAGTCGCCAGGACGAAGGAGAAGAAGGGCCTCAGCAACGGCATATTGGCTCTGAGAAGGGCCACTGAAAGGCCAAGATGTTCACGGGCAAGACGGATGACGCCGTCGTATAGCAGCTTGACTTCCCCATTGGCCAGATCTGAAGCACTAACCAAAGCAAGCCTCACCGTTAGCGCCATCACCTTGATGGCACCAGATCGGGGTTTGGCCGGCAAGATCCGCCAGATCTGATCCGCCAGATTCACCATAGGCCAGATCTGAAGCCGATGACGAGATCCCCGACTCCATTGCGCCATTCTGCTCATGGGAAACACTGGATCTAAGCTTACAACAACACTAACTCCCTCGGATCCAAATTAGCTGACTCAACTTTGCTTATCTAAATATGGATGTATCCACACATGTTTTTACTCTAGATACATACACGTCTAAGGAAAGTTGAATCAATTAATTTAGTTCGGAGGGTGTACGATATACAGAGAGAAGTCGGCCTCGTCTCCGGCCGGCGAGGCCGCCGGAGAGAAGGGGGAGAGGAGCCGGGGGAGTGGGAGAGACTCGAGAGAGAAAGAGAAGAGGAAGAAATGAGAGCTCCCTGGGGAAGAACATTATTTTTGTCGTTCTGCTCGTAGCTTGAAACTGAAAATTTCGGCCGCGCGCCAAATCATCCCGCCGCATCCATTCGAAAATCCCGTGACCAGTTTTACCCTTTTAACCCTGGTCCGGAAGCTACAACCCACCGACCATGGAGGGCTCATTCGGTAACAATGAAATATCTTGCCTAGATCCCGAACCCTCCCCACAGGCCCACACCCACCCACCAACCATTCGCCCCATTAGCTCAAAAATACTCTCACACGCCAAAGCTCTGACTCTCTACAGTACTAGATCTGCTTCGCCGCCGGCATACTCCTCCACAGCGTAGCCTTGATCGTGTTGGCTGTCCACCCACCTGATCCGCTCCCCCGCCGCCCTCGTCACCGACGGATCTGCTTCACCGCCGACCTCGCCACCGATGGATCTGCTTCACCGCCGACCTCGCCACCGACGGATCTGCTTCACCGCCGACCTCATCCACAGCGTAGCAATCAACGCCTTTCCTGTCGACGCACCGGATCCTCTCCAACGGAACCGGGTCTACTTCACCGCGCCCCCCTCCACAGAAGCCGATCTATTCCACCGACTACCTCGGCGCAGCGGCTGTATCAACTTCACCGAATCCCTTGCCAGCCAACCAGATCTGCTTCACTAACGCCCGCTTCTACTGAAACAGGGTCGATTCATCGTCTCCCGCGTTCGCCGCCGCTGGAATGCAAGTTGCCGCCCCCGTCCACCCCGCCGCAGCTTGGTTAGTACGCTGGCCCGTTAGATCGCGGTGTTTCTTTAGCCATGTTTTGTGTAGTTATTTGCAGATCTCATATGCCATTAACTTTCTTGATGTGTTGCTTCGCATGAAGTTCGTTTAAATATTGTACAGTACAAAAGCATTATCCGGTCGCTACCATCCTGTTCATTCTACTGACACATGTGTGCATCCACATATTTATAGCCTTATACCCATTCATTTGCTGCCAACTGTTTTTGTACTGCATGCTATTGTCGCACTGCTTTTATAGTCATGCTATGGGCATTTCCAATCTGGTTGTTCTTATACCACGTCATTAGCTCACCGCTAGCCGCTAGCTGTTTTCTCGTGCCTGCTATTCTCACACTGCTTTTATAATCATGCTATGTGCATTTCCAATCTGCTTGCTCTTATACCTCGTCATTAGCTTATAGCTATTTTTTCCATGAATGCTCCTGTCGCACAGCTTGTATAGTTATTGCTGCGTGCATGTCTGGTCTTTGTATTATCGTAGACTAACTTGTCAATGTTATTTTTCCTAGGGATTGATCATGCGAACCACTTATTAGAACATCCAACATTAACAGCGGGGACGCTAGGGAAGGTTGGAATCTGAGTTCTTGGTTGGTAATTTTGGCAGTTTACTTCCGTTATTATCTATAACCTATATGCATTGTTCCTTATGCAAGAGATTAACACTTGGAACCCTGCCATAGCAATGCCATTCATGCTTTACTATGTTTCTGCCTATTTGATATGCTTGTCTTGGAGAAACTTCGAGGGTGATTTGAACCTACAGACGGGGCTGCTCAATTTCGTGACAGTAAGAAATCTGTTTCTGCGCAGTAATCCAAATCTAGTATCAACCCTACTATCAAAGACTTTACTTGGCACAACAATGCAATAAAATAAAGATAAGGAGAGGTTGCTACAGTAGTAACAACTTCCAAGACACAAATATAAAACAAAAATGCTGTAGTAAAATAAAGACATGGGTTATCTCCCAAGAAGTGCTTTTCTTTATAGCCATTAAGATGGGCTCAGCAATTTTAATAATGCTCAAAAAGAATGAGAGTTGAAGCAAAAGAGAGCATCAAGAAGCAAATTCAAAACACATTTAAGTCTAACCCACTTCCTATGAAAAGTAATCTTGTAAGGAAACAAGTACTGAAAGCACATAGCAACAAGCATAGAAAGGCAACACAAGTGCAACTTCAATATTCTCAACATAAAGAGGGGAAACTTAATATTATTAAGATGCATATAACCATGTTTCCCTCTCTCATAATAACTTTCAGTAGCATCATGAACAAACTCAACAATATAACTATCACATGAAACATTCTTATCATGAGCCACATGCATAAAATTATTACTCTCCACATAAGCATAGTCATTACTATTAATTGTAGTGGGAGCAAATTCAATAAAATAGCTATCATTATTATTCTCATCACCATAATCATCATATATAGGAGGCATATTGTAATCATAATTAATTTTCTCCTCAATAGTAGGTGGACTGAAAATATCATATTCATCATTGTAAACATCATATATAGGAGGCATATCATAATCAACATAAACTTTCTCCTCAATACCCGGAGGACTAAAGAGATCATTTTCATCAAAACCGACCTCCCCAAGCTTAAATTCTTCCATAGCATTAGCAACAATGGTGTTCAAAGCATTCATACTAATAACATTCCCATTAGCATGCATATAAAGTTCCATGGGTTTTTTAATTTTCTCTTCAAACACATCATGTCCTAATTCAAGATAAAGTTCATAAAGATCTCTCATTTTGTTGTTGTTTTCCATTAAGCCTAACTAGTGAATCACCCAAGGTTTATCGAACTCGGGGAGGTAGAGGTCAGAGATATTCCTCTCAAGCAACCCTGCAATTAAGATACAAGAAGTCTCTTGTGTCCCCAACACACCTAATACACTTGTCAGATGTATAGGTGCACTAGTTCGGCGAAGAGATATTAAAACACAGGTGGTATAGATGGTGGTAATATTGCAGGAAGTAAACATGCAGTAGAACAGTAAGTAAGCGGTGTTTGCAGTATTGGAAACAAGACCTAGGGATCCTACTTTCACTAGTGGGCACTCTCAACATTGATCACATAATAAATAAATAAATTCTCCGCACTTGTGCTACATATACTCTTGTTTGATAACAAACACCATTCATTGTGTAGGGCTACAAGAGCTCCCTCAAGCCGGAGTTAACAAGCGCCACAACATTCGGCATTCATATTTAAGTAACCTTTAGAGCATAATAGATCTTTGCAATTTAGACCAAGTACTAACATAGCATACACACTGTCACCATTACACTATCACTAGTAGGAAAACCCTTATAGGCAGAGCTTAGTTCTGTGGCGCACCACTGAAAATGCGCCACAGAATTTTATTTTGTGGCGCACCACGCTGGGTGCGCCACAGAAATAGCTTACTTTTGTGGCGCACTGCTGAACGTTGCGCCACAGAAATTGTATGGGGCCCACATCCTGCCACCACCAATTATTAGTGTAGGTGTGGCGCACATGTGGCGCACAGAAATAACTCTTTCTGTGGCGCACGTGCTTCGGTGCGCCACGAAGTAGTTGATTCTGTGGCGCACTAGCTCGGTGCGCCACAGAATTAAGGTGACTTATATCATCCCGTGCCCTCCCCCCCCCGCCTGTTCACCTCTATCTCCCCCCTCTCCCCTCTCCTCCGATCCGCCGCGCGCCACCATGGTCGTCGCCATCACCGTCGCCGCCGCCTTCCTCCGCGAGGGCCGGATGCCGCCACGGTCCTCCCATCCCCGCCACCTGCAGCACAAGCTGCCGCTACGGCGAGGAGGGGCCGCCGCGAGGAGGGGCCGCCGTCGCGTGAAGGTGGAGGAGCCGCCGCGTCCTCCTCCTCCTCCACCGCTGCCGTCGTCGTCAACCTCCTCCTCCACCCCTGTCGTCGGTGAACTCTCTCCCCTCCCCTCCCTCTTCCTCTCCCGCGCGAGCACAATGTGCTCGACGAAATGCTCATGCTTCTAGGTTGTGCTGATGATGCTCTGCATGCATTGCTGTTGCTCTGGATGCATTGATGTTGTTGCTCTGGATGCATTGCTGCTAGTTTCTTTGATTCAGTGATGCTGCTCATGTGCAGTATCTGAATAAATTACTTTGTTGCCTGCATATGGATATTTTCATTTGGAGTGACATGCTATATTGGCTCTATATATATCTGCTCCAAAGGTTCCATTTGGAGCCTGGATTGCTAGTGGTTAGTATATTGTTATGCTGCTAATAAAAAGGTGCTAGTGGTTAGTATATTGTTGCCTGCATATGGATAGTGTTGTTTGTGGAGGTTTACTGCCACTTGTTATTGATGAACCATGTGATGGTAATGATTCAATTTAATTCAATGATGTTAATTTGATTTCCATCCTTTGTTGGAAATAAATCCATGTCTGAACCTGTACAAGGTAATGAAGACTTGCTCACTTGGTATTGCTTGCCAGTTGGACATTTGGTTGGTTTTGATGCTACTGGTTCATTTAAATGCATGAAATGCTACTATGGTATGCTACTGTGGTATCCTTGTGAAGAAAATGATGGATTCTTGTGAGCTTATGGTATGCTACTATGCTACTGTGGTATCCTTGTGAAGATTTACTTGATGGATTCTTGTGAGCTTATGGTATGCTACTATGCTTATAATGCTCTGATTAGTGGGGATGCTTACTGGATCATGTGCATATAGTTCATATAGTTCCCTAAAAAGAAAGAATGCTCCCTGGCCAGATGCTTGATGTCTTGGCTCAGCCAATGATGCAAAGGCTGAGGCAAAAACTTGGATAAGAACAGATACTAAAATGTGTGATTTAAATGGAATGCTTATGATGGTATACTAAAATAGAGATATTCACATTAGGGAATCATGTAAATGAATGCCACTGTGGTATCCTTTTCTTGTTGGCTTTGATGAAAATAGAGATATCCACAGTAGGGGATCATGTAAATGAATGCCACTGTGGTATCCTTTGAAGAAAAAGGACTGTTTCTGATGGTTTTAAAAGGCTAGGTGGTGCTAGGTGATTCAGTTGGCTACCAAGACTTGTCTCATCTGGTTAGCTGGGATATGCTATGTGTTGTTGCTTGTTTAGGCATATCTATCACTTACTGGATTTACTGGTTCTTGATTGGCCTCTCTTTTGCCAGCATCATGCTATGTGTGTTTGAGCATCTTGACTTATGTCACCATGGTTGCTGGTTTGGTGGTGTTTTGAACTCAACTGAGTAATGATAAATTTCTATTTCTTGTTGGCTTTGATGAAAATAGAGATATCCACAGTAGGGGATCATGTAAATGAATGCCACTGTGGTATCCTTTGAAGAAAAAGGACTGTTTCTGATGGTTTTAAAAGGCTAGGTGGTGCTAGGTGATTCAGTTGGCTACCAAGACTTGTCTCATCTGGTTAGCTGGGATATGCTATGTGTTGTTGCTTGTTTAGGCATATCTATCACTTACTGGATTTACTGGTTCTTGATTGGCCTCTCTTTTGCCAGCATCACTTGGTCTATATACCAAGTGATGAATAATCCCTTTGGAGCATCTGCTCCATGCATGCTATGTGTGTTTGAGCATCTTGACTTATGTCACCATGGTTGCTGGTTTGGTGGTGTTTTTGTACTTGTCGATGATTAGATGGTTGGTTGATCACTCGTACACTCCGGGGTGTCGCTAGTGAGCCTGGTGTGATGGCACAAATATCAATCTCTTGTGCATCCTACCTGGCCTCACTAACGCCATCCCGGGATGTTCATATTTGTTTCGACCAACAAAGTATGAGGCATTCCATTTAGTTCATACTAGCTACTTCTTAATTGCATTGGCCTTTCTTCCATTCTAGTGCCGATGATTAAATTGTTTGGTCACTTGTACACTCTGGGGTGGGGCCACTGAGCCTGGTGCGATGGCACAAATATCAATCTCTTGTGCATCCTACCTGGCCTCGCTGACCCCATCCCTGAATGTTAATATTTCTTTCGACCAACAAAGTATGAGGCATATGATATCTAGTTGAGATACCACTTGGCTCTTTCTTCCATTTTAGTGCCGATGATTAGAATGTTTGGTCACATATACGCCGCAATATACTTTGTAGACGGGCCCCCCTTTCCCCGGCCGCCGTTCCGTGAACGAGTCTTTGACGAGACAACAACGCCGACATGTCTCTTCGGCGCAGAACCACGCCAGTCCCAGCCGTCTCCCTTGTGGCCGTGTCTAGTGGGCTCTGCGCTTTTCTCCATGGCCGGACCACGATTGGACTCACCGGGGAAATACTGATAATCGCCATCACCACTATCGTCAGAGTCCACAGGTGTAGAGTACTTTGCAGCAGATGCCGCTTTTCTTCTCTCGCCGTCCAGTGAACGAGTCCTTGATGCAAAGACCGTGCCGGCCTCTGGGCAGGCCGGCACGGTCTTTGCATCAAAGACTCGTTCACTGCACGGCGAGGGAAGAAAAGTGGCATCTGCTGCAAACTGCTATGCTCCTGTGGAGTCTGGCGATAGTGTTGATGGCGATTATCATTATTCCCCCGGTGAGTCCAATCGTGGTCCGGCCATGCAGAAGAGCGCAGGAGACGCGGCCACAAGGGAGGCGGCTGGGACTGCCGTGGTTCTGCGCCGGAGAGGCAGATCAGCGTTGTTGTGTCGTTAAGGACCCGTTCACGGAACGGCGGCCGGGGAAAGGGGGCCCTTCTGCAAAGTATACTGCGGTGTATACTGCAACTATGGTTTCTGACCATAGTATTTGTGTTGACCAATAATGTATGAGGCACTTATTCCATTTTGTCATTCCATTTGCTTTGAGATTTTCAAAATGCCGATGATTAAAATGTTTGGTCCCCGTACACTTGGGGGTGGCGTAAGTGAGCCTGGTAAGATAGCACAAATATCAATCTCTTGTGCATCGGACTTGGTCTCACTTACGCCATCCCTAAATGTTAATATTTGTGTTGACCAACAATGTATGAGGCATTTATTCCATTTCTCTTGTGCATCGGACTTGTTGGTCTCACTTTCTTCCATTTTCATCATAGTACGAACTGGATATGAAGACCCCGATGCAAGCGAGCCTGGTGGGTAGAGATGAGGGAGCAAAGGAGGAACCGGATCGAGCCTGGTGGGTAGAGATGAGGGAGCAAAGGAGGAACCGGATGAAGACTACTTTGTATCTCGAAATTGTGAAATTTGTATGAATTAAGAGTTGTATGCAAAACATTTGACACTTAATTGCCACTATATATGTATCTCGATCGGGCTCTAAGTAATGTGATGATGATGTCTATGTTATATCTGTGCAATGTACATGATATTTATATTATATCTGAATGTTGCTGTATATAACCTGTATCTCTGTATATTGCTGTGTATAAACTGCATGTGTATAGCAGGCAGCACAAAATCGAGTATAATACAAGCAATTTCTGTGGCGCACTGAAAACCAATTCTGTGGCGCACTCTTTTCTGTGGCGCACCTAGGAACACGTGCGCCACAGAAACCTTAATTCTGTGGCGCACGGGAAGGTGCGCCACATAAACCTTATTTTTGTGGCGACGTTTCTGTGGGCACCTCCCGAGAACCAATTTTGGTGCGCCACTGATGAGGCTTTAGTGTATGAAAGGAGGAATAGATCACATCAATACTATCGTAGTAATAGTTAACTCCATAATCTACAAGAGATTACAATCATAACCTACGCCAAGAACTGATGCACACACTGTCACCATTACATCATGAAGGAGGAATAGACTACTTTAATAACATCACTAGAGTAGCACATAGATTAATAGTGATACAAAGCTCATCATATGGATCTCAATCATGCAAGGCAATTCCTGAGATCATTGTATTGGGGTACATGAGAGAGATTAACCACATAGCTACCGGTAGAGCCCTCAGCCTCGATGGAGAACTACTCCCTCCTCATCATAGGAGACAGCAGCGGCGATGAAGATGGCGGTGGTGTCGATGGAGATGCCTTCCGGGGGCGCTTCCCCATCCCGGCGGCGTGCCGGAACAGACTTCTGTCCCTCGAATCTTGGCTTCGCGACGGCGGCGGCTCTGGAACTTTTCTCGTATCGTGGCTTTTCCGTGTCGAGGATTTAGGTCAGGGAGGCTTATATAGGCGAAGAATCGGAGTCGGAAGGGTTCTGGGGGGCTGATACGTCTCCAACGTATCGATAATTTCTTATGTTCCATGCTACTTTATTGATGATACCTACATGTTTTATGCACATTATATGTCATATTTATGCATTTTCTGGAACTAACCTATTAACAAGATGCCGAAGAGCCAGTTGCTGTTTTCTGCTGTTTTTGGTTTCAGAAATCCTAGTAAGGAAATATTCTCGGAATTGGACGAAACTTTCGCCCAGGGTCCTATTTTTGCACGAAGCTTCCAGAAGACCGAAGAGATAACGAAGTGGGGCCACGAGGCAGCCAGGAGCTAGGACGGCGCGGCCCAAGCCCTGGCCGCGCCACCTGCCCCCTGGGCCCCTCGTGTGGCCCCCGCGTTGACCTTCCGCCTACTTAAAGCCTCCGTCGCGAAACCCCAGTCCGAGAGCCACGATACGGAAAACCTTCCAGAGACGCCGCCGCGAATCCCATCTCGGGGATTCAGGAGATCGCCTCCGGCACCCTGCCGGAGAGGGGATTCATCTCCCGGAGGACTCTACACCGCCATGGTCGCCTCCGGAGTGATGAGTGAGTAGTTCACCCCTGGACCATGGGTCCATAGCAGTAGCTAGATGGTCGTCTTCTCCTTGTTGTGCTTCATTGTTGGATCTTGTGAGCTGCCTAACATGATCAAGATCATCTATCTGTAATACTATATGTTGTGTTTGTCGGGATCCGATGGATAGAGAGTACTATGATTATGGTGATTATCAATCTATTGTTTATGTGTTGTTTATGATCTTGCATGCTCTCTGTTATTAGTAGAGGCTCTGGCCAAGTTTGTACTCTTAACTCCAAGAGGGAGTATTTATGCTCGATAGTGGGTTCATGCCTCCATTGAATCTGGGACAGTGACAGAAAGTTCTAAGGTTGTGGATGTGCTGTTGCCACTAGGGATAAAACATTGATGCTATGTCTAAGGATGTAGTTGTTGATTACATTACGCACCATACTTAATGCAATTGTCTGTTGCTTAGCAACTTAATACTGAATGGGGTTCGGATGATAACCTGAAGGTGGACTTTTTAGGCATAGATGCAGTTGGATGGCGGTCTATGTACTTTGTCGTAATGCCCAATTAAATCTCACTATATTTATCATATCATGTATATGCATTGTTATGCCTTTCTCTATTTGTCAATTGCCCACTGTAATTTGTTCACCCAACATGCTTTCATCTTATGGGAGAGACACCTCTAGTGAACTGTGGACCCCGGTCCTATTCTTTACATAGCATACAATCTACTGCAATTGTGTTTTACTATTTTCTTTGCAAACATCTTCCACTCGATACGTTTAATCCTTTGTTACAGCAAGCCGGTGAGATTGACAACCTCACTGTTTCGTTGGGGCAAAGTACTTTGGTTTTGTTGTGCAGATTCCACGTTGGCGCAGGAATCCCTGGTGTTGCGCCGCATCACATTTCGCGACCATCAACCTTCAACGTGCTTCTTGGCTCCTACTGGTTCGATTAAACCTTGGTTTCTTTCTGAGGGAAAACTTGCTACTGTGCGCATCATACCTTCCTCTTGGGGTTCCCAACGAACGTGTGAGTTACACGCCATCAAGCTCTTTTTCTGGCGCCGTTGCCGGGGAGATCAAGACACGCTGCAAGGGGAGTCTCCACTTCTCAATCTCTTTACTTTGTTTTTGTCTTGCTTTATTTTATTTACTACTTTGTTTGCTGCACCTAAAAAAAACACAAAAAAATTAGTTGCTAGTTTTACTTTATTTACTGTCTTGCTCTCTATATCGAAAACACAAAAAAATTAGTTACTTGCATTTACTTTATCTAGTTTATTTTATTTACCGTTGCTAAAATGAATACTCCTGAAAATACTAAGTTGTGTGACTTTACAAATGCAAATAATAATGATTTCCTATGCACACCTATTGCTCCACCTGCTACTACAGCAGAATTCTTTGAAATTAAACCTGCTTTACTAAATCTGGTTATGAGAGATCAATTTTCTGGTGTTAGTTCTGATGATGCTGCTGCCCATCTCAATAATTTTGTTGAACTTTGTGAAATGCAAAAGTATAAAGATGTAGATGGTGATATTATTAAATTGAAAGTGTTTCCTTTCTCATTAAGAGGAAGAGCTAAAGATTGGTTGCTATCTTTGCCTAAGAATAGTATTGATTCATGGACTAAATGCAAGGATGCTTTTATTGGTAGATATTATCCTCCCGCTAAAATTATATCTTTGAGAAGTAGCATAATGAATTTTAAACAATTAGATACTGAACATGTTGCTCAAGCATGGGAGAGAATGAAAACTTTGGTAAAGAATTGCCCAACCCATGGACTGACTACTTGGATGATCATCCAAACCTTCTATGCAGGACTAAATTTTTCTTCGCGGAATTTATTGGATTCAGCTGCTGGAGGTACCTTTATGTCCATCACATTGGGGGCGGCTACAAAACTTCTTGATGATATGATGATAAATTACTCTGAATGGCACACGGAAAGAGCTCCACAAGGTAAGAAGGTAAATTCTGTTGAAGAAACCTCTTCCTTGAGTGATAAGATTGATGTGATTATGTCTATGCTTGTGAATGGTAGATCTAATATTGATCCAAATAATGTTCCCTTAGCTTCATTGGTTGCTCAAGAAGAAAATGTTGATGTGAATTTCATTAAAAATAATAATTTCAACAACAATGCTTATAGGAACAACTCTGGTAATAACTATAGGCCATATCCTTCTGCTAATGGTAATGGTTATGGTAATTCTTATGGGAATTCTTACAACAATAATAGGAGTGTACCCTCTGGTCTTGAAGCTATGCTTAAAGAATTTATTAGTACACAAACTGCTTTTAACAAATCTGTTGAGGAAAAGCTTGATAAAATTGATACTATCGCTTCTAGAGTTGATAGACTTGCCTCCGATGTTAATCTTTTAAAATTGAAAGTTATGCCTAATAATGATATTGATAATAAGATTACTACTACAGCAAATGCCATCCAAGTTAGAATTAATGAGAATATAAGATTAATGGCTGAACTGCGTGCTAGGTGGGATAGAGAAGAAAATGAAAAACTAGCTAAAGAGAATAATGTAGCTAAAGTTTGGACTATTACCACCACTAGTAATGCTAATTCTTCACATGTTGCTGCACCTCCTACTATCAATAAAATAATTGGTGTTGGCAATGTTTCTACTCCTAGTGCAAAGCGAACAAAACTGCCTGAAATTGCTAAAACTGCTGAAACTGCTTGTGATAAAACTGCTGAAATTTTTTCCAACCTTGGGAACAATGATCCCATTGCTGTAGCTCATAATGATTTAGATTTTGATGATTGCCACATCTCTGAAGTTATAAAGTTCTTACAAAAACTTGCTAAAAGTCCTAATGCTAGTGCTATAAATTTAGCCTTTACAAAACATATTACAAATGCTCTCATAAAAGCTAGAGAAGAGAAACTAAAACTTGAAACTTCTATTCCTAGAAAGTTAGAAGATGGTTGGGAGCCCATCATTAAAATGAGATTCAATGACTTTGAATGTAATGCTTTATGTGATCTTGGTGCAAGTATTTCTGTTATGCCTAAAAAGATTTATGATATGCTTGACTTGCCACCATTGAAGAATTGTTATTTGGATGTTAATCTTGCCGATAATGTTAAAAAGAAACCTTTGGGGAGGATTGATAATGTGCACATTACGGTTAACAATAACCTTGTCCCCGTTGATTTTGTTGTCTTGGATATCGAATGCAATGCATCTTGTCCTATTGTGTTGGGAAGACCTTTTCTTCGAACTGTTGGTGCTGTTATTGATATGAGGGAAGGTAATATTAAATATCAATTTCCTCTCAAGAAAGGTATGGAACACTTCCCTAGAAAGAGAATGAAGTTGCCTTTTGATTCTATTATTAGAACAAGCTATGATGTTGATGCTTCTACTCTCGATGTTACTTGATTTGCACTTTCTGCGCCTAGCTGAAAGGCGTTAAAGAAAAGCGCTTATGGGAGACAACCCATGTTTTTACCTACAGCAATTTTTTGTTTTGTTGAGTCTTGGAAGTTGTTTACTACTGTAGCAACCTCTCCTTATCATGTTTTTGTGCCAAGTAAAGTTTCTATGTTAAAGTTGATGTTATATTTGGGATCGCTGCGCAGAAACAGCATTGCTGTCTGTCACGAATCTGGGCACAGTTCTCTGTAGAAAATTCGAAAAAATCTGCCAATTTACGAGCGTGATCCTCAGATATGTACGCAACTTTCATTAGTTTTGAGTTTTTCCATTTGAGCAAGTCTGGTGCCATCTTTAAATTCGTCTTTACGGACTGTTCTGTTTTTGACAGATTCTGCCTTTTATTTCGCATTGCCTCTTTTGCTATGTTGGATTTATTTCTTTGATCCATTAATGTCCAGTAGCATTATGCAATGTCCAGAAGTGAAAATAATGATTGTGTCACCTCTGAATGAGTGAATTATTAATTGTGCACTAACCCTCTAATGAGTTTGCTTGAAGTTTGGTGTGAAGGAAGTTTTCAAGGGTCAAGAGAGGAGAATGATATACTATGATTAAGAGGAGTGAAAGCTCTAAGCTTGGGGATGCCCCCGTGGTTCACCCCTGCATATTTTAAGAAGACTCAAGCGTCTAAGCTTGGGGATGCCCAAGGCATCCCCTTCTTCATCGACAACATCATCAGGTTCCTCCCCTGAAACTATATTTTTATTCAATCACATCTTATGTTCTTTACTTGGAGCGTCGGTTTGTTTTTGTTTTTGTTTGAATAAAATGGATCCTAGCATTCACTTTGTGGGAGAGAGACACGCTCCGCTGTTGCATATGGACACATGTGTCCTTAGGCTTTACTCATAATGTTCATGGCGAAGTTTCTTCTTCGTTAAATTGTTATATGGTTAGAATTGGAAAATGCTACATGTAGTAATTCTAAAATGTCTTGGATAATGTGATACTTGGCAATTTTTGTGCTCATGTTTAAGCTCTTGCATCATATGCTTTGCACCCATTAATGAAGAAATACATAGAGCTTGCTAAAATTTGATTTGCATATTTGGTTTCTCTAAGGTCTAGATAATATCTAGTATTGAGTTTTGAACAACAAGGAAGACGGTGTAGAGTCTTATAATGTTTACAATATGTCTTTTATGTGAGTCTTGCTGCACTTGTTCATCCTTGAGTTTGCTTCAAATAACCTTGCTAGCCTAAACCTTGTATCGAGAGGGAATACTTCTCATGCATCCAAAATCCTTGAGCCAACTACTATGCCATTTGTGTCCACCATACCTACCTACTACATGGTATTTCTCCGCCATTCCAAAGTAAATTGCTTGAGTGCTACCTTTAAAATTCCATCATTCACCTTTGCAATATATAGCTCATGGGACAAAATAGCCTTAAAAACTATCGTAGTATTGAATATGTACTTATGCACTTTATCTTTTATTAAGTTGCTTGTTGTGCGATAACCATGCTTCTGGGGAACGCCATCAACTATTGTTGAATATCATGTGAGTTGCTATGCATGTCCGTCTTGTCTGAAGGATCTATCATTTTAGTGGTTGGAGCATGCAAAATTGTTAGAGAAGAACATTGGGCCGCTAACTAAAGCCATGAATCATGGTGGAAGTTTCAGTTTGGACATATATCCTCAATCTCATATGAGAATAATAATCATTGCTACATGCTTATTCATTTAAGAGGAGTCCATTATCTGTTGTCCATGTTGTCCCGGTATGGATGTCTAAGTTGAGAATAATCAAAAGCGAGAAATCCAAAATGCGAGCTTTCTCCTTAGACCTTTGTACAGGCGGCATGGAGGTACCCCTTTGTGACACTTGGTTGAAACATGGCATGCAAAGATCCGGTAGTCCAAGCTAAGTAGGACGAGGTGCGGACACTATTAGTATACTATGCATGAGGCTTGCAACTTGTAAGATATAATTTACATAACTCATATGCTTTATTACTACCGTTGACAAAATTGTTTCATGTTTTCAAAATAAAAGCTCTAGCACAAATACAGCAATCGATGCTTTCCTCTTTGAAGGACCATTCTTTTACTTTTATTGTTGAGTCAGTTTACCTATCTCCTTCCACCTTAAGAAGCAAACACTTGTGTGAACTGTGCATTGATTCCTACATACTTGCATATTGCACTTGTTATATTACTTTATGTTGACAATATCCATGAGATATACATGTTATAAGTTGAAAGCAATCGCTGAAACTTAATCTTCCTATGTGTTGCTTCAACACCTTTACTTTGATTTATTGCTTTATGAGTTAACTCTTATGCAAGACTTATTGATGCTTGTCTTGAAGTACTATTCATGAAAAGTCTTTGCTTTATGATTCAGTTGTTTACTCATGTCATTACCTTTGTTTTGATCGCTGCATTCATTACATATGTTTACAAATAGTATGATCAAGATTATGATGGCATGTCACTTCAGAAATTATCTTTGTTATCGTTTTACCTGCTCGGGACGAGCAGAACTAAGCTTGGGGATGCTGATACGTCTCCAACGTATCGATAATTTCTTATGTTCCATGCTACTTTATTGATGATACCTACATGTTTTATGCACATTATATGTCATATTTATGCATTTTCGGAACTAACCTATTAACAAGATGCCGAAGAGCCAGTTGCTTTTTTGCTGTTTTTGGTTTCAGAAATCCTAGTAAGGAAATATTCTCGGAATTGGACGAAACTTTCGCCCAGGGTCCTATTTTTGCACGAAGCTTCCGAAGACCGAAGAGATAACGAAGTGGGGCCACGAGGCAGCCAGAGGCGGCGCGGCCCAAGCCCTGGCCGCGCCACCCTGCCCCCGGGCCCCTCGTGTGGCCCCCGCGTTGACCTTCCGCCTACTTAAAGCCTCCGTCGCGAAACCCCGCCGAGAGCCACGATACGGAAAACCTTCCAGAGACGCCGCCGCCGCGAATCCCATCTCGGGGGATTCAGGAGATCGCCTCCGGCACCCTGCCGGAGAGGGGATTCATCTCCGGAGGACTCTACACCGCCATGGTCGCCTCCGGAGTGATGAGTGAGTAGTTCACCCCTGGACCATGGGTCCATAGCAGTAGCTAGATGGTCGTCTTCTCCTTGTTGTGCTTCATTGTTGGATCTTGTGAGCTGCCTAACATGATCAAGATCATCTATCTGTAATACTATATGTTGTGTTTGTCGGGATCCGATGGATAGAGAGTACTATGATTATGGTGATTATCAATCTATTGTTTATGTGTTGTTTATGATCTTGCATGCTCTCCGTTATTAGTAGAGGCTCTGGCCAAGTTTGTACTCTTAACTCCAAGAGGGAGTATTTATGCTCGATAGTGGGTTCATGCCTCCATTGAATCTGGGACAGTGACAGAAAGTTCTAAGGTTGTGGATGTGCTGTTGCCACTAGGGATAAAACATTGATGCTATGTCTAAGGATGTAGTTGTTGATTACATTACGCACCATACTTAATGCAATTGTCTGTTGCTTAGCAACTTAATACTGAATGGGGTTCGGATGATAACCTGAAGGTGGACTTTTTAGGCATAGATGCAGTTGGATGGCGGTCTATGTACTTTGTCGTAATGCCCAATTAAATCTCACTATATTTATCATATCATGTATATGCATTGTTATGCCTTTCTCTATTTGTCAATTGCCCGACTGTAATTTGTTCACCCAACATGCTTTCATCTTATGGGAGAGACACCTCTAGTGAACTGTGGACCCCGGTCCTATTCTTTACATAGCATACAATCTACTGCAATTGTGTTTTACTATTTTCTTTGCAAACATCTTCCACTCGATACGTTTAATCCTTTGTTACAGCAAGCCGGTGAGATTGACAACCTCACTGTTTCGTTGGGGCAAAGTACTTTGGTTTTGTTGTGCAGATTCCACGTTGGCGCAGGAATCCCTGGTGTTGCGCCGCATCACATTTCGCGACCATCAACCTTCAACGTGCTTCTTGGCTCCTCTGGTTCGATTAAACCTTGGTTTCTTTCTGAGGGAAAACTTGCTACGTGCGCATCATACCTTCCTCTTGGGGTTCCCAACGAACGTGTGAGTTACACGCCATCAGGCCCACACGGAGGGCGCGCCCCCTGGCCACGCCGCCATGTGTGGGGGCCTGGGCCTCCCCCGGTCTCCTCGGAAGCTTCGTGGAAATATAAGATCGTGGGCCTTTATTTCGTCCAATTCCGAGAATATTTCCTGTGTAAGATTTCTGAAACCAAAAACAGCAGAAAACAGGAACTGGCACTTCGGCATCTTGTTAATAGATTAGTTCCGGAAAATGCATCAAAACGATATAAAGTGTGAACAAAACATGTAGGTATTGTCATAAAATTAGCATGGAACATAAGAAATTATAGATACGTTTGAGACGTATCATTATGCCAACCAGACAAGAGGTAGCATATTTCCAAATGAAATAGGAAGAAAACAATCCCAGACTTTAACCTATATACACCCAGACTACTCTAGTCCATTTTAAACCATCAGACATCCAGAGAAATATGTTTCTGTAAGTATTTGTCAACATCAAAAGCTTCTGGCAATCAAACATGATCAGCCAGTAAGCATATGTCCATACACAGCAAGCCACCTGAGGTGGGAGCTACCAAAACAACAAGGAATTGCTGTTGAGGCCACCTCAACCACAAAATCATCAAGCCAAATAGCATATCATTACCCAGAAGGGTTCAAAGGGAGCTAGGGTCCCCAATAAATGATTGACATCCCTCTAGCTCTATTAAATCGACTTATATGATCATTACTGCAAAGCAGTTCACATCATTTATCTATTTAATGAATCAAAACTACACACATAAATGAAACAGTTAAGTAAACCATACACCAGGCCTTGCTGATGATCCAATGGATCATTGCAAGCAATAGCAGGGGCTTGAGTAAGCACAAGTATGCACTAGCACAGGCCAGTGTGTCACATAGACACTAGGAGGAGCATCAGTGAGTCATAAGTCATAAGACAGCAACCATCTCCAAGCAACTGATGACCATATGATCATCAGGACTTGGCAGGGCATGCAAGAGCATGCTAGAACCTAGTCCAGCACCTATCCATGCACCATATATATTAAATAGCCACAGCTCATGATTAATTGCATCACAGATAATCAAATAAATCATATATAATTGTATCTAGAAGCACATCAGCAAAGAAATGATGCATCTAGATGACAGACAATCCTAGTAGAGCTTTGCCTTGAGCTAGAGCTCAATGAGCAGCACACAAGTGGCACTGGCTCTTGCATAACCAAGGATTGCTTCAAGCAATCAATCCAGAGACAAGGTTGGAGAACACACATGACCATCCAGTAGCAGCAATAGTAGCTGGAGCCACATGGCAAGCCATGAGCATCACAACATGCTCATGAGCAACTGCAGGAGTGCCACAGCAGTAATAACAGCATGAAAACAAGCATAGGAATAGCTGCAGACAAGTTACACAGGCATAAGCAAGCCAGTAGCATCTAGGAAGCACACAGAACTGTGCGCAACAAGGTAGAGCAGCACAGGCTAGAGCATGGAGAGAGCAGCAGAATAAACAGAGCAACAGCACAGGCATGCTCATAGAAGCAACAACATAGTCTAGGGCATGGTGGTAGCAGCAGCAGCAGCACACAGTAGCAGCAGCACACAGCAGCAGCACGGCACCATGGATGCCAAAGCATCCAGTGGTGGAAGAGGAGGAAGAACAGACAAGAGAGAGAGAGAGAGAGTGGAGCACACACCTAGGCGAGAAGGCAGCAGTCGCGGCCACGGCGACACAGGCCGGGCGAACGGCGGCGCCAGGCCAAGCCTAGCCAGGCCACGGCAGAGCCGCAGCACCCAGCACCACCACGGCGGAGCTCACGGCGGCGCCATAGCACCTGGAAAGCCAGCAAGCATCGAGATCGCCGCGGATCCCGTAACCCTAGCCACAGAGAGGGGGTCGGGGATGAGCGGGAGCCACGCCAGCTCTAGATCTACGCGGAGGAGCATGACCGGCGTCGTGGAGCGGTTCGATTACGCCCCATGGCGAGGGCCAAGACCGCTGGAGTCCGTCAGAATCGGCTGGCGACGGCGGGTCGCCAGAGAGAGAGAGGATTAGGGTTCATCGAGTCGACGCGCTGGAGAGGTGGAGTGAGCGACCGCACGGGTCGGTTGGACCCGAGTGGGTCTAACCCAACCCGTTGGTCTCCACTGACAGGTGGGCCCAGGGGCATTTCTATCTTTTAAAAAAATTGCCCAATTAATTAAATCACTCCAGGAATTTTAGAAAATAAATATTACTCTAAAAAAATAAAAAAATATATGAAAACCAATGAGCATAAAATTCTCTAACATAATAAAATATGAAATAGAATTGTTGAAACCCATAAAATTGGATCATAATATAAGGCAAAGAATAAATATTAAAAATAATCATTAAAAATAACCCACCATATTTTTAATGATAAAATAAGTCCATAAATTCTTTTGGACTTTAAAAACACCTTGGCAACATTCCAAGGTAGTATTTTACCTTAAACAGAGTATCCCTAAATTATTCTTAGTAAACACCTCTTACATGAAATAATAAAGCATCGGGAAGGGGAACCAAACCCTAAAAACTAAAAGCATGCATTATTGCTTCTTTAACCATTGCCCTTATCGGACAATGATGCTTCTTTCAGAAACCGAGGACAAGGGTCAGTCCACACCTTCCAACTGCAACACTTTGCGGTCTTCAGGCAAGTTCATCGCTTGCTCATGTCATTTGAGTATTTTTACCAAATTACTTGCAAAGTACTACACTTATCACTCTTGCATGAAAATCAAAAGAACTATTTTCATAACTATGAATATGACTATGTGGTGGGCAATGGAACCATGGTATGTGTTGATATGGTGGAGGTTCCATTGCAAGGGTTTATATCCATCTAGGATTAAACAACAAATGTCGTCCAGTGATTCTTGTGCCGTAAAACTCGTGTTAATCATAAGATCTGGAGTGGGACGGAATAGTCAGTTGTACTTACACCTCTCGTTCATCAACGGATGCGCTTACCGTAGACACTTGATCCCGAGGGACAAGTGGTAAGGTGGGGAACCCGTTAAAGTCCTCACGGTAATGCGGTCTATGATGGGTTGCAACGACCGGCGAAGGTATCGGGCCAGGAAGCCTGATAGTAGTCGAGGTCGCATGGTATCCTTTGGATACGCTGGCCGGCGAGGACCCAATGTCGGAATTGCAACAAAGGGAGGGTGTGCGAGCTAGCGGAGGAGTATAACTTGCCTATGACCTTATACCGGGCCTCACACCATCGGAAGTGTGGACGGGAAAGCTGCCCGGTTGGCACCAAGGTTAAGATCTCTTGTGGGTAAAGCAACACACCTCTGCAGAGTGTAATGAATCGTGACATGTCACTCCCTGTTCCGGGTTTTGGAACTACGAACGCTGCCGGAAAGGAACTCCATGAAGTTCTAGTAAACCAGTGAAGGCTGATGGACATAGTTCTTCTGAATAAAAGCAACCATTTGAAGAAAGGGATTTCTATTTTCATGCCCCTGGTTCGTTAGTTGTACTCAGTTTTCCCCAGTCCCTTAGTTTTTCCTCAGTTTTCCCCTCCTCTAGTTTGAAAGACGCACAAGTGCTGGAACGGCCGGTAGCCGTCAGGTCAGAGGCCTTGACCGTTAGTCTGACCGGGTGGGGCCGCAGAGGGGCAGCTCCTCCCTGACCGTCTCGTGCTGACGGGTAGGGTCAGGAGACACGTCGGAGCAGCCATCCATCTATCGCTGACGTGTGGGCCGTTTTATTTCATGATTTTATACGCGGTGCTGCCAATGACAAATGGGGCCGCTCTATAGGGCTGCCGCAGCCAATGACCAGTGGGGTCGTATATTTTTCAGGAAAAGACATATGTTGCCGCTCTGTGGGGCTGCCGCAGCCAATGACCAGTGGGGTCGTCTATTTATTTAGAGAAAATCATATATTGCCGCTCGGTGGGGCCTCCGCAGCCAATGACCAGTGGGGTCATATATTTTTCAGAAAAGACATATATTGCCGCTCTGTGGGGCTGCCGCAGCCAATGACCAGTGGGGTCGTCTATTTATTTAGAGAAAATCATATATTGCCGCTCGGTGGGGCCTCCGCAGCCAATGACCAGTGGGGTCGTCTATTTTTCAGGAAAATACATATATTGCCGCTCTGTGGGGCTGCTGCAGCCAATGACCAGTGGGGTCGTCTATTTATTTAGATAAAATCATATATTGCCGCTCGGTGGGGCCTCCGCAGCCAATGACCAGTGGGGTCGTCTATTTTTCAGGAAAAGACATATATTGCCGCTCTGTGGGGCTGCCGCAGCCAATGACCAGTGGGGTCATCTATTTATTTAGAGAATATCATAGAGAGAAGCAACAAGTTTGCTAATTAATTATTCTTATAAGCTAGACCCATCATTAGTCACCGGAGAACCGCTGGCAGCTCGTTCCCCACCGTCGGACGGAGCAGCCATCGCCGGAGCTCGTTCCCCACCGTCGGACGGAGCAGCCATCGCCGGCGCCTCGTCGCGCCGCCGGCTCTGTCCCCCGGCGGCGTCGGACGGACTGCGACGCCGCAAGTCAACCACGGCTCCAGCACTTGTTTCGTCCGCACGCATTGTACCCACCGCAGGAAAGTCCGCCGCAAGCAGATCCGCCGCCCACGACGACCGGGATTTGTTCCGCGCACCAATTGGTAGTATAGCTTGGTAAGACCTCCGCTTCTGCCTCCCCCGCCCCCTAATCGATTCGGTTCCCATAATTTATTGGAGTTTGCAGGTGCGAAATAGTCCTCAATGTCTGGTCGTAGCGGGTACACCGGCGAGGGTGGGGATTCGATCATGTCGTGGCCACGTTCTACTTCTCCTACCTCGTCGGAAGTGCAGGTATCTAGCTTCAGCTCTCTGTACTAACATTGAATTTGAAGTGCCGCCATGGCCTGTTGGAGTGATTTCAGTTGTTCTTTTTTCCATTATTGTTACAGTTAGCCAGGCAAGCCGATGATCCATGGTACATTGCATACCAAGATGAATCAACCCAGTGGTGTAGCCAGAGGATGGATTTGGAGGAGAAGGTGGCCAATTTAGGTGATGAATTGGCCCGTAAAAACCTGATGATATTCGAGCTGAAGCGTATTGTGGAGGAAGAAAAGAAGAATTCAGAGCTTATTCGCAAGGAGAAGTTGAGAGTTGAGACAGATCTTGCCGTATTTGATCAAGTGGTAGAAAATCTAGAACATGAACTTCAAGTGATGGGAGAGGAGAAAAGTAGATTCATCTGGGCAGTTTTATTAGGTGTCATCCCTGTCCTAGCAGTTATGTGGTTCTGGTAGACGATTTAGTATAGAATTGTTATTCAGTAGATGGCTCTAACCACTGTATTTTGTTGTGGCTCTAAGCACTGTATTTTGGCGTACAATTTCCTAGTTGTGCTAAGTAATGCGCACGATAATTTTAGCATGCATGCCCTTTTATAAAAGTGAAGGGATCCCAAAAGTGAAAGCATGTACCAGCCTCTCGAATCAAATACATATCAAAATCTTCCCAATCAAGTTGGGATAGAATTCAAATCATACATACTGATGTACATGGACACATCAAGAACGTGGAGAAGCTCTTTTTGAGACGGACGTAGTAGTTCGAACAATTTTATCCCAATTGGAAATTGAAAAATACAAATTTATCATAATTTATCCCAATTTGCGGCGTCGAACACGGCCGCGCACCGATGGGCAAGAAAGGCCGGGACGACGGGCGGCTGAGGGGTGGTCATCTGCGCCATCCGCCGTTGAAGCGATGTTGTTGGCGATGGCTTCAATGTTCGTGGCATCGATGACCACTGTCGGAACCGCCGCTGTCTTGGTGTACTTCATCAGCGACGGATCTGCGGAGGGCTGGATCGGCGGCTTTGCAGCGCGGTTGTAGACGATGGCTTCAATCGTCTTGGCATCGATTCGCACTCTCGGAACCGCCGCTGTCTTGGTGTCCTTCATCAGCAACGGATCTGAGGAGGGCAACGGAAGTGAGACATCAACAGGCTCCGACATTGAATGCTGGATCTGCGCCATCGAAGCGATGTTGTAGGCGATGGCTTCAATGTTCGTGGCATCGATGACCACTGTCGGCACGGCCGCCGTCTTGTTGTCCTTCATCAGCAACGGATCTGAGGAGGGCAACGGAAGTGAGACATCAACAGGCTCCGACATTGAATGCTGGATCTGCGCCGTCGAAGCGATGTTGTAGGAGATGGCTTCAATGATCTGCCGCCGTCTTGGTGCTCTTCATCATTCAACAGATCTGAGAAGAGAAACGAAAGTGAGACAGAGAGAGACATTTCAACTATTTCTGAGGGTTAGATCCTCACCGGCACTCTTAGATCCACGCCGCCGCACGGTTAGATCCGCGCCGCCGCACGCCGCCGCACGCACGGTTAGATCCGCGCCGCCGCGACCGCCGGAGTAAGAGAGGAAATAGGAGAGAGGAAGATGCGACTGGAATATGCGACTGCCAGGGTTGGTAGGTATGTGCTCTGCTCTTCTCTCCGTATGCGTCCATCGTGGTAGAGAGAGATATACAGGCCGTCCGATCATAAATGATCGAACGGTGCAAGCGTTCGTTGAGCTTTCAACCAACCAAGATCCGTGTGACATACATCTCGACCAATCAGAGATCAGCCAGTGAGTACAAGTGAGGAAAACTGAGTAGAACTAAGAGGGGGAAAAGTGAGGAAATGTTTATCGAAAGGGCAAAACTGAGTAGGACTGAGTAAAACAAGTGGGCCCGGAGGGGAAAACTGAGTAACACTAAGTAAAACAGGGGCACCCAAATAATAAAGGGACTAAGGGAAATTGAAGCTTTTGGCATAAAAATTGTAAAATTGTGTTATTTGAACAATATATTACATTTTGGCCGACGTGATATTGTTTGCAATTCAAAGATACACAAGTGTGACGAATTTGGACTCATTTGGACAAAGTTTGTAAGCATAGTGGGTATTTGGGAGGTGTATTGAGCAGAAAGCCCTGCATCTTCATATCTAGTAGCTCATGGAGTAGGAAGTGGTTTTGAAGCTTTTGGCATAAAAACTTCATATCTCTATATTTCCTTTTCCATTATTATTTCTCTAGGTTGTAGGTAACATAACAAGACTCCATGGGAAGGTTCCACCATGTTTTGAATTATTTTGAATAAAACCCTAAACCCTAAAACCCTTAAACCCTAAAACCCTAAACCCTAGAGAAAATGATAAATGTGGCATACAAATTGTTCATACAAATTCAAATTGTTGAACACAAAGGGATCCCCAATACAAAGGGAACCCTTATTCAAATTCAAATTGTTCATACAAATTCAAATTTTTCAACACAAAGGCATCCCCAATACAAAGGGAACCCCAATACAAATTGTTCAACACAAAGGGGTCCCCAATACAAAGGGAACCCCAATACAAAGGGAACCCCAATACAAATTGTTCATACAAATTCAAATTTTTCAACACAAAGGCATCCCCAATACAAAGGGAACCCCAATACAAATTGTTCAACACAAAGGGGTCCCCAATACAAAGGGAACCCCAATACAAAGGGAACCCCAATACAAATTGTTCATACAAATTCAAATTTTTCAACACAAAGGCATCCCCAATACAAAGGGAACCCCAATACAAATTGTTCAACACAAAGGGATCCCCAATACAAAGGGAACCCCAATACAAATTGTTCATACAAATTCAAATTAGTTGTTCAGAATAAAATCTTTCTCTTGCTCCTGGTGTGACTCGCTGGGGCCACCACCTTACTCCGGGTAACCCTACCAGGGATATTACCGGTGTCTACCTTCCTTTTGCCCTCTTTCTTGTTCTTCTTCTTCTGCGAAGCTTGTGCTTTTTCTTCTGCCATGTGCTCTTCGAAGTTAGCATCTATCATGGCCTTACCACTTTCGAGGCAACGTCGATCATACTGTTCCTTCTCCTCTGGACTCATCGGTTGAAGCCATTCTACATCCATCTGTTCCCTCTGCTCTCGATCCATCGGTTCAATCTCCTCATGTTCAATTGCTGCTTCAATCTCCTCTGCATTTGCTGCTTCAATCTCCTCATGTTGAACTGCTGCTTCAATCTCCTCAAGTTGAATTGCTGCTTCATTCTCCTCTGCATTTGCTGCTCCCGCCTGATCTTCCATTCCAAAAGCTGGGTCAACATCATTTTTACAAAGCCTAGCAATGTGTCCAGGGATTCCACAACGTTTGCACTTACGTTTTCGAATCGGTGCACCACCCTCTGCACTAGCTCTGATCCTATTCTTCCTCGGCCTACCTGCCGGTCTAGTCAATACTGGAGAGTACATTTTGAAGCCTGGATCGACTTTCATCCATTGGTCTTTTCCCAACAAGGTAGGAACATTCATAGCATATGCAGCCCTAAATTTGGCAACAGAGAAATACTCTGACACATACTGATCAACTTCACCATCTTCACCCCCTATAACACTCATGAAAAACAATGCGTGTATGCAGGGTATCCCACGGATCTGCCATCCCCTACAATGGCATGTCCTATCAACCAAACTCACTGGATACCTCCACTGCCTGTTTTTACTGTCAGTGTAGGTTACCTCAGCCTCCATTCCTTTTCTGACGCATTGCATCCTCAATTGTTTTGCCCTGTCATGCAAAGACTTAATCAAAGATGGGAGCATGAGATGGCCAGCATATTTTGTGGATGCAATTCTTTGACGCAGATCGATCTTTATCATGATCATCTGCCTAATCTTATCAAATATTTGCCACAACATAAGCCCTTTCAATGACTTGACCTTTGAGTTGAAACTCTCCGCAAGGTTACTTGTTACATAGTCTACCTTGCAAATTTCATTGAATTGGCTTCTTGACCACACCCTACCATGATGTTCATCCAAGTACTCCTTCACCCCAGGTTTTTGTTTATACAACACATCCAAATGAAACATATGCTTCCTAGAGCTGCATGTGTATGAAGCTGGCCATAGGTTGTCAGTAAAAACTTTACCCTTGAATTTCTTTGTAAAATTATGTACCAAGTGTCGCATACATTCCCTATGCTCCACTCCAGGGAATACTGCTTCTACCGCACTCTCCAAACCTTTGCAAGCGTCTGTGTGGATAACAAGTCCTGGTGGATGACCTATAAGGTCGCGCAAATTCTGCAGAAACCAAGTCCAACTTTCCTCTGACTCAACCTCCAAAACTCCATAAGCAACAGGGAACATCCAATTATGTCCATCAACTGCAGTAGCAGCAACTAGCTGTCCTTTAAACCTGCCATGAAGAGCTGATGCATCCACGGCCAAATAAGGCCTGCAACCGTCCAAAAAGCCTTTCCAGCAAGCTTTGAAACAAACAAAAGCCCTTCTAAAACATTCCTTGTGCATTACCTTCCCGCTTTTCAATTTGTAGGGAACTGTATGCTTGTCTATCGCTACAACACTGCCTGGACTAGCCATCTCCACTTCAGCTTTGAAAGTGTAAAGCAACTGAAAGCTTTCATTCCATGGACCATTGATCTTGTCAAGAGCCATTTCCTTTGCATAGAACATCCTCATGTAAGGTACTTCCATTTTATACTTCTCAACCACCTTTTTTACGAGTGCTGTTGGACCAAGTGAAGGAGTTTCTCTCAGCCAATCTAGGATTATATCTGCCAACCACCTAGTCTTCGCTAGCTTTGTTTTCAGCTCTGGCTCTCCCCCTAGAGGTGGACACCTATGGATCTCCTTATTCTTCTTTATCTGAAACATAATGATAAGGGATGTCAGTAATAGATAACAAATTTTACACCGTGATCTAAATACACAACTGGTTGGCGTAGTACCTGAACCAAGCTGCTTCTGCGCATTGTGGATGCATGCAGCCTAAACCTACACCTTAGGTATGGGCATTTAATTGTGAACCTACCTGGCTCACTTTTAATAACCTCATAATTATTCTTAGTGAGAATGTGATATGTAGTAATTGCATTACGGCAGTCCATCATCGTTTGAAACACGGTGCCTTCTGCAAGCTGAGGATCCTCCCTGTTCCACTCAATTGTTGGCAAGTCTTCACCTTCGTAATCGGCTAAAACGAGGCTGACATCGTTCTCATTCTTCTCTTCAGGCGAGCACCTACTGCAGCTCTCAGGCGCACCGCCTCCCCCCAGCCTTCGGAGATCAAGAGACCTGACTTAGCCCGTGCTTCTTGGTCTCCTGTTGAAGCAATATCCCCATGGCTAGAGCCTGGTTCCGACAGAAGGGCTACAGGTGCTCGAACTTGTTACCGGTTGTGAGATATTTCGTCGAGAAGACCACTATCTTCGAGCCGGAGTTCTTCCGCCATTGCCGATGTGGTCCCTGCGCTGCCGAAGCTGCTCTGTTCCCTACCCAGACCAGGCAGCCGGCGCTCGTGTATGGCCTGTTGAATCCCCTCTGGTCGACGAGGTATGTGATCTTCCCCCGGTTCGTGACTGCTGCTGCTGGTGGTGTAGGGGCAGTTTGGCTCCACGGATTGGTCATCTCCGATTGATGTGTGCCCTTTCCGGTCTCCTATCCAAAGTCTAGAAATTTTGCGCTATGAAGAAGATAGTTGGTCACTTCCCCTGTGCTGCTAGCTCTCGATTGATTTAATTCCCGCTGGATGTGTTTCTTCGGTTCATGCATATAACAGTGGCACAAGTGTCCTGCACATGTTTTTGTTAAGGCCTGTAAGGAAGCAAAACTGAAGCAAGTAATTTGCTAAAATGGTTTACATCATTTGCATGTCTACATTACTTCTTATTAGAAATGAAACTGCAGTCTATGGGTGCATGTAAACGCAAGAGATTGGTGAATAATACCACATTAGCACAAAGCAGAGTTGGCGGGGGAAATATCCAGGTGATCCCACACTTTCAACGGTACTATGATACCACTCTTCAAAATTCGAAAAAAAATATTATGAGTCTTCACCGGCTCGCCTCCATCCCAGTAGACGGTGCAGCCCTGCCCTTCACCTCCTCTCCGGCTGGATCCCCGGCGCGCGCGTCCCTGCCATGGGCCCGTCACGACTCACGACCGGTGAAAAATAGGGTGAGGCGAGATCCCAACCCACCGCGAGGGTGCTACCTCGATTGAGGCACACTTCATGGCATGCTCGGAGCGGAGCTCCACGTCGAATGATCTCTTGGCGTGGTACATCGGCGTCTCCTATACGTGCGCATATATGAAGGATTGAATCGCACATGAATCAGAGGGGAATTGCGCGAGATGCAGCTCTGGTTTGGCTAGCCCTGATTCCCCGAAGACGGTCGTGGGCGACGGGACGGGCAGCTGACCTGGGATGCGGTCGGCGTGGGGCTCGTGCTTTGGTGAATTGTTGCTAGATGTTTTTGAGAAATTTTAGTTTTACCAAAGATAACTAGCTGACTTGTTGGTGTGTTTGCAAAATTCATTTGGAGATTGGAGATGGGGGCGATCCGAACAAGGGCTTGCTCTCGGGACAGCTCGACAGGTTGCATCTATCCAAAGAAACAGCTGACGGGTGCGTCAACAAGAGAAGCATCAGAGGGTGGCCTCGGGAAGAATAGCAGCAAAGGGAGAAGGGTGTCGGTGGGAGAAGGAGTAGCAGCAGAGGCCAGTGTACACTCTGGTTGTCATCGTCAGTTTAGTATCAGACTTGGTTTTAACCATTTGTTGTACCACGACGGCATGATTTTTGTGCACGTTCGAATGTGTAAATAGTTGCGTATAGTAGTAAAGTATATGTACTTGTAACTTGTCAATCTGGATCAATCGAACATAGACTTTAGTATGGCGAGGGAGAATAGGCTATTGACAGCCGCCTGATCGGTAAATTCAGTATGGCTTCGCCTTGCGTTTTTGTCCATGTAGTAAGGTGCCTTCATACGCCGCCGTTTTGTTTGGTTGCTGATCTGTTCCATATTCCCAAAGGAAACAGATCGATGCTAGAGAAAAAAATATGCCTGCCACAACAATCGTCATACTCACGAAGGAAACCGATCGATCAGTGCTAAATAATATTTTGGATCATTTATTTGAGGTACTTTTACACTCCTAATGCCTCTTTCTTTTCTAGATCTTAAAACCGCATTTGGTTTAGAGCCACGCTGAATAATTACAAGAATTAGCAATACTAATTTCTTACATTTTTCTATCAAAGTGTAACTCTTTATTATCTACTCGATATGATACCTCACCATTCAAAATATGTTATATAGGCAGCCGAACTGTCCATATTAGTAATTATAGCCTTCTTTTTGTGAGGCTAGCTCATAAAGTTTTAACACTTGAAACAGTAAAATCATTTTAGACATAAAAATGTTTAATAATATAAAATCAATCAGTGGCAACGCAACACAAGTTTCAGCTCTAACACATTATTATGAGCTACACATGTCCAACGGCTATCACCAGTGGTGGGACCGTGCCCGCTGAAGAAGGCATATATGTGTATTGTTTAATATCTTGTTGCAATGGATCGAGTCTTCTTCCGATGCAACGCACGAGCACTTTTGCTAGTATATGTAACAACCCACTATGAAGATAGTAACATAGAGTAGTAACATGCACCATGTTACTATTCTATGTTACTCCCCACTATAACTAATTTTATAAGAATGAACATGGGCACGAGCTCCACGGGATCGTGCACCAAGACGCACATCCAAATCTACTTTTAAATTAACCACAACCCGTGCAAAAGTGCACTGGTTGATGACTAGTATACACAAATTTGGATTGCCATCAAGTTTGCAAACTAGTTTTTTTTGGGTTTACCACTGATAAATATGTTTTTTTTCTTTTGATTATTGCTTAAAGGAGTAAAATTAAATTAAATGGGATTTCTATTTCCGTGCCCTCGGGTCCTTAGTTGTACTCAGTTTTCCCCAGCTCCTTAGTTTTTCCTCAGTTTTCCCAATCCCTTGTCTGAAACCTGCAGAAGGAGCTTGGACGGAGGATTCCCGTTTAGTTGACCGTTCGGTTGGTGCTGGCAAGTGGGGCCGCTGTTGGTGCCCCGCAGTGGACACGTCTCCACTTATCCAGATCATCATGGGACCCACAACTTGTCCACGTTAGCGTGCCGGACCCACAGCTTACCCAGGTGACCGTTGCAAAATGGGAGCCCGAGCCAGCCCCGCGCCCGTGCCCGTGCCATTGCTTCCCCTTTCTTTCCCCGCGCCCCATTGTTCTTCTTCTCCGCCAGCGGCAGCCCTTCTCCGGCAGGCGGGTGATGTCTAGTTTCTCTTTGACCTCCCGTTCTTCATGGCCGCCGTATGGACCCGTGCCTTTGACAAGATGCCCCGACTGCCCACGCTAGGAGCCTCTGAAGCGGTCGATCTCTAAGACGGAGGACAACGGCAATCGTGGACGTGAGTTCCTTGCATGCGAGAGCTTGCCATATAGAGAGGGGGATAATGTTAGATCTCGCTCCAATTTCTCTGTTTTCTCTCGATTTTCTTGTTATTCCCTCGAATTTGGGATTTAGGGTTCACGTTGTTGTTTTCAGATCTTGAAGAAATGCAGGCATTTCGAGTGGATCGATGTGTACGTTCAGAGGCTTCAATTGCAGGAATCAATTGGCGCTATTGGGGAGCGCAATTTGGGAGGGGGGACTTGCTGTAGAGAATGCGGCGGAGAGAGGAGCCGTTCCGATTATGCCTAATGCTCCCAATGCAGGACTGGTGGAAGTGAAGGGAGAACTGAAGAAAATGAACAAGCAGTTAAGGCAGCTGATCGAGTTGAAGAAGCAAGCTAATCTGATGGCTGGTTTTTTTTGTTGTTGTATAATTGCGATCGGTTTCTTATCATTGCTCACCAGGCGCTAGAAGTTGTTACAAGGGATACCTTGTTACAAATCCATTATTCAGTTACATGTACTTGTAGTTGTTTTTAAAGTTAGTGTGTGCATTCACCGAAATTACCAACTATATTCCCTAAAAGAAAAGGAATGCTAAAGAAAGTTGATATTTGTTAGAGGGATGACAAATAATCCATTCACCGAAATCCCCCAAATATGTCAAATATGTATGTCTCATGTTTCTATCAAAATTACCAAAACTATATTCCCAAATATATTCCCTAAAAGAAAAGGAAAGCTAAAGATAGTTGATAATTGTTAGATGGGTGACAATAATGCATTCACCGAAATCCGCAAGTATGTATGCCTCATGTTTATACCAAAATTATACCACTTTTGGGCCGTTTCAAAATACCAATACTATATCCCAAACTATATTCCCTAAAAGAAAAGGAAAGCTAAAGATAGTTGATAATTGTTAGAGGGGTGACAAATAATGCATTCACCGAAATCCGCAAATATGTATGCCTCATGTTTATACCAAAATTATACCACTTTTGGGCCGTTTCAAAATACCAATACTATATCCCAAGCTATCTTACGTGGAAAACTCCTTATTGCACATAAATAGAGGGGTGTCACTCTCCACCAATAGAGAGAGAGGGGTGGCCACGAAGAGAGAGAGGTTGTCACGAAGAGACGGAGAGGGCTATACTGCCCGTTAGATCAGTGGATCAACGGTTCGTGGAGTCGATCCGTGCAACAACGGCTCCACCAATCAGGATAAGTTTGGGCTTCTGAGAGCATTTGTGACAGTACTTGAGGGCAAAACTGAGTAGTACTAAGAATCCAAGGGCACATAAATAGTAAATAGACTAAGGGATTTAAACAAAAGAATTACAAAATGAAAAATGTGTGTTTTGTATAATATAATTCATATTGGGCTACATCAAATTATTTGCAATTCAAATGTACATGAGTGTGACAATTATGGCATCATTTAGACAAACTATGTTTTTGGGGAAGATGTTTTGCAAAGGGGTTTGAGTGCAAAACCATGCATCTTCATAGCTACACTAGTGATTCTGAGAAGTGGAAATTTGTGGTAAAACTTGATTTATATATGTTTGTTAAGGTTTTCTAGGTGGCAGGTTGCGTAGGAAGACTCCATGAGTAGGTGCCACTATGTTTTTATTTTTTTTTTTTTGCGCATGAAATGACTCAATTAGCTATGTTAATCTCATTTGTTGACTCTCTGTTGACCAGCTACTTGAGGGTAAAAGTGAGTATATTGCACTTGCCGGTCTAAGTCCTCGAGGGGAAAACTGAGTACAGATAAAATTTCTGTATAAGGCCCGAGGTTATAACTGAGTACACCAGACGTCCCAGGGTTACACTCGTGTCGCGGTGCACGCTGCAGCCGTGCATAGCGGACGCGTGTTGTGGTACATGCCACCGTCGTCTTTATAGAGTCCCTCTTTCTCTCCCTCGACGCACGTTCTCACTTCAACCACCTCTCCTGTCCCATCATCTTCTCCACAACCGAAGAAAAAACCCCGAAGAAAATCGCCGGCGATGGAGAAGAATGAGATGCCATTGTCGGTGCATCAGCCGCCGGCGAATCGGCCGCCGCCCCCGTCCAGGCCCCTGTCGCTGCTTCCAACGTAGCAGCCGGCGCATCAGCCGCCGGCGCATCGTCCGCCGCCACCGTCCAGGCCCCCGTCGCTTGGGACCCATACGAACCAGTGCCGTACGTCGCGCCGGAGAACACCTACGACACCAGCATCGTCGACGACGAGCCGGAGGTAACCCTTTGTTCCCTTGTTCTTATCCCATTTCAATCCTTTTGTGTTAGATCTAGCGTTATTAGGGTTCGTCGGTTCCTAGTTCAATCCATTTGTGTTAGATCTTGCGTTATTAGGGTTCGTCTGTTCCTAGTTCAACCCTTTTGTGTTAGATCATGCGTTATTAGTGTTTGTGATTTGCTTTTGTTTAAGATTTGTGCGGATGATGATGAATATTTGGGCACAAATTGATTCAGAGTTTGGTCAGTAAACAATTGGTGTGTAAAAATTTGTTGTCCATGATCTTTGGTTTACTGACTCAAATCCTGGATATAAGTGTGTCCAATGTAACTGAGGCTACCTCTTTTTTTCGAGCCCATATTATCATGCATGATCTTTGTTCACTCTCTGTTCCATCATTGTTGCAATTGACTCCGTGTTTTTTGCACGATCTTTGGTGCTACGTGACAGGTGCAGAGCAGCGACGTCGACAGCGACGACGAGTCCTTCCACACCAAGACTCGTCACGTCCTCAGGAGGCTGCAGTCCGGCCATTACGATGGCCCCTTTGCTCGAGGCATTTACAAGTGCCCCTTCTGCAACAGGAAGCTCCGCATCACCGACTTCAACTCCCTGGTGAACCATGCTGAATTCATTGGCAGATGCGGCGCTAGAGTTGGAACGACTATGAACGTGCATGCATTGGTGGCCAAACACAAATCATTTGGGATTCACCTGCGCAACCTCCAAGCGAGTCACAGACGCTACCTGGAGGCGTTGAACCTGCGTACTGCACTCTCTGTCTGTGACTGCTCTATCTGTAGAGCAGCTTAAATTCCTGTAAAATGTAGCTTATGTTGTATCTATCGGTACTACTGTTGGATCTGTCGTGAATATATCTATGCTATGTTGGCTGTTGTATGCAGCTTATCCTATATTTTCTCTGGATTTGTGCCCTAGATTTCCTACCTGATTGGGTAAAAACGAAGGCATAAAGAAATGAATGGCGTTAAAAAATAGAAGGAGAAGCTGCTCTAGATTTTCTACCAATTTGGGCTATCAAATATGAATGAGATCGAGCGAGAGAGAGGAAAAAGGTACATTGAAAACTGCTAATCTGGGCGAAAGAGACAGAAATCACTCATGCCCCCGTCCCGGACCCACACGGCTCCACACGCTACGGCCCCACACGCTACGGCCACACACGCTACGGCCACACAAACACGGTCTCATCCTGTTGTGACGCCCCGGAACCGGTACCATGAGGATTCCAGCGATCCCGCCGAAATCCGCACGATATCGATTCAGAGACGCCCTCCGACACGACGTGCACGAAGAATCACACACGTGATGCCAGAGGAATTATCACGAGCGGTAACATTACAACAGGATTACAATAGAGCCCACAAGAAACATATATTACAACAACGACTCCAACGAGTCAATATACAAATATACAACACAAAGATCCGAATCATACAGAAGATCAAATACATCCGAGTATGGACAAGATACAAATTGGACTAAGAGTCCTGAAGATAAACGATGGCGTCCATAACCCTGCCCATACCAAGCCGGAAGGGTAACCTTGCTAACGTCGTCATCTCGTACCTGTCAAAGTCGGGCCATCGGTTGCCGTCAAAAGAGAAAGAGAAAATGCGAGGGTAAGTACCAAGGAACGAACTCCGGCACGTACTTAGCGAGACTAGAAATGGCTATGCTCGCCGGGCGAATATATATATCGCCTGGGGCTATATGGTAGGTTTAGCGGCAGCAAAACTATAACCAATAGAGACACGCTACAACATCTGTCTACTTAGAGAAGATAAGAGAGCGCACAAGGTAACAGATAAATACTACACAAACATAACCCAGCCAATTAGACATATCCCCTTCAACAAAGCAAAGAAGCAATGTAAAAGGCACACTGATATGTCCAAAACGTATCTACTTTCCCGAACACTTTTGCTATTGTTTTGCCTCTAATTTGTGTATTTTGGATGCAACTAACACGGACTAACGCTGTTTTCAGCAGAACTGTTCTGGTGTCTCGTTTTTGTGCAGAAATCCAACTTTCAGGAAAATCCTCGGAATTTATACATAAGGCCCTATTTTCCCAGAAGAATTGCGGAGCCAGAAGTTCAAGCAAGGTGGGGGTACGAGGGCCCCACACACTAGGCCGGCGCGGCCCAGGAGGGGCCCGCGGCCCTAGTGTGTGGCGGCCTCGGCTGGCCCCCGACGCCCTCCTTCGGACTACTTATTGCCTTCGACCTAAAAACGCACGGGGAAGTCGAAGTCGCCAGAAACCATCCGCGCCGCCACATCGCGAAACTCCGTCTCGGGGACCAGAAGTCTCCGTTCGGCACCTCGCCGGGACGGGGAATTGGAGGAGATCATCGCCATCATCACCACCGACGCCTCTCCATCGACCATCCATGTTTCCCCCATCCATGTGTGAGTAAATCCCCCGCTGTAGGCTGAAGGGGATGGTAGGGATTGGATGAGATTGGTCATGTAATAGTCATAAGATTGTTAGGGCATAGTGCCTAGTATCCGTAGATGTTACTTTTATGATATTGTTGCAACTTGTTATGCTTAATGCTTGTCACTAGGGCCCGAGTGCCATGATCTCAGATCTGAACATGTTATTGATTCATGAAGATATTCGTTGTTTATGATCTTACCTGCAAGTTGTATACACATGTCGCTGTCCGGAACCAATGGCCCCGAAGTGACAAAAATCGGGACAACCGGAGGGAATGATAGTGATGTGAGGATCACATGTGTTCACGGAGTGTTAATGCTTTGCTCCGGTACTCTATTAAAAGGAGTACCTTAATATCCAGTAGTTTCCCTAGAGGCCCGGCTGCCACCGGCTGGTAGGACAAAAGATGTTGTGCAAGTTTCTCATTGCGAGCATGTACGACTAAATATGGAACACATGCCTATTGATTGATTAGTACTTGCATACCGTTTTATTATTATCTGCAAATGCCCCTGCTTTGATTGTTACATGAGTTTCTCTCATCCATGCAACGCCCGTTAATCCGTCCCTGTGCCTACAGTATTTTAATCCTGCTGTTTACTATAATCACCACTGCTGTCTCTTACTCTACTGCTGTTATTTCACTACGCTCGCTATAAAAATTACTGATAAACTCTTGCGAGCAAGTCTGTTTCCAGTGCAGCTGAATTGACAACTCCGCTGTTAAGGCTTTCAATTATTCTTTGTCTCCCCTTGTGTCGAATCAAGAAATTGGGTTTTACTTCCCGAAGACTGTTGCGATCCCCATACTTGTGGGTCATCAAGACTATTTTCTGGCGCCGTTGCCGGGGAGCATAGCTTTATTTGGAAGTTCACTTGGATTGATATTGTTCGCTGCAAATTCTCCATCATGGGTAAACCTCGCGATACTAAGGTCGCCATATTACCATCCACTACAAGAAAAGGTACAACTCTGAGTACCTCTGCTGCTCTTGATTCACCATCTGTGATAAGTAAACTTGTTTCACCACCACAAGCTTCAAATGTTGGTACTTCTGCTGAATCTGAAAATTCCTCTTATAATTGTGATGATGCTTCTGCTGTGCTTGATAATGATGGTTCGTTAGGATCTTTTCTAGATGCTACAATTGCTAGGTCTAGACAAATTGAAAATACTGAAACTCCTAATGAAAATGCTGCTACACCTATTAATTCACCTGAGTCTGTTGAATATTCTAGTGATGATCTTGATGAAGATTATGTGGAACTTGATGATGATTTTATTGAAAAATGCAATGCTACTACTGATGCAAGAAAAATTAAAAAGTTGCTTGCAGAACATGCTGTTAGATATAAACTGTCTCCTGATCCTAAATTTGCCACATCTCCTATAAACATTAAGGATAAAGATTATGATTTTTCTCTTGATCTATCTCATATAGCTATTGTTGAGAAAACACCCTTTTGTGGTACTGAAAAAGAAAGTGCTGTTGAACACATGATTGAGTTATCTACTCTGAGTAGCTTGTTTTCTGATGATGTCAAGATGCGTACTTATTTTTCGCTAAATTTTTCCTTTCTCATTAAAGGATGATGCTAAAACTTGGTATAATAATTTGCCTCCTGGTTCTATTAGAAGTCCAACTGACTTGCGTGATGTTTTCTTTCGAAAATACTTTCCTGCTAGTGCTCAACATATTGCTTTGCAGAGAATTTATAATTTTGATCAGGAAGATGGAAAGAAATTGCCTGAGGCTTGGGCGAGATTTTGCTCTCTTATTAGAGCTCGGCCTGACCATGATTTGGAAAAGCATGATTTACCTCATATATTTTATAGTGGACTAACCATTGAGTCTAGGGCATACCTGGATAGTTGTGCTGGTTGTGTTTTCAGGAAAAGAACTCCAGACGCTGAAGAATTATTGGCTAAAATAGGCCGGAATCATGATGATTGGTCTACGCCTGAACCAACCCCGACACCGATATTGAAGAAGAGGGGTATGATTAAATTAAATGATGAAGATATGAGGGAAGCCAAGAAGTCTCTTATGGAGAAGGGTATTAAACCTGAAGATGTGAAGAATTTACCTCCTATAGAAGATTTATGTAAGATAACTCCCCTTCATCCATGATTGAGGTACACTCTCTTCAACGCTTTACTAGGGAAGATATTCCGTATTCGAAACCTCCTGCTCAATGCTTAGATGAGTTTGATAATTATATTGTTAAGAAAGAAAATTTTAATATGAGAGTAGAGAATCATTTAATGGATAATTCTCGAGCTATTAGTGAATTGCATGATATTGTGGAGAGAACCTCCAATGATGTTAAGATACTTGTTAAACATTTTCATATGGTTCAAACTCAAATTGATCAACTCACTAAAGTGCAAAATGACTTGTTGGGAAATAATTCTAAAGAAAAACATGCTTATGAAGTAACAACTAGAGGTGGTGTTTCTACCCAGGATCCTCTATATCCTGAAGGGCATCCCAAAAGAGTTGAACAAGATTCTCAACGAACTAAAACTAGTGCTCCATCTAAGAAAAAGAAGAAGAAACATAAAAATGTTGTAGAATCCTCTGAACCTGTTAATGATCCTAATAGTATTTCTATTTCTGATGCTGAAACTGAAAGTGGTAATGAACATGATAAAGATAGTGATAAGAATGATACTCCTGATAAAGAAGAGGTTGAAGAAGAACCTGAAAAGCATACTAAAAATAAAAAGTATACTAAAGAAGATTTTATTGCTGAGAAACATGGTAATGAAAGAGAACCTTGGGTTCAAAAGCAAATGCCTTTTCCTGCAAAGAAACTAAAATCAAAGGAAGAAGAACACTATAATAAATTTTGTGATTGGATGAAACCATTATTCTTGCAAATCCCTTTGACTGATGCTATTAAATTGCCTCCTTATTCAAAGTATATGAAAGATATTGTGTCTAACAAAAGGAAAATTCCTAATGAGGAGATTTCCACTATGCTTGCTAATTACTCTTTTAACGGTAAGGTTCCAAAGAAGCTTGGCGACCCAGGTATACCAACTATTCCTTGTTCTATTAAGAATAATTATGTTAGAACTGCTCTATGTGATTTGGGAGCGGGTGTTAGTGTTATGCCTTTTTCTCTTTATGAGAAACTTTATCTAGATAAGTTGATACCGACTGATATATCTTTGCAAATGGCTGATAAATCTACTGCTATTCCTGTTGGTGTATGTGAGGATGTTCCTGTTCGAGTTACTCAAAACTGCTCGATATTAACTGATTTTGTTGTGTTGGAAATGCCTGAAGATGATAATATGTCCAAGGTACAAATTTGAATACTTACAATTCTTTTGCCTTATTAGATGATGAGGAAATTGTTACTAGAGCTCTGGAAATGGGTGTTAATCCTGCTTCTTTTACTCTTGAAAATGTTAGTTACTTGAAAGATTTGGAAACTGCTAGACATAATATAGTTAGTATGCAAAATTCTTCTGTGAACTCCAATGTTGATAAGTCAAATCAAGTTCTCTTGCTGGAGCTTGGTGATGATCTAAGTGAGAGTGATAGGGATGTGGAGGGAGGTGATTTCACCCCTGTTCTATCCAGAAGGAAAAAGAGAGCCAAAAGATCTGCTTGTAAGATTTGGAGGAGTGGGTCACAGTCAAAATCAAGTGATACCACTGTGGGAGCACACTCAAAATCAAGTGCTGCCCAGGTGAAAGTCATCAATGACCACCCTTTGAGTGGCATTGTGGCTGGAGCCAGAAGGAGAAAAAAATCCAAAATATCCATGATAGGTGCTTCTTTGAACTGCAGAGGGGTGGGTAAGAAGGGTATGGGTATTTTCTTAGCAGATTTGATAAAAGATCAGCAGCTGGATTTCATTGGGCTCCAGGAAACCATCAAAAAAGATTACTCTTCTGCTTTCCTCAGGAGAATTGACCCTGGAGGGAAGTTTGAGTGGAAATGGATCAGCTCAGTTGGCAGAAGTGGGGGTATCTTGGGTGGTTTAGGCTATCCAGGTTTACCATTTGTGATACTTCAGTGGGCAGATTTCACATCAAAGTAACTTTACTTGATCTGAAGATAAATGTGAAATGGTGTTTGATTATTGTTTATGGAGCTGCTCAAGCCTCTGATAAAGAGGAATTTTTGGTGGAGCTTGGCAATATTTGCAGTAATCAAACTCTACCAATTTTGGTAGGGGGAGATTTTAATATCATTAGATTTTCCAATGAGAAAAATAAGTCCATGACACATAATAAAAGGTCTGACATTTTTAACTCCATCATCAATACCTGTGCCTTGAGAGAGATTCATATGTCTGGAGGTCAATACACTTGGTCCAATAATCATAGTGATCCTACTTTGGAGAAATTGGACAGATTTTTAATGAGTAGCTCCTGGGAAGACCTTTTTCCTCGTGTAACGGTTCATAAGCTGGTGAGAGATGTGTCTGATCATAATCCTTTAATTCTTGACACTCTTGATATCAAGGTGAAGAATAGGGATTTCAGATTTGAAAAAAGATGGCTCAAAGAAGATAGTTTCCTTGATAGAGTCAGGAGGTGTTGGGATCAACAGGTGTTTGCCAAAGATAGCTTGGACAGATTAGTAAAGAAATTAAAAAATGTCAAGAAAGCTTTAAAAGGTTGGGGTGCTAATTTGAGAGGTGCTGACATCAAAACGAAAAGAGATATCTCCTTTGAACTGAAAGAGCTTGAGGATCTGGAAGAGATGGGGCCTTTATCTCCAACTCAAAGAGAAAGGAAAGTTTTGCTTCAGCAAGAAATGCTGCAAGTGTTGGATAATGAAGAAGCTTTCTGGAGACAAAGATCAAGAGAAAATTGGCTCCTTCATGGTGACAGTAATTCTACTTTCTTTCACAGAGCAGCTAATGGTTGCAAAAGGAAGAGAACCATTTTTTCTTTGAAAAAAGGTGATTCTATTGTTGAAGGGGATGCTGCGTTGTTAGAGCATGCAACTGCATTTTACAAAGATTTATTTGGTCCAGTGATTGATTTTGGGATCAGGTTAAGTGATGATGTTTGGGCAGAAGAAGAAAAACTTAATGCCTTGGATTGTGTTGAGTTGGATAAACGTTTTTCCTTAGAGGAAATTAAGGATGTTATTGACCACATGGAGAAAAACAAAGCACCTGGCCCTGACGGCTTTCCCATTGAATTTTATCAGCACTGCTGGGAACTTGTTAAATTTGATATCATGCATGTCTTCAATGATTTGTTTGAGCATAGAATTGGCTTGGAAAGAATCAATTATGGAATTATCACCCTAATTCCCAAGTCTGATGATGCTGATATCATTCAAAAGTTCAGGCCCATTTGTCTGTTGCAAGTCTTCTTTAAGATAGTAACAAAAGCTCTGACTGTTAGAGCAAATCCTGTGATGAATAAACTCCTGCTTCCTTGCCAGACTGCTTTCATTAAAGGGAGGTATAATTTTGATGGTGTGATGTTGCTCCAGGAAATTTTAAAAGAAGATAAATTCAGGAAAAAACAGGGGGTTGTCTTGAAAATTGACTTTGAAAAAGCTTATGATAAAGTAAATTGGAGATTTCTGTTTGATTGTTGTAAACAGAAAGGGTTTAACAACAATTGGCTGAACTGGATCAAGAAGTCTGTTGCTGGTGGGACCCTCAGTGTCAAAGTTAATGACAAAGTGGGCCCATATTTTACTAGCCATAAGGGAGTTAGGCAAGGTGATCCCCTTGCCCCCTTCCTGTTTAATATGGCAGCCAACAATTTAGCCAAAATGGTTCATCTGGCTCAAAACAATGGCCTGGTTACAGGTTTGGCTGATAATTTGATTCAGAATGGGATTGCAATCCTTCAGTATGCTGATGATACCATCCTTTTACTTCAAGATGCTCCTCAACAAGCTTTTAATTTGAAATTACTGTTGTATATATTTGAGTCCATGTCTGGATTGAAGATTAACTTTGAGAAAAGTGAAGTAATGATGATTCTGGATGATGATATTAAACAAAAAAAATTATGCTGATTTGTTCAACTGTCAAAAGGGTAACTGGCCCATCAAATACTTGGGAACTCCAGTTTGTGCTAGAAGAGCTTCTGTAGCCGATATGAGTTTTTTGGGAGAAAAACTAAGAAGAAAATGAGTGGATGGATTGGAAATTCCATGTCCATTGGGGGGAGGGTGATCAAGATTGATGCTTGCCTTGCTAGCACTGCTGTGTACCAGATGTCTCTGAGGCTCTTGCACAAATCAAACATTGAACAAATTGATAAGCCTATCAGGTCTTTCTTTTGGGCTGGTAGTGCTGATAAAAGAAAATATCATTTTGTTAAATGGAGATGGATCTGTAAACCAAAACAAAAAGGTGGACTGGGAGTTAAAGACTTGTCCAAGTTTAATATTAGTCTGATGTGTAAATGGTGGTGGAAATTGGAGCATGATCCTGGTCCATGGCAGGATTTTATGAGACTGGAGTACTTGAGAGGTAAAGGCATTTATTATGCAAAACATAGACCTGGAGATTCTCCACTTTGGTCTAACATGTTGAAAGTTAGAGATATTTATCTCTGCGGTAGAAGAATGAAAGTTGGAAGTGGAATCATGACTAGTTTCTGGGGAGATTCCTGGTGTAGCATCAGTCCTCTCAAAGAAATGTTCCCTGTCCTTTTTGATATCTGCAATGAATAGAGTGTCACTGTTGCTGAGTGCCATGGGTTGGAGGTTCTCATATAGGAGGTGGTTGACCCCTGATCTTATCATCCAAGAGGCTGGTTTGTTTCAACTAATGGCTCAAACACATTTGTCAACAGATAATGACTTACCCAGATGGAAATGGTCAAAGAAATGCAATTTTACTGTGAAGTCTGTGTACAAAAAGATTTGTGGTGGAGGAAGGGACAGATCTTTTAGGCATCTTTGGAAAAGCAGAATTCCACTTAAGATCAAAGTTTGGCTCTGGTTGATCTGGCACAATGCCATTGCCACTAAGGATAATCTTCTCAAACGCAATTGGTCAGGGGATTCAGTTTGTCAGTTCTGTGAAGAGCAAGAAACCATTAATCACCTTTTCTTTGGTTGTTCAGCAGCCAAATTTGTTTGGAGTGCAGTAGCTACTGCTATCAAATCTCCTACTCGCCCTGGGAGCTTCTTACAATTTTTCTGGTGGTTCCCACAGCTTATCCATGCAAGTCGCAATACACTGATAGCTGGCTTGGCAGCTATTTGTTGGGCCATTTGGAAACTTAGAAATAGGGCTTGTTTTGAGAAAAAACTGATCAGCTCTCCCCTTGACCTAATCAGTTATGTTGCTGTGTTCATGAACTATTGGTCAGGTCTTCATGGAGATCGAGATGCTTCTGAACTTCGTGCGGGTGCCGATGGTCTCTTACGCCTCGCTGCTGCGGCTGGAGCTGGAAACTCTGCCACTAGAAGTGTTGGACGTGCTGATCAACTTCGCTTGGAGGATAAGAAACCTGATGACTCAAATGACGACACCTCTTCCTGATGTTTTGATGAAGCTATCGAGTGCTGCTAAGATGTTTCGTCCTGTTTTGTTATCCTTGATCCCCTTGTTGTTGACAAGGGTTGTTCTTTGCAAAAACTTTAGCCTGGTTCTGTAATAGCTTTCTCTGAACGTTAGCATTAGGCGGCGATCTCTCCCCCCCTCTTTTGCTTTTTCTGTTGTGGCAAAACTGTGATGTATTTTCGTTATCTCCCTGGTAATGAAAATTCGATCCCCTGGTGGATCGTTTGGAAGAAAAAAATATGAAGGACAAGTGAGCACACCAAATAATTGAGCTGCTGATGGGTTTTGTATTTGACAGGGTGCGCGGCCGGTTTGAACAGCTCCAGATCGGAGTGGCCTTGCTGAAGACAGACGCAACGGAGATTGACGATGCCGCCGTCCACAGACCTGGCAGCTGAACGCGTGTCGCCGAACTGTGCAGGGATTCAGATAACAGAGAAGCAAACATTGGAGGGGCGGCAAGACGTGCTTGCGCACGCGCAGGAGGTGAATCAGAACGTTTGCGCGAGCGTCGACACTGACGAAACTGACGACAACGCGCGCGGCGAACAGGAGACTGACGACGGCGACCAACAGCGGATGTTCCTGGGAACGTGCGGTGGCGGAAAACAAGCAGAGAAGGTGGAAGGGGACGCATATGCTCACCGGGAGGTTGCTGCTGTAGTCGTATGAGTCGGAGGAGATGGAGACGACATGACGACGAGGTTTCTCCGCCAGAAAATCTCGGTCAGAACAGCGACAAAACCGTCAGATTTTGGCGATGCCAAACAGCGAGCAACAGGACAGGGAAGAGAGGGAAAAGGAGCTCCATCTCACCAGGAAACTGATGAACACCTCGGAGGGGGCGGACGACGTAGGAGGCGGCCGGAAACAGCGGTTTATCTGCCGGGGTCGGAGCAGAGGAAGAGAACGAGGCGTCGATTTTGTGCTCCGTTTGTTGTATTCTTTGGTCGACGAGATTCAGCATGTTGAAGTGGAACTCATGGTGGTCATGGCAGTGTTTGGGGTGGCCGGAGATGGTGGGGCGACGACAAAGTGAGCGATGGTTTCTCAGGCGTTTTTCTCCGTTGTTTGGCGTGAGGAAGGGGAAGAAAAAGGGGCGGCGGCATGAGGATGGAGAGGATGCGGGCTAGGGTTTGCTCTGGCTTCGGTGGAGAATAAGAAGGGAGGGAGCTGTGGCCTGTGGATGTGGTGGTTGGAGGTGGCATCGGCCATGTGAGGAGGAGGATCACGCTTCCTGCGTGAGTGTACAGAGATGAGGAGAGAGACGAGGGTCTCATTGCTCGGTAAAGAAAAGGCTTTGGTGATGGGCTTTACGTGAGATGACCAAAAGAGAGATACGGCCCTTGCTTTGAATTTCTGCAAATAACCCAAAGAAAGTAGGAAGACGGAAAAAGGGATAGGTAGAAGAAATAAAACAAGATAGGAACTAGAAGGGAAAGTTGTAAACATTTTCAAAACCATATTTACTTTATTTACTTAAAACTTGTTTGTGCAAAATATTTCAAATATTTTTGTTTCAGGTTTTGTTAAAAAAAGAATAGAGAAGAGGGAGGTTACATATAGAACCATATGAGAGGGAAAAACTGAAATAGGGTTTATAAAAATAATATTATTTTGCTAAAACATGAATGAGATGATGCATATGCCATGATGATGCATAAAAGAAAAAGAACAAACAAATCTATTAGGGGTACTACCCGGGGCCGTTACACTTGTCCCACGCGGTCCCTTCCTACCAGGCCCACAAGACGCAGCCCCGCACGACACAGCCCCACAAACGACACGACCCCACTCGTCAGCACGGAACGGTCAACTTAACGGATTCCTTCCGTCGGAGCTCCTTCTGCGGGTTTCAGACAAGGGCTTGGGGAAAACTGAGGAAAAACTAAGGAGCTGGGGAAAACTGAGTACAACTAAGGACCTGAGGGCAAGAAAATAGAAATCCCAAATTAAATTGGTGTTTTCAATCAAGTGGCGGCCGTGAAGTGTGCACACTACCACCAATCCAATTTTCATGAGTCTACAATGAGACATGGTAGCTACGATGCAATTTCCAACGATCCATGAATTATCTTTGTGTGCAACCATAAACTGAATTATTTTTGGGCTCAATCAGATTTTTTCTCTTGATTATTGCTCAAAGGAGCAAAATTAAATTAAATGGGTGTTTTCAATCAAGTGGCCGTCGTGAAGTGTGCACACTACCACCAATCCAATTTTCACAGGTCTGCATATGAAACATGGTAGCTACGATGTCAATTTCCAATGATCCATGAGTTATCTTTGTGTGCAACCATAAACTAAATTATTTTTGGGCTAAATCGGTTTTATTTAAAATTAATTAGGAGGAAGGGTACATGAATTACAATTCAAAAAAGGTAAATACGTGGACATGCCCCAAAGATGTGTGGAAGCCTAAAACAATTAATGGCTAAACATGTGCGTGCGCTGCATCCAAGTAGAACACATAGCAAACACCGATAGTCATACCTAAATTTGAAATCAAGTCAAAGGTGGTTCAAAAAAATCGTAAAATGGCAAAGCAAAGCATGAAGTCATAAATTTATGATGTACTATACATCCCTTAGGGATATTACAAGGCAGGCAAGTATACCTATTGTGTAAAATTGACCAAAATAATACAAGATATATATGTCTAGACCTTGTTTATCAACTTAATTGAATGCCTACTATATGACATAAGAAAACCTTGGTTTTTTATTTTTTGAATTTTTATGCCCATTTGAATGTTGGTCAAATCCTAGGTTTGACCAAGATTTGAACAAGTTTAAAACATGAATATGAAAAAGTAAGCATGTATGCTTTTTAGTCACTCCAAAATGAAGCTATTGGGAGGGTTTTTGAAGTTTCCATGTTTGAAACAAAAAACCACATCTCTTCATGCTTGACTTCATAAGACAGAGTTTAGGGTTAGGGGGTAGATACAAGATTTTTCTGGTTTGAATATGTCTAGACCTTGTTTATCAACTTAATTGAATGCTTACTATATGACATAAGAGGACTATGTGCCTTGGTTTTTGATTTTTTTGATTTTTTTTGAATTTTTATGCCCATTTGAATCTTGGTCAAATCCTAGGTTTGACCCTGATTTAAACAAGTTTAAAACATGAATATGAAAAATTTAGCATCTATCCTTCTTAGTCACTCCAAAATGTAGCTCTCGGGAGGGGTTTTTGAAATTTCCATGTTTGAAACCAAAAACCACTTCTCTTCATGCTTGACTTCATTAGACAAAGTTTAGCGTTATTGGGTAGATACATGATTTTTCTGGTTTGAATATGTCTAGACCTTGTTTATCAACTTGAATGCTTACTATATGACATACGAAGACTGTTTGCTAACGGAGGGAGTAAGCACTCTTGCTATGAAAAGTACCAAACAATGCATACCAAAATCATTTTTAGAGGAATACTAGTTCAGATTATTTAATTTTATATTAGCGGGCCAAAATCGAACCCTGTAGTTGGATTTTCTGAAATTGAATATTCTCTTCATGCTTGATTCATAAGACAAATTTTAGGGTTAGAGGGTTGATACATGATTTTTCTGGCTTGAATATGTCTAGACCTTGTTTATCAACTTAATTGAATGCTTACTATATGACATAAGAAGACTATGTGGCTTGTTTTTTTTGAATTTTTATGCCTATTTGAATCTTGGTTAAATCCTAAGTTTTACCAAGATTTGAACAAGTTTAAAACATGAATATGAAAAATTAAGCATCTATCCTTCTTAGTCACTCCAAAATGTAGCTCGTGGGAGGTTTTTGAAATTTCCATGTTTGACACCAAAAACCACTACTCTTCATGCTTGACTTCATAAGACAAAGTTTAGGGTTAGGGGTAGATACATGATTTTTATGGTTTGAATATGTCTAGACCTTGTTTATCAACTTGAATGCTTACTATATGACATACGAAGACTATGTCCTTTGGTTTTTCATTTTTTTGATTTTTTGAATTTTTTTTGCCCATTTGAATCTTGGTCAAATCGATCATAGTGGTTTGACAAATATTTAAACAAGTTTAAAACATGAATATGGAAAAGTAAGCATGTATCCTTCTTAGTCACTCCAAAATGAAGCTCTTGAGAGGGTTTTTGAAATTTCCATGTTTGAAACCAAAAACCACTTCTCTTCATGCTTGACTTCATAAGACAGAATTTAGGGTTAGGGTGTAGCTAGATACATGATTTTTCTGGTTTGAATATGTCTAGACCTTGTTTATAAACTTAATTGAATGCTTACTATATGACATAAGAAGACTATGTGCATTGGTTTTTCATTTTTTGATTTTTATTTTTATTTTTATGCCCATTTGTTGAATCTTGGTCAAATCCTAGGTTTGACCAAGATTTAAATAAGTTAAAAACATGAGTATGAAAAAGTAAGCCTGTATCAATCCTTCTTAGTCACTCCAAAATGAAGCTCGTGGGAGGTTTTTGAAATTTCCATGATTTTTCTGGTTTGAATATGTCTAGACCTTGTTTATAAACTTGAATGCTTACTTTATGACATACAAAGACTATGTGCTTTGGTTTTTGATTTTTTTGAATTTTTATGCCCATTTGAATCTTGGTCAAATCCTAGCTTTGACCATGATTTAAACAAGTTTAAAACATGAATATGAAAAAGTAAGCATGTATCCTTCTTAGTCACTCCAAAATGAAGCTCTTGGGAGGGTTTTTGAAATTTCCATGTTTGAAACCAAAAACCACTTCTCTTTATGCATGCTTGACTTCATAAGATAGAGTTTAGGGTTAGGAGTAGATACATGATTTTTCTGGTTTGAATATGTCTAGACCTTGTTTATCAACTTAATTGAATGCTTACTACATGACATTAGAAGACCTTGGTTTTTCATTTTTTTTTTTTTTTTGAATTTTTATGCCCATTTGAATCTTGGTCAAATCCTAGGTTTGACCAAGATTTGAACAAGTTTAAAACATGAATATGAAAAAGTAAGCATGTATGCTTCTTAGTCACTCCAAAATGAAGCTCTTTGGATGGTTTTTCAAATTTCCATGTTTGAAACCAAAAACCACATCTCTTCATGCTTGACTTTCAGGATGTAAGTGGCAGCGGCGTTTCGCGATCCCACATACGCCGCCCGTGAAATTTTGCCCAAATGGCGTAAGCGGCCCACCACTAAATTTATATGGCGTTGGTGGACATAACCACAAGACCCACGATTCCCAGCGGCTGTATCGTTCCACGATTCCACTATTCCTCATGATCCTCCTCCAGTCCTCCTCCGCGCCGCCACTTGATACGTCTCAAACGTATCTATAATTTCTTATGTTCCATGCTACTTTTATGACAATACTCACATGTTTTATACACACTTTATGTCATTATTATGCATTTTCCGGCACTAACCTATTGACGAGATGCCGAAGAGCCAGTTGTTGTTTTTCTGTTTTTGGTTTCAGAAATCCTACAAAGGAAATATTCTCGGAATTGGACGAAATCAACGCCCGGGTCTTATTTTTCCACGAAGCTTCCGAAGACCGAAAGGGTTAAGAAGTGGGGCGACGAGGCGCCGCCACCATAGGGCCGCGCGGCCGGAGGGGGCCGCGCCGCCCTGGTGTGGGCCCTCGCGCCGCCTCCAACCCTACCCCGCCTACTTAAAGCCTTCGTCGCGAAAGTCCCTGTGAGAGCCACGATATGGAAAACCTGTGACGCCGCCGCCGCCAATCCCATCTCGGGGATTCGGAGATCGCCTCCGGCACCCTGCCGGAGAGGGAATCATCACCGGAGGGCTCTACATCATCATGCCCGCCTCCGGATTGATGCGTGAGTAGTTCATCCTTGGACTATGGGTCCATAGCAGTAGCTAGATGGTTGTCTTCTCCTCATTGTGCTATCATGTTAGATCTTGTGAGCTGCCTATCATGATCAAGATCGTCTATTTGTAATGCTACATGTTGTGTTTGTTGGGATCCGATGAATATTGAATACTATGTCAAGTTGATTATCAATCTATCATATATGTGTTGTTTATGTTCTTGCATGCTCTCCGTTGCTAGTAGAGGCTCTGGCCAAGTTGATACTTGTAACTCCAAAAGGGAGTATTTATGCTCGATAGTGGGTTCATGCCTCCATTGAATCTGGGACAGTGACAGAAAGTTCTAAGGTTGTGGATGTGCTGTTGCCACTAGGGATAAAACATCGATGCTTTGTCTAAGGATATTTATGTTGATTACATTACGCACCATACTTAATGCAATTGTCTGTTGTTTGCAACTTAATGGAGGGGTGCGGATGCTAACCCGAAGGTGGACTATTTAGGCATAGATGCATGCTGGATAGCGGTCTATGTACTTTGTCGTAATGCCCTGATTAAATCTCATAGTAGTCATCATGATATATGTATGTGCATCTCTATTTGTCAATTGCCCAACCGTAATTTGTTCACCCAACATGCTAGTTATCTTATCGGAGAGACACCACTAGTGAGTGGACCCGGTCCATTCTTTTACATCTGAAATACAATCTGCAATACTTGTTCTCTAAACAAACATCATCTTCCACACTATACATTTAATCCTTTGTTTTTGAGATTGACAACACGTTGGGGCAAAGTGATTGTGTTGTGCAGGTTCCACGTTGGCGCCGAGTAAGCCCACTGACATTGGTAAAAAAGGATTAAAATTTTTCGCCCCACAGCCCACCAACCCTCGCCTTCACCACCTCCTCCGCGGTTCGGGTCCCTCGCACCGCAGAGCACTCGCAGCACCCGCCTCCTCCTCCGCTTATCCTCCGCTCCGCCCCCGACCACCTCCTCCGCGTCTCCTCTGCGCCGCCCCCGACCACCTCCTCCGCGTCGACATGTCCTAGGTCCTCCGCAGCAGCAGCAGATGGATCTGGCGGAGCCTACCTCCCCGTGTCCTCCACTGCGACTGTGGCCGCTCCGGCACCAGCAGGGCCGCACAGCGGCGGGAGCAAGTCCGTCCTCGACGGTGAGGAACCTCTCCTCTTCACTCTCTAGTTCCCCTCCTGTGGCAGAAGTCCCGTGGCTTGCTGAAGTCTTATTATGTGCTGCTTTTGTATCTTGGTATCATTCTGTGCTATGTCGTGTAATAGCATGCAGTGGTAGTTCAAGTTACACTATTGTACTAAGACTGACTAACTTGTTGTCTGTTGTGTTTCCCGTATACTGTTTTGGGAACAAATCAATGCTCCATCCCAAAAGAAAAAGGAATTACTTTGAGATGTTTGCAAGAATTTTAGTTTCCTAATTACCCTCTTTGATAGTACGACATGCTCTCAACACAAGCAGATTATAAAATCTAGGTGTGTCATCACTTTTCTCATTTTGGAGTCACATTGAGTTTTATCCAATTAGCACATGTGAGGTGGATGTTTCTAGTGTATTCGGTTTTTTCTTACTTGATGTAAACCTTCAGAATTAGGAGTAAGAAAATGATATTGTTGGTACAATTTTTTTGAGGAAATTCTTGATACAAATTAAGTAGTTAGCTGCTTGACTTTCTTCCTCCTGAACAATCTACCTGCTATCCAGAAATTTGATTGGGCTACGGGGACAGATTAAGTAGGATGCCCGTTTTGCGTCTACATACAAGGCGAACGAAGACGGGGTGAATCCTACTAGAGTACAAAGTCTATCGTTGAAATTCATGGGTGGTGAAAGTTTGCTTGTCTTGATCTGTTCGTTGTGTGCGTTCAATTCAGATTTTTTGACAGCCAGATGGTTTGTCCAGTGCGGCTGGTTTTCCAACAAAATAACAGTCCCACTGTGGTCACAACTAGAGAATTATTACTTCTACTTTTGCAGTTTTAGTTTAGCTCAATTTAGTTTATTGAAAGTGCAACAAATGGCCAATAAAGTAAATATGTTCTCTAATTGAGTGAAATAGAAATGCTGGCTATGTTTCTAATTATATGTGTTCTTGACTATGTAGGGATGGCTGGCCCATCCATGAAGCCGGTTCACAATACCCTGTACTTTCTCGAATAGCTCGGGATATTCTTGCTGTGCCTGTTTCCGTGGTACCCTCTGAATCAGCTTTTAGTACTGGACAACGAGTTGTAAGCGATTACAGAAGTAGATTGAAGAGTACAACTGTTGAAGCCCTGATATGCCTTCAAGATTGGTTAAAACATGTTCAGTCACTTGCTCATATTGTGGATGATGATGATCTGTGAGGTGGTATGATCAATGAGGAGGTACGACGCTGGATTTTATACACAAAATATCTGTACTATAATGTCTTTCACAGTCTTTGTTTGCATACTACAACCAGTGGTTCAGATTATCAAATCATCCTAGTTGATTATTGTTGTGTGCCTCCTATATGTTGAAATGCAACTACCGTGTTGTAGGTTTGCATGCTAATTAGATGCATATTCTTACTTTGTATGCAACTGTTTTTGCCATGTTTTCATTCAGAGATAGAAGGTGTACTTGATATGTTCTCTGCTGCTCAGTTTATCTTTATTTGATCTAAGTTATCAAACCTGCCCTGTTTCTTTTGGTCAGGCAAATGTGTGTTATTTTTACTTTTGGTCAGGCCTTGTAGAGCGATAAACATGTCCTGTTTCTTTTGGCCACACAAATGTTTGTTTTGGTCAGGCATATATTAACTTCATAACTTGGTTTTTGTGTGTCATTTTTACTTCTGGTCAGGCCTTGTAGAGCTTTGTAGCTCAAGTAAAAGTAGGTTCTGCAAAAACTTACTTTCGGTTCGGAACACTGGTTATTTGTGATGCTTCAAGTATATCATTTTCATATTGTGGTGTACTGGTGTGTTAATCCAAATTAATTTACATCCTGATGTTAAACATTTGATCGATTGTTAAGCTGTCTGCCTTAGCGTTTGGTTCAGTCCAGGCAATATATTTCGCGCGTGTTATGTTAGCTGATTGTTTGATCTCACAATGTATTTGTGATCTCACAAGATTGGTATGATACACATGAATCTGTTTCTAATTAATTTTACTTGCTCATTTTTGCAGTCTACTTGTCGATGAGCTGATTAGAGAAGACTCCTATTCATGCTGCTTTTTGGTTGCACCTGAAGATTTAGATTCATGTCATCTACTGATGAACGGAAGCCATGCCTCAGAATATTTAAGAATATTTATTGTTAGAGCTAGCTGAGCAGAAACAAGAATGTGAAGTAGTATGCTTCAGAATAATCTATTGTGTTTAGCAAGTCTTTAGCTTCAGATTGTATCAGGATCAGTACCATGTGTCTTTGGTAAACTGAGTTTAACAGTAATGCGGCGACAGGCGACAGAGTGTGAAGTAGTATTCCCGTTCCTATTGATTTGGAGTCTCTACGGTTCATGCTATATTCCAGTGATAATTTCCAGTTCTGCTGTGATAATTTCCAATAATTTTTCTGGGAAACATTTTAGCTTTCATGCTATATTTAATATAGGCGTTGTAGAAGTAGCAACGCATCAGAGAATGACTAGGAAGCAGTGGCACGGCGACACGCCGTGCCTGTAGAGTAATCATGAGATGATTAATACAAAAATATACTCGAACAGAAGAGGTGATGAATAATGTTGTAATATTTTGTCGAAGTTGCTGTGGTAGAACATAGTAGCTAGTATTCCTGTAAGTTCATCGTGAGATCATAAATATAATGTATTAATATCTTTTTTTGATTAAAAGAGACGATGAACAGTGGAGTATTTAGTTACTCGCAGTTGTCATAGGAGAACCATGAAGCTACTATAATAAGTCAGCTATATATATAAATAAAAAAGAACCATCGGGAAACTACTACCGGAGATTGCTGCCCATGCACCTTTTGAGAATTAAGACTAAAAAATTGCCGCTGAAAATTGCTGCTTGTGCACCTTTGGAAATTACCGCTGAGGAAGTATGCGTCATTGAAAAAGTTTCTCTAAATAATTATTGTGGGGAAATAACTATTGCGGTTGATTATTTGGGTCGCATATCTACCAGCGCACCAATGAATTATTGTCAAAGGAAGGGAATAGGAAAAATGCGTCTAAAATTATTGTCAAAGGAAGGGATTAGGAAAAATAAATATTTAATTATTGTTGAAGAATTATTGTCGGACAATTATTCACCGTCGAGAAGGTACCGTGGTAACTACCAGTGGGAAATTACGGGCGGAAAATTATCTCGAAAAATTAATGTCGAAAAATAAAAAGAGAGGAACGTAAAAAACATTAAGTATTTTTGTTAGCAAAGTTTGACATGTCGTGAGCTGATGAGGCCATTTGGCGAACCCCCATTGAACAAAATTCACCTCTCTACGGTAACCTTGTGCGTTAAATGAAGGGCCTTCACTTCCACAGTCTTTAATATATAGATAAATATTTAATTATTGTCGTATAATTACTGATGCACAATTATTCACCGTCGAGAAGGTACCGTGGTAACTACCGGTGGAAAATTAGGGTCAAAAAATTATCTCAAAAAATTAAAGTCCAAGAATAAAAAGAGAGAAACGTGAAAAATATTACGTGCTTTCGTTAACAAAGTTTGACGTGCCATGCCCTAATGAGGCCATGTGACGAACCCCCGTTAGACAAAATCACCTATGTAACCTTGTGTGCTCAATGAGGGGCCTTCATTTCTACCATCCTTAATATATAGACGCCGCATCCTTGGTGTCGATCATCTAGCATGTATCTTTTGCGTTTGCTATTTTGAGGTGTCCCTTGGCTGTGGGTCTGTCAATAGGGTTAATTGATTAATTAATTAAGGGCTGCTGTTGTGTGAGTAGGTTATTGTTCGGTGGTGAATTTCAAATGAGACGTCACAGGGTGGAGAATAAATTTCTGTTTGGTGTGTTCTCTTTTTACATGTCCAATGGTTATTTTTTCATGATCTTTTTATGTAACAGTCTAGTTTTCTTTTTTGCTTGAGGCTTCATTTTTCCTGTGAGGCTGCACTTTTCTGCTAGAGGCTGCAGTTAACTGAAATAACAAAAGTACCAGAGAGGAGCGAGAATGCATATTTACAGCAGGCTGTGAGTGTCTAATCGCATGGGTGAGAACCGTGAGGTAGAGGGTCGCTGTCACGGTGTCACCTACTCCTATTCTTTTTTCCCTCATACGATGCTTCTGTCGTGCTTTGCTCCCGACACTTGCTTGCCAGGTGCCACTCGATCTATGAAATTGTGGGCGGCGTTTGGCGGAGGCATGTCCATCTCCATCGACGACGGCAGAAGAGAGAGAATCAAAGGCTACACTGACGGCCGGGATCGAGAGCTCTCCTATGATGATGGAGGTTCTCCTCGTGGCCGCCTGCTGCGGTCGGCGCAGCTCGCGCGCTGGCAAAAAGGAGTGCAAGCAGGGGGAGGGAGCCAGGGAGGTCGTTGCGCGCCGACCGCTTGGATCGAGGGCTCTCGGTTCACGATGCGGTGCTGGTGATTCTCCTCGTTTCTTTCTGCTGCAGCCTTGAGAGCTCGCGTGTGTGGTGGTGAAGATCCATCGCCGGGCAAGATTCGACAAAGTGGGAAGTATATGCGACTTAATCTCGGTATGCTCCTCTTTTCCTCCCTAGCAGAAGTAATTTTCTTAATGTGGTAACTTTCATGAGCTAAACCAAAGTGCCTGGAGCGTTTCCAGTTTCATTGTCGTTTGGCTGTCGTGTCTAGCTCTGATCTCTCTGCTTATGCAAATACACTGAAATCAAAATAGCAAACTCAAAGTTAAATGCATCAAACCGTAGCTCTTATCAACACTAAATTAGCTGGTTGAAACAGAAGGCAAGTAAAACTAAAAATTTAGTAAGTTGATTACAGCCTCATTGGTCAACAGAAAACATTCTTTAAAAGAAAATTGCAAAAAGAAAACAAAGAAAAGTAACTACTACAGTGCCATCTCCTAAGCGCTTTAATTCAGTTTTTTTTTGGTGATGGGAGCTCTGAAAAAGGAAAATATACTCCTGTGTTTTCGTGGAGCTAGGTACAACAGATCTGGATAGGCACACTCAAGTATCAGGGACAGGTGGAGGATTGCTGTCACTTGCCTTAGGTCTGTACCTACTGACTACTGTTTGGCAAACTCATGCTCTTGTTTTTCATTACCACTCTGAGACGACCCACTCTGGACGGCTTATTTTCATTCCCCTCCCAGGCCAGAGCAAAACCCCATTGTCTTAGACCTCCAAATCCAATCCAACAACTAATCATCAAGCTCTGCATGTTATACCATTGATTTTACCGTCTCTTGTGCATTCCTTGCATCCAAGAAATTTTAACATGCACAACCTTTGGTTTGTTCTGCTGCCTATGGGATCAACATCATCTTCTACATCGGCGACATCTGTCTAGCGTGAGTTCATCCTTTCCAGATTGCGCTGTACCATGTGACCTTCTTCTGCTGACCTCCCCTATGAGATCGATTTGATTCTCACACAGCTCTTTAGGGAGATCGGGGCTCTTCTTTGCCGACTCTGCTGAGGCTGCTTAGTGATCATGCATAACCGCCGTCGGCGACACAGCGCGACCTGGCCACTGTCCTCGTTGCCTTCAGGCCAAGCTCAAGCTCCAGCATTTGGGCGCGCCCAAGCCTTCCTCCCCTAGGCACTGCTGCTCGCTGTCTTCCTCTCTGGAGATTTCAATGCATCCAAGAAACTTCCTTCACCCATGTTTTTGGTGAGTGTCTCAAATTGAAGATTGATACCATGAATGCACTTGCATGTAGTTCAGTTTAATCTCCAGGCTGAACAACTAAATTTTTGAAGAAAACAATTGTTAGGCGCTGCACTTATTCAGAAAAGGCACTAATGAATTTACAGTTAAAAAATTGAAATTACATCATCTAGAGTTGAGCCTAAATGTTGTATAGAGGATGAACCTACCGCTGCCACACTCAGACTGGATAGATATACATGGTACTTGAGCAATCCTTCATCCGAACCTGTTTAATCTCGTATTTGCCTAAAAGTTCGTTTTATATGTAGACATGAAATAAAATGTTGGCAATTGGGTTTTCTATTCTCTTGAACCAGAAATTTGATAGCTGCTGGGTGCTTCAATAATATTTTCTAGACTCCATTTCAGTATACCGACTGAGAAAAATATAATGTGGGAAGTAGATGTAGCTGGACATACATGTATATGCGTTGCTATCATCCACAAGGACCCGGTTTCTACGATTCTACCCAGCCCACCAAATATGTCTATTAAGATCCGTGTACTGTGAAGCTATCTGCTGTAGTGCTGTAGTATTAGAAGGATTTGAGGCTTTTTATTTGAGATTAAAGATGAGTAATATCTAGAGTAAAATTAGACATATGAGGGATGAGGCTATATCATAATGAAGCAATAAACTGGGAACAACCTTGACATAAATCATGAGGAGGCTCAACTGGCCGTTTACCAAGACGAATTGTGCTATTCGGAGCATCCGTATCCATAGAAGAATGAGTAGCAGAAGGCTCCCCAGCATGATCAACAAATGGAACGGAAAAGCGCTGGACATAAAAGCCAATGATAACAGCTAGTGTAGAATCACCGAATTGCGAAAGCGGGACAAATAAAGGCCCAGGCAGAGAAGTTGGACGTTGTCCAAGACCAGCAAACACGCTTGCCTACAATTAAGCATCTCATTAAGATAAGTATTAGACTTGTACCTTGTAGTAAACCCATAAAAGGTAGTACGAAAACCCTAGTCTACCTAGATGGGAGATTAAAGAGAAACATCAAGCTGCAAAATTAACATGTAATTTAAATAGCTCTTTCGAAACAGTTTCAAACAGGAAACGATATGAATATATGAAATGATGTAGTTGCTCACAATAGTATAGCAAACCATTTAATTGGTCTTATTTCCCTAAATCCACCCGCCTGTGTATTATTAGACACAGTGATCTGCTGATGACATGCAATAAGAGAGAAGCTAAAAAATTAAGCTAAAGACAGTATACACTAATGTTTTTCTTGATGTTATTTCCATTTATGGATAACCTAAAATACGAAGATCATCAGAGGGACCATAAGTACATTCAACAACCTAGTTCGAACCGCTGTCAGGAGGAGGCAGATTTGATGTTGGATAAATTGTTTTTTCATGCCGATGCTGAGAATAGTAATTTTCATTGCGGTGGCAGAAAAAAGGCATGTGAGCACTAATTCAAGAAGGAGCTTTGTAATGCAAATACTATAGTGTGAACCTGATATTGCATTACCACTTCGTGGGACTATAGATAACCGATTTTTTCTAGAGAAGGTCATCAAGTAATTTTACTGCTATATGAACACATAAATAACTTCAAAATGGGATATGTCCTAATTTTGTAGCATACCATAATCTCAATCTTGTAGTTGCCCCTAGCAACAATCCTGTGAGAAAGCTCTCCATGATTGCACAACTGCTCTTCTGACCGTGCTCTTTGCTTTGGTCTACACGGAGTTGCTCCATGGCAACATGCATACTACTACTACCCTAATGAGATCAAGTCAATGCGCGAGCAACTGCACTGAAGATCTTACCTAGCCTAGCGTGCCAGCAGATACCCTCTCAGTTCAAGTAGTAGTACTGTACGCAGTGATAATTTTCAGCAGAAAATGAACAGCAAAAATGAAAGCAAAAAATACAGGATTTATGTTCATCTCAATTAATTACCTCACTCTAGCAAGTTCATCCCTACATCAAGAGAAAAAAAGGCAAAATGTCATTTACATCCTTAACACCAGCATCACCCACGGTAAACCTCTAAATTCATTTCATACACCTATTCCAACAAAAAGGAAGGGTCAGCTCATGGTTTGCTGGCATTAACATGTGTAAGGTAGCTAGGATACACTACCATCTCGGCAGAACAAAAATCCCACTTATTATGTTTTACCATCAGTATGTACTACTCAGTGATTATTTTCAGCACACAATGAACAGGAAAAAAACAAAAACAAAACAGAGAGGATTTCTGTTCATCTCTATTAGTTCGCTCAATCTTTTTGAGCCAGGTTCAGATTACATCATAAGAAAATTAACAAAATATCATTTAAATCCTGAAGACCAAAATCATCGCCACTAAACCTATTAAATTATAAATGCATGTGGTACACCTAGGGCAATAAAAAGGGAGGTCAAATGATGTTATCCTTGCATTAGTACTTACTGCCACAAAAGTATGTAGCAGAATGAACAGAGAAGGCGACGATACTTGCAACCGAGAGGAGAGATCATCAGAGAACCGTAGAAAAATAGTTTCAAATCTAAGAAACACAACAACAAACATGGGGAGGGCAGTGTGTGAGCAAGAGCTTTAACCTGTTGTTTTCTTCTTTATCCGGCCAGCGCCGTTTTTCTCCGTCGTCGGCCGCTGGCTGCTCCGCCCCTAAGTGGCCGCCGCTGGCCACTGGCTGCTCCATCCCGACGTGGTGGCCGCTGGCCCTGCCTGCTCCGCCCCAGGCACGCGCTGCCACCGGCCCAAGGTCGCCGTCCCAGGCCCCCGCCAGCCCGCCCCATGGGCCCCGTCCCTGGCACGCGGCTGCCCCGCCCCACGGTCCGCCAATCCCTGCCTGCTTCGCCCCGAGCCGCTGCGAGCCTGCGCGTGCTCTTCCCCGGGCCCCCGCGCCTGCTCCGCCCCAAGGGAGCCATCCCTGGCACGCGGCTGCCATGCCCCGCGGTCGTCGTCGCCGGCCCGCGCCTGCCCCGCCCCCAAGGTCGTCGTCCCCTGGCTGTTCCTGCTCCGCCCCGACGTCGCCCCCACCGGCGTCCTCTGCTTCATTGCGGGAAAGGGCGGCCTGGTGGTGGATTGGTGGATAGGGAAGAGGAAAAAATCACAAAACTCTATACGTGGTGTTTTTGAGCGGTGGGATGTAGGAGAGGGAAACACCTAGAAACTAACTGAAGAGTTGAAGACTGGGAGCAGCCCACCGCTTTGACCGCAGGAGGCCTCACAGCCGGTAGCCGGTTACTCCGTTCGGTGGAAAAAAATTGACAAACGTATTAAGCAGTCCATCTTGAAGACGTGTCAGGTGCTAATTGGAGAAGTAGTGACGAAAATAGCTCATGAACAGTAGCAGAAGTAAGCAAAGAGCGTGAATCCGACCAACTTTTATATAGGGTATAATAACAGAGCCTAAGCCGCGGCGGCCGAAGCGACAAGCACAGTCGCGCAGGCAGACACAATTAGCTCAACGAATTAAAATAGTGCGTGCGGCCGAAGCGGTGCCACTAAACTGCACGGAGCCGCCAGAAATAATTAGCGGCCACCACAAAACTGTTAATCGCGATATACGGCCGAAGTGGCATCTCCGTTTATGTCCAGCGGATGAGCCATTTACATCCTGACTTGACTTCATAAGACAGAGTTTAGGGTTAGGGGGTAGATACGTGATTTTTCTGGTTTGAATATGTCTAGACCTTGTTTATCAACTTAATTGAATGCTTACTATATGACATAAGAAGACCTTGGTTTTTCATTTTTTTTATTTTTTTGAATTTTTATGCCCATTTGAATCTTGGTCAAATCCTAGGTATTTACCAAGATTTGAACAAGTTTAAAACATGAATATGAAAAATTAAGCATGTATGCTTCTTAGTCAGTCCAAAATGAAGCTCTTGGGAGGGTTTTTGAAATTTCCATGTTTGAAACCAAAAACCACTTCTCTTCATGCTTGACTTCATTAGACAAAGTTTAGGGTTATGGGGTAGATACATGATTTTTCTGGTTTGAATATGTCTAGATCTTGTTTATCAACTTGAATGCTTACTATATGACATACGAAGACTATTTGCTAACGGAGGGATTAAGCACTCTTCCTTGTGGATGAGAGCGCTCTACCGCCTATGATGGATTGTCCATATTACATCGGGGGTAAAGCCGTATGATCAGGAGAAGTCTACCGGGGATGTACGGATGGACAAAAGGGTGGGTATGCAGGGTGGCGGAGAAGGCAGTGATTGGCTTGGTTCTTATACCTGGCCCCACACCAAGGAAATGTGGATGGGAAAGATATCGCCTAGTTGGCAACAAGGATAAGTTCTCTTATGGGAAAAGTAACGCACCTCTGCAGAGTGTATTGAATTGTGGTTGTCACTCCCTATTCAGGGAAGGGAACTACGAACGCGGCAAGAAAGGAACTCCATGAAGTTTTGGTCAACCTGTGAAGACTAACGGGCATAGTTTTCGGAATAAAATAAACCTTTTGAAGAAATGATTACGAAAACTTGTACTCGCCCATGACTTTCTGGTTTGTGGATGTAGCTAGTGCATGATACACCTATTTCCTATAATGAACTTGCGGAGTACGCTCGTACTCATTCCCTCCCTTTTGAACCCCCTTCTTAGATCAAAGTCACCGAAGGAGAAACTACCGTGGAACTTGAAGACAAAGGAGTCAACTGCAACAAGATGGAGAATCAAATCAATGAAGTCAATGGAGTCACCTTCTGCATCAGTTAGAGTGGAAACTTAGACTAGTAATAGAAGGGACACCATTTCCCTAATCCTAGCACCTAAGTAGCCAGAGTTCTATAGCAAGCCAAGTATCTCTAGAGCTAGAGTTAGCAATAAGATAGACTACGAGTCGTTCTTCTGAAACTTTATTTGAAGTTTTACCTCACTGTAAAGTAGGAGGCTATGTTGATCTTTTGTAAACAGTCTGTGTATCCTTCTATAGACATGCCTTGGACTCGCATATGTTTCTGTTGTACCACTCTGAGGGATGTAATATGAGTGGAATGGTGTTTCACTTGTGTTATGTCAACGACTTACGTACTACACCATGCAGTGGTATGCTGGGTCACTGCACTTTGTCTCCCATAGGCGCTTTCTTAGATACTACAATCGAAGAAGAAAGAGTAAACTTGCGGGTCGATAGACTTCTACGTCTTGCCAGAGACAACGATATTGAATTTTGGGCGGACGAAGCACGCTGTCGCCGTTTTGTTCAATTTCAAGACCGTGCCACCCAGACTCGGGAATTTCTGAACTTCTGCAACAGTACTTTGGCCACGGTATATAACGCCATGTTTCCTCGTAATCCTCAGCCCGAGAATCTTACTCATCTTATGGACAAGTTTAGGGATGTGCGCAATATTCACGACTTCGTTAAGGCTCAGATGGTGGCTGGCGCAAAATTTGCTTTGATCTAGCTAAGGATTTATCACCCGAAGATGGACCTTGACAAAGTTGTGGAAGGTGTTCTCCTCAAGAGCTCGAAGAGAAAATAAACCTGGACCGGCACAACGCGGTTGTGTCGCCTGTTGCCGAGAAGATGATAGGTAAACTCCTCGAAATAGACTCCTCTTTGTTCGAAGAATGGAGATACGATGATTCGACGCAATAGATGCTTGCTGCAAGGGAAAATATAGATAGGTTGATATTGTGGCTCCGTATATTGTTGACTGTGTGAGGTTTGAGCCAAAACGCAAAGTTATATATGTATGTTCGTATGTTTTGTTTGTTTTTTAAGTATCGGGTCCTTGTATAGACAAGAATTTTCCCGTGTACTATATTATCGTATCTTGTTGTAAAACTTTGCGAGACAGTTGGACAGTCAAAGCAAATTCTTTTGATAATATTTCCCTCTATTGACTTGTAATTTTCTTCTTAGCCCCCGAGTATTTGGAGTGATATAAGAGTGTCACTTGTTCGCGAGGTTCCTTGTGAAACCAAGGCGGATATATTGCCAAATTCGTCGAGTTAAGCTATGTTGTATTTTGCGGGTTCAAGCCCCCGAGTGTTGAAGATATTTATCATCACTATTTTTATTTCAACCATGCTATATTGCCGCAAAGCAAGCCCGCCTCATTAAAACCTTTTTCAGCCCCCACTCGGTGCCCTGAAAGGAAAAGAGTGCGTCTGAAAACTTGCGAGATGTTTAGGTACAATGTATGTTTACATGGTTGCTACTATATTGGCTTCCTTCTAAGCGTAAAAACGTCGCAGCTGTGCAACATTCCACGGGTTCCCTTCATCTTTTCCCGTCTTCTTATCCTTTAGTAGATATGCTCCTCCTGGAATAACTTCGGTAACGATGTATGGCCCCAACCATGGTGATTCTAGCTTCTCATGACCGTCCTACTTGAGTCGAAGAACTAGATCGCCGACTTCAAAGGATCTGGGCCGCAAACGTCGACTATGATAGTTTTTAAGGTTCTGCTTATATGCACTTACTCTTGAGAGAACCACATCTCTTGCTTCATCACTTGCGTCGACATCATCTTCAAGCGCCTTTTGCGAAGCCTCTTCATCATATTCCACAACTCTAGGAGAGTTATGTTCTATTTCTATCGGGAGCACTGCTTCAACACCATGTACTAGGAAGAACGGAGTTTCTTGAGTTGCTGCATTTTGTGTTGTCCTTAAGCTCCATAACACGGAGGGTAACTCGTCGACCCAAGCATGTCTTGCTTTTTCGAGTGGTGCCAGCCGGCGTTTCTTGATGCCATTGCATATGAGTCCGTTTGCTTTTTCGACTTGACCGTTGGTTTGCGGATGTGCGATAGATACAAACTGCAGCTTGATGCCTACACCTTCACAATAATCCTTAAATTCTCGAGAGGTGAAGTTGCTGCCATTATCCGTGACTATGTTGTTAGGGACACCGAACCGAAAAACTATCCCTTTGATGAAGTTTACAGTTGACGTTGCATCTGTCGAAGTTACTGGTATTGCTTCAATCCACTTGGTGAATCTGTCGACTACTACAAGCAGATAGACGTGTCCTCCTGGCCAAGACTTGTGTAATTTTCCCACCATATCTAGTCCCCGTTGAGCGAAAGGCCACGCCAAAGGTATTGGCATTAATTCTGCTGTTGGAGAGTGAGGTTTAGATGCGAATCTTGGGAAAGCTTCACAAGTGTGCACGATTTCCTTCGCATCCTCTATGACTGATAACCAGTAAAATCCAGCCTGAAAAGTTGTGGCTGCAATTGCTCGACTGCTTGCATGCTGGCCGCATATCCCTTCATGTATGTCTTTTAATATGACTCGTCCTTCTTCGGGTGTAACACATCTCTGCAGCACACCCGATATACTTCGTTTGTATAGTTCTCCCTTAACCACTGTGAACGACTTAGATCGTCGGATAACTCTTCGTGCTTCTATTGGGTCTTCGGGTATTTCTTTCTTCGTGATATATGCCAAGTATGTTTGCATCCAAGGGATTTGTATCATCATGACCTCCTTTGTCTCTTCCTCTTCATCCGAAATATGTGGTTCTAGGACTGCTGCAGCCCCCGAGGCTTTCTTGGGTTTATTTTTTTTCTTCGACTGTTTTGGCGCTGTCATTTTCTTTGTCTTGGTTGATCTCTCGCTGATTTCCTCCCAAAAAACTCCAAGTGGTATGGGCAGACATTGTGACCCGATGTTTGCCAAAACATCGGCTTCGTCAATACTGAGTCTGCTCACATGATTTACTTTGCAACCGTCGAAGGTTTTCTCGAGTTCATTATATACGTCTTTGTATGCTATCATGCTGTCATTGACTGCATCACACTTGTTCATCACCTGTTGTGAAACCAACTGAGAATCACCAAACATTTTGAGGCGAGTAGCACCACATGCTTTTGCCATCTTCATCCCATGGATAAGAGCTTCATATTCTGCTTCATTGTTTGATGCGTTGGGGAAGGTCATCTGTAATATGTACTTCATATTGTCGCCTTGCGGTGAAACAAGTACCACGCCTGCTCCAGCTCCTTCTAATCTCTTGGATCCGTCGAAGTTCATATGCCAGGTACTCGACAAATCTGGAGGTCCTCTGTTTTGGAGTTCCCTCCACTCTGCAACAAAGTCCGGCAGAATTTGCGACTTGATTGCTTTTCTTTTGTCGTATGTGATGTCCCGAGGGGAAAGTTTGATTCCCCAGAGGGAGACACGTCTTGTAGCTTCTGGATTGTTTAAGATATTCGAGAGAGGCGCCTCATTTACCACTATTCTCGGGTGTGCCAAAAAATAGTTCCTTAGCTTTCTTGCTGACATGAAGATCCCATACACCAGCTTATGATAATGCGGGCAACGTTGCTTAGATGGTGATAAGACTTCGCTAAGGAAATATACTGGTCACTGCACTTCCCGCTCCACTACGAGAACTGTGCTAACCACCTGAGGTGTGGCCGCAATGTACAGCAGCAGGGGTTCTTTTTCTTGTGGCACCACCAATACTGGTGATGTCGAAATTGTGCGCTTCAAATGTTCAAAAACTTTGTCTGCTTCCTCGTTCCACTCGAACTTTCCCCATGCTTTATAAGCGTGTAAAAGGGCAACGCTTTTTCTCCCAACCTTGCGATGAATCTTCTCAAAGCTGCGACTCGCCCAGTTAGCTGATGTATCTCCTTCAGCCTGGTTGGTTTTCTCATCGTCAAAATAGCTTGTATTTTCTCTGGATTGGCCTCGATTTCTCTGGCTGACACCAAGTACATGAGGAGTTCTCCCGCAGGAACACCAAAGGAACATTTTGTCTGGTTCAGCTTGAGACAGAATTTACCGAGATTGTCGAAGGTTTCCCGAAGATCATCAATGAGGGATAACCCTTGCTTTCTTGTGATGACAACATCGTCGATGTATACTTGGACGTTTTTGCCGATCTACGTGGCGAGGCACTTCTGCATCATCCTTTGATACGTAGCTCCTGCATTTTTTTTTAACCTGAAGGGCATTGTTCTGTAGCAAAAAACGACATAAGGAGTTATAAAAGCTATTTTGACTTCATCTTCTTCCTTCAGACGGATCTGATTGTAACCAGAATACGCGTCCAGGAAGGAAAGACGTTCGCATCCTACCACGGAGTCGATAATTTGATCGATCCTTGGGAGGGGGAAGTGATCCTTTGGACAATGTTTGTTGAGACACGTGAAATCAACGCACATGCGAAGGACTTCGGTGTTTTTCTTCGAGACTAGCACTGGTTGGCGACCCAAGTAGCCTCAGTCTTGAGTTCTTTGATGAAAACAACTTCTTCAAGTCGATTAATTTCAGATAACATAGCTTTGCGGTTCAACTTAGAGAAACGCTCCCAAGGTTGTCGGATCGGCCTACCTCTTGGATCCAAATTGAGTGCGTGCTCGGCAAGTTCCCTCGGTACTCCTGGCATGTCAGCTGGACACCATGCGAAGATTTCCCAGCACTCATGGAGGAACTCGACGAGCGCGCTTTCCTATGAGCTATCCAGGTTGGTAGCGATGGACGTCGTCTTTTTAGGATCTGTCGGGTGGATCTAAACTTCCTTGGAATCTTTGGAGGTGTTGAAAGCTTGCTCCTGCAAGGATCTACCTCCATCTGGAAGTACATCATGGTTGGTGGTGGACTTGGTTGCTTCGTATTTAGCTTGCATTCCAAATGTTTCGGAAAGCTTGCGAAAATCCTTGTCGCACTTATCTGACAGAGCAAAACTTCCTTTGACTGTTATTCGGCCCTTAGGTCCAGGGATCCTCCATAAAAATATGTGTAGTGCGACACAGCCATAAACCTAGCATACGCGTGTCGTCCCAAAAGAGCGTGATATTGCGACAACCAGTGAATGACTTCGAACTCCAGTTTCTCCTTTCTGAAATTTTCTATTGTTCCAAACTATACATCGAGTGCCATCTTGCCCAGGGGATAGTTTAGTTTTTCGGGTGTGATGCCGTGAAAGCGTGTGTCCGTTGGTGCCAAGTTAGCCAGCGAGATGTTCATCTTCCGCAATTTATCCGCGTATATGAGATTTAGACTGTGTAACAACCCAACTTTTGTGACTTGATTAAAATTTTGGAATACAAATTTTTGGGCCAGCCAACAACTTTTTCTATCATTAAAAATTTCATGCATATAGTTACTCTTTCATTGGTTGTAGGATATGTGTGTGTATGTGCTTGTGAATATTCCAATTGTGTGTCAATCACTAGAAACCCTAAAACCCTTTCTACATGTGAACCTCTTTATTTCTGGTTTGAATTAAATTAACCATGACACAAACCCTTGGAGCATTTCACCTTTCTCTCTATTTACTTGTGTGATCAAAATTTCTATTCTTCACTAAAACCCTAGGACTTAAATTTCCCCTATTACATAAGTGGATCTTATTAGATCACTTTTTATTTATTTTGTTTTAATTCTTTCCTTCTCTCTACTTAACCAAATTTTGTTTTGAAAATTTATTTAGGCAAATGATATTAATCTCAATTTGTTACTATCCTTGTTTCTCCAAAAATCAAAATAAGATAGTCATGCTAAAATGGTGAAATGGGGCACAAATTGGGAAATGGTCACTTGGACCATATCCTAACACATTTCTCTCCCTATTTTATTTTTCTCTTGCACTCACACTACCTCACATACAGCCATATTGCCTAATTACCTTGTCCACTTGTGTTTACCCATTTCTCACCGTGAGTAAGAGAAAGTGAGTGAGAGAGAGGAGTTTGGCCGGGGCTAGTTGGAGACCCTGTTTCACATTCGGCCAATGCCAACCAGATGCAAACAAGGGCCTGGAGCATGTATGCCTGCACTCCCCTACCTTCCTACTCGTCCCCTCCTGTCCCTCCCCTATCAACCTAGCTATCTCTCCCGTCGCATCCTTCCTTTGGCAAGGCCCGCACGGATGCATCTCATCCCTCACTCCCCTCTGCTGCTCAAGCACCGAAACCAGTAGTATTGGGCGCCCACGGCATCCCTCCCTCTCTCCTTGGCACGCACCGGACACTCCCTCGAACCGAAACACCCTGCAGACCCCCAATAGATGTCCAGCGCGTCACCCCGGAGCACGTCCACCTGAGCAACCCCACGGTCCTCTCCGGTGCTTGTCGACGCATGCATCTGGGCAAGGTGGAGATGCCTAGCTCAGCCACGGGTGGACTGTGCCGCTGCGCACCTTCTCCCGGCGCCGCATGCTGCCGCTCGCTGCCAGCAATTCGTCGAACACATCACGGGTCGACGTGATAGCTCCTTCTCCTAGCCGCTGAGCTGCACGCCGACGCTAGCTCGGTTCCAAACACCGTATCCAGGGCTCAGGCACGTCGCTCCACCTCCCCGCTCGACCAACCGCCTGCCGCCGCCCTCTCCTCCGACGGTGCACGGACGCGGTGCACGGTGCACCGTGCGCATCCCTTTAAATAATAGCACCGCACCCCTCCATCCCTCTCCCCACGCCACCACCTCTCATTTCCCCCACCAGAACGCCTCCCAAGCAGAGAGGATCTCAGCTCCTCCCTGCTGTCCGTGAGCTCGCTCGATCTCTGCCGGGGACGGTGGAGGTTGCGGTCCACGACCGTCGCCATCTCTCCCCTTATTCCCCCTCACTCGAAGCTCCACCATCCCCTCGTTCTAACGCACCCATTTTCCATCCCTAGGGTTGCTCGTGGATGCCGCCGCGACGAACAGCGTTCTGCCACCGTCAATCGCCGGAAGAATCGTTGCTGTTTCGGCCTTTTCGACCACCACTCGACAGCCCTCGCTCCGCCGCTCCTAGCACACCAAGTCTCGACAATTTCTGCGCCTCGAGGTGAGCTAGAGAAGCTCCAGACGCCGCCTAGGGTTTTCCCCGACGGTCGGCTGCGTCGCTGGGTAGAAGAGAGAGCAGCGGCGGTTGGATTAGAATCCAACTGTTGTATGCATCTGTGCCCATGGCCCGCGCACCAACCTGGCGTCCACGTCGGCCGGATCGGGCCCGCGCAATCCCGCGTGTCCGCATATGAGGCTGGGCTGCCCAGCGGCTGATCTGAGCCGGAACTGGGCCGTGCCGCCAACCCCAGCCCATTTTCTTTTTCCTGTTTAATCTAGTTCAAATCTGCCAGTAAATATGTCTGTAGGTTTTCAAATACCATAAATTCCTCGAGTGACCAAATTCGCTGATTCAAATTTCTAGATTCTCACAAATAAAATCTCTACCACAAATAAATGCATGCATGTGATTTTGTGTTGTAAAAAATGTGCTGATAATTAGAAACCTAAAATGTTACTGATTGTGTATTTTAATTGGTGTGTGAGAATTAAAGATTCTTTTTGCATGAGGTGAATTTTGTTTTGTAGTGGAAGTAAATAGATTTATTTTGGCAATGGTCCCACATGCAAAATCTTCCTGGATTTTGTTTGGTTAGCAAAGTAAAATTTATCCAGAGAGCTCTTCTCTGATTTTTAATTCAAAAACTACACATGCTATTAAAGCAAATCCAAGGGCTGCTGATAGAAATAATGATAGAGTAATTTTGTGCCAAAGGAAATATTTTTCAGAGTTGTAGTTAAATTCTAAGAATTTTATTACTGAAACAGTATACCTTTTTAGTATCTGATTTTTGTAAAATCATTTACAATCAGAAAAATGTCAAACTAGTGGGGTTAGCTCACATTTGATATTATATATCCATGGGTATGCTTGGCTCTGGTTTGTGATGCCCTGATACTGGTGTGCATAGCTGTTTATGTTCTCTGGATTATGATTTGTTTAATTTGTCTAGGTTGATTAAAAATTAATCTGCAAGTGATTCTTGTGCAAGTGTGTTCCAAATGTTGTTATCTTTCTGTAGGGATGCTTTATGTATTTTTGTGACTTAAAGGAAGATTTAGACCATTTAAATGGTTCTTAAGTCATTTCTCGAATTGTAAAAATCATATCTTTTGTTTTAAAAATCATAAATTAGTGAAACCACTTTTAGTAGCTTGCATTTGTAAACCTTTACGTACTGTGATTTTACCAAATTTTTGTGTGCACTATTCTGGAATGGTTTGTTGATTCGGTGTGTGCTTGTTTCTTTTTATTTTGCGACGCTAGATTCGAACGCCGCCGGAAACGAAGGAGGAGGTGATTTCGGGGGATTTGAAGAGGAAGACCAGGGGCACTTTGCTGATCGAGGCAAGCCACCTCTTGATGCATCTCTGATCCTATATACCTTGCTCTTGCATTATTACAGGTTTTATGAAGTGCATGTCTTTATTTTGTTATGTCCGTGGTTAGCGCCACCCGGAGTTTTATCAATCCACCCTTAGGGTGCAGCCCTCATTGGTACCTACTGATCCCACTCCATTAGTGATATGGTGCATATCACCTTGTCATCCTTGTCACCTTTTTCGAAGAAGAATTGGACTATAGGTGGGAGCCCTGGAAAAATGGTTATGAAAATGTTTTCCTGAAAAGAAGTTTTTCAAAAACCTTGGAATGGGGTAGCCCTGCCCAAGTGTGGTTTTATTAAATGTTTTCAAGCAGAAAAGACTTGCTTGGAGCAAGATAAGTGAAGAAATTTTTTTTTTCGAAAACCTTTTGTTGACTGAGTACATCACTGGACCTAGCCAGTACAACCACATTACCCTTTAGTGGGACGGGGCGTAGCGTAGTAGTTTGTCTCGCCTTAGTCTGGGTCCTGCAAATGTAAGGGGTAGTCCGAGCATGGACACCTATCGACCGTGGCCTTCCCGACAAAATGGGAACGTCTTGGACAGATGGCAGGGGTACAACCTATGAGCTCCATTGAATAATGCCCCGTAGTTGGTCGCGGCATTCCGGAGGGTCAAGCTGGTCGGGGAATTTGCTACTCCTGGGTAAACGACCCCTCGGACTCTGGTGTTGGGAGGTACAACTCTAGGCGGCATGTCTTGGCTAAGGCGAGCAGGCGAAAAACTACGATCGGGTACTTGTCGTGGCATATGTTATTAAGCAGGGATGATGCCCACATGATGAGTATTCGGATCTTGTGGGGAAAGTGTACAACCTCTGCAGAGTGTAAAATCTATTCGAATAGCCGTGTCCGCGGCAATGGACGTGGGAAAGGAAGTGCTGAGTATCAAAAGGAGTTTTGATTTGCAAAAGTGTTTTTCTCAAAAACTGTTTCGGGAAAATGATGCCAATGGGATTGGTTGAAATGTACCTGAGAGGTACGGTGGAAAGTTGGAAAGGTTTTGACGGCCATATGAGATGGCCGGAAAAGAAATTGGGTCACCCTTACCTATTAGTCTGCACACAAAATGGTTTACAAAAAAATTTCAACAAAGATGCAGATATGTCATACTCTCGAGAGGAACCACCTCTCGCTCCTTGTCGCCCTAGTTTAGTGCATGTTCCTTGCTACTGCCATACTGCATATCCTTTATTTCTCTCTAAGGTGGTTTGCGAGTACATTCAAACGTACTCATTGCCATTGTTGTCCTGGCTATTTACTTGGCCAGACTTTGAAGAGGAGTACTACGAAGAAGAAGAAGAGTACAACGCCGAAGACGTGAACTAGGACGCTCTCCCAGTCAGCCGCCTGTAGGGTAAAGGCCTGAATTGGGTTCCACCGCTGTTTGGAGTCAAATAAATTCCGCTGCTGTTTGTTGAACTTCGGCCTTGATGGCCTATGATGTAAGACTTCCGTATTAATGTTATTTCGATATTGTAATGGATGATGTAATCTGGTATCAGTTCGGTTATGTACTCACGATGGAATGATCTTGGGATCGTGAAATTGTATGCATAACAGGAGTTCTGGACTGGTAAGTCCGGGGCCCCACACAGCTGGTATCAGAGCCATCCTGACTGTAGGAGACCTTAGTTAGCATGGGCGTTAGTTTGGAAAATACTAGTTTGATAAAAGTTATTTACTAAACCTATTTTCCTAAATGCTAGAAGTTTAGCTTCTATCTTTCTTACCCTTTCAAAAACTTCTAATTCTTACCTCTCTGATTTCTAGCAATTTTGAAAGTTCTTATTCTATTGTCTCATCCTCTTCCAAACCTATATATTTGGCGATGTTCCCCAACTCAGACTCACTGGACTCGAGGTATTGAAGACCTGACAAGCTCAGTTGATCCGAATAGGATACCCCCAAATATTAGGGGTCCCATGAAACTAGTCCTACGCGCAATTCATGTAGTGTTGTAGTTTCCGAAGTGTGAGCTTGATTGTTGGATGTGATTGTCGTGTGATGCTATTTTGTGCCTTTTGCACCCCTGATATGATCTGCTTTCGTTTTGCCTATTTTTGCTTTGTTGTTTTCGTTTTAAAAACTTTCGTTTTTACCAAACCCTCCCCTTTTAAGTGGCTGCCCATCTCTTTGTTTCCCATTAATATCTGAATCCACCCCTCTTCAGGATGGTTGACACACATAGAGGAAGCGCCAACGGGTCAGACCAAAACCCCCCTCTACCTCCGGACCCAACCATGGCGCAACTTTTGCGCCTTATGATGGAAGACCGTCAGGCAGCCTGTGAGGAGCGCCAAGCCAATCTTGCTACCCTTCGGCACCTCGCTCAGCTTGCTACCGAAAATGCTGACAACAATAATGGCGGGAATGAAAACGGAGACCCTCGCTCTAAGCTGAAGGATTTCCAGAGCACCAACCCTCCTATCTTCACCAAGTGCACTGAACCCCTTGACGCCGATGATTGGCTTCGCACCATTGAGAACAACCTGGAGGTCGCCGGAGTCGGCAATGACGAGAAGGTGTTGTTCGCCACTCACTTTCTTTCTGGACCTGCATGCGCTTGGTGGGAAAATGTCAAGGCTATCCAAGCTGAAGGACACATCATCAACTGGGAAGAATTCAAGGCCAAGTTCCGCAAGACCCACATTCCATCTGGACTGGTCAAGCTCATGAAGGACAAGTTCATGAATCTGAGGCAAGGAAGCATGGCTGTAGTGGAGTACATGGACAAGTTCACCACACTGTCCAGGTATGCTCCAGAAGACACCAACACCAAAGAGAAGAAGAAGGACCGCTTTCTGAATGGTCTGCATGATGAGCTGCAAAGTATCTTGGTAGCTGTCCCATATCCCGACCTTGAGTCTCTGGTGGATGCTTCCATTATGGTTGAGAGCAAGCGCAAGAATGCGTTTGAAAACCGCAAGCGCAAGGCGATGCTGCAGCAGTGCATCTCCAACACTCAGCGACTCCGCAGTTTCCCTCCACCTAGACCGGCGCCCTAGCCACAGAGGGCAGCACCCCCTGCACCTCGCCCCAATAACCCCAACCGCAACTTCAACCCTCAGCGTTCTGGAGGAAGCAACTACAACCCCAATTACAACCGCTAGAACAACACTGTCCGCCCCGCCACCAATGGATGTTATACATGTGGACAGCCGGGTCATTTCTCCAAGGAGTGCCCCAACCGGGCGACTTCTGGACAGTGCCCCAATGCGCCCAAGCCAAATCAGGGACAAGCTCGTACTGCTGCCGGAAGGAACCAGAACCAGAGGAAGCCTGCTGGACCAGCTAAAGGGCACCTAAATCATGTCAACGCTGAAGAGGCTCAGGAAGCTCCGAATATTGTTCTGGGTACGTTCCCCGTCAACTCAGTACCCTCCATCGTCTTGTTTGATTACGGAGCATCGCACTCGTTTGTTACTAAGCCATTCGCTAGAAAGAGTGGTTTAAGGCCAACTATCATGAGACGTCCTATGTTAGTTCAAATCCCGGGGACCTCCACCAAAACGGATCTATCCTGCAAGGATGTTCCTATAGATATTCAAGGGAAGCGTTTTCACGCGTGAGAATGATTCCGAGTCTTCCTGACTGTGGAACTTTTAAATAAATAGGTTTGTAAGTGCCTAGCTGAGTAATAAGACAAGTACCTTTGCTAATAATAAAAAAAAACCTTTCATCTTCTCTTTCTAGATATAGCAGCCAACCCGCCAATCTGATAGTATTGGGTGAGCAAGGTCTGGAAGTTATTCTCGATATGGATTGGATGGTCAAGTACAAAGGTCATATAGACTGTGCTCGCCGAGCCATAACCATGAATGCTGAGGACGGCGAGATAGTTGAACATGTAGCCACCTTGCCATCATCGAAGGCCTTATGCAAGAAGAGTATCGCCAGTCCAGCCCTGCAAGATGTACCCATAGCTTGTGAGTATCCTGAGGTTTTCCCCGATGAGTTACCCGGTATGCCCCCTGATCGAGATATCGAGTTTATCATTGAGTTAGTCCCCGAAACTGCCCCCATCGCTCAGCGACCCTACCGGATGAACCCCCAAGAATTAGTTGAGTTGAAGAAGCAGTTGGATGACATGTTGAGGAAAGGGTTGATTCGCCCGAGCGCATCACCCTGGGGATCTCCCGTTATCTTTGTGGATAAGCGGGACGGTACTATCCGCCTGTGTGTGGATTACCGGAAACTGAATGATGTCACCATCAAAAACAAATACCCCCTCCCGAAGATTGAAGATTTGTTCGACCAGATGAATGGCGCCCAAGTTTTCTCTAAGATAGATCTCCGAACGGGTTATCATCAACTCAAGGTTCGAGAGTCAGACATTCCCAAGACTGCCTTCACCACACGGTATGGACTTTTTGAATATACCGTGATGTCCTTCGGACTAACCAACGCCCCTGCTGACATAGGCATCCCCAATGAGCATGCCAAAGATGGTACCCGGGGTTTACTAAAGGCCCAGGACTCGAAGAATAAGAAGACTTCGAAGCCCATTTAGTGTTAAGGAAAGATAGTTTGTATTAGGAAAGATAGAGATTTGTAATCTTACGGGTTGGGTACGAAACCCTCCCGAACTCTGTAAACTTGTGTATTACGAAACCCTCGGCTCCGCCTCCTATATGAGGGGGAGTCGAGGGACAAATAAAGGATCAAATCTACTGTCAACAGAACCCTAGTTTTGATAATCGTCGAGTACTTTTCGGCTGAAACCTTCGAGATCTACTTGCCCTCTACTTCTAACAAAACCCTAGTCTACATCTGTAGGCATTGACAAGTTAATCCTTTGTCAATTGGCACCGTCTGTGGGAATTAGAGGTTGCAAGGAGCTGATCTCGATGGCACGTGCAAGATCGTCGACTTCGTCGGTGGCAAGCAATGCGATGGATCGAGGTAACAAGGGAAAAACTGATCTAGTCAATTTTATTCCTCACCCGCCCTCCCGTATGGATGCATGTGCCTATCTGGAGGAGCCCATCATCATGACGTTCGGAGAATTCCGATTTGGCGTCAACAAGGAAGGATCCTACCGTCTCGAAGTTCCGCTCTCGTCGGAATTTTCAGCGGTCGATTCTAGCTTTTCGTCGAGTGACGGGGACTTTTCGTCGCCACGCTTCGTCGACAGCAAAGCAAGCGGAAAGCTCGCCAAGATCTTCAGCAACACATCCTTCGAGTCGTCTGCGGACTCCTTTATAAGCAACGACTCCGACAGCGTCGCTTCAACTTCATCGACAAATCTTCTGCCATCGGAAAGGTTTTCACCACTCTTTATGATGGTGTCACCAATACTGACAAAAATCAATACGCAAAATATCATCAGATTTATGCGATAGAAGAGGCAGGCCGATCAGAACCAGAAACGTCAGAGGCTTTCGATGATTTGGGAAATCCTTACATCGATCCCCGGATCTCAGAAAAGGCCTAGGCACTAAATACGTCGGGCCCTCGCCTCGAAAGTGCAACTCCCGCAAGCAGCGTGGGATAGGGCTGCAAGAGCCATGGATGATTCAGAGCCAATGACAGCCACTGCTACTGTACAAGAACTACAAGCATATCAATATAGACTTGCTCGGGTAAGCAGAGAGTTGGAAAAACAGACAACATCACTAAATAGAAGAAAAGAGGCAGCTTCCGCATCAAGCAGACGCCGAGCAGATTTAAGTCGACAATCGGGAACTTCGGGAGACAGTCACAGAGAAGCTCGGAGGAGAGCAATGTCTCGGCTGCAAAACATACCCGAAGCAGAGAGAGGAAACATAATTCAAAATCTCGACATGTCCTTTATGTCGATTGATGAAAGGGGAAATATCATCCCAAAAACACCAGAGGCAGGTTACATGGCAACACAAGCTTACATCTTGGCGTCCAGACCACCCCCTGGAGACCCGAGAGAACCATTGTTCAATATGGCGATGGCTGGAGTAGGAGTTATGGGAACAGCGTTTGCAACAACGCCTCCCGAAGAAAATCCTAGGCAAAATAGTCCACGACCCAGCAGCAGTTCAAGACCCACCAAGAACAAGTGGAGCAAGAGACACAGCAGTCCAAGTAAGGGTGGACAGAGCGCGACAAGAAAGAAGGAGCGTCAGCACTCACCAGAAGTTGCCGACGAAGATATGTGTGGGCTCCCGTGTTTCACGAGAAGAGTTCGAAAGACTCGAGTCCCAAAAGGGTTCAAGCTACCCGAAAATTTCAAGAAATTTGACGGCCTGCAAGATCCCGAGGATTGGCTCGTGGATTATCTCGAGATGGTGAAGCTGGTAGGAGGAACCAGAGCAACAGCTATGCAAAGTATCCAAGTTCACTTGAGCGGTGCCGCGAGATCTTGGATAAAGAAACTCCCCCAAGTTCCATCGACAGCTGGGATAACTTTGAGGATATCTTCGTGAAAAATTTCCGATCCACCTGCAAGAAACCTGCGTCATTGGAAGAGTTAAGGGCGTGTCGACAAAAACATGACGAGTCAATGAGAAAATATATACAGCGGTGGAACATTATAAAAAACTCGGCAGAAGATATATCTGACGAGCGAGCAATAGATGCGTTCGTGGCAGGAATTCGGCGAGGAGACTTCGTCGAGGACTTGGGGAGAACTAACCCTAAGACCATATCAGCACTCATGGAGATAGCCAATAAATGGGCAGATGGAGAAGACGCAATATATAATAAGCGACACAGGTCGCCAGAAGAGGATCGTGGTCGAAATTATCAAAATAGAAGGCGATTTTCTCGCCAGTTCTACAACAACGATGCTCCTGGCCATATATCGGCTGGTTTTCGAGGAAATCCTGGAGGAAACAGTCGAGACGACTATCAAAGGAGTAACGAGCATCAAGGCGACAATAGAGGCGATTCTCGCGGCAACAGACAAAACAATGGACCAAGGTTTCAAAGACCTTATGTGTCTCCCGAAGAAATGATGAACGGTCCATGTCAAATGCACTTTTATCTCGATAATAATGGAAAGAGGCAGTCAGGGCATCTCCAGAAAGACTGCCGAAATTTTCAGGCAATGTTGCGAGCCGCAGGAATCGCAAATGCCCAAGCCGTGAATAGAAACCCCCAGGGGCCAAGGAGCGAGATCCACCTTCCACCTCCTCCCGCAATTACGGACGAAAATCGGCACCAGCTCAGAATAGCGGCAGCACCACATCCACCTCCATATGTTGATCCTAATTCTAACGGTGCGGTCTCGATGATTCAGAAAGCTAGGCCATCCAACAGGGCGCAGAAGGTAATCTCACGACAAGTGTTCATGGCAGAGAAGATGCCTCCACCAACAGTCGAGTACTTAAATTGGTCGGGGCAAGACATCGGCTTCACAATCGCAGACCATCCGCAGCAAGTTCCTCGACCAAGACAATCAGCACTCATCTTACCCGCAGTAATCGCTGGTTTTGACGTGTCGAGAGTTTTCATAGATGGCGGCGGCAGCTTAAACCTCATGTATGCAGATACATTGAGGAAGATGAACATATCCCGGCAAACTTGAAACCAACTGACACACGTTTCCACGGGATTACACCAGAGAAGCCAAGTTACCCGTTGGGCAAGATCAACCTCGACGTTCAGTTTGGAACCCGAGAAAACTACAGGATAGAGAATTTGGAGTTCGAAGTTGTGGATTTCCCGTCGCAATATCATGCTTTGTTGGGACGACCAGCATATGCCAGGTTCATGGCAGTGCCGCATTATACATATCTGTTGTGGAGGTTGCCTGGGCCCAAGGGACCTATCACAATCAAAGGAAGTTTCGCGTTATCGATAAATGCGACAAGGATTTTCATCGACTATCGAGAAACTTTCGGGATGCAAGCAGAATATGCGGCGCCAAGGTTCACTTTATGATGTGCTGCCAGAGGTAGGGAGATCTTCCAAGGAGCCAACTTTCAATACAACCAAGGATTCAAAAGAGGTACAGATCCACCCGACAGATCCAAAGAAAACGACATCCATTGCCGCAAACATGGATGTCGCATAGGAAAGCGCGCTCGTCGAGTTCCTCCGTGAGCACTGGAAAATCTTCGCATGGTGTCCAGCTGACATGCCAGGAGTACCCAGGGAACTTGCCGAGCACCACCTCAATTTGGATCCTCTCGCAAGACCAGTAAAGCAACCTTTGCGGCGTTTTTCGGAGCCTAGCCGCAAAGCCATGTTATCAGAAATAGATCGACTCAAAGATGATGGTTTCATCAGAGAAATATCTACCGAAGCCACGTGGGTAGCTAACCCAGTGATGGTGCCGAAAAAACACACAATAGTCCTTCGCATGTGCGTCGACTTCACGTGTCTCAATAAACATTGTCCCAAGGATCACTTTCCCCTCCCAAGGATCGATCAAATCATCGACTCCACGGCAGGATGCGAACGTCTTTCCTTTTTGGACGCATACTCTGGTTATAACCAGATCAGATTAAAAGAAGAAGATGAAGCCAAGACAGCGTTCATCACACCTTACGGCGTGTTTTGCTACAAAACAATGCCCTTTGGTTTGAAAAACGCGGGAGCAACATATCAACGGATGATGCAGAAGTGCCTAGCAACACAGATTGGAAAAAATGTACAAGTCTACATTGACGATGTCGTAATAACATCAAAGAAGGGGTCGACTCTAATCGAAGATTTGAAGGAAACCTTCGACAACCTCGATAAGTTCTGCCTCAAGCTGAACCCTTCTCGGGTTCTTAGTACCAGCAAGGGGGATTGAAGCCAGCCCTGAAAAAATCCAGGACATCGTGACTATGAGAAAGCCAACAAAGTTGAAAGAAGTACAACAGCTAACGGGACGAGTCGCAGCTTTAAGCAGATTCGTCGCCGGGCTAGGAGAAAAGGCATTACCGTTCTACGCATTGATCAAACAGGGCGAAAAATTTCAATGGAACGAGGAAGCAGATAGGGCCTTCGAGAACCTCAAGCGGGCAATTTCGACACCACCAATCCTGGTGGCGCCTAAAGAGAAAGAACCTCTCCTCTTATACATTGCAGCCACACCACAGGTGGTCAGCACAGCCCTAGTAGTCGAGAGAGAAGAAGAAGGCAAGCTTCATGGAGTTCAGAGGCCAGTATATTTCATCAGCTGTCGCCTTCAAAACAGCGGTACCCGCAATATCGAAACGGCATATGGAGTATTCACGACAGCAAGAAAATTGCGACACTATTTTCCGGCGCACCCGATAATAGTGGTCAATGAAGCTCCCTTGTCAAATATACTGAACAATCCAGAGGCTACGGGTCGTGTCTCCCTTTGGGGAATAGAACTTTCTCCTCGGGACATCACGTATGAAAAAATAAAAGCAATAAAATCGCAGGTTTTACCAGATTTCATTGCAGAGTGGATGGAGCTACAAAACACGGGGCCTCCAGATTTATCGAGAACTTGGACCATGAACTTCGACGGGTCCAAAAGGTTGGAAGGTGCTGGAGCAGGCGTGATATTGGTGTCACCTGAAGGCAACAAGTTGAAATATGTCTTAAGGATGACGTTTCCAAATGCGTCTAACAATGAAGCAGAATATGAAGCCCTCATACACGGGATGAAGATGGCGAAAGCTTGTGGTGCAACCCGATTGAAAATCTTTGGCGACTCACAATTGGTAGCACAGCAAGTTATGAACCAATGTGATGCAGTCAACGAAAGTATGATAGCATACAAAGAGGTGTACAATGAGCTGGAGAAATTATTTGATGGATGCGAAGTAAACCACATCAGCAGGATGAGTAACGATGAAGCCGACGTTCTTGCAAACATCGGGTCACAGTGTCTCGCGATTCCTCCAGGCGTGTTTTGGGAAGAGATAAGCGAGAGATCAACAAAGCCAGCGAAAACAAAGAAGGAGAAGAAAGAGAAACCCTCGAGTATCACCAACGACACAGTAGAAGAAGAAGAGAGCAGGAGCTAGTCATGATGGTGCAAATTCCATGGATGCAGGCTTACATATCATACATCCTAAGGAAAACGATACCCGACGATCCAGTTGAAGCAAGGCGAATAATCAGGAGATCAAAAGCTTTCTGTGGTGAAAGGGGAGTTGTACAAACGAAGTATTTCGGGCGTGCTACAGAGATGCGTTACACCCGAAGAAGGAAGAATCATCCTGAAAGATGTGCACGAAGGGATATGCGGGCACCACGCGAGCAGCCGCTATCGCGGCTAAGGTTTTCAGAGCAGGATTTTATTGGTTAACAACAATCGAGGACGCGAAGCAAATAGTAAGAACTTGCGACGCGTGCCAAAGATTTGCCGCCAAACCTCAATGTCCCGCAGCAGAACTTATGCCAATCCCACTATCTTGGCCCTTTGCTCAATGGGGTCTCGACATGGTGGGAAAACTACACAAAGCTTCGCCAGGAGGTTATGAGTATATTCTTGTCGCTGTCGACAAATTTACAAAGTGGATAGAAGCAAAGCCGATAAATTCACCGGACGGCGCGTCGGCGATTAAGTTCGTGAAAAGCATCGTCTTTAGATTTGGAGTCCCTCATAGCATTGTCACGGACAACGGCAGTAATTTTACATCCAAGGAGTTCAAAGCATACTGCAGAAGTGGGCATCAAATTGAGTTTTGCGTCTGTTGCACATCCACAGACCAACGGTCAAGTCGAGAAAGCCAATGGCATCATTTGCAATGGTATCAAGAAGCGCCTGCTAGGACCATTGGAAAAAGCTCGGCATACTTGGCCGGATGAGCTGCCAAGTGTGTTGTGGAGTATCCGAACAACACCAAATACGGCAACGAGACGCCGTTTTTTCGGTCCATGGAGCCGAAGCAGTCCTGCCGATAGAAATAGAGCATGATTCTCCAAGAGTCACAGAATATGATGAAGAAAACTCGAGAAAAGCTTTGGAGGACGACGTCGATGCACTTGACGAAGCTCGAGACGAAGTCCTGTCACGAGTCGCTAAATATCAACAGGACCTGAAGAATTACCACAGTCGACGATTGCGGCCAAGATCTTTTCAAGTTGGTGACTTAGTTTTGCGACTCAACCAAAAAAGTCATGAAAAACTCGAGTCACCATGGCTTGGGCCCTACATCGTCACAGAAGTAATCGAAGGAGGAGCATACAGAATCAAGGACAAGAAGACGGGGAACGTTGAGCCAAATCCTTGGAACGTGGCGCAGCTCAGGCGTTTTTACGCTTAGATACCAAAATATAGTCTCCTCTGTAAACATACAATGTACTGAAACGCCCGCGAGTTTTCAGACGCACTCTTTTCCTTTTTCGGGGCACCGAGTGGGGCCGGAGAAGGTTTTTAATGAGGCGGGCTCGCGGTGCTGCAATATAATAAAGATAGTGGAATTATATATCTTTTTCTCGACAGGCTCGGGGGCTTCGCCCCAAACGATACAATATATATATATATACAGTGTCGATAGACACAAAAGAAACATCCTGCCTTGGTATAAAAATACCTCGCCAAAATAAAAAGAGATATCGACAAATAGCGGTCAAACAAAAAGCTCGGGGGCTCGCACCCGCAAAAAATAGTGCACAACATACATTATTTTGCCTTGGGACAACCTCGCATTATGACAAACAAAAATACTGCAATCAACACGCCCGGGGGCTTGGCGATAAAAATAAAAATATAATGACTTTACAATATAGGTCATATACACAAGATACAATCTTCGGAACAAGTTTATCTTCAAGGATTTCCCAATATATTGTCTATGGTTAAGCGCTCATTATTTACAGCACGAGTGCTATGCTCAACATAGCTGCCCTTCACGAAGAATTCGGCATCCATCCGAAGAAGTTCATCCATCATATCTTCGGCAACAGGAGTAACAATATCATCATATTTGCCGAAGTTTCTTTTCCTCTTCGACATCTTCTCCAAGCACTTTGGAACAATTTGCCCCACGTCTAACTTCGGGTAGCAGATCTTTACCATGATCATCGCAAACCTTGCGCCAGCAGCTAGTTGGGCTCGTACAAAGCCATGGATGCGAGGAGCATCTCGAAATTTATCCATCAACGCAGGTAGGGTTTCTGGCATCTTATTGCGAGGAAACATGGTACCATAAACCAGAGGCAAAGTCCTCGTACAGAAGTCAAGATACTCGCGAACCTGAAGTGCGCGATCCTGAAATCTGACGATTTGGCGAGTCCGCTCAGGTGTGCCCCAAAAAATCGAGCCATGCTCACGTGCAAGCCGAAGAAGAACACTGGTGCGAGCTTCGACACGTTCATCTTCAGTAGCAGCATCTAAAAAAGCACCTATTGTCTCTCAAAACAAGTCAGTGAGTAATAAGGAGATAAGCAGCAAAGAAAAAGAAGAAGCACGACAAAGATAATGAAACATACCTGCCATATCCAAGCTAGCATCTATCAGCAGCTGGAGCATAGAATTTTCTCGAGACGTAGCTGCAGCAGCTTCAGCAACAGCAGAGTCCTTCTCAGCGATGGCAGCTTGAGCTTGTTGGAGTGCAATTTTTCCCTTTCAGAAGATTCTCGAGATTGTTCCATGAGTATAAGCGATTGCTTCTTCACGGACTGGAGTTGTCCTCGAAGTTCTTTCAATTCTTCTGTCAAATCCTTACTCGCAGAATCATCAACAAAATTAACAGGGACAGAGGACTTCTTCGGAAGGGACGAAGGAAAAACTTCGGAAGGACCAGGAATTGACGTATAGTTGTCAAAAATTAACTGAAAAAATAGAAAAACGTCGACATCAATCATTGAGACAAAGATAGATTTCCATTGATTCTCATAATATATACATGTCTGTTACAAAAGAAGGACCTCTAGAAGACCTAATCATCGCCAGGAGCACTAAGGCGACAGCATCAAAAGATAGAAATAAAAAAAAGAAAGACAAGGTGGTCTACTTGACCTCCGGCTTGGATGCGCTTGGAGCAGGTGCTGGTTTAACACCAAGGAAGGAGAGGATGGGTCTTGCAGAAGGTTTGGCAGCTCTAATTAGAGATTGCCATTTCTTTGTCTCCATCTCCCCTATGTTGCCAACCTTGGCCCAGTCGACGTCTTGTTGACTATCAGCAGTTAGCGCGATGGTGCCTTCAACGCCAATTTTCAGGCCTTCTTGGCGAAGTTTCAGCCCAAGATCTTCGGGCCCGTTGAAGGTTTTTGCGAGCTCCACAAAGGTAGAGGGGGTCTCTTTCTTCGGAAAGAAGTAGGGGAAAAGCTTCAGCAAGCCAGCTTCAGCATTTTCAAGTCCGTCGCGCGCTTCATCCCCATGAATCTCGACAAGGGTCAGCGCGTCGAGAAGCTCGTCACCCACAGGACCGTCAACCTCATATTCTTGATGCGTCCGCCCTACAAACAATCAGAGAGCCGTATAAAAAATAAAGAATACAGGTGAAACGCAAGATAATCCGAGGAAAAGCAAAGATTCAAGAACTTACTAACAAAACGCCGAGCTTGCGATTCCAAGCGGGAAAGAATCTCTGCCTCTCGAGCTGATTGCTGAGTTATGTTATCACTCAATGAAGTTTCAGCTTTATGAAGCCTCTTTCGAAGATCTTCAATGGTGGCAGCATCCTTTTCAGCTTTTTGGCGAGTTTCTTCGCTCTGCTTCAACTTAACAGCAAGAGCGTCCGCACGTTTGTTGCTTTCCGCAAGATCTCCTGGAAAAATTGCGGCAGATAAATACTATGATAAAATCATGGTACACATGCAGCAAAGGAACAGGACAATAATACCTTCGAGCTTCTTGGTGTAGTCACGATACCCGACAAATTGGGTACCAAGGCGAATAAATTCCTTCATCAAAGGCTGAAGAAACGATCAAGGAGGAAAAAGAAGTCAATATAACCAATATAAATTCGGCAACATTCAGTATGATCGAAGTATTGAAAGATTTAAGATTTACATCATCCAATGAAGGTGTCGAAGAACCACCAGGGAATTGGATAGAATCTCTCGATGGCTCAATTCTCGCTCCTTTTAATGGAGAGGCTCGGGGGCTCTCCACTAGCGGTGGTTGCACGATGTCTTGTTGGGGAGGAGAAGTTTCATCCCCATCATGTTGAGCTTCCGACACAATCAAAGTACGCGATGTACTCGTTCGTGCAGTAGCATCAACAGCTTGTTCTTCCTCGTCATCACTACAATAAAATGGCGACAGTATAAGAAGCAAGAGACAAGAAACATCAAAACAGGAAAAGTAAAGAGTAAGGAGTAACTCACGAGCTGACGAGGGCATCAGTGTATGGATTAAAAGCTGCCTTCTTAAGTGAAGGCTCAGCTTCCTCGGCTTTGGAAGTGCCGGAATCTTTTACGTCATCTCTCTTCCTCTTCGAAGCATGAGGAAGAGAATGTGTCGAGGCAGTGGCCTCTGACTCAGCAGAAGCCGCAGATTTTTGAGAACCCGCGATTTCAGTGGCAGGGCGCGTGGTGCTTTGGTTGTCATCGTCGACAATGGCACGTTCCTCCACTTCTCCACCTTCAGGAAGAGGAGGAAGAGAAGCAAGAACGAGGTGGCCCTGAGAAAAAAAAGTGTCGATAAAAAGGCGTTAACAAAATAGTAATCGACAAAATAACAAAGCCCGAGGAAACAATACAGCTGTCAAAAGGACATTACCTCGGGGAGGGGTTTGGCGCTACCATATGGCGCAACACGGCAAGAAGTGGGAACTAAATCCTTCTTGTTGAGCGATGAGATTTTGCGGATAAGTTTTTCAAAGTCCTTCAAGGGAAGATCCTTTGAGAGCCTGTCAGCATCTTCTTCACCAGCATATTTCCAGAAGGGGTTTTTGCGAGCCTGGAGAGGCTGCACTCTAGTCCTAAGGAAATAGGCGGTAATCTCAATACCCGAAAGTTCTTTCCCGCGGGTGTTCTGTAGCTCGTGAATGCGAGTCATCAGCGCCTCTGTCGCCAATTTCTCCGCTTCGGTAGCTTCAGCATCCCAAGAACGGCGACGAAAGATTTTAGCTTCTCCATCAAAAGGGGCGATGTTCTCTTCCGCTGGGTTGGAGCTTTCTTCATGGATGTACAGCCACTTTTTCCGCCAGCCTTGGACGGAGTCGGGAAATTTGACATCGAAATAGTCGACTTCCGACCGAACACATATAACAACGCCGCCAATATTGTAGGCGACGTTGTGGTGGCTATTGCGGCGAATGCAAAAGATGCGTTTCCACAGGGCCCAATTGGGTTGGACCCCGAGAAAGCACTCACAGAGTGTGATAAAAATCGAAATGTGGAGGAGAGAGTTGGGCGTCAGATGATGCAACTGAAGCCCATAGACAAAAAGGAGACCACGTAGAAATTCGTGGATTGGGGGAGAAAGTCCTCGGATGAGGTGGTCAACGAAACTGACCCGGTAGTTGATTGGAGGCTTTGGGTAGCTCTCCTCCTTGGGGAACTGGAGCGCGTTCTCCTTCTTGCTGAATCCCATCTTCTTCAGCATGTTGATATCTTGGCCTGAGATCTTGGATCTCTCCCACTCGGCACTTCCCAGATCTGTTGATGTCATCTTCGATTCTGGTGTGCTGTGTCTAGTCAAACGAGCGCGCGGCGGCATCAACGGACCTAGCAGAGAAGGGAGAAAAGTGCTCGAGCGCTAGAACTAATGGGAGCAAGGGAGCAGTTGCAGAGGAGAAGCAGAGGTGCGGCGCGAGCGAAAGTGCTCAAGGAGGAAGACGATGGCTTTATATAGCGGTGTGACGGATCGTCGCAACCGTTGGATTGACAAAGTAAGGATGTAGATGGCAACCACGTGGACAAGGGGTAAAAGTGTATTTTTACCGAGAAGTGAACAGGCAGGAGATACAGTAATAGTGCCAGAAAAAGCGGAGGACGTGTGTCCCCCACTTGCACGACGTGTCAACTGGATAGGAAAAAGGGACCCACAAGACAGTGACAAATAGCGGTTTTCGCGTGTTTCCAACACAGAAATCGTGGCTATCATCAGCAATGATGTCATATGGAAAGATAAAAGCTCGACTAAGAAACCGAGCGAGAATATCGGCAATACAAGATAATTTCGAGAGCTTTTGATCAAATACAAGTTTTTGCCCAAATGCTCGGGGGCTACTTTGGAAAGATAAAAATTTCGAGTATGGCAAGATAGAAATGGCGAGAGCCTATGACCAAATGCAAGCATTTGTTCATAGCCTCGGGGGCTACTCCCATCGGGAGCGCTGGTCGCGCACCCGATAAATATAAAAATATCGAGAAGGATTATAAATATAGCGGCAATGGATACTAATCTGTGGAGCCTACACCCAAGCACAAGTCCTTGGCTGTAGCCTCGGGGGCTACTCCCATCGGGAACGCTGTTCGCGTGCCCGATGAATTTTTATCAAAAGAAAGAAGTACGAGTGAGTATATTTCGAGTTACACAGATAACTCTACATATACTCCCATCGGGAGAACAAAAAAAGTCATCAAATATGACTCGATAAAATGTGCTATTCCAAAGCCGAAAAGCACTCGACAAAATATTCTCAGAGCGCTAAAAGTCGCGAATAAATCTCTGAATGCCGCAAAACTTTGCGAAGGTAAGACCCCAGATCCATTCTGAGCGGCGTGGCACCGTCTCTGACGGCGGATTGCTACTATTTTCCGTATCAACAGATACGAAGAAAAATCCTAACGGACGCGTTAGGTACCGATAAAATATGACTGGGACTCGACAGAATGGTAAGACCTTAAGCGGCACCTGTCGAAGTTTACACCAGTATCCCGAGATCATGTCCAGGGACGTGATCTTGAAGTAGGTTTTTGCGGATTGCCACTAGAGCAGTTAACTAGTACCTGATCCGTCAGATGAACTAGCCCCAACTACCGTTATCCCTGTACAAAATAGTGTTTGCATATCGAAAGATTATGTAATGAGTAAAATTGGAGATTTTCCCTGATTCTTCGATTCAAGAAAAATCTCGGGGGCTACTGACATAGGCATCCCCAATGAGCATGCCAAAGATGGTACCCGGGGTTTACTAAAGGCCCAGGACTCGAAGAATAAGAAGACTTGGAAGCCCATTTAGTGTTAAGGAAAGATAGTTTGTATTAGGAAAGATAGAGATTTGTAATCTTACGGGTTGGGTACGAAACCCTCCCGAACTCTGTAAACTTGTGTATTACGAAACCCTCGGCTCCGTCTCCTATATGAGGGGGAGTCGAGGGACAAAGAAAGGATCGAATCTTGTCAACAGAACCCTACTTTTGATAATCGTCGAGTACTTTTCGGCTGAAACCTTCGAGATCTACTTGCCCTCTACTTCTAACAAAACCCTAGTCTACAATCTGTAGGCATTGACAAGTTAATCCTTTGTCACCTGCCTACTTCATGAATCTCATGAACAAGGTGTTCATGAAGTACCTCGACAAGTTCGTCGTTGTTTTCATCGATGATATTCTGATCTACTCCAAGAATGAAGAAGAGCATGCTGAACATCTGCGAATTGTTTTGGGAACTCTCAGAGACCATCAGCTTTACGCCAAGTTCAGTAAATGTGGTTTTGGCTGAAAGAGGTAGGATTTCTAGGTCATGTCATATCAGCCGGAGGAGTGTCTATCGACCCTTCCAAAATTCAGTCCATCATGGATAAGAAAGCCCCTACCAACCAAACTGAAGTTCGCGCCTTTCTAGGATTGGCGGGTTATTATCGTAAGTTCGTTGAGGGATTCTCCAGCATTGCGAGACCCTTAACGCAGCTATTGAAGAAGGATAAGAAGTTTGAATGGACCGACAAATGTGAGGCCAGTTTTCAAGAACTCAAGAAGAGATTAGTTACAGCTCCCGTCTTAACCATGCCTAATATCACCAAAGATTTTGATGTATCCTGCGATGCATCAAAACTTGGTTTGGGAAGTGTGCTGATGCAAGAAGGCAAGGTGACAGCCTATTTGTCAAGACAACTTTGATCGCACGAGATGAATTACCCCACACATGACTTAGAGCTTGTTGCGGTAGTTCACGGCCTGAAGACCTTGCGTCATTATTTAGTTGGAAATCGCTGCAAGATCTACACTGATCACAAGAGCCTGAAGTATATTTTCACTCAGCGAGAGCTGAACATGAGGCAGAGCAGATGGATGGAGCTCATCAAGGATTACGACCTCAACATTCATTATCACCCTGATGTCTACGGGTGCTTCTATTCTTGTAGACAGTGTTGGGCCTCCAAGAGCAGAGGTTTGTAGAACAGCAGCAAGTTTCCCTTAAGTGGATTACCCAAGGTTTATCGAACTCAGGGAGGAAGAGGTCAAAGATATCCCTCTCATGCAACCCTGCAACCACAAAGCAAGAAGTCTCTTGTGTCCCCAACACACCTAATAGGTGCACTAGTTCGGCGAAGAGATAGTGAAATACAGGTGGTATGAATAAGTATGAGCAGTAGTACGGCGCCAGAAAATAGCTTTGGCGTGCAGTTGATGGTAGTAATATTGCGGGAAGTAAACATGCAGTAGTAGTAGTAGCATAAACAGTAACAAGCAGCGATAGCGTATTTAGGAACAAGGCCTAGGGAATAGACTTTCACTAGTGGACACTCTCAACATTGATCACATAACAGAATAGATAAATGCATACTCTACACTCTTGTTGGATGATGAACACATTGCGTAGGATTACACGAACCCTCAATGCCGGAGTTAACAAGCTCCACAATTAGATGTTCATATTTAAATAACCTTAGAGTGCAAGAAAGATCAATACGACTAAACCAAGTACTAACATAGCATGCACACTGTCACCTTCATGCTTATGTAGGAGGAATAATACACATCAATACCATCATAGCAATAATTAACTTCATAATCTACAAGAGATCATAATCATAGCCTACGCCAAGTACTCACACGGTGCACACACTGTCACCTTTACACACGTGGAGGAGGAATAGAGTACTTTAATAACATCACTAGAGTAGCACATAGATGAATAGTGATACAAAACTCATATGAATCTCAATCATGTAAGGCAGCTCATGAGATCATTGTATTGAAGTACATAGGAGAGAGATTAACCACATAGCTACCGGTACAGCCCCGAGCCTCGATGGAGAACTACTCCCTCCTCATGGGAGCAGCAGCGGTGATGAAGATGGCGGTGGAGATGGCAGCGGTGTCGATGGAGAAGCCTTCCGGGGGCACTTCCCCACTCCGGCAGGGTGCCGGAACAGAGACTCCTGTCCCCAGATCTTGGCTTCGCGATGGCGGCGGCTCTGGAAGGTTTCGCGTACCATGGCTTCCTCTGTCAGGGTTTTTAGGTCAGGACCTTTAAATAGGCGAAAGGGGAGCCTCGGAGGGGCACCAGGGTGCCCTCACCACCAGTGGCGCGGCCAGCCCTGGCCCGCGCCCAAGTGTGGTGTGGGCCCCCGGCCCATCTCCCTCTTCGGTGATCTGGAAGCTTCCGGGAAAAATAGGAACCTGGGCGTTGATTTCGTCTAATTCCGAGAATATTTCGTTACTAGGATTTCTGAAACCAAAAACAGCAGAAAACAGGAACTGGCACTTCAGCATCTCGTTAATAGGTTAGTTCCAGAAAATGCACGATATGACATAAAGTGTGCATAAAACATGTAGGTATCATCAATAAAGTAGCATGGAACATAAGAAATTATCGATACGTTGGAGACGTATCAGCATCCCCAAGCTTAGTTCTGCTCGTCCCGAGCAGGTAAAACGATAACAAAGATAATTTCTTAAGTGACATGCCATCATAATCTTGATCATACTATTTGTAAACATATGTAATGAATGCAGCGATCAAAACAATGGTAATGACATGAGTAAACAACTGAATCATAAAGCAAAGACTTTTCATGAATAGCACTTTCAAGACAGGCATCAATAAGTCTTGCATAAGAGTTAACTCATAAAGCAATAATTTAAAGTATAGACATTGAAGCAACACAATGGAAGATTAAGTTTCAGCGGTTGCTTTCAACTTGTAACATGTATATCTCATGGATATTGTCAACATAAAGTAATATAACAAGTGCAATATGCAAGTATGTAAGAATCAATGCACAGTTCACACAAGTGTTTGCTTCTTCAGGTGGAGAGAGATAGGTAAACTGACTCAACAATAAAAGTAAAAGAAAGGTCCTTCAAAGAGGAAAGCATCGATTGCTATATTTGTGCTAGAGCTTTTATTTTGAAAACATGAAACAATTTTGTCAACGGTAGTAATAAAGCATATGAGTTATGTAAATTATATCTTACAAGTTGCAAGCCTCATGCATAGTATACTAATAGTGCCCGCACCTTGTCCTACTTAGCTTGGACTACCGGATCTTCGCAATGCCATGTTTCAACCAAGTGTCACAAAGGGGTACCTCCATGCCGCCTGTACAAAGGTCTAAGGAGAAAGCTCGCATTTTGGATTTCTCGCTTTTGATTATTCTCAACTTAGACATCCATACCGGGACAACATGGACAACAGATAATGGACTCCTCTTTAATGCATAAGCATGTAGCAACAATTATTATTCTCATATGAGATTGAGGATATATGTCCAAAACTGAAACTTCAACCATGATTCATGGCTTTAGTTAGCGGCCCAATGTTCTTCTCTAACAATTTGCATGCTCCAATCATTAAGGTGATAGATCCTTCAGACAAGACGGACATGCATAGCAACTCACATGATATTCAACAAAGAATAGTTGATGGCGTTCCCCAGAAGCATGGTTATCGCACAACAAGCAACTTAATAAAAGATAAAGTGCATAAGTACATATTCAATACTACGATAGTTTTTAAGGCTATTTTGTCCCATGAGCTATATATTGCAAAGGTAAATGATGGAATTTTAAAGGTAGCACTCAAGCAATTTACTTTGGAATGGCGGAGAAATACCATGTAGTAGGTAGGTATGGTGGACACAAATGGCATAGTAGTTGGCTCAAGGATTTTGGATGCATGAGAAGTATTCCCTCTCGATACAAGGTTTAGGCTAGCAAGGTTATTTGAAGCAAACTCAAGGATGAACCGGTGCAGCAAAACTCACATAAAAGGCATATTGTAAACTGTAGGATAACGTAGCATAGAAAACAAAAATTTTCCTACGGCGAACACGCAATCCAAGCCAAGATGCAATCTAGAAGATGGTAGCAACGAGGGGATTGTCGAGACTCACCCTTGAAGAGATTCCAAAGCCTACAAGAGGAGGCTCTTGTTGCTGCGGTAGACGTTCACTTGCCGCTTGCAAAAGCGCGTAGAAGATCTTGATCACGATCGGTTCCGGCGCCACGAACGGGCAGCACCTCCGTACTCGGTCACACGTTCGGTTGTTGATGAAGACGACGTCCACCTCCCGTTCCAGCGGGCAGCGGAAGTAGTAGCTCCTCTTGAATCCGACAGCACGACGGCGTGGTGTCGGTGGCGGTGTAGAAGTCCGGCGGAGCTTCGCTAAGCTATGCGGGCAATATGAAGTGGAGGAGCAAAGCTAGGGTTTGGGAGGGGGTGGCCGGCCACTCTATGGGGGGCGGCCAGCTTGTGGTCTTGGGGTGGCCGGCCCCCTCCCTTGGCCCCTCATTATATAGGTGGATCCCAAGTGTTGGTGTCCAAGTCTTCGAATAAGACCCGAAACCAAAACCTTCCATATGGTGGGAAACTTTCCCTCCCACTAGAGGTGGGAATTCCACCTTCCATGGGGGGGGTGGCCGGCCCCCTAAGGGGGAGTCCACTTGGGACTCCTCCCCCACTAGGGTTGGCCGGCCATGGAGGTGGAGTCCCATGTGGACTCCACCTTCCTTGGTGGTTTCTTCCGGACTTTTCTAGAACCTTCTAGAACCTTCCATAGAACCTTCCGCATCATTTTATTCACATAAAATGACATCCTATATATGAATCTTATTCTCCGGACCATTCCGGAACTCCTCGTGATGTCCGGGATCCCATCCGGGACTCCGAACAAATATTCCAACTTCATTCCATATTCAAGTACTACCATTTCAACATCCAACTTTAAGTGTGTCACCCTACGGTTCGTGAACTATGCGGACATGGTTGAGTATTCACTCCGACCAATAACCAATAGCGGGATCTGGAGATCCATAATGGCTCCCACATATTCAACGATGACTTTAGTGATCGAATGAACCATACACATATGATACCAATTCCCTTTGTCACGCGATATTTTACTTGTCCGAGGTTTGATCATCGGTATCACACTATACCTTGTTCAACCTCGTCTCCTGACAAGTACTCTTTACTCGTACCGTGGTATGTGGTCTCTTATGAACTTATTCATATGCTTGCAAGACATTAGACGACATTCCACCGAGAGGGCCCAGAGTATATCTATCCGTCATCGGGATGGACAAATCCCACTATTGATCCATATGCCTCAACTCATACTTTCCGGATACTTAATCCCACCTTTATAACCACCCATTTACGCAGTGGCGTTTGATGTAATCAAAGTACCTTTCCGGTATAAGTGATTTATATGATCTCATGGTCATAAGGACTAGGTAACTATGTATCGAAAGCTTATAGCAAATAACTTAATGACGTGATCTTATGCTACGCTTAATTGGGTGTGTCCATTACATCATTCATACAATGATATAACCTTGTTATTAATAACATCCAATGTTCATGATTATGAAACTAATCATCTATTAATCAACAAGCTAGTTAAGAGGCTTACTAGGGACTCTTTGTTGTTTACATATCACACATGTATCAATGTTTCAGTTAATACAATTTTAGCATGGTATATAAACATTTATCATAAACATAAAGATATATAATAACCACTTTTATTATTGCCTCTTGGGCATATCTCCAACAGTCTCCCACTTGCACTAGAGTCAATAATCTAGATTACATTGTAATATACCTAACACCCATGGCATTCTGGTGTTGGTCATGCTTTGCCCTAGGGAGAGCTTTAGTCAACGGATCTGCTACATTCAGATCAGTGTGTACTTTGCAAATCTTTACTTCTCCATCTTCGATGTACTCGCGAATCGAGTGGTAACGCAGCTTGATATGCTTCAGCCTCTTGTGTGACCTTGGCTCTTGTGCATTGGCGATGGCACCCATGTTATCACAGTAGATGACAAATGGGTCCAATGCACTAGGAACCACACCGAGCTCTACAATGAACCTCTTCATCCATACCGCTTCTGATGAAGCCTCTGAAGCCGCTATGTACTCCGATTCTGTTGAGGATTTCGCCACCGTGCACTGCTTCGAGCTTGCCCAGCTTACTGCAGCACCATTCAATATAAACACGTACCCAGATTGTGACTTAGAGTCATCAGGATCAGTGTTCCAACTTGCATCGGTGTAACTTGTTACAACGAGCTCTTGGTCACCTCCATAACAAAGAAACATATCCTTAGTTCTTTTCAAGTACTTCAGGATATTCTTGACCGCTGTCCAGTGTTCCATTCCTGGATCACTTTGATATCTGCTAGTTAAACTAACAGCATGTGCTATATCCGGTCTTGTACATAGCATGGCATACATGATAGAGCCTACTGCCGAGGCATAGGGGATCTGACTCATCCTTTCTCTTTCTTCTGCCGTAGCCGGTCCTTGAGTCTTACTCAAGACCTTGCCTGGTAACATAGGTAAGAATCCTTTCTTACTTTCGTCCATTCTAAACTTCTTTAGAATCTTGTCCAGGTATGTACTCTGTGATAGCCCTATTAGACGTCTTGATCTATCTCTATAAATCTTGATGCCTAATATGTATGATGCTTCACCAAGGTCTTTCATTGAAAAACTATTATTCAAATAACCCTTTACACTGCTTAATAGTTCTATATCATTCCCAATCAATAATATGTCATCTACATATAATATTAGGAATGCTACAGAGCTCCCACTCACTTTCTTGTAAATACAGGCCTCTCCATGACACTGTATAAACCCGAAGTCTTTGATCACCTTATCAAAACGTCGGTTCCAACTTCTTGATGCTTGCTTCAGTCCATAGATTGAACGCTGAAGTTTGCATACTTTGTCAGCATTTTTAGGATCGACAAAACCTTTGGGTTGTACCATATACAACTCTTCCTCAATGTCACCATTAAGGAACGCCGTTTTGACATCCATCTGCCAAATCTCATAATCGAAAAATGCAGCTATTGCTAACAAAATCCTCACAGATTTTAGCTTCGCTACAGGTGAGAAAGTCTCATCGTAGTCAACACCTTGAATTTGTCGGAAACCCTTTGCGACAAGTCGAGCTTTATAGACAGTAATATTACCATCAGCATCTGTTTTTCTTTTGAAGATCCATTTATTCTCGACAGCCTTGCGGCTATCAGGTAAGTCTACCAAAGTCCATACTTTGTTATCATACATGGATCCCATTTCGGATTTCATGGCTTCTTGCCATTTGTTGGAATCTGGGCTCATCATCGCTTCTTCATACGTCGCAGGGTCCTCATCATTGTTATCCACAATCATGACATTTAGACAAGGATCATACCAATCTGGAGTGGCACGATCCCTTGTCGATCTGCGAGGTTCAGTAGCTGTCTCATTTGAAGTTTCATGATCATTATCATTAGCTTCCTCTGTTGCCGGTGTAGGTGGTACAGGAACATTTTCCGGTACTGCGCTACTCTGATCAACGAGTAGAGATTCTTCAATCTCATCGAGTTCTACTTTTCTTCCAGTCACTTCTTTAGTGAGAAATTCTTTCTCAAGAAAGGTTCCGTTCTTAGCAACAAAGATCTTGCCTTCGGATCTGTGATAGAAAGTGTACCCTATAGTTTCCTTAGGGTATCCTATGAAGACGCATTTCTCCGCTTTGGGTTCTAGCTTGTCCGGTTGTAACTTTTTTACATAGGCTTCGCAACCCCAAACTTTTAGGAACGACAGCTTAGGTTTCTTATTAAACCATAATTCATACGGTGTCGTTTCAACGGATTTTGATGGTGCTCTATTTAAAGTGAATGCGGCTGTCTCTAATGCATAACTCCAAAATGATAACGGCAAATCAGTAAGAGACATCATAGAACGAACCATATCTAAAAGAGTTCGATTACGACGTTCGGACACACCGTTTCGTTGTGGTGTTCCCGGCGGTGTCAATTGTGAAAGTATTCCGCATTTCTTTAAATGCATGCTAAACTCATAACTCAGATATTCACCTCCGCGATCAGATCGTAGAAATTTAATCTTCTTGTTACGTTGATTTTCTACTTCACTTTGGAATTCCTTAAACTTCTCGAAAGTTTCGGATTTATGTTTCATTAAATAGATATACCCATATCTACTCAAATCATCTGTGAAGGTTAGAACATAACGATAACCACCGCGCGATGCTACACTCATTGGTCCACATATATCTGTATGATTTCCAATAAGTCAGTAGCTCGCTCCATCATACCCGAGAATGGAGTCTTAGTCATTTTTCCCATCAGACATGCTTCGCATCTATCAAGTGACTCAAAGTCAAGTGATTCAAGTAATCCATCAGTATGGAGTTTCTTCATGCGTTTCACTCCAATATGACCAAGACGACAGTGCCACATATAAGTAGAATTATCATTCAATTTAATTCGCTTAGCATCAATGTTATGTATATGCGTATTACTACTATCGAGATCTAACAGAAATAAGCCATTCTTTTGTGGTGCTCGACCATAAAAGATATTATTCATAAAAATAGAACAACCATTATTCTCAGACTTGAATGAATAACCGTCTTGCATTAAACAAGATCCTGATATAATGTTCATGCTCAACGCGGGTACATAATAACAATTATTTAGGCTTAAAACTAATCCCGAAGGTAGATGTAGAGGAAGTGTCCCGACTGCGATCACATTGACCTTGGATCCGTTTCCAACGCGCATCGTCACTTCATCTTTCAGCAGTTGTCGTTTATTCTTTAGTTCCTGTTTCGAGTTACAAATATGAGCAACCGAACCAGTATCAAATACCCAGGTACTAGAACGAGAACTAGTGAGATAAACATCTATAACATGTATATCAGATATACCTTCTTTCTTTTTCTTGATAAGGCCGCTCTTCAGATCCGCCAAATACTTGGAGCAATTACGCTTCCAGTGTCCCTTCTCCTTGCAGTAATAGCACTCAGCATCAGGCTTAGGGCCAGACTTAGGTTTCACAGGAGGCGTGGCAGCTTTCTTGCCACTCTTCTTGTTCTTGCCTTTAGACTTGCCCTGTTTCTTGAAGCTGGTGGTCTTGTTGACCATCAACACTTGGTGCTCTTTCTTGATCTCAATCTCAGCAGCTTTTAGCATGCCAAAGAGTTCAGGAAACTCCTTGTTCATGTTCTGCATATTGTAGTTCATCACAAAGTTCTTATAACTTGGTGGCAGTGATTGAAGGACACGATTAATCCCCAGTCTGTTAGGAATCACTATTCCCAAGTCACTGAGTTTCTTCGCATGCCCGGTCATAACGAGCATGTGCTCACTGATGGAGCTGCCTTCTTCCATCATACAGCTGAAAAAGTGTTTCGATGCTTCATAGCATTCCACGGCCGCATGAGTCTCAAAAATAGTCTTCAACTCTTTTATCAACTCATGAGGATCGTGGTGCTCAAAACGTTTTTGAAGATCGGATTCCAGACTGCATAAGATGGCACACTGAACTTGAGAGTACCGAGTTTTCCGAGTCATGTAAACATTCTTTACTTCATCGGTTTCAGTTTCTGCAGGAGGGTCACCTAGCGGTGCATCAAGCACATATTGCAGATTTCCGCCATTGAGGAAGATCCTCACATGACGGAACCAGTCGGTGAAGTTGCTACCGTTGCTCTTAAGCTTTTCTTTCTCTAGGAACTGGTTAAAATTGATTGAGGACGCCATATCTACAACATATTTGCAATAGTTTAGACTAAGTTTATGACAAATTGAGTTCAAATTTTAATTCTACATAATTAAAAATCTAGGTGAACTCCCACTCAAAACAATATCCCTCGTATTGTCTTAGTGATCACACGAACCAAATCCATCACACCTATGCCCGATCATCACGAGACAAGATGTAATTTCAATGGCGAACACTCAAAGTGTTCATCATATCAATCATATGATTCATGCTCTACCTTTCGGTATCACGTGTTCCGAGACCATGTCTTTACATGCTAGGCTCGTCAAGGCCACCTTAGTATCCGCATGTGCAAAACTGTCTTGCACCCATTATATGTACTTATCGAATCTATCACACCCGATCATCACGAGATGCTTCGAAACGATAAGACTTGATAACGGTGCTACTAAGGATGAACACTTTATTATCTTGAGATTTTAGTGAGAGGGATCATCTTATAATGCTACCGTCGCGATCTAAGCAAAATAAGATGCATAAAAGGATAAACATCACATGCAGTTCATATGTGATATGATATGGCCCTTTTGTCTTTGCGCCTTTGATCTTCATCTCCAAAGCACGGACATGATCTCCATCATCAACGGGCATGATCTCCATCATCGTCGGCGAAGCACCAAGGTCAATGGCGCCGTCTTCATGATCGTCCTCCATGTAGCAACTATTACAACTACTTTGAAATACTACTCAACATGAAATTTAAAGACAACCATAAGGCTCCTGCCGGTTGCCACAATACAATAATGATCATCTCATACATATTCATCATCACATTATGGCCATATCACATCACCAAACCCTGCAAAAACAAGTTAGACGTTCTCTAATTTGGTTTGCATATTTTACGTGGTTTAGGGTTTTCGAGCAAGATCCAATCTACCTACGAACATGAACCACAACGGTGATACTAGTGTTGTCAATAGAAGAGTAAATTGAATCTTCACTATAGTAGGAGAGACAGACACCCGCAAAGCCACTTATGCAATACAAGTTGCATGTCAAGCGTGGAGCAAATCTCATGAACGCGGTCATGTAAAGTTAGCCCGAGCCGCTTCATCCCACTATGCCACAAAGATGCAAAGTACTCAACTAAAGATAACAAGAGCATCAACGCCCACAAACCATTGTGTTCTACTCGTGCAACCATCTATGCATAGACACGGCTCTGATACCACTGTAGGATAACGTAGCATAGAAAACAAAAATTTTCCTACGGCGAACACGCAATCCAAGCCAAGATGCAATCTAGAAGATGGTAGCAACGAGGGGATTGTCGAGACTCACCCTTGAAGAGATTCCAAAGCCTACAAGAGGAGGCTCTTGTTGCTGCGGTAGACGTTCACTTGCCGCTTGCAAAAGCGCGTAGAAGATCTTGATCACGATCGGTTCCGGCGCCACGAACGGGCAGCACCTCCGTACTCGGTCACACGTTCGGTTGTTGATGAAGACGACGTCCACCTCCCCGTTCCAGCGGGCAGCGGAAGTAGTAGCTCCTCTTGAATCCGACAGCACGACGGCGTGGTGTCGGTGGCGGTGTAGAAGTCCGGCGGAGCTTCGCTAAGCTATGCGGGCAATATGAAGTGGAGGAGCAAAGCTAGGGTTTGGGAGGGGGTGGCCGGCCACTCTATGGGGGGCGGCCAGCTTGTGGTCTTGGGGTGGCCGGCCCCCTCCCTTGGCCCCTCATTATATAGGTGGATCCCAAGTGTTGGTGTCCAAGTCTTCGAATAAGACCCGAAACCAAAACCTTCCATATGGTGGGAAACTTTCCCTCCCACTAGAGGTGGGAATTCCACCTTCCATGGGGGGGGTGGCCGGCCCCCTAAGGGGGAGTCCACTTGGGACTCCTCCCCCACTAGGGTTGGCCGGCCATGGAGGTGGAGTCCCATGTGGACTCCACCTTCCTTGGTGGTTTCTTCCGGACTTTTCTAGAACCTTCTAGAACCTTCCATAGAACCTTCCGCATCATTTTATTCACATAAAATGACATCCTATATATGAATCTTATTCTCCGGACCATTCCGGAACTCCTCGTGATGTCCGGGATCCCATCCGGGACTCCGAACAAATATTCCAACTTCATTCCATATTCAAGTACTACCATTTCAACATCCAACTTTAAGTGTGTCACCCTACGGTTCGTGAACTATGCGGACATGGTTGAGTATTCACTCCGACCAATAACCAATAGCGGGATCTGGAGATCCATAATGGCTCCCACATATTCAACGATGACTTTAGTGATCGAATGAACCATACACATATGATACCAATTCCCTTTGTCACGCGATATTTTACTTGTCCGAGGTTTGATCATCGGTATCACACTATACCTTGTTCAACCTCGTCTCCTGACAAGTACTCTTTACTCGTACCGTGGTATGTGGTCTCTTATGAACTTATTCATATGCTTGCAAGACATTAGACGACATTCCACCGAGAGGGCCCAGAGTATATCTATCCGTCATCGGGATGGACAAATCCCACTATTGATCCATATGCCTCAACTCATACTTTCCGGATACTTAATCCCACCTTTATAACCACCCATTTACGCAGTGGCGTTTGATGTAATCAAAGTACCTTTCCGGTATAAGTGATTTATATGATCTCATGGTCATAAGGACTAGGTAACTATGTATCGAAAGCTTATAGCAAATAACTTAATGACGTGATCTTATGCTACGCTTAATTGGGTGTGTCCATTACATCATTCATACAATGATATAACCTTGTTATTAATAACATCCAATGTTCATGATTATGAAACTAATCATCTATTAATCAACAAGCTAGTTAAGAGGCTTACTAGGGACTCTTTGTTGTTTACATATCACACATGTATCAATGTTTCAGTTAATACAATTTTAGCATGGTATATAAACATTTATCATAAACATAAAGATATATAATAACCACTTTTATTATTGCCTCTTGGGCATATCTCCAACATAAACATTATAAGACTCTACACCGTCTTCCTTGTTGTTCAAAACTCAATACTAGATATTATCTAGACCTTAGAGAGACCAAATATGCAAATCAAATTTTAGCAAGCTCTATGTATTTCTTCATTAATGGGTGCAAAGCATATGATGCAAGAGCTTAAACATGAGCACAACAATTGCCAAGTATCACATTATCCAAGACATTTTAGAATTACTACATGTAGCATTTTCCAATTCCAACCATATAACAATTTAACGAAGAAGAAACTTCGCCATGAATATTATGAGCTAAGAACACATGTGTTCATACGAACCAGCGGAGCGTGTCTCTCTCCCACACAAGCATTTATTCAAACAAAAACAAAAACAAAAACATACAGACGCTCCAAGTAAAGTACATAAGATGTGACCGAATAAAAATATAGTTTCACTAGAAGAAACCTGATAAGTTGTCGATGAAGAAGGGGATGCCTTGGGCATCCCCAAGCTTAGATGCTTGAGTCTTCTTGAAATATGCAGGGATGAACCACCGGGGCATCCCCAAGCTTAGACCTTTCACTCTTCTCGATCACATTATATCACCCTCTTCTCTTGACCCTTGAAAACTTCCTTCACACCAAACTTCAAGCAAACTCATTAGAGGGTTAGTGCATAATCAAAAATTCACATGTTCAGAGGTGACACAAACATTCTTTTCACTTCTGGACATTGCATAAAGCTACTGGACATTAATGGATCAAAGAAATAAATCCAACATAGCAAAAGAGGCAATGCGAAATAAAAGGCAGAATCTGTCAAAAACAGAACAGTCCGTAAAGACGAATTTAAAGATGGCACCAGACTTGCTCAAACGGAAAAACTCAAAACTAATGAAAGTTGCGTACATATCTGAGGATCACGCTCGTAAATTGGCAGATTTTTTCGAATTTTCTACAGAGGACTGTGCCCAGATTCGTGACAGACAGCAATGCTGTTTCTGCGCAGCGATCCCAAATATAACATCAACTTTGACATAGAAACTTTACTTGGCACAAAAACATGATAAGGAGAGGTTGCTACAGTAGTAAACAACTTCCAAGACTCAAATATAAAACAAAGTACTGTAGCAAAATAACACATGGGTTATCTCCCAAGAAGTTCTTTCTTTATAGCCATTAAGATGGGCTCAGCAGTTTTAATGATGCACTCGCAAGAAATAGAAGTTGAAGCAAAAGAGAGCATCAAGAGGCAAATTCAAAACACATTTAAGTCTAACATGCTTCCTATGCATAGGAATCTTGTAAATAAACAAGTTCATGAAGAGCAAAGTAACAAGCATAGGAAGATAAAACAAGTGTAGCTTCAAAAATTTCAGCACATAGAGAGATGTTTTAGTAACATGAAAATTTTTACAACCATATTTTCCTCTCTCATAATAACTTTCAGTAGAAACATGAGTAAACTCAACAATATAACTATCACATAAAGCATAAAATTATTACTCCCAACATAAGCATAGTCATTCTTATTAATTGTAGTGGGAGCAAATTCAACAAAGTAGCTATCAAATATAGGAGGTATATTGTAATCATAATCAAATTTATCCTCCATAACAGGTGGTAACAAAAGACTACTATCATTATAATCATCATAAATGGGAGGCAAAGTATCATCAAAGTAAATTTTCTCCTCAATGCTTGGGGGACTAAAAATATCATGCTCACCAAAACCAGCTTCCCCAAGCTTAGAATTTTCCATAGCATTAGCAACAATAGTGTTCAAAGCATTCATATTAATATGTTCCATGGGTTTTTTAATTTTCGCATCAAACCATCCATGTCTTAAATCAGGAAATAGAATAAGAAGCTCATTGTTGTCCATTATGCCTAACTAGTGTAAACAAGAAACCAAATGTCGCAATTGCAGAGTCTAAAGGAAATAGCTTCGAGCACACACACAATGGCGCCAGAAAAGTACTGTTACCTGGAACCGGAGTATGAGTGCCTTTTACCTTTCCTCCCCGGCAACGGCGCCAGAAAAGTGCTTGATGTCTACGGGTGCTTCTATTCTTGTAGACAGTGTTGGGCCTCCAAGAGCAGAGGTTTGTAGAACAGCAGCAAGTTTCCCTTAAGTGGATTACCCAAGGTTTATCGAACTCAGGGAGGAAGAGGTCAAAGATATCCCTCTCATGCAACCCTGCAACCACAAAGCAAGAAGTCTCTTGTGTCCCCAACACACCTAATAGGTGCACTAGTTCGGCGAAGAGATAGTGAAATACAGGTGGTATGAATAAGTATGAGCAGTAGTACGGCGCCAGAAAATAGCTCGCTGGCGTGCAGTTGATGGTAGTAATATTGCGGGAAGTAAACATGCGTAGTAACGCAGCAGTAGTAACGCAGTAAAAGTAACAAGCAGCGATAGCATATTTAGGAACAAGGCCTAGGGAATAGACTTTCACTAGTGGACACTCTCAACATTGATCACATAACAGAATAGATAAATGCATACTCTACACTCTTGTTGGATGATGAACACATTGCGTAGGATTACACGAACCCTCAATGCCGGAGTTAACAAGCTCCACAATTAGATGTTCATATTTAAATAACCTTAGAGTGCAAGAAAGATCAATACGACTAAACCAAGTACTAACATAGCATGCACACTGTCACCTTCATGCTTATGTAGGAGGAATAATACACATCAATACCATCATAGCAATAATTAACTTCATAATCTACAAGAGATCATAATCATAGCCTACGCCAAGTACTCACACGGTGCACACACTGTCACCTTTACACACGTGGAGGAGGAATAGAGTACTTTAATAACATCACTAGAGTAGCACATAGATGAATAGTGATACAAAACTCATATGAATCTCAATCATGTAAGGCAGCTCATGAGATCATTGTATTGAAGTACATAGGAGAGAGATTAACCACATAGCTACCGGTACAGCCCCGAGCCTCGATGGAGAACTACTCCCTCCTCATGGGAGCAGCAGCGGTGATGAAGATGGCGGTGGAGATGGCAGCGGTGTCGATGGAGAAGCCTTCCGGGGGCACTTCCCCGCTCCGGCAGGGTGCCGGAACAGAGACTCCTGTCCCCCAGATCTTGGCTTCGCGATGGCGGCGGCTCTGGAAGGTTTCGCGTACCGTGGCTTCCTCTCGGGGTTTTTAGGTCAGGACCTTTAAATAGGCGAAAGGGGAGCCTCGGAGGGCACCAGGGTGCCCTCACCACCAGTGGCGCGGCCAGGCCCTGGCCCGCGCCCAAGTGTGGTGTGGGGCCCCCGCCCATCTCTGGCCCCTCTTCGGTGATCTGGAAGCTTCCGGGAAAAATAGGAACCTGGCGTTGATTTCGTCCAATTCCGAGAATATTTCGTTACTAGGATTTCTGAAACCAAAAACAGCAGAAAACAGGAACTGGCACTTCGGCATCTCGTTAATAGGTTAGTTCCAGAAAATGCACGAATATGACATAAAGTGTGCATAAAACATGTAGGTATCATCAATAAAGTAGCATGGAACATAAGAAATTATCGATACGTTGGAGACGTATCACACCCCGGTAAAGCCTATGTCGTAGTTGATGCCCTTAGCCGAGAACCCTGTTCGTTGAACGCCCTCATCAAGGTTGCTCAACCCAAGCTTTATGAAGAACTTGAGGAGTTCGGCCTCGAGTTAGTTAGCCATGGATTCCTGGCAAACCTTGAGTTGAAGCCTACTTTATTCGATCAAATCAAGGGAGCTCAAGTAGGTCATGAGAGTATCGAAGGAATTAAGCGTAGGATGGATAGGGAGGAAGTTCCTGGTTTCACAATTGATGCCAAAGGAGTTTTGTGGTACAACGAACGTCTCTATGTACCCAATATCGAAGACCTGAAGCAACTCATCATGAAGGAAGCTCACGACACCCCCTACTCAATCCACCCTGGAGGAACCAAGATGTACCAAGACCTGAATAAGCAATTTTGGTGGCACGGTATGAAGTGCGAGATAGCCTTTTTCATTTCCCGATGTGATGTGTGCCAGAAAGTGAAGGCTGAGCATCAGCGACCAGCTGGACTACTCCAACCCCTCCAAGTCCCCGAATGGAAATGGGAAGAAGTCGGAATGGATTTTATTACTGGACTTCCTAAATCTCGGCGTGGCCATGACTCCATCGAGGTGATTGTAGACAGACTCACCAAGGTTGCACACTTCATCCCCGTCAAAGTGACCTATCCTGGAACCAAATTAGCTGATTTGTACATGTCCCGGATTGTGAGTCTCCATGGAGTCCCTAAGAGGATCGTGTCGGATCGAGGTACCCAATTCACCTCAAAATTCTGGAAGAGCCTGCATGAAGCCCTCGGAACGAAGCTAGCCTTCAGCACTGCCTACCACCCGCAGACCGGAGGGCAAACTGAAAGAGTAAACCAGATTCTTGAAGATATGCTTCGTGCTTGTGTCCTAGCCTATGGAGCAAAATGGGAAGACTGTCTACCCTTCGCGGAATTCTCTTACAACAATAGCTACCAAGCTAGTCTTCAGATGGCCCCCTTTGAAGCCTTATGTGGTCGCCGTTGCCGAACCCCTCTAAACTGGTCCGAGACCGGAGATAGTCAAGTTTTCGGACATGACCACCTCCGTGAAGCTGAAGAACAAGTTCAACTGATCCGTGATCGCCTCAAGGCCGCTCAATCCCGCCAGAAGAGTTATGCTGATTCCAAGCGTCGCGAATTGACCTTCAAGGTTGGAGATCATGCTTATCTTCGCGTCACTCCACTCAACGGAATGCAGAGATTTCACGTCAAAGGGAAGCTTGCCCCCAGATATATTGGGCCCTTCAAAGTTCTCGCTCGTCGAGGTGAAGTATCCTATCAACTGGAACTGCATTAGCGGATTTCCACGATGTGTTCCATATCTCTATTCTTCGACGATGCCTCCAAGTTCCTGATAAGCCAGAGACTTTCAAGAACATCGATTATCGTACCCTCGACCTCAACACCGACTTAACTTATCAAGAAGTACCCCTTCGGATTCCGGAAGAAGTTGTTCGTCTCACCCGAAGAAGGAAGATTAAATTTTGTAAGGTTCAGTGGACTAATCACTCTGAAGAGGAAGCCACTTGGGAACGAGAAGATCAACTCCGAAAGGACTTCCCTGCACTCTTCAGTTCTTAGCCACCGAATCTCGAGGACGAGATTCATTTTAAGGGGGGAAGGTTTGTAACAACCCAACTTTTGTGACTTGATTAAAATTTTGGAATACAAATTTTTGGGCCAACAAAAACTTTTTCTATCATTAAAAATTTCATGCATATAGTTACTCTTGCATTGGTTGTAGGATATGTGTGTGTATGTGCTTGTGAATATTCCAATTGTGTGTCAATCACTAGAAACCCTAAAACCCTTTCTACATGTGAACCTCTTTATTTCTGGTTTGAATTAAATTAACCATGACACAAACCCTTGGAGCATTTCACCTTTCTCTCTATTTACTTGTGTGATCAAAATTTCTATTCTTCACTAAAACCCTAGGTCTTAAATTTCCCCTATTACATAAGTGGATCTTATTAGATCACTTTTTACTTCTTTTGTTTTAATTTTTTCCTTCTCTCCCTTAACCAAATTTTGTTTTGAAAATTTATTTAAGCAAATGATATTAATCTCAATTCATTACTATCCTTGTTTCTCCAAAAATCAAAATAAGATAGTCATGCTGAAATGGTGAAATGGGGCACAAATTGGGAAATGGTCACTTGGACCATACCCTAACACATTTCTCTCCCTATTTTATTTTTCTCTTGCACTCACACTACCTCACATACAGCCATATTGCCTAATTACCTTGTCCACTTGTGTTTACGCATTTCTCACCGTGAGTAAGAGAAAGTGAGTGAGAGAGAGAGGAGTTTGGCTGGGGCTAGTTGGAGACCCTATTTCACAAGCGGCCGATGCCAACCAGATGCAAACAAGGGCCTGGAGCATGCATGCCTGCACTCCCCTACCTTCCTACTCGTCCCCTCCTGTCCCTCCCCTATCAACCTACACTACAAGAAAAGTTGCCATGGCCGACGAAGTTGAAGTCGCGCCGTGGTTGCTGGTGTACCATGGCCGACGATTTTTGGTCTCTCCGTTGTGTATGTCAAAACGTTTTTTTCTCGTTCTTGAGGCCACCTAGCCCGACGAAAGCGGCCAAAACGTCGCGTATGGTGGCCCGGGACGTGGTGCATCTCGAAATCTCGGGTTCGCCGGCCGAGTCAACGCAAATCCGCACCGCCGAGGGATGTAGGGACCAGATGGCAGCCTCTCTGGCATTGTTTTTTTTCTCGATCGCGCCATCTTGTTCAACGCTCTCCGATCGAGCCGTTTACGATGCAGGATCATGGGTCCCGCATGTCATCCTCTATGAACCAAAATTCTTTCTATTCTTGGATTTTTGGCTACTCCTTTTTCTTTGATCCCTTGCCGCCTTGGAAACGTTGAGACCGCTGCTGCTAATTGAGACCCGCATGTCATCCTCTATGAGCAATCAACTTTCTTTTCTTGGAATTTTTTTTGGCACCTCGTATTTGGTCACTTGCCTTTTTCTTTCGATCCCCAGCCGCCTCTCAAACGGTGATACCGCTGCTGCTAAATGGGACCCGCATGTCATCCTCTATGTACTATAAAACTTTCTTTTCTAGAATTTTTTTGGAACCTCATATTTGGTCACTTGCCTTTTTCTTTCGATCCCGTGCCGCCTCTCAAACGGTGATACCGCTGCTGCTAAATGGGACCCGCATGTCATCCTCTATGTACTATAAAACTTTCTTTTCTTGAATTATTTTTGGCTCCTGATATTTGGTCACTTGCCTTTTTCTTTCGATCCCGTGCAGCCTCTCAAACGGTGATACCGCTGCTGCTAAATGGGACCCGCATGTCATCCTCTATGTACAATCAAGTTTCTTTTCTTGAATTATTTTGGATCCTGATATTTGGTCACTTTCCTTTTTCTTTCGATCTCATGCCACGTTTGAAACGTTGAGGAACCTGCTGGCTCATGGGACCGCATGTCATCCTCTATGTGCTATAAAAGTTTATTTTCTTGGATTTTTTCACCCTCTGATTTTTGGCTATTTCCTTTTTCTTTTGATCCGCCGCCTTGGAAACGTTGAGTAAGCTGACTCATGGGACCCGCATGTCATCCGCTATGTACAATCAAGTTTCTTTTCTTGAATTATTTTTGGATCCTGATATTTGGTCACTTTCCTTTTTCTTTCGATCTCATGCCTTGAAACGTTGAGGAACCTGCTGGCTCATGGGACCCGCATGTCATCCTCTATGTGCTATAAAAGTTTATTTTCTTGGATTTTTTTCACCCTATGATTTTTGGCTATTTTCTTTTTCTTTTGATCCCCTGCCGCCTTGGAAACGTTGAGTAAGCTGCTGACTCATGGGACCCGCATGTCATCCTCTATGTACAATCAACTTTCTTTTTCTTTTGATCTCAAGCCGCATTTGAAACGTTGAGACCGCTGCTGCTAAATGGGACCCGCATGTCATCCTCTATGTACAATAAAGTTTCTTTTCTTGGATTATCTTTGGCTCCTGATATTTTGTCACTTGCCTTTTTCTTTCGATCTCATACCGCCTTTGAAACGTTGATTAAGATGCTGGCTCATGGGTCCCGCATGTCATCCTCTACGAACAATAAAAGTTTTCTTTCTTGGAGTTATTTTTGACCCCTAATTTCTAGCTATTTGCCTTTTTCTTTTGATCTCCTGCCCCCTCTGAAACGATGAGGACGTTGTTGGCAGGTCGGTCCCACATGTCATCCTCTATGAACAATAAAAGTTTCCTTTGATGGATTTATTTTGAACCCCTAATTAATTTCTGGATATTTCCTTTTTTCTTTTGATCCCCTGCCGCCTTGGAATCGTTGAGGATGCTGCTGCCTCATGGGTCCCGCATGTCATCCTCTCAGAACGGTAAATGTTTCTTTTCTTGGATTTTGTTGACCAAACGATTTTTGGCTTATTTTTTCTTTCGATCTCCTGCAGCCTTTAAAACATTGAGGACGCTGCTGGCTCACGGGTCCCACATGTCAACCTCTATGAACAATAAACGCTGAGGATGCTGCTGCCTCATGAGTCCCGCATGTCATCCTCTCAGAACGAAAATGTTTCTTTTCTTGGATTTTTTACCAACAGATTTTTGTTTATTTTTTCTTTCCATCCCCTGCCGCCTTTAAAACGTTGACGACGCTGCTGGCTCATGGGTCCCCGATGTCAGCCTCCCCGTACAAGAAACATGTGATATCTTGATTATTTTGCAAACAATAAACAGTGTATTTCGCTCTGAGCTATTGCAAACGGATAAATTAAATCTTTATTTTTACATAAACAAACAATAAACAGTGTATTTCGCTCCTCGCCCTTCTTCAGACCGTAGTCAAAAGCAAACTTTCTCCAATCATGTCCATACAAATATGTGATGGCCTGCGTCTTGTAGACATACACCTCATAGACCGTGTAGGTGTTCATCAATTTGCCATTGCCATGCATAGTGAAAGACCCTTCATGCGGACACATCTGGTTAATCATTGGACGAAGTTCACAAGGTACAGTCTGCATGTGAAAATTGATACTAATGTAAGAAGCAGGAAGACTAAAAACAAGACTTTACTATATGCCAATTCATGCTAAACCACTGAGAATACATACCTGTAACTCTGTGAAGGAGTTATTAGAAAGGTAGATAGAGCCATAGGAGGTGTTATATGCGGGGTATGTACATGGGCCCGCCATATTCCCGCAAGCTCGGCATCGGGATGGTGAAGGAAACATGGGAGGTACTACTGGTGCGTAGCGCTGAATGTAAGTGGAAGAATTAGGTTGTGTAAAGTGCATAGTTCAGAGCAATGCAAATGTTGACAAGCGAGTGCATAACACTATGTTACAAACTGAACAGTCAAAATTTAGTGTATGATGAATATAAGCATGCTAATTTGGCGTTTCCGAATTCCAAAAAGCATTAGACAGAGCCGTGATAATATCAGACATAAATCATGGCATGTATATGTGGCTTAAGAAAATATACCCGAACCCTTGGATGGTTACGGCCCGGCTGGTCCTTGGACTTGAGCTTATATAAGCATCCAGAAGGTGGGGCTGACAGTAACTTGGTGGCAGCCTCTGCAGATGCCTCATCAGCAGCAGTTGCAATCCTTTTGACCAATGAAGGCTTAGCAGTTTCAGTCTGCATATGAAAATTGAAGAGCAACAGACATCAGCAGTGATATATAAAATGAATCTATGAGACACTGATGCATATAGTGCTGGATGTAAGTGGAAGAATAGGGTTGTGTGTGTTTCTGAACTATTGGTAAGCATTAGACAAAGCCGGCAATAAACAGACAAATCAAATCATGTATGAGGATTAAGAAAATATACCTGCTTACTGAAAAGGATACCACCCAGCTGGCCCGTGGCCTTGTGCTTGAGGAGGTTTTCAGAAGATGGTGGCGGCACCATCGTCTTCACAGCAGCCTCATCAGGATCATTTTTTATCCATTTGAGTAGAGGCACAGAAGCTTCATCCTGCATATGAATAGCAACAGAACTCATCATTGATATTTAATAAATCTATGAGATAGACTGATGCAAATAGTGCGGGATGTAAGTGGAAGAATAGGGTTGTGCATAGACAACAGTTGACAACAATGCAAATGATTACAAAAGAAGCCAACGGAACTCAACAGTTTATATACTGGATGAGACAGACTGAAAAGTGAAAAATTAGTGCATGATGATTGTAAGCAAACGCAGTGTTTCTGAACTTTTGGTAAGCATTAGGCAAAGCCAACAGTAATTAAACAGATAATAATAAAATCATGTATGTGGATTAAGAAAATATACCAGATTCATTAAAAGGTCACCACCCAGCTGGCCCATGGCCTCGTGCTTGTAGAGGTTTTCGGATGATGGTGCCGGCACCATCGTCCTCACAGCAGCCTCATCAGCCTCATTTTGCATCCACTTGAGTAAAGGCGCAGCAGTTTCAGCCTGCATAAGAATGGGAACAGATCTCAGCAGTGATATTGAATGACTCTGAGACAGACTGATGCATATAGTGCTGGATGTAAGTGGAAGGGTATGGCTGTGTATGGACAACAGTTCACAACAATGCAAGGGTGTGTTCGGTTCTGAAACAGCGTGGAATGGAATGGAATGGTTCCATTTCAGAGGAATGGAATGGTTACATTTTTGTTCGGTTGGGAAAAATGGAGAGCAGAACAGATCGAGGTTAAACTAATCATTTGTCTCAAAATTGTAATTAGCAATTGCAAATGACATTTTAATCTCAAAGTCGTAATTAACAGCGCCTAATGGTGCTCTTTTAATCTAAAAATCGTAATTAACATCATTTTTTGTTGGGTTAGGGGAACTGGAGAGTAGATGAACATTACTGTATGATGATTGTAAGCAAACGAATTTGGTGTTTCTAAACTTTTGGCTTCGAGATCTTATGGGCTTCAACTCTAGCCTACCCCAACTTGTTTGGGACTGAAAGGCTTGGTTGTTGTTGTTGTTGTTGTAAACTTTTGGCAAGCATTAGAAAAAACCGACAATAAACAGACAAAAATCAAGGCATGTTTTGTGGATTAAGAAAATATACCATATTCATTAAAAGATCACCACCCAGCTGGCGCGTGGCCTTGTGCTTGTAGAGGCATTTAGAAGATGGGGGCGGCATCAACATACTGGCAGCCTGATCAGCCGCAGTTTTGATCTTCCTTTTGAGTAAAGGCCCTAAAGTTTCAGTCTGCATATGAATAGCAAAACAAAAGGCAGACCTCAGCAGTGATATTGAATTACTGTATGAGATAGACTGATGCATATAGTGGATGCTCTTAGCCTTTTGCACCATGAACACTAGCTATGGACAGACAAAAAAACTAGTTGACTCAGCTTTGTCTAGATACCTCCATCCCAAAGCTTAAGGCTTATTTATTTTTGAGAAATCAAAACAAGTAAAGTTTGACCAAAATTTTAGAACATTCTATCAACAAATATAATATTGTGTAGATACCGTAGGAAAATATATTTCACAACCTATTTAATGATATTAATTTTGTATTTTGCATGTTAATGATTTTTGGTAAAAGCTTAGTCAAACATGGTATAGTTTGACTTTCTAAAAATAATATAAGCCCTAAGCTTTGGGATGGAGGTAGTAGTATCTAGAGCTAAAACACATCTAGATACATCCGTATCTACAGATAGTTGAGTCAATTAATTTGGATCTGAGGGAGTATCAGATTCAGACTACATCATGGTAAGTTGGTTAAAAAAATTACCCCTGGGCGGTCCCTGCCCAGCTCGGCAGTGGCATTTCGCTTCTTGTGCTGCAGATCGGGCCATGCTCCTGCAGCAGGTGGGGCGCTATCGTTCCCCATAGCCTCAGCACGGAACCTGGAGGTACCAACCTGATACAGAGAATATAGAGCATGGTGTCACAGAGGCTTTACGCACAAACAGCTGAAGACATGTGCTACTTTAAGCATTTTCCAGAACAGGAACAGATTGAGGATGCAGACAGACAGAGTGGATAAGCAAACGGAGTACCTGCTTTGCGGGGCTGGGGACGCAGCTCAGGCTCAGCCAACTGCCCACATGCGTGGTGGCCTTACGCTCCATTGCCCCCACCACCGAGGTCTTTCCTTTCCTGTACAAGCTGACAAAAGATACAGTGAGGATCAGCAGAAACTACAAAGGTTGCAAATGTCGACAAATAAAGGAAGAACACCCCAATCCAAGCAAAGGTAGCCCCCGCCCCCACCCCCATCAATCACTCCCAGCGCGAGGGTGACCAGAAAGACACCCCTTCGCCCAGAATAGGAAATAGATGCGCAAGATATCGAGGTGAGGAAAAAAGAACCGATCTCGAGAAAGGAAAGAACATTACTAGTACTACCTAATCCGCTTGGTCTAGATGCAGCTTGCCCCTCCAAGCTGGATGCCTGGACGGTGGAGGCGAAAGGAGGGGATCGAGCTAGCGGCTTGCATCCGTCGGCTGTCGGCACTCGATCGGGAGAGACAAGGGGGCTACATAAAGGGGAGGGGTAACATATTTTATTACACAGTGAACTTACTGATGTGACTAGTCATTACATGTCTCACTGAAACTGGGCCCATAGTGTGGCACCCCAAATTCACTTGAACCTGCCCGGCGGGACGCATTGGCGCGTCAAGAAAACCCCCGAATTGTAGCGGGGAAATGAAACATTTCACAAAAATTCGAAATTCAAGCACACCGCCACGCGCCAAGCACGCGGCTGTTCCTTCCTCTTCCTCGGTTCCTCCTCCCCTATCCGAAAAAACCCCAAATCCCAAGCTCAAACAACAACAAAAAAACCCCAAATCCCCTGGCCGCCATGCATGTCCTCGTTAACCCGCTGGAGATCGTTCCCGGACGAGGCGGACCCCCCGCCCTGAGATCCCGAGTTCGTCCGTTCCGTCCACCTCGAGGCACTGCGTGCTGTCTCGCAGCAGCGGCTTGAGGGCGCTGCAGAGGAAGTTCCGCCGGAAAGTGCTCATGGCAACCGTGCAAGCTCACCGGCGTGCTGTATCCCGAGAGGAACTGGTCAAAGCTTTGCTATTCGCAAAAAAAAGCGGGCCAAGATCTGGTCAAAGCTTCGTCGATGGCTTGCCGCGAGAGGCTTGGAGTCCAGAGTCAATAAACTAGCTGCTCGAGGACTTGGGCGGTTTACACCGATTCATATTAACTGACTCAAGTTTGTTAGTCTAGTTAACAAATGCATCTAGATACATCCATATCTAGACAAAATTGAGTCAATTAATATGAATCAGAGGGGAGTGCCTGAAAGTGTTTCATGCTACCAATTAATGCGCTGGCAGGACTGGCTGTAGAAGTAATTGTGCTACTACTCATACGATGAACTGATTGTGTGGGTGTCAAATTTTGCAACGCGATCATCCACTGAATGCTTAATTATAGTTCTAGCGCCAAAGGCGTACAAATCATAACAAAGATAGTACATACTACAGCACCAGAACATAAGAGTACGAATCATAAAGTAGCTCAACATTTTGCATCAGGGCTGGGTGGTCCTGAGACTACCGGGACGCCCCTGATGATCTCCGGGCGTGCATCCACTTCAACGCAAAGCTGTGTACTCGGTCCACGGCCTCCTTCTGTAGGCTGGATAATCTCAGGTGCAGGACCTTCGTCTATGAAAGGCTCGTCATCAGTACCATCCACAGGTGCATCAGGGCTGGGTGGTCTTGAGACTACCCGGACGCCCCTGATGATCTCCGGGCGTGCATCCACTTCAACGCAAAGTTGTGTACTCGGTCCACGGCCTCCTTCTGTAGGCTGGATAATCTCAGGTGCAGGACCTTCGTCTATGAAAGGCTCGTCATCAGTACCATCCACAGGTGCATCAAACTGAGATTCATCTTCAAATCTCCCATCAAACTGAGAGACCTCTTCAACTCTATGCTTCTGCAATTAGTACATCAACCGATTAGACAAACATCTAAGGGATGCAACCTGAACAAATGCCGTTTTACATATTTACCTTCTCATCTGGCACAGCACATGTCCCAGAGCTGAAACCCGTTTCCTGAAGCAAGCGCTTTTTCTCTCCTTCCCGTCCATCCATCTGCAACAAGTTAAATTTGAGTACAGAACCTTGCACAGCAATGCAAACTATTGATCGAAACAGCGGCAGCATCAATATAAATAATTAACTACATATGCCAGCACACATACAGTGTGAGCAAGATCTGCTTCTCCCGCTGAAGGATCATTATATGGTTCACCATGATAAACCCACCTAACATATGTGCGGTCCATCCCAAAAATGTGTAAATGATCTTCCACTACATGGTGAGGCCTCTTCTCACCATTCATACATGTGCAGCGCGGGCAATACACGTCCAGGTTGTGACCTTCATGAGCTCTAATAAACCCCATAAAGGGTTGAACACCATTTATATATGAAGGGGAACATAAGTGTCCATGCAGTATCCAAGTTCTGTCCATCTGTTTAATTATGAGATACAATGGTTGGTGATTAATTTAAGGCGAAGTAGGAAATGTATATCCATCGAGTACAAAACTATACTACATGATTATGCATTTCAGCAATCATGTCGAGTACAAAACAAAAAATGCCCATCGACATTTTAGCAAACAGATCGTGTACAAAACTCTGCCATGGCATTTCAGCAAATTAACGGATCGAGTGCAGAACTGACTCTATATGCCCACGCAAATGAACAAATTGATCGAGGACAAATCGAGCGGAAAACTATAAAGTGCCAATTAGTTCGAGCATACTGACGATTTTTTTAGCAGCATCAAGAAAATATAAATCGTTAGGCCGTCTTGCCCGATGCATGATTGAGCTAGAGATAGCAGCCCTACCGTGGATCAACTTGACCGCCGGTGCGTCTCGAGAAGAACGACGGGGAGGGGAAGCTTCTTCTTCGCACGGACGGGACGGGGAGGGGAAGCTCTTCGCACGGACGGGGATAAGTTGTGTAGGGGTGGGTGGGGGGTCATGCGGCCGGGCCGCCGGGTAGGTGGTGTTTAATGGAGTTGCGTGTGTAATTTGCCGTGCACAAGGTTGAGGAATAGGCGGTTCCCTTTGCCGCGCGCACAATTCAAACTATCCCGCCCATGTAGTTTAAATTCGCCCTATTTTCGTTAAATCGACATAAAGTCATGTGAGTGGGTGGAAATTAGCAAAGTTGCTTGAAAAATAGTAAAACTCTGGAATTATCCTTTAAATATGCTCTACTTCGTGTGAAAATCGGGGTGTGGAGGCATGTTGAGCTGTTTTATTTGTACTTTCTTCATTAAAACTCCCATTTTATGCACTTTGGATGGAAAGAAATCATTTGTACATAAATTTTGACAACGCCATTTGCAAACATTAATTGTTTTACATGCCAAGATGCACCCATCCACCAAATATGGGGCAAAAGTTTATCACAATCTAGATATATATGTATAATTAGTGAGGGACCCCTTTTGATTTTGTGCAATTTCCACTAATTAGCTAGAGAGAAGGGGTCAATTAATTAGGCCATGTTAGGGGCTATGTGTTTTAGATTAGGGTTGTGTGGATTCAAATACAACTTCTTTATTTGTGTGCTATGATTAATCAAAACTAGATCGATCTGCGCACACATTATTAGAGGCACATGCCTTTGCGCACAAAGTGCATGTGTGTGTTGTTGGCCACCAACGAGAGAGCGGCGAGAGAGCGATTGAAATCCCCAAATTAAACACATATATAAGCATGCATGGTTAGGCCATGCATGCATATTAATTATATATATTGTGAGGCAAATTAATTAAAGTGTGTTTTCATTTCAGACCTTATCAAAATTCAAGTTAATTAATTGAATTATCAGTACTTATTATATAATTAAGGAATCCCAATAATGTCTATATATATATGATGGATATAGGCCATATATTAATTGGGGTTATATAATCTAGGGTTTACTAGCTATATATATAGCAAGGTTTTATTAGATTGGGTTATTAATTAGCTTGGGGTTATGTGTTTTAACGAGGGTTTGATTAGCTAAGGTTAGTTTTCTATATATATACGGTTTAGGGTTTAGGGTTAATGGCACATATATTTAATTAGAGGACCGCGAGGACCCCTGGCCTGCTTGATGCGCAATTAAGGGTCGTCGTTGGCCTATAGCTAGCTATATAGGGTTTTATGGTTTATTTAGAGGGTTTATGTGTTAGGGTTAATTATAACTTGTTGTGAATTAAATTACAACTTTTTTATTAGTGTGCTACACAATTAATCAAAACTCTAGCTAGATCGATCGAGTGTGCACAGACATGCACTATTAGAGGCACCCGCCTTTGCGCGTAAAGTGCAAGCATAATGTGTGTCGTTGCTGGCCACACCAATCGATAAAGAGAGAGATAGAGATGAGAGATTATTGAAATCGCCAAGAATGTTCAAATATATATATATATATATATATATAAATATGCATGCATGGTAGGCCATGCATGCATGCACACTAATTATATATATATTGTGAGGCAACTTAATTAAAGTGTGTGTTTTCATTCGAGAACTTGATAATATATTCAAGTTAATTAATTTATCAACGCTAATTAGTTTGTCGCCTGCTTGATGCGCAATTAAGTGTCGTTGGCCTATATATATATATGTAGGGTTTAATTAAGGTTTAGGGTTTAGGGTTAGCTAGCTAGGGTTTTAGGGTTATGGTTAGGGTTAATTAGGGTTTAGGGTCTAGGGTTTAGGGTTTAGGGTTTAGGGTTTAGTGTTTAGGGTTTAGGGTCTAGGGTTAGAGTTTAGGGTTTAGGGATTAGGGTGTAGTGTTTAGTGTTTAGGGTTTAGGGTTTAGGGTGTAGTGTTTAGGGTTTAGGGTCTAGGGTTTAGGGTGTTTAGGGTGTACGTTTAGGGTATAATTAGGGATTAGGGAGTAGCTAGGGTTTTAGGGTGTTTAAGGTTTAGGGATCATCGATCGAGTGCACACACACATTATTAGAGGCACCCGCGCCTTTGCGCATCAAGTGCATGCGTATATATAAGTGTGTTTCTTGGCCACCAACGATATATAGATCGAGAGAGAGAGAGATTGAAATATATATATCCCCAAGAATATGTTCAAATATATATATTGAAATATATGCACGAATGATATGCAAGGTATGCCATGCGCGCATGCACACTAATTATATATATATTATGAGGTAACTTAATCAAATGTGTTTTCATTCGAGAGAACTTGTCAAAAATCAAGTTAATTAATTTATCAGCGCTAATTAGTTGGTCGCCTTGATGCGCAATTAAGTGTCGTTGGCCTATATGTAGGGTTTAATTAGGGTTTAGGGTTAGCTACCTAGGGGCTAGGGTTAGGGTCAGGGTTAATCAGGGTTTAGGGTCTAGGGTTTAGGGTTTAGGGTTTAGTGTTTAGGGTTTAGGGTTTAGGGTTTAGGGTTCATGGTTTAGGGTTTAGTGTTTAGGGTGTTAAGGGTGTTTAGGGATTAGGGATTAGGGAGATTAGGGTTTTATGGTTTAAGGTTTAGGGATCATCGATCGAGTGCGCACACACATTATTAGAGGCACCCGCGCAATTAAGTGTCGTTGGCCTATGTATGTAGGGTTTAATTAGGATTTAGGGTTAGCTAGGGGTTAGGGTTATGGTTAGGGTTTAGGGTTCAGGGTTTAGTGTTTAGGGTTTAGGGTTTAGTGTTTAGGGTTTAGGGTCTAGGCTTTAGGGTGTTTAGGGTGTATGTTTAGGGTTTAATTAGGGGTTAGGGATTAGGGTTTTAGGGTTTAAGGTTTAGGGATCATCGATCAAGTGCACACACACATTATTGGAGGCACCCGCGCCTTTGCGCATAAAGTGCATGCGTATATAAGTGTGTTTTTTGGCCACCAACGATATATAGATCGAGAGAGAGATTGAAATACATATATATCCCCAAGAATATGTTCAGATATATATTGAAATATATGCACGAATGATATGTGCAAGGTATGCCATGCGCGCATGCACACTAATTGTATATATATTATGAGGCAACTTAATCAAATGTGTTTTCATTCGAGAGAACTTGTCAAAATTCAAGTTAATTAATTTATCAGCGCTAATTAGTTGGTCGCCTGCTTGATGCGCAATTAAGTGTCGTTGGCCTATATATATGTAGGGTTTAATTAGGGTTTAGGGTTATCTAGCTAGGGTTTTAGGGTTAGGGTTGGGGTTAATTAGGGTTTAGGGTCTAGGGTTTAGGGTTTAGGGTTTGGGGTTTAGTGTTTAGGGTTTAGGGTCTAGGGTTAGGGTTTAGGGTTTAGTGTTTAGGGTTTAGGGTTTAGGGTGTAGTGTTTAGGGTTTAGGGTCTAGGGTTTAGGGTTTAGTGTTTAGGGTGTTTAGGGTGTACGTTTAGGGTATAATTAGGGATTAGGGATTAGGGTTTTAGGGTTTAAGGTTTAGGGATCATCGATCGAGTGCACACACACATTATTAGAGGCACCCGCGCCTTTGCGCATAAAGTGCATGCATATATATATAAGTGTGTTTCTTGGCCACCAACGATATATAGATCTAGAGAGAGAGATTGAAATATATTTAGAGTTTAGGGTTTAGGGTTTAGGGTTTAGGGTTTAGGGTCTAGGGTTAGGGTTTAGGGTTTAGTGTTTAGGGTTTAGGGCTTAGGCTGTAGTGTTTAGGGTTTAGGGTCTAGGGTTTAGGGTTTAGTGTTTAGGGTTTAGGGCTTAGGCTGTAGTGTTTAGGGTTTAGGGTCTAGGGTTTAGGGTTTAGTGTTTAGGGTTTAGCGTTTAGTGTTTAGGTTTTAGGTTTTAGGGTTTAGTGTTTAGGGTTTAGGGTTTAGTGTTTAGGGTGTTTAGGGATTAGGGATTAGGGTTTTAGGGTTTTATGGTTTAAGGTTTAGGGATCATCGATCGAGTGCGCACACACATTATTAGAGGCACCTGCGCAATTAAGTGTCGTTGGCCTATGTATGTAGGGTTTAATTAGGGTTTAGGGTTAGCTACGGGTTAGGGGTTAGGGTTCAGGGTTTAGTATTTAGGGGTTAGGGTTTAGGGTTTAGTGTTTAGTGTTTCGGGTTTAGGGTTTAGGGTCTAGGGTTTAGGTTTTAGTGTTTAGGGTGTTTATGGTGTATGTTTAGGGTTTAATTAGAGATTAGGGTTTAGGGTTTTAGGCTTTAAGGTTTAGGGATCATCGATCGAGTGCACACACACATTATTGGAGGCACCCGCGCCTTTGCGCATAAAGTGCATGCGTATATAAGTGTGTTTTTTGGCCACCAACGATATATAGATCGAGAGAGAGATTGAAATATATATATATATCCCCAAGAATATGTTCAGATATATATTGAAATATATGCACGAATGATATGTGCAAGGTATGCCATGCGCGCATGCACACTAATTGTATATATATTATGAGGCAACTTAATCAAATGTGTTTTCATTCGAGAGAACTTGTCAAAATTCAAGTTAATTAATTTATCAGCGCTAATTAGTTGGTCGCCTGCTTGATGCGCAATTAAGTGTCGTTGGCCTATATATATATGTAGGGTTTAATTAGGGTTTAGGGTTTAGGGTTATCTAGCTAGGGTTTTAGGGTTAGGGTTGGGGTTAATTAGGGTTTAGGGTCTAGGGTTTAGGGTTTAGGGTTTAGGGTTAGGGTTTAGGGTTTAGGGATTAGGGTGTAGTGTTTAGTGTTTAGGGTTTAGTGTTTAGGGTGTAGTGTTTAGGGTTTAGGGTCTAGGGTTTAGGGTGTTTAGGGTGTACGTTTAGGGTATAATTAGGGATTAGGGATTAGCTAGGTTTTAGGGTTTTAAGGTTTAGGGATCATCGATCGAGTGCACACACACATTATTAGAGGCACCCGCGCCTTTGCGCATAAAGTGCATGCGTATATATAAGTGTGTTTCTTGGCCACCAACGATATATAGATCGAGAGAGAGAGATTGAAATATATATATCCCCAAGAATATGTTCAAATATATATTGAAATATATGCACGAATGATATGCAAGGTATGCCATGCGCGCATGCACACTAATTATATATATTATGAGGTAACTTAATCAAATGTGTTTTCATTCGAGAGAACTTGTCAAAAATCAAGTTAATTAATTTATCAGCGCTAATTAGTTGGTCGCCTGCTTGATGCGCAATTAAGTGTCGTTGGCCTATATATGTAGGGTTTAATTAGGGTTTAGGGTTTAGGGTTAGCTACCTAGGGGTTAGGGTTAGGGTCAGGGTAGGGTTTAGGGTCTAGGGTTTAGGGTTTAGTGTTTAGGGTTTAGTGTTTAGGGTTTAGGTTTAGGGTTTAGGGTTCATGGTTTAGGGTTTAGTGTTTAGGGTGTTAAGGGTGTTTAGGGATTAGGGAGATTAGGGTTTTATGGTTTAAGGTTTAGGGATCATCGATCGAGTGCGCACACACATTATTAGAGGCACCCGCGCAATTAAGTGTCGTTGGCCTATGTATGTAGGGTTTAATTAGGATTTAGTGTTAGCTAGGGGTTATGGTTATGGTTAGGGTTTAGGGTTCAGGGTTTAGTGTTTAGGGTTTAGGGTTTAGGGTTTAGTGTTTAGGGTTTAGGGTCTAGGCTTTAGGGTGTTTAGGGTGTATGTTTAGGGTTTAATTAGGGGTTAGGGATTAGGGTTTTAGGGTTTAAGGTTTAGGGATCATCGATCAAGTGCACACACACATTATTAGAGGCACCCGCGCCTTTGCGCATAAAGTGCATGCGTATATAAGTGTGTTTTTTGGCCACCAACGATATATAGATCGAGAGAGAGATTGAAATATATATATATCCCCAAGAATATGTTCAGATATATATTGAAATATATGCACGAATGATATGTGCAAGGTATGCCATGCGCGCATGCACACTAATTGTATATATATTATGAGGCAACTTAATCAAATGTGTTTTCATTCGAGAGAACTTGTCAAAATTCAAGTTAATTAATTTATCAGCGCTAATTAGTTGGTCCCCTGCTTGATGCGCAATTAAGTGTCGTTGGCCTATCACTACAAGAAAAGTTCTGATAGACAACGTCCCAAAATCGTCAACTAAGGGGCATTTTTCGTCGCCTATGGGCCTAACCCGACGATATGGGTTCTGTTGTCGAAACTGCGTCAGGCAAAGTCCAACGACGATTTTTTCGGTCCGTCGCGCTTGGGCGCCCTTCCGCCATGGAAAATCGGACCGTTGCGGAAGTGTTTTCGGGAGCCCGTTGACTGCTGACGTCATGCAAACTGACACGTGGGACGCCGTTAACTGTTAACGGCGTTAACCGCTGAAACCCCATGCTAGATGGTAGGCCCACACGAGGCCTGCCACGTCTTAAGCGGGCCGGGCCAGATGACATAGTTTGACCGGTCAACTATATAGCTGGGCTGGTCCATTAGTTACGTGGGCCGGGCCTAACCTCTAATGTTGACTGGCAAAACTTAAATGGGCCGGCCCATTTAACATGTGGGGTCCACCTTACATCAACTGGGCCGGCCCAAGAAGCAAGTGGGCCGGGCCAAAAACACAGGTGGGTCCCACTTTCCTTAAAAGGCCGGCCCATTTAGTGTGTAGGGTCCACCGTATAGCAAGTGGGCGGCCCAACAAGCTAGTGGGCGGGCCAAAAACAGGTGGGTCCCACTTTCCGTTCGGTCGGCCCATTTAGTATGTGGGGTCCACCATATAGCAAGTGGCGGCCCAACAAGATAGTGGGCCGGGCCAAAAACACAGGTGGGTCCCACTTTCCTTAAAGGGCGGCCATTTAGTATGTGGGTCCACCATATAGCAAGTGGGTGGCCCATCAAGCTAGTGGGCCGGGCCAAAAACACAGGTGGGTCCCACATTTGTTAATGGGCCGACCCATTTGGTATGTGGGGTCCACCATATAGAAAGTGGGCGGCCCAACAAGATAGTGGTCGGGCCAAAAACACAGGTGGGTCCCACCTTCCTATTAAAGGGCCGGCCCGTTTACCATGTGGGACCACCATATAGCAAATGGGCTGGCCCAACAACATAGTGGGCCGACCCAAAAACACAGGTGGGCCCCACTTTCCTGTTGAAGGGCCGGCCCAATTAGTATGTGGGGTCCACCATATAGCAGGTGGGCCGGCCCAACAAGATAGTGGGCCGGGCCAAAACACAGGTGGGTCCCACTTTCCTCTTAAAGGGCCGGCCCATTTAGTATGTGGGGTCCACCACAAAAGCAAATGGGCTGGCCCAACTATTTAGTGGGCCGGCCCAGTAGTATGTGGGGTCCACCTTAATGCAAGTGGGCCAGCCCAATTAGAGTGTGGGGTCCACGGTAAATCAAATGGGCTGGCCCAAGAAGTAAGTGGGCCAGCCCGTTTAGTTGCTGTTTATATGCCGGCATAATATGCGCTTTAGGATTTTGCGGGCAGGCACATATGTGATTTTGCTTAATTGGGCCGTTTAAGGGATGGGAATTCGTGATTTAGATACTGAGAATATTTACGCAGCATTGATTTCTGTCGAATAGCCTCACTTACCACAAGCACCAAAGAAAAAATGCGCGAAAGAACTATAAAAACTAACTAAATATTACATCAGCTGCAAGGCATTGAAAAAATATTACAGAACCCAGAGAAATTGAATGGTAATTAAACCTAGCAATACAATGAAGCGATCCGGCAATCTTTTAAGTTGTCCATGCAGCACCTATATCTGAAACAAAGACATTACAAGTTAAGACAACAACAATGGAAAGGCAAAGACACTACAATATTGTTTGCCAAAGAATTTGGAACTCATCATTTCGTCGTTATAACAAGATCATTGTAATGCGCACAATAAGCAAACAAAGAGTGCATGCCGCATACCAACAGCCAATATAACAGAGCATGTTAGAATGAAACAGCAGACTTACTACTGTCGAGTCCCATGCAAACCAACATGTTCAGGGAGTACAAAATTGGCATGAACAACATAGTAGCAGGCTATAAATTTTGTAACGACGACTGAGCAAGATACAGAATATAGTGGGATCACCTGTGAACTTGTATAAGAGGGAATGCAAACCAATATGTTCAGCATTCCATATGTGAGCGTCATGCCAAGTCAGAGAAACAAGTCGATAATGCAGCTTTTGAAGAACAAGATGGCACACAAAATTATTATCTAGTAATATGACAAGTTTATTTGTACTACAGGCTTAGATAGCAGAGTGATAGCATGCCAAACTAAGTCCTTACTTTGTTAGCTTACAATGAACTAGATACAAAACAATGGCATCACCTGTAGTACAGGGAATGCAAGCCAACATGTTCATGGAGTAAAAAATTGGCACAAACAACATAGTAGCAGGCCATAATTTTTGAAACAACATCTGAGCAAGATAAAGTTATGATGGCTAGATCTACAGAGCAGGGAATGTAAACCAAATATAGAAGTTACGATGCCAAAAGCTATAGAGCAGGGAATGCGAACCAACATGTGCAATTACTTAAAATTGGCCATGAACTAAATAATAGCAGGATGTTACTATAATAGCTAGGAATAAAACAGATAGGAGTTATAATGGCATCACTGATAAACTTGTAGATAAGGGAAAAAAATCAATTTGTTTCGGGATATAAAGTTGTAATGAGCAACACATAGAGGATAGTTAATGCTACGGCTTAGGATGGACCAGAAACGGAATATAGTGGGATCTGAACTTGTAGAAAAGGGAATGCACACCAATATGTTCACAATTCTATATGTGAGCGCCATGCCAATTAAGAGAAACAAGTTAATATTGCAGCTTTTGAAGAATCAGATGGCAGACAAAATTATGATGGAAGTTGCTGCTGTGACGAGTTCAAATAAATTTGTACTGCAGGATGGCAGAGCGATAGCATGCAGGAACTAATAGCAGGCAGTTAATTTGTACTGCAGGATGGCAGAGCGATAGCATGCAGGAACTAATAGCAGGCAGTTAGCTTACGACGAAGTAGATAGAAATAACAATGGCATCACCGTAGTACAGGGAATGCAAACCAACATGTTCAGGGAGAACAAGATTGGCATGAACAACGAATGAGCAAGATAGAAGTTATGATGGCTACATCTACAGAGCAGGGAATGCAAACCAAAATGTTCAATCGCTTGAAGTTAGCAATGAACTAGAAAATGGCAAGGTGTTACGGTCATAACTAGGAATGAACTAAAAGAGCTTCAGACAAACAGGCATCTGAACCCAGAACATGGCGCTAAAACAAGGGACTTACATTAGGAGAAGCACTCTGTGGGAATCACAGCAGATCTTCCTGGGGTTGATAGATCCGGTGATGAAGTACACTACATGTGCTCCTTGGGGTTGGAGAGACGGCCATTAAACTTCATGGTTACTCATCTAATCTGCAAAGACGTAACGGCGCGTCGTTAGCACAAACAGGTTCCCCCAAGATTAAACAAGAACTTGCAGGCAAGCAATAGAAAAGCGACAGTAGAAGAGTTTAGATCATGCACGGCGCCGGTGAAGCAGATTCGGTTCATGCACATCGGTGTCGGTGAGCAAGATCCGATGCGGTGGACGATGCCGCAGCTGAAGCGACTGCGGTAGGCTGCTGGATGAGCATATGGTTTCGAGGTTCGGCGGGGATGATCCGGTCCGGTTGATGACGGCGTCGATGAAGCGGCTCCGGCAGGCAGCCGGATGACGAGGATCGCGAGGGCTCGGGTAGGCCAGGGAAGTCCGGCGGGGATGTTCCGGTGCGGTGGTCGTGGAGGTGGGAGAGAGGGACTTGGGAAGTTCCGGTGGGTGGTCTGAGGGAAATGAATTTTTTTGGGAGGGTTTCCGGGGCTAGGGAGGTGGTGATCCAAAAAATGACGGGCAGACCCCCCCACCAACCGACTTTCTGTCATCTCCACAAGGGTAGAATGGGAATTTGAAAGCGTGTGAATTTTTTGTATTTTGTGGGCGGGAAGTTTTGCCGCTATGAGATTTTGAATTTGGCTAAGGTCCAAGTATAATGATAAAAAATTGTGAGACCGTACTAGTACCTCTGTTCAAGGCCGAGTGCAAAATCAAATCATCATCACCTTGAATATCGGTTACTATCATCGTGTTCTATCTTCTTATCCCATTCAAAAACACGCCTGAAATATTTCTAGATTGGCGGGAGATTTTGCCGCCCGACTGAGATTTGATTTTGAATATGGCTATGGTCAAGTAATATAATATAATACTAATATAAAGACGGTACACCTGGTTAAGTACTAATTGCTCTGCTTCGGCAGTTAAGGCCAGCAGCCACATCAAGCCATCATCATTACAAACAAAATCAGTCAAATCTAGAAGCTAGTATAGGATAAATTCACAGCAGCATAATAAATCCAGAAAACTAAGTATAATACTACATAAACTGCATACAAGAGCCAAAAGCAGCCAATAACAATGTTAATGTTCACGACAAACTAATCTGAAAATAATACAAGACACAATGTATGGCCAACATGAAGATTAGGATACCCCAGGATGAACGAATATGTTCTTCATTCAGCATATATTTCTTCGTCACTCCATTGAAGGAAATTTTCATTGAACTCCTTCCGTCTGCAGTGTGCAGCCAATACATCCTCCAAACGGTATGGCCTTTGTTCATTTCTCATACCGTAGTTTCCTAATCTATTCACATGTATTGGCCACTCATCCCAGGCCTTTATATCATCAAAGTACTCTCTGATATAACCAAAATCTGTGTAGTAGATGCAGCCAGGTCGAAGTGTCGGGTGCACTCTGGTGTCGACGGAGATACACCGGATATAATGGACGAAGAAGGCACGACTGCCAATGTTATTGACGGCATGGAGAGAGCGGCTCTCAGTGTCCACACGGTACACCAATGGTTGACCTTCCTCCAAATGCTTGTTGTCCAACAACACAAGCAGCAGAGCACCATCCGACTTCACAAGGTAGAACTTGTTATTTCCAAGTTCTGGAAATGAAAATAGTGTATCCATTTTGACAGTGCTCGCACGCTGCTCCAACTGGACATTGTTGGTGCACACTAATTTTCCGAACTCAAAATTGTTCACAGCTATTGCATACAATTCACCATTGAACGGGGTAATGCAACGCAGACAATGGTGCTCGATCGAAAATCTTCCTTCTCCCCAATCTTCATCTATACCCTTAGTTGGAGTGCTCTCATCGACCCAAGCAATTTCCGCCGGGTAATCTTTGGAAACGAAGACCATAGTCGGGGACTTCATCACAGCGACTGACTTCAGAATAACGTTTGGCATATGCGCCTCAAACATAGTATTCAATGTCTTTGTGAGTGGGTTCAGAAGCCGTATCTTGTGCGGCTGGTTCTTCTGGGCAAGCACGATGACGCCACGGCAAAAGCCGACAAAGTAGTATCTAAAATATATTGATGAAGATAACATTCAGCACTAAGATGTTTACGATTGAAAATAAAAATAGATTAACTCTATAGATATGGAGGAATTTGAACCTTGCATGAACTTCCGTTAGATCGATGGTGACGTAGCGGGATGTGCGGAGGTGGAGGAAGGTGAAATCAGCAGCGCGTGGAAGGCCGTGGTCTAGCATGATCCATTCGTGCAGGTGCACGTCGGGCTCAGGTAAACCTGAGCGCCAATTTCTACAGACTTGCCTCATAGCAGAGTAGGTGTCAGCGTACTGCTCGTTCGCCAGTAAGCATTCGCCGATCTTGTGAAGTGGTCCATCAGCCGAGAGAGAGGCCCAGTTCACGGAGGCGACGGCCGCCGGCGCATTCTTCTTGTCCATCGCCGGCAGGGAGCGCGCGTGGGCGGTTGGTGTTTTTTCCTTCGATTTGGAGAAGTTGATGGGACGTGAGAGGCGTGGTTGCGTGCGTGAGTGAGAATGAGACTGTGTGCAGAGGGAGGGAGAGAGGGGGCTCTGGCAACGTGACGGTTGGTCTCGGCAGTTTCTCAAAAAAGCTAGACGTTTGGTCTCAACACGCGCACCGCCTAACCGCTGTGCACCGCGACACGCGTCCGTGGTACTGCACGTCTGCACCGTTACGTGTACTCAGTTAGCCTTACACTGGAAAAATATCTGCACTCAGTTTTCCCCTCGAGTACTAATACTGGCTAGTGCATTACCTCATAAAAAAAATACTGGCTAGTGCAATATACTCAGTTTTACCCTCAAGTGGCTGATCAACAGAGAGTCAACAAATGGGATTAAGCTATCTAATTGAGTAATTTCATGCGCAAAAAAAAATCATAGTGCCTCCTACTCATGGAGTCTTGTTAAGAAGAGGAGGTCTAATACGTGGAAAACAGAATAGCACACCACAGGTCCGAAATGATGGAAAGGGCTAGGCAATCCACTTATTATAGAACTCAACAAAAACCACATGGAACTATATTAAACTTATGCAGTAGCCAACGCAACCAAAAGTCAGAAGTGCAGGCTGAATCCCAAAGGCACAACACAATAAGGAAACTTGCAACCTTATATAAAAGGGGCTATGCAACCCACTTATATACACATTAACAGCCATCCTCGTGTGTGACAAGAGAAATTCAACACTGGATTCGGAGGTAGGCACATGAAGCTTTACAAGGGCCAATGGGGCACCAACAATTTAAGGATGAATTGAACCACACCGTCAACAATTCAAACTCGAGACCTTGGCTCTAATACCATTTAAGTTCGAACGGATTGAAAAGGCTAGGCAACCAATTTCTAAAACATCCACAGGAACAACTACCAAGTTGATCCCAGCCGTAGATAAATGCATCCACCAACAAAATAGGAACAGTGCCTCAGTCTCAGTAAACATTTCACAATACCAAGGTACTCACATGTCAATGTCAGTGTTTTCATCTCCAATTATCTATGGCATTTTATTAGTCTTTTGAGAGATTATAACAAACTTGATTGGCCTCCTGCAGTAGGGCATCACATGCTTCTGATCTCGATCTCAACATGTCAACTTGGTTTCTTAACACATCTGCTGCAGCTCGTTCTATTTGGATTTGTTCCTCCAGAACTTGTGCAGAGAAAGACTTGGACTTGGACTTGGACTTGGACTGCAAAAACCCAGCATTTCGCAGGAAAGTGTTTTTGGTGATATCTTTATTTTTAAGTACCATGGTAAATGTCTCCATACATTCTTCTAGAGTTTTTTCCATACCATCTTTCCCGGGTTTTGCCATCTCCAATTTCATATTTGCCTGAAAAGTTTTGAGTCGTGTAAAAATAAAAGTTATTACAGAGAAACATGCAGACGGTAGATTTAATGTGTATGAACTACTTCTAATCCTACAAGTTGGTATGCCTGATTACACATCAAATGCATTTTCACAAAAACGCCTACAAGATCATATTGACATATTGCTCCTACAAATTGGCAAGTGTGTAGTTAAAAAATTTAAATCATAAAGAAGACTTACAATAACACTTTCTGCAAGTTCTCCTATCACATTATGTTTGTTCTTCTGGCATGCCTCGAACTGCTCTGCCAGAGTCATCTCTTTGTCTGGTTGCATGTTGTTTGCATGATCTACTTTCTGCATTTTTGTACAATCATATGGAGATCAAATAACGTGGTTGAAATGGAGGATGGAAATATAACATGCACACGGAGTTCTACACAATTTACGAGTAACATATGTAGCAGTACAGACCAGCGGGGCATTACTTTTTGCCAGAGATGCCCAACCAAGTGACGAGATCCTGTACGGCTTGGTAAACGTTGTTTCAAGCGGTTAGCCTGGTTCCTTTTAGACAACGTCTGCAAAAGGAGACTAGTGAGACACTGGCGCAAAATAAGTATTCGGAATTTAATCTGGTTTCACGGTCCTCATAAGCCATACCACATTCTTTGGATCAGACCAATGCTTGACAAGATCTCCCCACTGCTCGTCAGTCATACAGGGTGCAGGAGACTTTGTTCGAACATTGGCAGTAATCTGGCCAGTGAAGTATGTCGCCTTAAGCTTATAGCGGTGCTGGCGCAACAATTCTTTGAATATGGAAGCGATGACAAACTTTACATCCTCATTATCCTCATCGAATTCAAACCTTAACTGCTCACAACGGTGGAATGATTGGTGAGTTATATAGCATAGAAACAACAGTAAGCTACAAGAAATGGGACAGATCAATGTGGAATAATTTATCATTACCAGGAGAAGCATGACTTACGTGTAAATTATGCACTAAACTCTCGAACTGTGAAGGGGTGTCAACGTGCTGCTTCCACAATGGGAAGGTAGGAAGTTCATTCCTGATAAAATGGCCAACCTGTGATACAAGATATGAAGATTCATGCGGATGAAGTGGCCTTCTGCCACCTACAATAGATGTGATGCGAAATCTTGAACCCATTCCGGAAATCTTAGCTGCAAGTTTTTTTCCTACCGTTGGCCCCCTCGTTTTTATTGATCGTGGCGAACCTACCAAGTTAAGCATTACATCAAGCTATCATGGTATATAGATACATAAGGGAGCATTAAACTACAAGTCTTGAAAAAAGTATTACCTTTTTTGGCGTGGGTCTCATCATCGGGAGAGGAGTTGTCTTTCGCAGGACTAAGGGTCGGAGGGAGATCATCACCAGTTTGCTGGTGTTGTGGCAGCACTGTTTGGACATTTGAGGCTGTATCATCTGGGACTAGCATCATGTGTCCTTGGCCATTATTACCTACCACCACTCCTGATGGTGCCAATTCTTGGCTAGAATTTGCTGTGGAAACTGGTTCTGTTGGCAATTGTTGCTGAGAAACAGTATTGGCAACTGGTGGTTGTGGAATGTGTGGGCTGGTACATGCTGGGGCTACTTCTGTCTGATTCGATGGTTTGTGGTTTTTACGAGACCTTTTACTGTTATCATTCTTGGCCTGTTCGCCACCTCGTGTCAGTCTCTTGTTAGACCTTGTAATAGGAGGAGCAGCACGAGCATCAGGCTTAACTCTTTTTTTATTACGCACTGTCACCCATCCTCCGGTATCAGCCTGAGGTTCCTGTTGAGTGTTCTTCCTCCTATTCGTTCTTGAAAAGTTCTTTCCCGAATCTGCAGATGCCTGTCACACATAAATGATATTTCAATGTACAATATTATATGATGATGATATGCAGATGGAATGGAAAAACAGTAAGGCAACATATGCCAAAACATATATGAGGCGTTAACTAAGCAGGAAAAATTGTAGTAATGAGATTGAACATGGCATGGGTAACATATTTGGTAGGACTGGGATACAACAAATGGAAGTTGGGACAAATAATTCGATGACAGGACAGAGAAAACTCACCTTGTTGTGTTGCAGACGATAGTCGACCAGGGCATCTTCCTGAGTCAGCTCGCCATCACAATCAGCAGGATCAAATTCTGAATCAGAGGAATGTTCCGTATCCTTTGTGAGGGAGGTGGGTGGCGTTTTTGCACTAGACCTTGTAGAAGGATGTAGTGTTAGGCCCAACGAGGCTGCAACTCGGCTATTATGCAGAATAGTTTGCCTCCGTTGCTCTTCGTACTCATTCTCGAGTGGAAGACCTAACATGCATTGGCGAGAAATGCAGATGAGATTTATCATGGAACTGTGCATATAAGAACAAATTAATAGTAGCAGTGAGACTGCTCAAAAGGTGTAATGACAAACAAACTATGGCTCAAAAATAATTGATGTTCATATTGTCAAGCTTCATGCACTAGCCAACGCAACCGGAAGTCCGGACTGATGGAAAGGGCAAACAAATTATGGCTCAAAAATAATTTATGTTGGGCAACAAAGGGCAGCAGCAACAATTTTTAGGATAAGTATGATGTCAAGCTTCATGCAGTAGCCAACGCAACCAAAAGTCCGAACTGATGGAAAGGGCTAAGCAATCCACATATAGACTCAAACACATATAAGTGTCATTTTCATGCCAATGGTTAACCATATGGAATGGCGTGTGCTTAATATAATTGCCTAGGGTCTTCCAAGTTCCAACAGATCGATCTATTGGATGAACTTGCTAGAGCATGCAATTCGAAATGGTATCAGACCTACAAGGTCCTGAGTTCAAATCCTAGCAAGTAGCAACGCAGTATTCAAAATAAATATTTGCAGCCTTCCTAAAAAAATATCTAATGATACATGCCTAAGGCTCGGTCTATTGAATGAGTGGTTTTATCACTTAGCACCACAAGTTGGGGATTTTTAATCACAAAACACCAACATTTGGGGAAATTATTTCACATAACACATTATTTGTCATTAGTCGGCTTGACAAGAGCATGACCCTACAGCGTGACACCAATTTACAGTACGTGAGCATGTTTGCTACAAACAAATGAATTTTGGTGTGAAATTTTGTAGACACTCTGTGGAAATGAGAATATGAGTCACACTTGTTACATATGCTACACACAAATGAATTACCATATGACAAATATCCACAAGAAATTATAACCACACAAGAACATGAGATTTGGGTAATATATTCTGTACCAGCATAAGGTTTTGATAATGTTTACCAATACAACTACCCTGGACATAAGATTTTATTTTGAACTGTCTGGACATAAGATTTAACAACTAGTGTTGACAAACAGCTTTGTATTTGCGTTTAACAGCAAATACCACAAAATAAAGTCTAATTGTCTTTCTCCTGCGGTCACTCTTAAACTGACGGTGGCCGGAGGTCACTAATGGGCTATCAAACAGAGATCATGTATTCTGCGAAACAATTACCCCAAATGTTAGTGTTTTGTGATACAAATTTCTAGGGTTGTGGTTCTGTGATAAAAAAATCCTGAACTTCTGGTGTTAAGTGATAAAACCTCATTGGATGAACTGGCTAGAGCATGCAATTCCACATGGCGCACACAGAGTTGCAAATAGAAAAAAATACAGGCAGTTTAATACTATCAATAAATTGCTCTCCTAGCTTGACTGCTATCATAACCTTTGTAATACGTACTACCACCATCCCGAAGTTTTTATCAAAAATCATTAACATGCAAAATACAAATTTAATATCATTAAATAGATAACGAATATATTTTCGTACGGTATCTACAAAATATTATATTTCTTGATAGATTGTTCTGAAAGTTTGGTCAAACTTTACTTGGTTTGACTTTTATAAATAAGCCTTCAGGTTTGGGGTGGAGGTAGTAATGTAGTATACTTCAAACCCCAAAAAAGTACCGCACAGAAGTGATATTTGGAAAAGAAATGCGTAACGAAAGCGGACATAAGCTCTGCCTCTCCATCAGCAGATGTAAGGTTACGATCAGCAGAGTTCCGAGATAAAAAAAATACAGGCAGTTTAATACTATCAACAAATTGCTCTGCTAGCTTGACTGCTATCATAACCTTTGTAAAATGCATACTTCAAACCCCCAAAACATATCACACAGAAGTGATTCTCGGAAAAGAAATGCATAACGAAAGCGGACATAACCTCGATCTTCCTCTCGATCAGCAGATGTAAGGTTAAGATCTCATATAGCTACGCGGCAAACAACTATCTACACTGATCTAATATCAGCAAGAATGCATTGCAAGAAAGCAACGAAAACTAGTGTAAGAAATCAAATGCATATAACAAAAGCGGACATGTAAAGTATTCATCAACCTTCGTCTGAGGCCCGGGCGGATTTACTCTTTGGTTGGGGGTGGTCGACTTTGGGGCCGCGTTTTTTGCCCATCTCGATCTCCGGTGAGGTGGACTACAGAGTCGGGGAAGCAGATCCGGAGGAGATATGGCGCGGTGAACGTCGGCGTCGAGGAAGCTAATCCGGCTTGCTAGGCAGCAAGGGAGCCGGTAAAACGTGGTCGGTCACTACGGTGGCCGGTGAGAAGGCAGTGATGGTGAGGAGGGGCGGTGGGGCACGGCCGTCGTCGTGGGAGTGTGCCTGGTAGAAGCATGAGAAAGATGTGGTGTTCGAATTGTGCTCTACAGGGAAATATCCTCTGTGGACCGATGTTTATAGGCCGACGGGCAAACCGCAGGTTTTGGGGTAGCTTGAAAATGGGACGCGCCAACAATTTCGGCGCGTGTTTTGCGGCAGAGATGAAAGTCACCCATAAGAAACTTTCCTCATGGATGCTTGTTGCTTGGTCGTGTGGACAACATATATAGTGGGAGATGCCCATAGCTAGCTAGGCCATTCATATCAAACTCGAGTGATTATCACTAAGTTTACAATGAATATATTTCATGACACTTGATATTGGCCGGATAGTAGAAAATATATTTCATGACTATCGATCCCATATTAGTTAATTTATATTATTTCAATTGCTAAAATATTTTCATATTCTTTTAGAGTTCTAAAAACACACTACACAATGACAATGGATATCACTACCTTCTAGGTCCCGGTCATCAGATTTAGAGTAAAGTAGCTTAGCGACAGATTTAGACCTTTGTGCAACAAATACATGAGTTGGTGATATGTGCAAAAGAACAGGTTAAGTGAGTGTTTTGTGCAACAATGACAACAATAAGTGGAGTTTCGATCGTGCAAAGGATAAAAGGTGGAAGAGGGATCACACGGAAGGAGAAAGAGAAAGGGAGAGCAGTGCCTCACGGGGCCGCTGTTATTTATGGTGAAAAGAAATGCTTCACTTTTTTCGGTGAGTGATGTTGACTGGCACACAGGGTTTCAGTTATGTAGACCTGCAGTGCAGGCTACGCGCCCGTCTAATATTCATTTTTTTTCGACAAAAGGGAGAGAGAGAGAGAGAGTCTTGACGACGCGTCTTTACTTAACAAAGAAGATTGCTGGGAGTTTGCCTACCTACCGCACGTGACTTGTGCTCACTGATGTGTGGGACCTACACGCATGGGACCACACGTAAGTGACCGACCTACTTTATTCTAGGGGTGCCCCTCAAGCTAATACATAGTCTGCAACATGAAACTATATTCGCTTATAAAATCTGAACTTTGAAATCCAATTTAATTTAAGTCTATTATTGGTCATATCAACTATCAAGTCTAAAATTACATTCTGAAACTTGTTCAACGCTTTCTCATGAATTATTATGGTAGTTTTTTAAAATCAAATGCTAATTGATTTGAGATAATAAAAAACATATATTATTGCACAACAATGGGATATTAAAATATCTATTTGTAAATAAAAATAAGAAGTCAATGTTGTGGTAAGTTAGGAGGTTCAAAGGGTAAACCAAATATAACGTTTTGTTCAATCTCATAGTTCATATTACCAAGTTTGATTATCCCTGGACAACATTGTTTGTTATAGTGTTCCCTAATTGGGCATGGTGGTGCATCTTGCCATTTCTAACAATGTTGATGACTAGACTTTTCAAGTTTTCGGTATAAAAAATCGTTTTTCATTTTCTAGATGATAAAATATGTTTTTTTGTGCATGGGGTAGAAAAGATATGGGTCAAAATGGCGCATCTACATTTTTTAAATAAATTACGCCATATTTTAATGACAAATCCCAAATTTACGGTTTTTAGTGCTTTCTAGCTAGTTTCGCACATTTAAATGACTTTATGCTGATTTATTGAAAGTAATTCAAATTTGAATTGTAGATATGTTATAACTTGGTCCTACAAGTCCCCATAAATAATTTTTATATACATATTACTTACTATATATAGAAACCAGCGATAGTACTGAAATATTCAACCCCTTTGCAGGATAATCATGTAAAACATTTTGACCTGGTTTTGAAATAAATAAATGAAACTGAAGAAAACCTGAAAAATGAAACCCTTCTGCATGGAGTGTGCTTGTATGTGTTAGTTGACAGGGAAAATAAGAAACATGTGATAGGGTAGTGAAAAACAAAATGTCTTCACAAAGCGGACTATCGTGTATGAAGATTCATGGTTTGCAAGCCAAATGATATAGTTATGGCCATATTTGTGGCACAGTTTGTTACAATGTGCCCAAATTGGGCATGGTGGTGCATCTTGCCATTCCCAACAATGTTAATGACTAGACTTTTCAACTTTTCGGTATAAAAAATATTTTTTTCATTTTCTAGATGACAAAATATGTTTATTTTGTGAATGGTGTACATATAAGATACGGGTCAAACTGGCAACTCTACATTTTTTAGATAAATTACGCCATATTTTAGTGCCAATTCCCAACTTTTACGGTTTTAGTACTTTCAAGATAGTTTCGCACATTTAAACGACTTTATGCTGATTTACTGAAAGTAATTCCAATGTGAAATGTGGGGGTGTTATAACTTCGTCAAAGAAATCCCCCAAAAACATAGTTTAGGGTTGGGGGTAGATACGGAGTACATGATTTGTATGTTTTGAATATGTCTAGACCTTGTTTATCAACTTGAATGCTTAATTACTATATATATGACGTAAGAAGGCTATGTGCTTTGGGTTTTCATTTTTTTTGATTTTTTCTGAATTTTTATGCTCATTTGAATCTTGGTCAAATCCTAGGTTTGACTAGGATTTAAACAAACTTAAAACATGAAAATGAAAAGGTAAGCCTGGATCCTTCCTAGTCACTCTAAAATTAAGCTTTTGGGAAGTTTTAGAAATTTCCATGTTTGAAACCCGAAACCACTTCTCTTCATGCTTGACTTCATAAGACAAAGTTAAGGGTTAGGGGTAGATACATGCCTTTTCTGTTTTGAATATGTCTAGACCTTGTTCATCAACTTGAATGCTTACTATATATATATATATATGACATAAGAAGGCTATATATATATGTGCTTTGGTTTTTGGTTTTTGTTTTTTCTGAATGTTTATATATGCCCATTTGAATCTTGGTCAAATCCTAGGTTTGACCAAGATTTAAACAAGTTTAAAACATGAAAGTGAAAAGGTAAGCATGGATCCTTCTTAGTCATTCTAAAATGAAGCTTTTGGGGGGTTCTTGAAATCTCAATGTTTGAAACCCAAAACCACTTCTCTTCATGGTTGACTTCATAAGACAGATGAGTTTAGGGTTATGGGGTAGATACATGATTTGTCGGGTTTGAATATGTCTAGACATGCTTGTTTATCAACTTGAATGCTTACTATATGACCTAAGAAGACTATGCATGTGCATTGGTTTTTCATTTTTTGTTCTTTCTGAATGTTTATGCCCATTTGAATCTTGGCCAAATCCTAGGGTTTGACCAAGATTTAAACAAGTTTAAAACATTAAAATGAAAAGGTAATCATGGATCCTTCTTAGTCACTCTAAGATGAAGTTTTTGGGAGGTTTTCGAAATTTCCATGCATGTTTGAAACCCAAAACCACTTCTCTTCATGTTTGACTTCATAAGACAGAGTTTAGGGTTAGGGCTAGGGGTAGATACATGATTTTCTAGTTTGAATATGTCTAGACCATGTTTATCAACTTGAATCTTGGCCAAATCCTAGGTTTGACCAAGATTTAAACAAGTTTAAAACATGAAAATGAAAAGGTAAGCCTGGATCCTTCTTAGTCACTCTAAAATGAAGCTTTTGGGAGGTTTTTGAAATCTCAATGTTTGAAACCCAAAACCATTTCTCATCATGCTTGACTTCATTAGATATAGTTTAGGGTTAGGTGTAGATACACGATTTGTCTGGTTTGAATATGTCTAGACCTTGTTTATCAACTTCAATTCTTACTATATGACATAAGAAGACTATATGTGCTTTGGTTTTTGATTTTTTGATTTTTTCTGAATGTTTATGCCCATTTGAATCTTGGTCAAATCCTAGGTTTGACCAAGATTTAAACAAGTCTATAACATGAAAATGAAAAGGTAAGCCTGGATCCTTCTTAGTCATTCTAAAATGAAGCTTTTGGGGGGTTCTTGAAATCTCAATGTTTGAAACCCAAAACCATTTCTCATCATGCTTGACTTCATTAGATATAGTTTAGGGTTAGGTGTAGATACACGATTTGTCTGGTTTGAATATGTCTAGACCTTGTTTATCAACTTCAATTCTTACTATATGACATAAGAAGACTATATGTGCTTTGGTTTTTGATTTTTTGTTTTTTTCTGAATGTTTATGCCCATTTGAATCAAGATCAAATCCTAGTTTTGACCAGGATTTAAATAATTTTAAAACATGAAAATGAAAAGGTAAGCCTGGATCCTTCTTAGTCACTCTAAAATGAAGCTTTTGGGAGGTTTTTGAAATTTCCATGTTTGAAACCCAAAACCATTTCTCATCATGCTTGACTTCATTAGATATAGTTTAGGGTTAGGTGTAGATACACGATTTGTCTGGTTTGAATATGTCTAGACCTTGTTTATCAACTTCAATTCTTACTATATGACATAAGAAGACTATATGTGCTTTGGTTTTTGATTTTTTGATTTTTTCTGAATGTTTATGCCCATTTGAATCTTGGTCAAATCCTAGGTTTGACCAATATTTAAACAAGCTTAAAACATGAAAATGAAAAGGTAAGCTTGGATCCTACCGTTGAATCCATAGGAAACTTTGTTCTAATGCACTATAATAATCAACCGAGTTTTTACACCAACAGGTCTGTCACTTACGTGTGGTGCCTATGCGTGAGGTCCCACACTTCAGTGAGCACAAGTCAAGTGCAGTAGGTACGCAAACTCCAAGCCATCTTCTTTGTCAAGAGAAGACGCATCAGGATGCGTTTTGGAAGTCTCCTTCTGGATCCTTCGGTTGTCCCTCTCACACAAAAAAACAAATCTCTCTCATTCTCGGCCTCGCTCGACTCGCTCGCTCGCTCGCTCGCACCTCCTGCTCACTGACAAACCCTGCACAAAAGTCAACATCATCACCCGAAAAAGTGGAGACACCATAATGCTCTCCCTTCTTCTCTCCTTCCGAGTGATCCCTCTTCCTCCGAGTTTCACTCGACGGGCAAACACACATGTGCTGCATAGTAATAATAATAAAAAGGTAGAAAAATCAACCTACGAATCTATAATTAAATACGTTAAACTAGGGTTTTGCCCAGTACTACAGATCAAGTTCATAAAAAATCCAACTACGGGGTTCGAACAACCCCATTTCTAATCCAAGATTTTTTCGACCTCATCCAAATGGCCTCAAACTATAGGGTTAATTAGCATCTAGTGCAGTATGTGTGAACATGTATGCACTATGTGTGCTATAACTTGTATGTCTTTCAAATTTGAACCAAATTTGAAATATATGAAATGGGGCTTTTGGCTTAAACGTTTGAAACCCAAAACGACTTCTCTTCATGCTAGGCATCATAAGACCGAGTTTAGGGTTAGGGGGTAGATACAGGATTTGTCTGTTTTGAATATGTCTATACGTGGTCTAGACGTGTTTCTACATATTGCCTTCGCATTTGCTAAACGCATGGAGTTTCTTACGAAGTACAAAGTTTATTTTTCGAAATATTTTCGACTTTGTATTATTTTTATTCATTTTCCCCCTGGTTGTCATGTTTTCTGTCCGGCTTCCCCAGCCCATCCATCCGTAACCCACATGCGCGCGTGACACGAGTAGTGGGAGACATGGTGCCCAAAGGGATAGCTTTTATTAATGGTGGCGACGGTTCCCTAGGCCAATGCTGGCGATACGTCTCATCGTCGCTAGCTGTGCCTTCCCCATGCGGCCGTATTAATGCACACCACTGCTCCTTTGCGCCTCCGCGGCTGATCAAGTAAGTTTGATCATAAAAGATGATCACATAAGCTCGACGATTACCTATAACCTAAAAATTATCTTAATTTGTAAACGAAGACATAAAATAACTAGTTGTTTGATTAGGAAAGACAAAGGAAATTTCTATTGAGATTGAGTTCATTTCATAGTTGTTATAGACACATAGCAATATTACCGAGAGATAGGATTGTAGAGAAAGCAATCCATAGGTATTTTGGAGGGTTCTCAATCCTTTGAATCAAGCAAGCTCTATAGGAAAAATCCCTATGTGTAAAAATCCTACTCCGTACAAGATACCTTTAGAAATCCTTTGAACCAAACAAACTCGGATTCATATTAGTTGACTATAATATAGATATATCTAGACACATTTTAGTTCTAGATTCATCCATATCATTTGACAAGTAATATGAATCGGAGTGATTATATTAAATGGAGTACTAGTATATATTGTTCGAAAAAATTAAGTTATACTGTAATAAAGAAACCATTTCTGTGGTCAAACTGATTTGACGGGACAGTAACTGCACCAGGACGTAGTGGCGTGCTATCCTAGCCGAAGTTTTACTCGGCGCCTCGATGCAGCTGCTGAAGAATAAAAAAAGTCATATCCACTCCTACTCTTCATGTCCATCGTTTCCATCCTTGGCTCTCCACTTCCATCATCGTTCTCCACTCGCCAACCGCTGCTAGAAGTTTTTTCATCCTCTAGATCTCCCATTTGCATAGCTTTCTCTCCTCACCCCTCCGCAGAACCGCAGCACTCCTCCTTCCCGCTCGACTCTCCTACAAAACTCCAATCACACATACTTGCATCCGCCCTTTTAAATCCATCTCGTCTCCATGGCGGCATCGAACGACGACCAGCTGGATGGCGACTGGGGGAAGCTCCCCGCCGAGCTGTTCAATCTCATTGCCCAGAGTCTGGACGTTACAGTCGACGTCCGGCTGGCCGCATGCTCCAAAACGCTGTGCCGCCATGTCGCCGACAACATGAATCTACACCATTGGGATGGACCCTGCTTGCTGATGCCCGATTCTGCCCATTGGCACTATGATGATAGTAGTGCGCACCACACGGTGTACCACGTTGTGCCCCTCGACCATCCTCGGCGCACAGCCATCCTGCCGTTCATGGACAATAGATTCTGGGTTGGCATGAATGGCGACTGGATCGCCGGCGTGGACAGTGGTGGGAACTGGTTCCTCGCGAACATCTACACGCACCAAGAAATCTCCCTACCATCGTCGGAAACTTGCAACATTTTTCGGGAGGAATGGATTGGCTTCCCCGACTTGCCTCCTGAAAGGTACATGACGTATGGGCGTGCCATGTTTTTGTTGAAGATTGTAATTTGCGAAGTGCCCACAAAAGCTGGACATTACTCAGATTACAAGCTCATCGCTCTATTCAATTCTGGACTCGCTTACCTGGCTAATGGTAGCCAGGAGTGGAGGTTATTCTCTCTTGCTAGTTGGGGTGTAGATTACAGTGATGCCATCGAGCACAACGGCTTTATTGTTGCGGTGGATGGGTGGACCGGCACCACATATTGCTGGGATCAATCACAGGCTGGTAATTCTTCAATCCATATGATATACTTCGCAATAAATTTTAATATCAAGCCCATTCATGATATATTGTAACTGAAATAACTAATTGCTCACTAAGACTTTTTTTCACCTTTCAAATGACTGTGCACCATTAAATTATCCTAACCTGACTGAACCATTGCTACAAACGAATTACAGTAGTATATGCTGTGCACTAATCTGTCAACCCAAACCAGATTATTGCAGTATATGAATGCATTCCTGAATTAGTTACTGCATGCTCTTGTCAGAATATGAATAAGGAGCTTAGCCCTGGCCTCTTCATCAATTGATGCATGCAAACTTTCAATTTATTTCAATATTCGATGTACTCAAAGCATTACAATCATGGATCAGATAAGGTTGAGACATGTATCTACCATCAATGAATATGAGTGTAATTAACATACATCTCAAATGGGAACAATTTTATTTCTTCGAGATTTTATACAAGTATAATGACTGCATCCTCCATTTGATCCTACAAATGTGAAGTTGCAGCTACTGGTATTATTGTCTTCCCGAGCCATTCAAACACTATTTTTTGTTGTCTCCGTTTACAATGCAGATGCACACCTTGCCCCGCCATTCGTGATCCCATCACCGATGAAGGAACCATCTGGCAGATGGTTTTTAGCTCGATCAGCCGATGGCAAGCGCTTGATGATCATCCATGAAGATCGGTATATACGTAGCAATGATCACCTTGAGCCTGCAGAAGTTCTGCATCATGGTAATGGCCTTATCCTGCGGGAGTGTCCTGCCCCTGTCATACATGTTTTTGAGAAAGATCTATCCCTGATTGGACCCAATTGGAGTCGAGTTGACAGCCTTGGCACACACTCTCTGTTCATTGGACTGAATTATCCATTGAACCTGAAGATAAATGATGGCAATGCTCCTGATGGAACATTGACTCCATTCATGAGGTCAAATTGTGTGTACATCGCGTACTATGCATTTCGGGAACCAGCATTTAGTTGTATTTGTCGTTGTAACCTGCAGCAAGGGGAAAATGAGCTCATGGGAGTTATCACCCTTCCAGAAGATGGTTGGGGATTTCCCCGACAGGCGACAATGTGGTTTAAGCCTAGTCTGAAAAATATCCGCATGTTGATGCAACCCTAAACTGAGCCATGAATCTTTCTGGAGCAAATAATCTTTTTTGTACGATATGTTTGAACAATTTAGTAACCTGTTCTGTATCTTAAGATGCTCTTCCTTTTTTCTGAATCTTATATACCTGGACCCATTTCAGTGTGTCTGTTTACTCATTTTAGTGCGTATGTAAACCCACATTGAAGTAATCTAATCTTATAATTTAAAACGGATGGTGATGAACTCTGTATTTCCATCCTTCGTAAACCGTGCATGTCTGTTTATTTTTAGTTTCATTTCAGCAACTGTTATTAGTATATGCACACCTTTTTTTTAATGTTGAGAGGAGTATAAGGGCATTACAATGCTATATACTATATGGCGCTAATAGAGAACAAATGAATGTCAAAAGATTGTAAAATCCTCCAGGTACTCTCCTTGCAGCGCTAATTGCTGATGACAGACTGACTTCCTGTTGGTTCCGGTGCTTTAGCTAGGACAGGTGAAAAGAGTTTCACGCCCCTGCTTTCTTTTGCGTCGACGCTAGGACTACCGCTGGGATTAGCCTCTCCAACCGCCAAACGACGAGGAAATAATTCCTAGCGCCCTTGCAGTAGCGCCTGTGTTGGACATGCCCTAATGTTTTCCAGCTAAAAGATGCAATCTTTTAAGCACTTGGGTACGGTATTTCCCCACCAGCCTGGATGCAGGCCGCCAAACGCGTCTTAACCAAGGTTTAAAATAGCGTGCTAAATGAATTAGCGGCAGCCACCTTCAAACGATATGGACGCTATATCGTGGTAATAGTGTGGTATATTTTAAATAGCATTTTCAAAATAATACTAAATATAGCCTAAAAATAAATAATTTTACTAGAACGAATAGATATATATAGTCCAAAAGTGACTGAATCATACATACATAACCACATATAGAAATAGATCTCAAGTATATTAGAAGGCTAACATCAACATTTCACAAGGCAACAACATAGTATAAATTATTTATTAAAAAATATTAGCATTAGCGATATTATTTTCTGATTTAGAAGTGGAACCAACAGATTAGTTCATCACCACGAAAAAGTGAAAGCAACTTGCCTGAAAAAAATAGCGCGCTAACGCTATGAAGTTTTAGGGCGATATAGCATGCTGTTTCGCAAATAGCGCCACAGCGAGCAAAATTACTAAGCGTGGACCCTCTAGATATGCTATAGCGCGCTATTAGCTTCATTGAGGCCCTGGTTTGACAAAGCAGCCTGAGTACGTATCTAAAAAAAATATCAGCCTGAGGACGCATGCTTGTAAAAAAGAGAGAGCAGACTACAATTACTTCAGTCCCGAACCCTCTCTCTCCCACCCATACTCCCACCCACTTCACCTCTTTTACACTAATGACTGCCATGAACGGCTCGCCTCCTCCTTCCACCGGCAGCTGCTTCGCCGACACAGATGAACATCACCGATATTTCCTGAACTCAGCCGATTTGATCCACCGCATCCTCCAGCAGCTTGATGGACGTCCAGTCTCTTCTATCCAGATCGTGACTAGAGAAGGATCTACGAGTACATCCGTTTCTTACCCTTTGGCAGCGTCGGTTCCATCTCTCGCGGTACTTTCTTCTCCGCTGGAAGCACCATCTGGCTCGGCACTGATTTCCCTGGCGGCGGCACCAGCTTCTCCGGCTGCGCCGACCCCAACCCCCGCGGCACGGTCTTCTCCGGTGGCGGCACCACCAAAAGTGGCTGTAAGTTGTCCTGAACTCACTAGGATGCAGGTGTAAGTAGTCAATGATAGTTGGGATCTTAAACAAGTTCTTTTTTCTTTAAAATTTAATGACGGGAAACCGTAGTATTCTTCTGCAAATGTTTTTTTAATGACGGGAAACAGTAGATGTTAAGTACTAGTTCTGGCAAAAAAAGATGTTTAGTAATAGTATCCATCACAGAGCAGGGTTTCGCAGTCTGAACATACAAATATATGCTCCATGTTACCTGTTTCAGAAAGTCTGAAAGCTTGCTCAGTACCTGTAAAATCAAATTGTCTTGCTGCTGCTAGATTTTGTGCAAACTAATTAAAGAGATAGCTAGATGCATTTTCTCCATGTATGCTACGTTCTGATTTATATGCTGTTGATTGATATATACCGTGCTTAACTAGATGCAGAAGCAAACTCGCTCCAACGTCAATGAGCAACTACGTCTTAGGACTGTCGATTGTACATGTCCTCTGCACCGCCCCGAGTTCAGAATTCAAAGAAATTCACTAGCCAAAAAGCCAAAGGTGACGGGCAGGCGTGATGCAGCAATTCAACGTTGTATATTAAAAGGGCGAGGGAAAGGCCGCCCTAAACGGGTTGGTCACTCGGCGGACCCTCCTCAGCCCTCGCGCTTCTATGTGCAACTGGACGGCAACGATGACATGTATATGTTGGTCATCCCCAGAGAATTCAAGCAATGTCTGAAAGGGATTCTTCCCAGGCCTATCAAGCTCAAGACCAGCGTAGGCTGCGCCTGGTATGTGCACATCGATGAGTACCAGGGTGAACTGGTCTTGAAGGATGGTTGGTTCGGGTTTGCAGAGGCGCATGAACTGCAGCTTGATGACCTTCTCGTCTTCGAGGTGAAAGACACTTCCTTGATGAATGTGTTGATCTACGACAGTAACACCTCCACCCAGAGGATAATATTTTGTGCTGATCACCCTTAGTTGCATGCATGATCTGCAGTGTTTTTAGGAAGAGGGGATCAGAATAACCTCAATATTTTATTGAATTAACTAGATGCTGCTTTTGGACCTGGGTTACTCCCCTGCTGATGTTCAAGCTGAACTTGGTTTTTGTATTAAGCTGAACTGGGGATCAGATACACTGTGATGAGACTTTGTTAATTAGCTAATATAGTATATGTTAGACTTGTTTTATTTTATTTTAATTTACTGTGATATGCTGCGGTAGTTTCAATGTGCGGTCTGATGATTTGTATTATATGTAGGTACACGGAGCTCAATATTTTGAAATATTCATAGATTTGTAAGTGTAAATGTGATATATCCCAGATGTAGTCAATGCTATCTTGTACGAACTTGTAAAATCTCAGGGAAAAATACATTTTATTTTAGAAAGTGTAAAAGTGACCAATTTTTTGATCTGATTGTAGCAAACACAAGTGCAGATGGTCAAACCCCAAAAACTTCTCATATTCATTGTTACATGGTCGAGATATAAAGGTATTTCACGCACTGGTTTAATACTCAACTGCTTACATCCATGTTTGTTTGCAGTTTTTTTTGGACACCTCTTAATGCTCCCTCCGATCCATATTTTTTTTAGATACACAGTACAAACACAGACGCTCTCATATAGATGTATCTAGACACATATTAGTTGTAGAGACATCCATTTTATCATCATGTAATGAGGATCAGATGGAGTATCGTTTTCATTTTACCAAAAGAAATGGATATATTACTGTATAGTACAACGTAGCCTGAAGCCCTGAGCTCTGAATGCAATTTCTGTGTGCACACTGAACGGATCATAACCCACACGACATGTCTCACTGGTCTGTAGGTCCGGACCCCACCAGATACTGATAAAGCCCAGTGACCCGCCGGGTGAAGTTTTGTGTGTGGATTCCTGCGTACCTGGCTTCGTTCCTCCTAGACACGCGCATTTTTTTTGACCGGGGGACACGCGCATTTATTCCCTTGCTGATTGCTGATGTATCATTCTCAGTTTCTCACAGCCCCCTCATGTTCAGAACTTCAGATCTCCCCAGATCCCTCGCCGTCCATCTCCCCTGAGTCCTCTCTCTACACCACCGGCGTCCACCACCGCTCGGACTACGCGGCTTGGACTCCGTCCTCTACGGATGCGGCGACGTCGCATCTAAAAACTCCACTAAGGCGGCGCGGCATCCCCGATTCTCTCGGTCCATGGCTGCAATGGCGGTATGTTTCCCCCGAATCACTAGCGTTGCCGGTCACATCTTTATTATATCTAAGCTGTATTGCCGGTTGCTTAGCATTGTTTGATATACAGTACTTCTCTCAGCCAGTGTATATATTAATCCTCTGGTAAAGACTCGGGTTACACATGCACCCATGCTAGCTATGTTGGGACTGGATCTAATGTGTGCAGTAATAATCGTTCAAATATGCTATTGGTCAATCCACGGCCGATGATCACATATGAGGACACCGAGCATGCATGTCTGGCTTGTGGACTCTTTAGGCCGACGCTGATTTTTTTTTGTTTGCTTGGTCAATCTGTACTGGCGGATGATGAACTGCAGATGCATTATTCTGATGCTAGACATAGCCAGCAAGCATGCATGGCTCATGCTAGCTTGATTTCTATTCTCATAGCTACTATTTATATCGATTTGGCTTCTGCGATACAATGATACACTATGCTGAATAATTTGATGATACAAGGTTGTACATATCAGCCTAGCTAGATTCAGAAGCTTATTGTTCAGACTGTGTGTTTGATAAGAACAATGATCCGCTGAGTTTGCTAGGTGCCTTTGATTATGCATTTGCTTGGAATTACGGTCAGAAGCTAGAGGCATTATCTAATTGAGGCCTCTTTTTTGCAGTGTTCAAACAAGAAGCTCAAGCTTGGAGAGAGCTTATCATGGAAGGAGACATCTGTAGAGCCAGCCCCAGTGTGCAAGGTGTTTGGGCGCATCGATGAGGAGAATACCCCTGACAGCTTCTGCAAGGTACTATGTACATCGGAGTTAGAGGTGATTTCCATCCCCAGTCGTGTTCTACCCTGGTTTTACGGTGGGTGTCCAGAGTCCATCAACCTGAAGATGTCCACTGCATGCACCTGGATTGTGGACCTGAAGCAACAAGATGGCAATGTTTTAATGGACAAAGGATGGCCAGAGTTTGTCAAAGCACATGACTTGAAGGTAGGATACCTCCTGACCTTCAAGAAGCTTGACACCAAATCATTGCAGGTGCTCATATTTGGTTACAATTGCTGTGAGAAGGTTATATGGTGTTCAGGTTATCACCCATCGCTGGGGCAACAATATGAATCACAGCTGTATTAAGTTGTCTTACAAATGTTCTTTAGAGAGAGCTGGTCTATAATAGTATACTGCTCTCTTTAATGATGCATTGTGGTGAACATGATGGTACCATTACTGGATTGTGGTCACATGTGAGGGGGGATGTTGAAATGTATAATTGGATTGCCTAGCCCTTTCCATTAGTTCGGACTTTTGGTTGCGTTGGCTAGTGCATGAAGCTTGACAAACCTTATTTATGTGTACAGCTCTCTAGTTGTACTATTAATTATTATGTGCTTATGTTGGCTGGATTGTGATGAACATGAGATGTTTTGTTGTTTACGTAAAGAAAAAAACGTGATGTTTTTTTGAATCCTGCGCTGGATATGTTTTGCACAAACTAGTGAAGTGACCGCTGACAAAACATATTATGCGCAAATAGGCAACCCTCAGCAACGATCATGGGTTCAAGTGTCCAGGATCCAGTGCCTTGACATAAGCAAGGCACAGATGAACAGTACGGTGACTTGTAGATTTGGCCGTTGGATTGAAAATAGATAGCTAAGATCAAAGTACTGTAGCATGTAGCATATGTACTGTTCATGGTTCTAAAGCACATGCACTGTGGACGACGTACTGTAGCACATGTCCTGTACATTGGTTGGTACTGTAGCAGTTACTAGTTAATAGTCATCTGTCTAATTATTTTTTATCCAACGGTTGAAAGGGAGGGGCAAGGCATGGTACGGAGTACTATTTATGTGTGCCTCGCCTTCATCAAGGCACTCGATCTCATTCCGGGTTCAAGTATTACCCCATGTAGCACCACTTTTTTTTTGGGTTAGCCAGACAACCTTCCCAATAAAAAAAAGTACTACCTTCCCTGCATGGGCCAATTGTTTGTACTTTTGGGCTGCCGCCGGCCATGTACATGGTGATTGCTGTCAGCCTGCTTACTTCGCTGATAACATTCCAAAAACACTTAATGGGCCTCCGACTCATGCCATTGGGGCCCTTCCTAATTTAAACACGGATATCCTATGATTGGCCCTCTAGAAACCGAGATTCTACATATAAAGTTATTTTTATTTCGTATCAATTATGATTATGATTCTTTTTAAATGCGCATAGCCAGTATGCGCATCTACATGGGCTCTATATTTTGATATATTCATATAGTCGATTTCAAAATTGTCATTAATTATATAAAGTTCCAAGATTTATTCTATTAGTGTGCAAGATCTTAGAGTGTATTTGTAGTTTAAAAAAATGACAAACCTCTTCATCAGATTGTTGTTAACAAGTGCAGTGTTGTGAACCCAAAATATATTACATACTCCCTCGTAGATCAAATTTGATCTAATTAAGTTGAACTAAAACCCGGATCAACAATTAGTATGGATTAGATGCATGGAGTACGAAAAACAAATGAATAGGCAATATTTCAGTTTTTCCTTCAGTTGAGAATGCTAGAGCAGGACCCATTTGCCAGTAGCGTCCCTCAACATTTGAAGGTAAAAACAAACAGAAGGGATCGAAAAAAAAGCATCCTACATATCTCGGCTTAAAATATATCGAGAATTCACATATTTCTTGTACATAGAGGCTGACATCGGGGACCCATTGGCCAGCAGTGGAAAAAAAATCAAAGAGAGGAAACAATTATCGTACAGAGAAGCTGACATGTGGGACGCATTTTGCAGCAGCGTCCTCAACTTTAACAAAGGCGGCAGGGGATCGAAAGAAAAAGCAAAGTTGCCAGAAATCAGCGGTCAAAAATAAATCCAAGAAACGAAATGTTTATTGTTCCTAGAGGCTGACATATGGGACCCACGAGCGAGCAGCGTCCTCAACGTTTCAAAGGCGGCAGGGGATCGAAAAAAAGGCAAGTGACCATATATCAGGTGCCAAAAATAATCCAAGGAAAGAAATTTATTGTACATAGAGGATGACATATGGGTCCCGTTTTGCAGGAGCCGTCTCACCGTTTCCAAGGCGGCACGGGATCGAAAAAAAAGAAAGGAAAGGTTTATCGTTCAGAGAGGCTGAGATGTGGGACCCATGGGCCAGCAGCGTCCTCTTAGTTTCAAAGGCGGCAGGGGATAAAAAAAAGGCAAATAGCCAGTAATTAGGGTAAAAAAAATCAAACAAAGGAAACTTTGACTGTTCATAGAGGCTGACATGTGGGACCCATGAGCCAGCAGCGTCTCAACGTTTCAGAGGCGGCATGAGATCGAAAGAAAAAGGCAAATAGCCAGAAATTATGGGTCAATAATAAATCAAACAAAGGAAAGGTTTATTGTTCATAGAGGCTGACATGTGGGACCTCTGAGCCAGCAGCGTCCTCAACGTTTTAATGGCGGCACGAGATCGAAAGATAAAATAAGCCAAAAATCATTTGGTAAACAAAATCCAAGAAAAGAAACATTTACCGTTCTGAGAGGATGACATGCGGGACCCATGAGGCAGCAGCATCCTCAACGATTCCAAGGCGGCAGGGGATCAAAAGAAAAAAAAGGAAATATCCAGAAATTAATTAGGGGTTCAAAATAAATCCATCAAAAGAAACTTTTATTGTTCATAGAGGATGACATGTGGGACCGACGTGCCAACAGCATCCTCATCGTTTCAAAGGGGGCAGGAGATCAAAAGAAAAAGGCAAATAGCCAGACATTAGGGGTCAAAAATAACTCCAAAAAAGGAAACTTTTATTGTTCGTAGAGGATGACATGCGGGACCCATGATTCAGCAGCTTACTCAACGTTTCAAAGGCGGCATGAGATCGAAAGAAAAACGCAAGTGACAAAATATCAGGAGCTAAAGATAATCCAAGAAAAAAAGAAACTTTATTGTACATAGAGGATGACATGCGGGTCCCATTTAGCAGCAGCGGTCTCAACGTTTCAAATGCGGCTTGAGATCAAAAGAAAAAGAAAATAGCCAGAAATTAGGGGGTAAAAAAACTCCAAGAAAGGAAAGCTTTATCGTTCATACAGGCTGACATGTCGGACCTATGAGCCTGCAGCTTACTCAGCGTTTCAAAGGCGGCAGGCCGGCAGGGGATCAAAAGAAAAAGGAAATAGCCAAAAATCAGATGGTGAAAAAAAATCCAAGAAAAGAAACTTTTATTGTACATAGAGGATGACATGCGGGTCCCATGAGCCAGCAGGTTCCTCAACGTTTCAAACGTGGCATGAGATCGAAAGAAAAAGGAAAGTGACCAAATATCAAGAGCCAAAAATAATCCAAGAAAAGAAACTTTATTGTACATAGAGGATGACATGCGGGTCCCATGAGCCAGCAGGTTCCTCAACGTTTCAAACGTGGCATGAGATCGAAAGAAAAAGGAAAGTGACCAAATATCAAGAGCCAAAAATAATCCAAGAAAAGAAACTTTATTGTACATAGAGGATGACATGCGGGTCCCATGAGCCAGCAGGTTCCTCAACGTTTCAAACGTGGCATGAGATCGAAAGAAAAAGGAAAGTGACCAAATATCAAGAGCCAAAAATAATCCAAGAAAAGAAACTTTATTGTACATAGAGGATGACATGCGGGTCCCATGAGCCAGCAGGTTCCTCAACGTTTCAAACATGGCATGAGATCGAAAGAAAAAGGAAAGTGACCAAATATCAAGAGCCAAAAATAATCCAAGAAAAGAAACTTTATTGTACATAGAGGATGACATGCGGGTCCCATGAGCCAGCAGGTTCCTCAACGTTTCAAACATGGCATGAGATCGAAAGAAAAAGGAAAGTGACCAAATATCAAGAGCCAAAAATAATCCAAGAAAAGAAACTTTATTGTACATAGAGGATGACATGTGGGTCCCATTTTGCAGCAGCGGTCTCAACGTTTCCAAGGCGGCACAGGACCAAAAGAAAAATGAAGTAGCCAGAAATCAGGGGGTGAAAAAAATCCAAGAAAAGAAAGATTTCAATTGGGCTGTATCTGGACATCTGGGCCTTCGAACTATCCTGCTGGGCCTTTTGTCTCGTACAATTTCAGCCCACTCCAAAACAGGAAAGTTCGGATTTTTCTAAAAAAACAGGAAAGTCCTATGCTTCGCAAAAACAAAAAACAAGGACACTCAACATATAAGTTTGTTTATGTAAAAATAAAGATTTAATTTATCCGTTTGCAATAGCTCAGAGCGAAATACACTGTTTATTGTCTGCAAAATAATCAAGATATCACATGTTTCTTGTACGGGGAGGCTGACATCGGGGACCCATGAGCCAGCAGCGTCGTCAACGTTTCAAAGGCGGCAGGGGATCGAAAATAAAATAAAAAACCAAAAGTCAGTTGGTAACAAAATCCAAGAAAAGAAAACATTTATCGTTCTGAGAGGATGACATGCGGGACCCATGAGGCAGCAGCATTCTCAAACGTTTCCAAGGCGGCAGGGGATCAAAAGAAAAATAAAGGAAATAGCCAGAAATTATTTAGGGGTCAAAAATAAATCCACCAAAGGAAACTTTTATTGTTCATAGAGGATGACATGTGGGACCGACCTGCCAACAGCGTCCTCATCGTTTCAAAGGGGGCAGGGGATCAAAAGAAAAAGGCAAATAGCCAGAAATTAGGGGTAAAAAATAACTCCAATAAAGGAAACTTTTATTGTTCGTAGAGGATGACATGCGGGACCCATGAGCCAGCAGCTTACTCAACGTTTCAAAGGCGGCATGAGATCGAAAGAAAAAGGCAAGTGACCAAATATCAGGAGCCAAAAATAATCCAAGATTTATTGTACATAGAGGATGACATGTGGGTCCCATTTTGCAGCAGTCTCAATGTTTGTAATGCGGCTTGAGATCAAAAGAAAAAGAAAGTAGCTAGTAATTAGGGGGTGAAAAAAAATCCAAGAAAAGAAACTTGATGGACATAGAGGATGACATGCGGGTCCCTTGAACCAACAGCTTACTCAACGTTTCAAAGGGGGCAGGGATCAAAAGAAAAAGGCAAGCCAAAAATCAGAGGGTGAAAAAATCCAACAAAGGAAACTTTTATAGCACAGAGGATGACATGCGGGTCACATGAGCCAGCAGGTACCTCAACGTTTCAAACGTGGCATGAGATCGAAAGAAAAAGGCAAGTGACCAAATATGAGGTGCCAAAAAAACTCCAAGAAAAGAAAGTTGATTGCTCATAGAGGATGACATGCGGGTCCCATTTAGCAGCAGCGGTCTCACCGTTTGAGAGGCGGCAGGGGATCGAAAGAAAAAGTCAAGTGACCAAATATGAGGTGCCAAAAATAATCCAAAAAAAGAAAGTTTTATAGTACATAGAGGATGACATGCGGGTCCCATTTAGCAGCAGCGGTATCACTGTTTGAGAGGCAGCAGGGGATCGAAAGAAAAAGTCAAGTTACCAAATATGAGGTGCCAAAAAAATCCAAGAAAAGAAAGTTTTATAGTACATAGAGGATGACATGCGGGTCCCATTTAGCAGCAGCGGTATCACTGTTTGAGAGGCAGGGGGATCAAAAGAAAAAGTCAAGTGACCAAATATGAGGTGCCAAAAAATCCAAGAAAAGAAAGTTTTATAGTACATAGAGGATGACATGCGGGTCCCATTTAGCATCAGCGGTATCACCGTTTGAGAGGCGGCAGGGGATCGAAAGAAAAAGGCAAGTGACCAAATATGAGGTGCCAAAAATAATCCAGAAAAGAAAGTTTTATAGTACATAGAGGATGACATGCGGGTCCCATTTAGCATCAGCGGTATCACCGTTTGAGAGGCGGCAGGGGATCGAAAGAAAAAGGCAAGTGACCAAATATGAGGTGCCAAAAATAATCCAGGAAAAGAAAGTTTTATAGTACATAGAGGATGACATGCGGGTCCCATTTAGCATCAGCGGTATCACCGTTTGAGAGGCGGCAGGGGATCGAAAGAAAAAGGCAAGTGACCAAATATGAGGTGCCAAAAAAAACTCCAAGAAAAGAAAGTTGATAGCTCATAGAGGATGACATGTGGGTCCCATTTAGCTGCAGCGGTCTCAACGTTTCCAAGGCGGCAGGGGATCGAAAGAAAAAGGCAAGTAGCCAGAAATCAGGGGGTAAAAAATCCAAGAAAAGAAGGAATTTTGGTTCATAGAGGATGACAAGCGGGACCCATGATCCTGCATCGTAAACGGCTCGATCGGAGAGCGTTGAACGAGATGGCGCGATCGAGAAAAAAACAATGCTAGAGAGGCTGCCATGTGGGCCCTACATCCCTGGGCGGTGCGGATTTGCGTTGACTCGGCCGGCGAACCCGAGAATTCGCGATGCACCACGTCCCGGGCCACCATACGCGACGTTTTGGCCGCTTTCGTCGGGCTAGGTGGCCTCAAAAACGAGAAAAAGTTTTGACATGCACCACGGAGGGACCAAAAATCATCGGCCATGGTGCACCAGCAACCACGGCGCGACTTCAACTTCGTCGGCCCTGGAAACTTTTCTTGTAGTGTATATATATATGTAGGGTTTAATTAGGGTTTAGGGTTTAGGGTTATCTAGCTAGGGTTTTAGGGTTAGGGTTGGGGTTAATTAGGGTTTAGGGTCTAGGGTTTAGGGTTTAGGGTTTGGGTTTAGTGTTTAGGGTTTAGGGTCTAGGGTTAGGGTTTAGGGTTTAGGGTTTAGGGTGGTGTAGTTTAGGGTTTAGGGTTTAGTGTTTAGGGTGTTTAGGGTGTACGTTTAGGGTATAATTAGGGATTAGGGTTTTAGGGTTTAAGGTTTAGGGATCATCGATCGAGTGCACACACACATTATTAGAGGCACCCGCGCCTTTGCGCATAAAGTGCATGCGTATATATATAAGTGTGTTTCTTGGCCACCAACGATATATAGATCTAGAGAGAGAGATTGAAATATATTTAGAGTTTATGGTTTAGGGTTTAGGGTCTAGGGTTAGGGTTTAGGGTTTAGTGTTAAGGGTTTAGGGCTTAGGCTGTAGTGTTTAGGGTTTAGGGTCTAGGGTTTAGGGTTTAGTGTTTAGGGTTTAGGGTTTAGGTTTTAGGGTTTAGTGTTTAGGGTTTAGTGTTTATGGTGTTTAGGGATTAGGGATTAGGGTTTTAGGGTTTTATGGTTTAAGGTTTAGGGATCATCGATCGAGTGCGCACACACATTATTAGAGGCACCCGCGCAATTAAGTAAAGTGCATGGCGTATGTATGTAGGGTTTAATTAGGGTTTAGGTTAGCTAGGGTTAGGGTTAGGGTTCAGGGTTTAGTATTTAGGGTTTAGGGTTTAGGGTTTAGTGTTTAGTGTTTAGGTTTAGGGTTTAGGGTCTAGGGTTTAGGTTTTAGTGTTTAGGTGTTTAGGGTGTATGTTTAGGGTTTAATTAGAGATTAGGGATTAGGGTTTTAGGGTTTAAGGTTTAGGGATCATCGATCGAGTGCACACACACATTATTGGAGGCACCCGCGCCTTTGCGCAGTGCATGTATATATGTGTTTTTTGGCCACCAACGATATATAGATCGAGAGAGAGATTGAAATATATATATATCCCCAAGAATATGTTCAGATATATATTGAAATATATGCACGAATGATATGTGCAAGGTATGCCATGCGCGCATGCACACTAATTGTATATATTATGAGGCAACTTAATCAAATGTGTTTTCATTCGAGAGAACTTGTTGTTAATTAATTTAGCGCTAATTAGTTGGTCGCCTGCTTGATGCGCAATTAAGTGTAATTGGCCTATATATATATGTAGGGTTTAAAAAGGGTTTAGGGTTTAGGGTTATCTAGCTAGGGTTTTAGGGTTAGGGTTGGGGTTAATTAGGGTTTAGGGTCTAGGGTTTAGGGTTTAGGGTTAGGGTTAGGTTTAGGGTTTAGGGTTAGGTTTAGGGTTTAGGGATTAGGGTTTAGTGTTTAGTGTTTAGGGTTTAGTGTTTAGAGTGTAGTGTTTAGGGTTTAGGGTCTAGGTTTAGGGTGTTTAGGGTGTACGTTTAGGGTATAATTAGGGATTAGGGATTAGCTAGGGTTTTAGGGTGTTTAAGGTTTAGGGATCATCGATCGAGTGCACACACACATTATTAGAGGCACTGCGCCTTTACGATCATGCATGCATATATATAAGTGTGTTTCTTGGCCACCAACGATATATAGATCGAGAGAGAGAGAGATTGAAATATATATATCCCCAAGAATATGTTCAAATATATATTGAAATATATGCACGAATGATATGCAAGGTATGCCATGCATGCACACTAATTATATATATATTATGAGGTAACTTAATCAAATGTGTTTTCATTCGAGAGAACTTGTCAAAATCAAGTTAATTAATTTATCGCTAATTAGTTGGTCGCCGCTTGATGCGCAATTAAGTGTCGTTGGCCTATATATGTAGGGTTTAATTAGGTTTAGGGTTTAGGGTTAGCTACCTAGGGGTTAGGGTTAGGTCGGGTTAATCGGGGTTTAGGGTCTAGGGTTTAGGGTTTAGTGTTTAGGGTTTAGTGTTTAGGGTTTAGGGTTTAGGGTTTAGGTTTATGGTTTAGGGTTTAGTGTTTAGGTGTTTAGGGATTAGGATTAGGGTTTTAGGGTTTTATGGTTTAAGGTTTAGGGATCATCGATCGAGTGCGCACACACATTATTAGAGGCACCCGCGCAATTAAGTGTCGTTGGCCTATGTATGTAGGGTTTAATTAGGATTTAGGGTTAGCTAGGGGTTAGGGTTATGGTTAGGGTTTAGGGTTCAGGGTTTAGTGTTTAGGGTTTAGGGTTTTGGGTTTAGGGTTTAGTGTTTAGGGTTTAGGGTCTAGGCTTTAGGGTGTTTAGGGTGTATGTTTAGGGTTTAATTAGGGGTTAGGGATTAGGGTTTTAGGGTTTAAGGTTTAGGGATCATCGATCATGCACACACACATTATTGGAGGCACCCGCGCCTTTGCGCATAAAGTGTATATATGTGTGTTTTTTGGCCACCAACTATATAGATCGAGAGAGAGATTGAAATATATATATCCCCAAGAATATGTTCAGATATATATTGAAATATATGCACGAATGATATGTGCAAGGTATGCCATGCGCGCATGCACACTAATTGTATATATATTATGAGGCAACTTAATCAAATGTGTTTTCATTCGAGAGAACTTGTCAAAATTCAAGTTAATTAATTTATCAGCGCTAATTATTGGCCTCCCCCATGATGCGCACTAAGTGTCGTTGGCCTATATATATGTAGGGTTTAATTAGGGTTTAGGGTTTAGGGTTATCTAGCTAGGGTTTTAGGGTTAGGGTTGGGGTTAGGGTTTAGGGTCTAGGTTTAGGTTTAGGGTTTAGGGTTTAGTGTTTAGGGTTTAGGGTCTAGGGTTAGGGTTTAGGGTTTAGTGTTTAGGGTTTAGAGTTTAGGGTTTAGTGTTTAGTGTTTAGGGTCTAGGGTTTAGGGTTTAGTGTTTAGGGTGTTTAGGGTGTCGTATTAGGGTATAATTAGGGATTAGGGATTAGGTTTAGGGTTTAAGGTTTAGGGATCATCGATCGAGTGCACACACACATTATTAGAGGCACCCGCGCCTTTGCGCATAAAGTGCATGCGTATATATAAGTGTGTTTTTTGGCCACCAACGATATATATATAGATCGAGAGAGAAAGATTGAAATATATATTAGAGTTTATGGTTTAGGGTTTAGGGTCTAGGGTTAGGGTTTAGTGTTTAGTGTTTAGGGTTTAGGGTTTAGGGTTTAGTGTTTTAGGTTTGGGTTATATATATGTAGGGTTTAGTTAGGGTTTAGGGTTTAGGGTTTAGCTAGGTAGGGTGTTTAGGGATTAGGGATTAGGGTTTAGGTTTTAATTAGGGTTTAGGGATCTAGGGTTTAGGGTTTAGGGTTTGGGGTTTGGGTATTAGTGTTTAATTAGGTTTAGGGTCTAGGGTTAGGGTTTAGGGTTTAGGGTGTAGTGTTTAGGGTTTAGGGTCTAGGGTTTAGGGTTTAGTGTTTAGGGTGTTTAGGGTGTACGTTTAGGGTATAATTAGGGATTAGGGATTAGGGTTTTAGGGTTTAAGGTTTAGGGATCATCGATCGAGTGCACACACACATTATTAGAGGCACCCGCGCCTTTGCGCATAAAGTGCATGCGTATATAAGTGTGTTTTTGGCCACCAACGATATATAGATCGAGAGAGAGATTGAAATATATATATATATATCCCCAAGAATATGTTCAGATATATATTGAAATATATGCACGAATGATATGTGCAAGGTATGCCATGCGCGCATGCACACTAATTGTATATATATTATGAGGCAACTTAATCAAATGTGTTTTCATTCGAGAGAACTTGTCAAAATTCAAGTTAATTAATTTATCAGCGCTAATTAGTTGTCGCTGCTTGATGCAAAATTAAGTGTCGTTGGCCTATATATATATGTAGGGTTTAATTAGGGTTTAGGGTTTAGGGTTATCTAGCTAGGTTTTAGGGTTAGGGTTGGGGTTAATTAGGTTTAGGGTCTAGGGTTTAGGTTTAGGGTTTGGGGTTTAGTGTTTAGGGTTTAGGGTCTAGGGTTAGGTTTAGGGTTTAGTGTTTAGGTTTAGGTAGTGTGTTTAGGGTTTAGGTCTAGGGTTTTGGGTTTAGTGTTTAGGGTGTTTAGGGTGTACGTTTAGGGTATAATTAGGGATTAGGGATTAGGGTTTTAGGGTTTAAGGTTTAGGGATCATCGATCGAGTGCACACACACATTATTAGAGGCACCCGCGCTTTGCGCATAAAGTGCATGCGTATATATATAAGTGTTTTTAATACCAACGATATATAGATCTAGAGAGAGAGATTGAAATATATTTAGAGTTAAGGGTTTAGGGTTTAGGTTTAGGGTCAGGGTTAGGTTTAGGTTTAGTGTTTAGTTTAGGCTTAGGGTTTAGGTTTAGGTTTAGGTCTAGGTTTAGGGTTTAGTGTTTAGGGTTTAGTGTTTAGGTTTTAGGTTTATTGTTTAGGGTTTAGGTTTGGTTTTAGGGTGTTTAGGGATTAGGGATTAGGTTTTAGGGTTTTATGGTTTAAGGTTTAGGGATCATCGATCGAGTGCGCACACACATTATTAGAGGCACCAATTAAGTGTCGCGTGGCCTATGTATGTAGGTTTAATTAGGGTTTAGAATTAGCTAGGGGTTAGGGTTAGGGTTTAGGGTTTAGGGTTTAGGTTTAGGGTTTAGGGTTTAGGTTTAGTGTGTTTAGTGTTTCCTGGGTTTAGGGGTTTAGGGTCTAGGTTTAGATTTTAGTGTTTAGGGTGTATGTTTAGGGTATAATTAGGGATTAGGGATTAGGGTTTAGCTTGCTGCTGAAATACCGATCGAGTGTACACACACATTATTAGAGGCACCTAAGAATATGTTCAAATATACATTAAAATATATAAAATGTTTCTCTAAGCCACACCAAATTATATATAGATCGAGAGAGAGAGAGAGATTGAAATATATATATATATATAGGGTCTCTAAAGAATATGTTCAAATATATATTGAAATATATGCACGAATGATATGCAAGGTATGCCATGCATGCATGCACACTAATTATATATATATATATTATGAGACAACTTAATCAAATGTGTTTTATTCTGAGATCGAGAAACTTATCAAAATTCGTTAATTAATTTATCAACATAATTAGTTGGTCACCGCTTGATGCGATCATATGTCGCTATCTATAGATGTAGGGGTTTAATTAGGTTAGTGTTAGGTTAGTGTTAATTAGGGGTTTAGGTCTAGGTTTTAGTTTTAGTATTAGGTTTGTGTCTAGTGTTTAGGTTTTAGGCTTAGGGTTTAGTGTTTAGGGTTTAGGGTTTAGTTTTGGTTTAGGTTTAGTGTTTAGGGTGTTTAGGGTTTAGGGATTAGGGTTTTAGGGTTTTAGGGTTGGTTAAGGTTTAGGGATCATCGATCGAGTGCGCACACACATTATTAGAGGCACCCGCGCCTTTGCGCATAAAGTGCATGCGTATATATATAAGTGTGTTTCTTGGCCACCAACGATATATAGATCGAGAGATAGAGATTGAAATCCCCAAGAATATGTTCAAATATACGCACACACATGAATTATTAGAGGCACCCGCGCCTTTGCGCATAAAGTGCATGCATATGTGTGTTGTTCTGGCCACCAACGATAGATCGAGAGAGATAGATAGATTGAAATCCCCAAGAATTAGAGGACCCCTTGCACAAGTGTTGGCCATCTATATATAATATGAATCCCAATAATGTTCATACATGATAGGGCATATGTGTGAAGCAATTTTTTTCCGAGAACTTGTAAAGATTCAAATTTATCAGTGCTAATGGAAACTAGTGCACATTAGAGGACCCCCTTGCACACGTGTTGGCCATCTATGTATAGTTTGAATCCCAATAATGTTCATACATGATAGGCTATATGTGAATCAATTTTTTCTTCCAAGAACTTGTCAAGATTCAAATTTATCGGTGCTAATGGAAACTAGTGCGCACTAGACGAGCCCCTTGCGCAAGTGCTGGCCATTACATATAGTTTAAATCTCAAGAATGTTCATACATGATAGGCCATATGTGCAAAGGAATTTTTTCCCGTGAACTTGTCAAAATTCAAGTTTATCGGTGCAAATGGAAACTAGTCCAAAAAATTACATAGAGGTCCAAAAGAACTAGACAATAACTAATAGGACCTGCAACTTTACAAAAAGGACCCCAAAACATATAGAAGAAAATCAATCGAGTCCTTCTCGACCGCACATCAGATCTCTGCTCCGCATCCTTTCCAGCAACTCCGTCGCTGGGGACGCACCACTTGGGGTGTCACCGGTAGTCGCCAGGACGAAGGAGAAGAAGGGCCTCAGCAATGGCATATTGGCTCTGAGAAGGGCCGCTGAAAGGCCAAGATGTTCACGGGCAAGACGATGACGGTCGGGAGGCCCCTCAGCTGGGTGGAACAGCAGCTGACTTCACACATCTCAAAGCACCACCAGCAAGTCCACCGCGAGCGCCATCACCTGATGGCAACGGTATCTGGGTTTGGTCGCAAGATCCACAGATTCATCCTGGATCACCATGAATGGATTCAGTTTTTATGATTGAGATCCCACTCATTGTTTTATCTGCCTGAGACAGAACACTGATCTAAGTTATAACAACACTAAATTCCCTGATTCAAATTATTTGACTGAAATTTGTTTATCAAATGTATTTGCATTCACATATGTTACCTAGGACACATATAACAGGGCATGTTAATCAACAATTAGCCTGGAGGCAATGGTGACACAGAGAGAAAGCCATCTCGCCTGCAGCAGCCAGGCCAGAGAAGGGGGAGAGGAGCTTGCAGAGTGGGATAGAGACCAGAGAGAAAGACGAGAGTCTCCTGTAGTAACACATTTTTACTGCTCTGTTTATTTGAACTAGTACTTTCTGCCACACAAATCATCCCACTATCCATCTGAAATCCCAAGTGGACCATACCTTTCAACCCTGGTCCTACAAATAACCCATCATCATGAGGCTCATTCTGCAATAACAACATCTGTTTTAGATCCCCAACCCCTCCCCACAGCCCACACCTACCCACCAAATCATCAATAGCTCAAAAATACTCACACGCCAAAGTTTCACTCCCTACAAGATTAGATCTGCTGCCTTCGCCACATATTCCTCCACAAGCAGAGGTTCTTATCGCATATATTGTCTGATCCACCTGTGATCTGCCTCTGCCTGCCTCGCCACCTGACTGATCTGAGCCACCGCCACCTGCCACCTAATGGATCTGCTTGTGGTCATTACCTGCCATCACTGGATCTGCCACCCACTTACCTCCTATCCACATGGGGAGGTAATCAATGATTCTTTCCTGTTTTTAATGACTCCAGATCCTTTCTCCAACTGAAACTGTTCATTTCACCTCTCCTTCCACATAGGCTTTATCATTCACCACTACCTGGGCGCAGTTGCTGTATCAATTCTGCCCAACCTCAAGCAACAACCAGACTGCTTCTCACTAACGCCCTTTCACTGTAATAGGCTCACTCATCACTCATGCCTAGCTTAATGCTGAAATGTTTGCCGCCTCTGTCCACCTCGCCAGCTTGGATTAGTGCATGCTGGTCAGTGATCACAAAGCTTGAGCTACAGTTGTGTAGTTGTCATGGACAGATGATGCTATTAATTTTCTTTGATGTGGTTACTTCATGAAGTTCATGTTATTGTACACATAAAAGTATTGAACTGTCAATACCATCTGTTCATTCACTTTACACCTGCATCACATATTATAGCTTTATATCATTCATTTGGCTGCTAACTAGTGGGAAATTCATATGTCTTTTTATAAAATAAAAGTGCATTTTCAGACCTCTGTTGAACTTATACCACTATTAGCTCATCACAGCTTAGTTGCTTTTCGTGTTTCTGCTCTACATCATTAGACTATGCTCATGGTCAATCAGCTTGTTTATACTGTTTGTTTATGTTGTCATGAATGCTAATGTCATGCATTTCATAGTTAATAATATAAATGTCTTGTTCTGGGTTATTTGACTAATCTGTTGTTATTTTTCCAGACTGATCACGTGCAACCATTTAATAGAATATCTAGCATTACATATATTTAGGGAAGGTTAAACTGAGTTCTTGTTTCATATTTCATGACTATCATATTGACTATAACTTTATATACTGTTCTATGCAAGAGATTAATACTTAATCCTGCTATAGCAATGCCATTCATGTTTATTATAAATGGCCCATTTGATAGGCTTCTGTCTGGAGTGAATCATGGAAAGATTAATCAATATTTAATATTTAATGTCAACATTTTATAAAAACTTTTAATACCTTTCACTCTAAATCTTAATGGTTCAAATTGTGATTCTGCAAAAAAGCAGCATTCAGTTATTTAATCCTACACTCAAAAATATTGTTTATCTCATTTGGGTAGTCGTTTTTTTTGTTGTTCGAACGAAATTGATTTAATTTCAAATGTGATATCAACACATTATTAATACTGAACAGATGATTTAGCATTTCATCGATGTTGGAATAGAAATATAAAGATGGTTATCATCACGCACTAGTGTACTGAGAAGTGACCTGCACGGTTTAAATATGTGTTTAAAGTACATGCATCTATCTTATCAGCTGGCTTCGCTACATGTCTTTATCTATCTCATTGTAATAATGTTTGGAATAGTTAATTGTTGTGAATTACGTTGCAATGAGTATCAGTATGTGCTTTAATACAATAATATTAAATATAGTCAAACACCTGCAATATTACATGTAAGTTCAAGTTAGTATAAAGTTCGTTCATACATTTTATTATGAATTTATTATTATCATATCATACTGTATAATAAATTTTTCGTTTAATAGTCAATCATAACAGTTTCATAAATATTACTGAATGTAAATACATAATAAGAAGTCCTTATAGAAGATAGCTAAAAATTGCTTTTGGGTGGTTTTGGCAATAATGAGTAATGTAAGTCTGCTTATAATAAGGCTTCATCTCATATCACAACAAGAATACATGTTTGTAGTAGTTCATCGTTGAAATTTTTTTTGCATTATTAACGCTAAATGCGCTGTGATAGCCAATCTTCACCAAGAGGCCTCACGTAAAAGTCTTATCTTTCTTCGCCAGATCCTCCTAGTAATCACAATCAGACCATCTTTCATCAACAAAGAATATTCAAGGCTGTACTTTATGGTACACATATTGTCGCTTTAAGATTCAGAATATATGACCAAGAGTACACAAGATTCAACCATAATACAACACCGTGTTATTGATGATTACGTCAATAGTGTCTCAATATCTTATAATTTTTTTATTAAAGTGCATTAATCATTTGCACTTTCTCCCAGTTATTTATTTTGTATAATCAGTGTATCATGACATTGATTTTAGGTCATGAATAATGTGTTGATTTAGTTAAACAACTGAATTAACAGATTAGCTGCCACTATGAGTGGACTCAGTCATGGAATAAGACATTGAGCATAAATGTTATAACATAGTGGGCCCACCTGCTTATTGGTTTGCTCAATATTTTGAAGGCTGCCTGGTTTGCTATATGGGGACCCACATACTAAATGGGCTGCCTTTACAGAATGTGGGACCACTTCTAGAGCTGGCCTGCTCATTATCTTATAATGCCCACTAAGTATATGGTAAGACCTACATAATGGTCGTTTGCGAACAGAATGGGACCACCTGTTTTTTGGCCTCGCCACTTTTCGTTTGTGGGTTGAGCCCATCATATGTATGTTGACTCATTGATACAATGGGCTGACCTTTTAACAGAAAAGGGGACCATCTGCAGCTTTTCTGCTCGGCCATTGATCTTGTCAGTCGCCACTACAGTGGTGGGACCCCACATATTAAATGTCATCTGGCATTGGTGAGCTGGACCATATGCTTTTGTCAGCCCCACTTGTTGGTTAAACATTGGATCATTGGCACCATGACAAATGGCTTCCTGCCCAGAGGAAAGGGATCCATAGGAAGAACAGCTCGTCCAATAATCATCGCTCACTTGTTGGTGGACCCCATCAGCACAATACCCATAAGAGGAAAGTGGTCCACATGTCTTGTGTAATGCCTCTGTTCATGGACCGTCAAACGAGTATTTGGCTCGCCCACATGGTTTGTGTGGCTGGCCCATTAAAGTTTGATCACACCTTAGAGGCTAGGTCGTGCCCACACCAATGGATCAGCCTGAAATGGTAGTTGATCACAACTAGCCATCGTCCAACCAAACTGAGATGGCTGGGTCATGAGACGTGGCAGCCTCACAACACTCGCCACTGGGATTTAGTTGGTTAATGCTTGCTGACTCACAGTTGAATGCAATGGCTGCTGGTTACTAAAGACGGTCACAGGCCAACTTCTGGCTCCTGGCACTTCAATGTCATCATGAAGTAAGGCTCAAGTGACGTGATTCAAAAACGCCAGATATTCTGCTCCACGTTAGCTTTAGCAATGCAATCCATATCAGTAGTCTATAGGCGTCACAAATTGCTCTTAGTGATGATTTTAGATTATTCATCAATCTTTTTTTAGAAGAATATTCTCCTGTCTATCCTCCTTTATGGCATTCCATTTTATATCTCATCCTCACTCTTCCATGCTCAAGCATCAAACTGAAGATATTGGCGCCACTATGATCTCCTCTTCTTGGCACCACACTCTGAACCAAACACCTAAGACTTTCAGAGATGGTCTTAATGGCACATCTTAGAGTACGGCTCACCTTAGCAACCCTGGCTATCCTCCCGGCATACACACGGCATTTGGGTATGAGATTAGCTCACATGGGATTTCATGCTAACAATGACACGTCCAATATCACTATTTTATATCATAATTGTTATTCATTGATATATTTAGTATTTAGATGATGCTTGTTGATTGTATTCATTTTGCAGATTTATGATTATTTGAGATGTTAATTTTATTGTGATTCACTATACACCATTGTGATGCATACTGAAGATCAACTGTGAAGTGTAATTTACCAAAATCCATTTTTCCTAGATGACTACAGGCTTTATATTGAGAAGATTCAGGGGGTTGAGACTGATATGTCATGCGCCCATGGTTTGGCTTTCAAGGCCACCTTTGTGTAGCTCTAATGTTCCTTCTTTGCCTTCCTTTTCTGAACCTTCTGCCCTGAAACTAAGCTGCAGAGGAATCTCACAGAAGATATGTCATAGAGAATACCAGAGAGAAAGGGAGCTTCCGTACAGAATCCAGCTGCATGTCCCTCCTGGAGGGGAAATCAGAGCAATGCCACCACAATGAGCGACATCATTCCCATCACCATCATCATCATCATCATCATCATCTCCCCGCTATCTCACGCCACCTCGCTGGTCACACATCAATTTAAGTTAGACCTTGATTATTTGATAGGAAACTCTCTCCTGCAGTTGGATTCCCACTTGTTATTAGATGAGATGGAGTGGAAACATAACTGGGTTATGTTCAGATTTGTTATCATCAGTCAAGAGTCACTCTGATCATGTCCATGATCCATGAGTAGGTCGCTTGCTCTTATGACACAAGGTCTAAATGTTAGTAGTAATTTAAGTTGAGAATATATCAATGTTATGAGAGTTTGTTGTAAGTGTTATTTTTTAGGCAATATGAACGCCACTACAACATACTTCAACATAGTCAGAAATGGAGGTGTTTATGACTCACTGCTGGTTAATTACAGGTTGCTAGAGTGATAAACCAAACTCTGCTAGTATATCAATGAGATCTTTGAGATTCCGTGAGTTTACGTTGTGGTTGATTTTACTCTGACCATTTTCTGTAGCCGCGAGTGTCGCAAGGTATAATCACAAGTATGGTTGTCCTGACATGGCGGTACTAACATGGTTCACCTGCCACACATCAGAGTCAAAGAATAACATTGTTTAGCTGTGTGGTTTAAGTACTAGACTTCAATTTCAAATCTCAAGAACGCTAATATTACAAGTGAAACAAATCCGCTTGTCTTGTGCTAAAAGGATTGGGCCATCGCTTGTAATTATTTTCAACATTTTACTTATCATTTATCATTCATATATCAAACTTCAATACTATTTAGAGTAGTTTAAGGAAATCTTCATCAATCACTTTCATACACCTTCTGCCTCGTTGGGATTCATATCTTGCCTATCAAAGATATTGTGGTGCATACCCCCATATCTTAGGTCATCAAGATCATTTTCCAGCGCTGCTGTGATAAGCGCCATTGGTAAGGGAATTGGTATGAAAACTTTATCGTTAGTTGATTTTATTTTCGTCATTGGTAAGTCATTATGAGAGATCTTCTCTAATTTATTTGGGGGCTCACATTACCAATGTAGTGGATGAGCGTGTGAGGGAAGTGATACGCATATAAAATACATCTGGCTAAAAATTATTGGTTCAGTATGATAACTACTGGCGAAGGGATGAACTGCTCATCTGTGACACACAGCTCTACATAATGTTGTGCATATTCAAACGTGTATTATGCAGAATGAAGTAAGAAAGAAATTATTTATGACGTCTGTCTTGGGAAGCAAGTGATTGGTATAAATTAATTGATAATGGGGATTTCATCGGAACATATTAACAGCTCAAGCTGGTCTTAAAACACCTCCTATGAGATTCACAAAGATCTGAACTGCTATTATATAATTTCCTGGCCTCATGATGGATATGCATGTCGTTTGGGGATTGGTCTTTAATAGTCTGAACATCATTCATGAGCTCTGGTAATGTTGTATGATGAGGAATTTCAGGTGTAAGATTTTTTCAAGACAGATCTGCTGATACTTGCCTGATCACGATGCCGTCAAAGAAGAGGTTGTGGACCTTCTTTTATTCAAGATTCAAGAAACATCAAGGATGTATAGAACTCCATATGATAGTAATCCAGGTATAATCATACTATACACCACAGTTTTTTTATGGATAACATAAATTTATCATGAGTGCTTTATGGTAATTTGATTCAAGTTGTCGTGTAAATCTTCTTTATGCTTTTGTCTCTCCATTATGAACTGCCTATACAATTTGACAAGTATCATGAAACTGAGAAGATGGTGTGCACTGATTCATCACAATAACAAGTTGTAGTTGAAACTACGATCAGTTATCTCGGCTTGATATTGAAAAAAACTCCTTTCCTAAATAAAACAAGGAGTAATCATATAAAAGCAAGAATGAAGTGAAGAAACTTATAGAACTCAATAAAATAAATGAATAATCACAATAGTTAAAGATTTCCAGATCAATTTGAGGATATCATATTTTTCAAGAAGATGTTTCAATATTGTTCACATCCAATAAGCTAAAGCAACAGTGTTCTACAAGCATCATAGAATTGGTGATCACATATGTTTATGTGACATTATGCTGTGAGTAGTTCCTATGAGCTTGCACGGAGCCATGCACAAATGGTCTCTTGTGAACTGCAGATATTGATAAGACTGAAATGTAGCTAATAGGGAACCATTTCCTCCACCAAAGGTCTGAGACGTAGTTCTATGGAGAAACATCTCATGACTTTATACTTGGTTCTGCTGCTATGGATTATTGTCCACATTTATAGATCTTTTCAGCATTTGTGGAGCATAGATTGTAAGGAAAGGACAGCAATGGACTAAATTGTCTGTAACCAGAATTTAACCTTTTGTAAATTACAAACTTTACAAAGCGGATTTGCCTATAACATTTGAAATGAGTGTATTCATTGTCTTATCTCTAATAACCTTTTGCAGCCAAACATTTATAATAGCAGATGAAGTTTTTTAGGGAAAGAAAGAGATGATTGAGGAGAGATTTTTCTAAACTGGTTTCAAGTACATTTGTCATGGAACATTTGGTGTATGACCACAAATGCAAGGAAGATTCATGATTTAAAGCCTCTGCCTGAGAATCTTTAAGAAATTGTATGATGATAAGAAATATATCTCACATATTATTCAAAGCTGAGTTTGAAGAAGAAAGATTATTGTAAATATTGTACAGCACCATAAAGCTATTGGCTATACCTCCAATGACTGAAGGGGGATTCTCCCTCATTGCTAAGGTAAATACATGCTATTAATGAGAAGGATGATGGCCTGTTGTTGAACACTGCCAACGTCAGATCAAGATGAAGCTGAGGTGAAGGAATGAGGTATTAAAACTTCTTGAAGCTGGTATTATATCTGCTGCTTTATTAGTAGATAATAGTCCTGCATTTAGTTCTAAGAAAGAGAATGACTCAGTCTTAATGATAATGATGAGTCACACCCTCAAAGAGTAGTAGGGTATAGAATGCAATGATTTTGAAACTAATTAGTGTTACTAAGAAAAGATCACTACCTGTCACATTGATCACCGCTGTGAAATGATTGTTCAAAAATACTCATTTTTAAGCTTTTGATGGTTATTCTGGTTTCACAACTATGTTAAATAAAGATCAAGAGAACCACTTTCACTTGTCCTGCTGGAATTGTGTTTATAGATTTTTATGTCTTTATTTATGTAATGTTCTACATTTTCAAAGATATGTTCATATTTTTCATGGTTTTTACAGACATTTGTAGAAGGTATTCATGGATGATTTTCTGTTTGTAATCTTTTTTATAGCCTGTCTCACAAACTTTAACAGTTTTTACAGACAAGGAAACTAACCTTGGTTCTAATTTGAGAAAGTCATCATACATCAATGAATCATTGGGGACACAAAATCAAAGATGGTCTAAGTCAGAGGAGCCAAAGCTGAAGCAATTGAGGCTGATGTCCTGGTCCCAGGATGCTGTATTTATAGCACTTATTGTTGGTTTGAGAGAGGATTGATAAAGATTTAAGATTTCCAGCTTCTACTAGTCTTCTGTATAATTTTTGTTTTGATGATGACTGTAAGAAGCTTGAACTCTAAAGAAAGTTTCTTAATGACCTGCCTGATAGTTAACTTCCTCATTGAACTTACCATTGAATTATGTAGATGTTGAAGATTTTATTAGATGCTGGTTCTTAATATTAGGATAAAATTTAATGTTATTCATTATGCTAGTAAGACTTTGATGTTTTCAAATAAATGAGTATAATCCAGTGAATTATTGAATGAGTCTTTGCTTGTGCATGCTTTAGATCCAAGGGATGTTGATTCAGTTATAATCACACTAATCATGTCAAATGATACCTATAGATAAGAGTATTGCTTCAAGGTTATTATATGGGTACTGCTGCAAGAATTGATTTTACACATAGATAAGGGCATGATGAATCCCGCTGCTGATAATCATCTTAGATTTGGAAAATATTTGTTACATCCTGTTCCTCGTTATAATGATAGTTTTCCAAATGAAACACTATTGTAATAAAGAACTGCAGAGGGTCTCTGTATGTTTGATTTGAGTAATTTTATTGTTTCCTAAGTATTTGGCCTCCCAACCTTTCACCAAGGTAAGTGATAAAATCTTACAATTTGATGTAATGGTTTTGGGATTGACCCAGTTTACTTATATGTAAAGAAGAGTGGGATGTATTGAGGCTTAAGATGTGTCTTGAACAGAACAACAGACATTGATAAATGTCACAGAAAAGCTATGCAGTAGATGACATCATCTGGAGATAGAACTGCACAAAAGGTCTTTACAATCAGGTTTTACAACAACTCCTCAAAGATGCAAGGAAGCTATTTTATCTATAATGCCTATTGGTAATATCTACTGAATGAATGCTTGCTGGAATTGACATCTCTGTTATTAATCTGTCTGGATTGGCTGGGATCTAATTTCCCATGGGTCCTTCTCTCTGTAGAGTGTGATCATATACTTTGTCATGATTATGTTATTGAACATAGAATGCACATCACAAAGTGCTGATAAGGGAGACTTCCTTTTAAAAATGTTTTAGAATTATTTTCCTAGATTTGAGCATCAGGATATATTTATGACCATGAGGTTCACTTCCTATTCATGAGGTTTTAGAAAAACTCCCATAAAAGGAAATCACCCAGACTGTTTCCGCTTGTATCATCCAAACCATGTCAAGAGAACATCAAAATAGAGAGATTAAATCATTTTAAAAGACCCGTTAATAAACTAGAAATACCCCAATAGCACCATGACTGACTAAGGGGTCATAGAACTGTTATAAAACCCCTACAACGTCACCTTATAAAATGACTAAGGGAAAGCTTATTAATACTTTAGAAATGAGTTATGCTTTCAGGAGTTTACTGTTAGAGAACTAAATAAAAGATTCAACGTAATGTAATAAAGGCTGTTGCAAATGGTTCACTAGATGAATGGAGGAGGAAGTTTAAGAAAATGCTAAACTTAAAGAGAAAGCAGAAATGGCCATGATAGGGTTGATTATTAAAAGAGAATTTAATTATTGTGATGAAGTCCATTGGTATCTGCTTCTCTGCCTGACTTGCAAAGAAAACACTCAAGTGTGAAGGACCACATAACAGAGGGTATCGCCCTGCAGATAACAAACAGCTTCCATGCAAGGCACAAGGGTGAATAGCAAAGACTGCTGACAGGATTCCTGTGATTTTACAATGTTGATGTTGATATTCAAGGGAAAAATGGAGGCTATCAAGATAATTGACAATCACAGAACTTTAATTTGAATAGTGAACCAGATTATAAATGAAAAAAGTTCACACCACTCTCCTGGTTCAATGCAGCCTGGTCGTTTGAAATGGCGAATTACTGGTAGATCTGAATCGCAGTGATATGGTATGAGGCTGGCTCCATAGGTCATGCTGTCCCCACCAAGCTGCCAAATCTTCCATGAGAGGGCACTGCCACCTCTTCCACTCTCCCGTCTAACTGTACTTCACACATCTGGAAATTTTTACTATGAGAATCCTCCCACCCTGAGGCTCAGATATCGTTCTTTCAATGGTTTTGTCGGAGTTGCTCTCACAGATCTATTTCAACTAGTTGCACCATGGCTCAAGCAGCAGGCAAGGAGCTTCAGACAGAGTGAATCAAGACCAGATGTAAGAAGAGATGCAGAGCGCCAAGCAACATGAAAAGAGACAAGAGGAAGCTCAAGTAGTTCACAGAGACGCCCACATCAGCCATTGTACACCTGAGGTGGTGTTTAAACTGCTCAACGCCAAGAAGAGTGCACGGATTAGCACCGGAGGAGGAGTTCCACGTCATTACCTAGCTGATCACATACATCTCAATCCTGAAGATTATTTATACATATATATAAGTCAGTTCAGAGTCATCATTTATTACTAACATGTATATATTCTATCAAAGGGATCAATGATCCAATGACACAAATATTTAATTATCACAAATAATAAAGTGAGTTTTATAGCAGTGAGACTATGAGATTCCCACATGTAATGTTGACGCTAGAAGATTATCCTGTTATCGTGAGACGCCCTGTTGTCCGTCATCCATCACTTTCAGTCTTATGACAGAATGAATAGGCAAAGCCAACAGTACTTTCAGTGACAAACGAATACTGCTGTGAAATATGTTTACGTAGTAGGTATTAAGCCCAGGTTATTCATATAAAAATAAGTTTGGTCGATAACATTAGTAAACCCCCATTATTTAATAGACTAACTCAAGTTGGAACATTAGTGTCATTCCCCATCATTCACGGGATCATGATCTCCATCATCACCATCATCACTGCAACATAACTGATAGGAAATGGTATGTCTTTTCAACGCTCCAATCATGACACTGTTTATTCAATATAGGTTTAACACTCAGGCTGCACTTCCACACAACTTTGATTATATCCACATATTGGCTCTCTAATCATCGTAATCAGCAATGTGATTTATCAACTATGTCCTTCACTTATATGTCTGTGAGAGGCACCTTCTCCCATGAGCTTGGCCCTCCTTATGAGAAACTCAATCTTAATCTGGAACACAGTATTTAAATGTATATCCACCTCTAGACTCACATCATTTCATACATGAGGCCTTCAAGATAACTCCCATGATGTTTGGTTTGAGAGAACCACATGTGAAAATATGTGCACAAGTTTAGGTTAAGCCCCACCATAATCACATTGTAAATGTAATAATGGAATGGTATCATTCAAACCATATCAGTTTATATCAAAAATCACCATCTTCTTGGTCATATTCACTCTGTGTCATTCAATGAATGAACCATCATTTTCCTAAAGTCTAAACTCTATTTAAAGTCACATGTTCCATCTATAGCTCAATTTTGAATTGATGAGCAAATATACCATATGAGGGTGCTATTCAGCTTGAGTAAGTGACTCAAACCAAGATGTCTATTTATAACTGTCAATTGATAAAATCAAAGTACTTTGAAATAAATAAGCTAAATAAAGTATGAAAGAGATGAGATAGGTAATACATAAAATAAAATGGGAGAAAATTGTTCCTATAGAGCTAATAACTTTAATTGTTATGTTTAGCTAACCCAAGAGCTGAGTAGTGGTCAAAGCCTTCCTGGAGAAATTTCCTCCTTGATACTCTGCCACACCATGCCCATATAACACTAGGTACAAACATTAAAACTGCTTCACATATCATATTAGAAATCACTTAAAAAGAATTCACATTAATCCATCATCAGTAAAAACATGGCACAGTACATAGAAGATTTCTATTATTAAAATTAATTTCTATTATATTTATTTCATTTGCTTAAATTTAGAGAAATTTAGCTTCCTCCTATTAATTCTTACATAAAATTAATCTCTTCAGAATAATCAGTAGAATATGTATGACTCACAATATCTACATTCATTATATGAGTGTAGTGTTTAGCACTACATTTCCACATAATAATATCATTATTTAAATGAATTCAAATCTCTTAAGCAATAGCTATCGTAGGTCTCCATTATTCTAAGTCATTCCTCCGGTTGTATTACTTAGGATCAAGATTTAAATGAGAAGATATCTCTCATATTAATTATTAAATTTGAATTCAAGTTGTGAAAACACTAGAATTGACTACATACTATTTTATTTGATCTAGTCCATGATCATGCAAATAACATATCTATATTATTGCATAATCAATTAGAGGACATCATTTGTGATTTATTAGAATTGGAATCAACTTAAAATCATTTATAGATTATTTTTAATAATTATTTGAAGTTAGAAAAGGCTCTGCCTTGTTATTTTTATCATTTAAATTCTACTACGAATTTGGAGATGGGACCAGTGGCATTGGTTAGATAATTTCATGGGCTTTCCAGATATAAAGTTTGCTAAATTTGGTTTGGTAGATTTCAAACTATTCAATTTTTACTAAACCATCTGCAGCACAATTCAAAATAAGTTTAAACCTATATTTGAATCGTGGGCTTGGGCGGGAAGCGCTACTGCCGAAACTAGATTTAGTCATCACAGCTCACAAAGAAGTCACGGGTGCTGAGCGTGGTTGCCCGACGAGGTGGGGACCACCTGTCGGCGGCTCTTAACGCGCGAAACGGTATGATTAAAATTGGCCGTAGGATCTGAGAGGCGATCAACGGCCAGGAGCGCTGCCGCCCCCGCGGATTCCGCGAGCTCACGCCAGCAGAGGGGGCCTGAGGGCGCACTGTGCCGTTGTGGGTCAAGGTGGGTGCGCGGAGAAGTCGGTTGCCGACGAGGAAGCTACTCGGTGCAGCGGTGGCGCTCGGGGAGGCTCCAATCGACGCAGAGCTTCCGCGGGCTCCGGCGGACCTCAGCTTCCAATTGCTGCTGCTCCGGCGATGACTGTGTAGGAGTGCTCAGTGAGGAGAGGGGAGGAGATTGTGTGAAGAGTGAGGGTGCCGATCGTTGCTATTTATAGAGGGAGGGAGGTGGCCGAGCGTGCTGCAAGGGCGCGGCCATGGCGTGGCTCCTGTGGCGAGCGAAAGGGCAAGGCGAGGACGGAATCTTGTAGGCGCGGTTCTAGCGTGTGCTCGAGGGCTAGCCTCGGCGAGAGAGGGGAATGAAACGCTCGATTTCTTCCAGTAATCATCGCGGTACCCGCGGTACGTCGCCGGCGAGGACGATGGTGACCAGGCCTCTGCGCGTGCTTGAGCATGTCTAGTGGCTAGAGGGTGCGGAGTGGCTACTCGACGGGCGATAGGGATGCAGGAGGAGGACGATCGCGCTCGAGCGCGCGACGCATCGGCGCGGCCCAAAGGCGCGGTGAGCGCGTGCTGGCGCACCCCGGCATGGCTTGGACACGCGCGTTCCGGGCGATGCCGCAGTGGTGATCGAGTGAGTGGGGCACCGGCAAGTTCCTTATGCACGTAGATACTTCGTTGGCAGACATGGAGAGAAAGTGGGAGAGGGGGAGGCTGGGAGAGACTTTGGCCAAAGGTGGCCGGCATGGCCACGGCATTGTTTAGGGTTTCTTCTCCCTCTCCCTCTCAACTCTAATCGACCAGGGAAGGTACTAGGGAAGTAGGGTTGTAAGAGTGTAATGATCAAAGGTAAGGAAGTTAGTGAAGAACCCGTGGGACAATAGTGGGTAACACATTTCTGAAATCTTGTCTGCCAAGTGTTCACACAATGCCCGCACAACTTTTTATTTAAATTTTAAAATTCTTTTTGGTGCATCTCTTTTATATAATTAAAGTGAAGTATTGGTGGTGGTGGCACTTAATTTAGAGTTGTTTTGCAAAATGTCAAAAGTGACATAATCTTCACTTTGTTTCAGCATCCCTTCTTGTCACTTTTATTCTGGTCAACCTAGTCAACTCTAGCCATGGTGGTCAACATCAAAGTTACTCACCTTGACATGGTCTTGGATGACATGGTTTTGTTTGACCAAGTTTAGTTTAGGAATTTAGAAATACAGAGGGGTAAAGTGGTGAAGAAAATATTTTTGGTCCAAATGACCATTATCATATGTATGTAAGATTTTTGATTTCCTTGTATTTGATTCTTGATCCAATATGCAATTGTGTTAGTTTATCATATTGAAGTATTTTAGAAGCAAGGAAGCAATTGTGGCCTTGGTTGAGTATTTGCAATTTTGCATATTGTGTATGTAAGTGAAAAATGGGTTTTTCCCTTTTTCTCTAATTCCCCTCAAATTAGGGTTTTGTGATTTTGGTTAGGGTTCATATAACAATAGTTAAGCATGCTAACACTCATCATGGCAATTGCACAAAAAGAAACTACTCAAATGCACAAAACTATATGTGGCACTATATGCATAGAAAAGTTTTTGTTTGTTGTAAATTTTGAATAATTGAAGCTCTCTTTTGATTTATTATTGTTGAAACTTAGATGTTACAAACCCTTCCCTTACAAAGATCTCGTCTCCGAGATCTTAAAGAAAAAAAAACTAGGTATTAAAGATTGGGGTACTCACCATAAGTCTTTCTCTCTCCCAAGTGGCTTCTTCTTCGGTGTGGTTACTCCATTGAATCTCAGAAACTTGATACTCCCGGTACGGTGGTTCTAATGCTTCTTTCGACGAATAGGTACTTCGCGGTATGTCAGATCTGAGTTGATATCCACAGCTCGATGGTCGATGTTCTTGAACACCTCGGTCTTCTCAATTTCCGGAGTAACGAGATGTGAAACACATTGTGCACTGTTGACATTTCTTCTGGTAACTCCAGTTGATAGGACACTTCTCCTCGGCGGCTCAGACTTTGGCATGTCCACATAACGGGTGCAAGCTTTCCTTTAAACTGGAATCTCTGTATTCCTTTGGGGACACTTTGAGATATCAAATCTCCTATCTCAAGGTCATCTCTCGGCGTCTCTTGTCTAGCTCTTCTGTCTTGATTGTGCGGTCTTGAGGTACTCGCGGATCTTGTGAACCTTCTCTTCAGCTTCTCGGAGAATATCTGGTCCAAAGACTTGGCTCTCTCCAACTTCCGACCAATTTAGAGGGGTACGGCACTTCCGTACAGGCTTCAAAGGGGGCCATTTGTAAGCGGCCTGGTAGCTGTTGTTGTACGAGAATTCTGCGTGGCAGTCTTCCCACTTGGATCCATATTCTAACACACATGCCCTCAGCATGTCTTCCAATATCTGGTTGACTCGTTCCGTCTGTCCATCCGTCTGCGGGTGATAGGCTGTGCTGAAGTTCAGCCTAGTTCCGAGTCCTTCATGTACCTTCTGCCAAAATCTGGAGGTGAATTGGGATCCTTGATACGTCTCCAACGTATCGATAATTTCTTATGTTCCATGCTACTTTATTGATGATACCTACATGTTTTATGCACATTATATGTCATATTTATGCATTTTCTGGAACTAACCTATTAACAAGATGCCGAAGAGCCGGTTGCTGTTTTCCGCTGTTTTTGGTTTCAGAAATCCTAGTAAGGAAATATTCTCGGAATTGGACGAAACTTTCGCCCAGGGTCCTATTTTTGCACGAAGCTTCCAGAAGACCGAAGAGATAACGAAGTGGGGCCACGAGGCAACCAGGGGACAGGGCGGCGCGGCCCAGGCCCTGGTCGCGCCTACCCCCTGGGCACCTCGTGTGCCCCCGCGTTGCCTTCCGCCTACTTAATGTCCGTCGCGAAACCCCGTACCGAGAGCCACGATACGGAAAACCTTCCAGAGACGCCGCCGCCGCGAATCCCATCTCGGGGGATTCAGGAGATCGCCTCCGGCACCCTGCCGGAGAGGGGATTCATCTCCTGAGGACTCTACACCGCCATGGTCGCCTCCGGAGTGATGAGTGAGTAGTTCACCCTGGACTATGGGTCCATAGCAGTAGCTAGATGGTCGTCTTCTCCTTGTTGTGCTTCATTGTTGGATCTTGTGAGCTGCCTAACATGATCAAGATCATCTATCTGTAATTCTATATGTTGTTTGTCGGGATCCGATGGATAGAGAGTACTATGATTATGGTGATTATCAATCTATTGTTTATGTGTTGTTTATGATCTTGCATGCTCTCCGTTATTAGTAGAGGCTCTGGCCAAGTTTGTACTCTTAACTCCAAGAGGGAGTATTTATGCTCGATAGTGGGTTCATGCCTCCATTGAATCTGGGACAGTGACAGAAAGTTCTAAGGTTGTGGATGTGCTGTTGCCACTAGGGATAAAACATTGATTCTATGTCTAAGGATGTAGTTGTCGATTACATTACGCACCATACTTAATGCAATTGTCTGTTGCTTAGCAACTTAATACTGAATGGGGTTCGGACGATAACCTGAAGGTGGACTTTTTAGGCATAGATGCAGTTGGATGGCGGTCTATGTACTTTGTCGTAATGCCCAATTAAATCTCACTATATTTATCATATCATGTATATGCATTGTTATGCCTTTCTCTATTTGTCAATTGCCCGACTGTAATTTGTTCACCCAACATGCTTTTATCTTATGGGAGAGACACCTCTATGTGGACCCCGGTCCTATTCTTTACATAGCATACAATCTACTGCAATTGTGTTTACTGTTTTCTTTGCAAACATCTTCCACTCGATACGTTTAATCCTTTGTTACAGCAAGCCGGTGAGATTGACAACCTCACTGTTTCGTTGGGACAAAGTACTTTGGTTTTGTTGTGCAGATTCCGCGTTGGCGCCGGAATCCCTGTTGTTGCGCCGCATCACATTTCGCGACTATCAACCTTCAACGTGCTTCTTGGCTCCTACTGGTTCGATTAAACCTTGGCTTCTTACCGAGGGAAACTTGCTTCTATACGCATCATACCTTCCTTTGGGGTTCCCAACGGACGTGTGCATCTACGCGTATCAAGCTAAATTTCTGTTGCCGGGGAGATCAAGACACGCTGCAAGGGGAGTCTCCACTTCTCAATCTCTTTACTTTGTTTTTGTCTTGCTTTATTTTATTTACTACTTTGTTTGCTGCACCTAAACAAAACACAAAAATTAGTTGCTAGTTTTACTTTATTTATTGTCTTGTTCTCTATATCAAAAACACAAAAAAATTAGTTACTTGCATTTACTTTATTTGCCTAGTTTACTTTATTGCTGTTATCATGAGTAATCCTGAAGTTGAAGTTCGTTCTTTTAAGCAACAAGGTGGAGAAAGTTTTAAAGATGCTTGGTATAGAATTAGTAATGCTCATCATAGGTGCATTAAGAAACACTCCACCACTATCCTTCTTAGGAACTTTTATGTTGGTTTATCTAGTTGGAATAGATATGTTCTTGATACTCTTTCGGGAGGTAATTTCCTAGGTACTCCCGCTTTAGAAGCTAGTTGCATCATTGAGAGTCTAGTTGGAATACCACCTGTTAATGAAGTTAAAATTGAAATCTCTCTTGAGGATGTTATGAAAAAATTGGAAACCATAGAGAAAAATTTTCCAAGTATTGAAACTAAATTGGAAATGTTATTGGATAAAACTGATGAACTTGATAAATCCCTAGGAGGAATTGATGAAAGAATTAGTGTCCTAGGAACTTGTGTTGTCCATGATAATCAAACCAATAGGATTGATGAACTTGAAAAAGCTATGGGAACCTTGGGTTCAACCTTTTCTTCTCTCAAGTATAATGAGAAAGCTTATGTGGGTAAAGAGCAAAAATTCATGTACGCCTCTAAAGTGCCTAAACAAAAGAATTATTATAGGCCTAAAATTTCTAAAACCCCTAGCACCACCATAGAGAATTTAGATAATGGAGCACCTAAAGCACCCTCTGCAACAAGTTGTGTTTGCATGAAAAATAATAATGTTGATGCTTCTACTCTCGATGTTACTTGATTTGCACTTTCTGCGCCTAGCTGAAAGGCGTTAAAGAAAAGCGCTTATGGGAGACAACCCATGTTTTTACCTACAGCAATTTTTTGTTTTATTGAGTCTTGGAAGTTGTTTACTACTGTAGCAACCTCTCCTTATCATGTTTTTGTGCCAAGTAAAGTTTCTATGTCAAAGTTGATGTTATATTTGGGATCGCTGCGCAGAAACAGCATTGCTGTCTGTCACGAATCTGGGCACAGTCCTCTGTAGAAAATTCAAAAAATCTGCCAATTTACGAGCGTGATCCTCAGATATGTACGCAACTTTCATTAGTTTTGAGTTTTTCCATTTGAGCAAGTCTGGTGCCAGCTTTAAATTCGTCTTTACGGACTGTTCTGTTTTTGACAGATTCTGCCTTTTATTTCGCATTGCCTCTTTTGCTATGTTGGATTTATTTCTTTGATCCATTAATGTCCAGTAGCTTTATGCAATGTCCAGAAGTGAAAATAATGATTGTGTCACCTCTGAATGAGTGAATTATTAATTGTGCACTAACCCTCTAATGAGTTTGCTTGAAGTTTGGTGTGAAGGAAGTTTTCAAGGGTCAAGAGAGGAGAATGATATACTATGATCAAGAGGAGTGAAAGCTCTAAGCTTGGGGATGCCCCCGTGGTTCACCCCTGCATATTTTAAGAAGACTCAAGCGTCTAAGCTTGGGGATGCCCAAGGCATCCCCTTCTTCATCGACACCATCATCAGGTTCCCCCCTGAAACTATATTTTTATTCAATCACATCTTGTGTTCTTTACTTGGAGCGTCGGTTTGTTTTTGTTTTTGTTTTTGTTTGAATAAAATGGATCCTAGCATTCACTTTGTGGAGAGAGACACGCTCCGCTGTTGCATATGGACACATGTGTCCTTAGGCTTTACTCATAATGTTCAAGGCGAAGTTTCTTCTTCGTTAAATTGTTATATGGTTGGAATTGGAAAATGCTACATGTAGTAATTCTAAAATGTCTTGGATAATGTGATACTTGGCAATTGTTGTGCTCATGTTTAAGCTCTTGCATCATATACTTTGCACCCATTAATGAAGAAATACATAGAGCTTGCTAAAATTTGATTTGCATATTTGGTTTCTCTAAGGTCTAGATAATATCTAGTATTGAGTTTTGAACAACAAGGAAGACGGTGTAGAGTCTTATAATGTTTACAATATGTCTTTTATGTGAGTTTTGCTGCACTTGTTCATCCTTGAGTTTGCTTCAAATAACCTTGCTAGCCTAAACCTTGTATCGAGAGGGAATACTTCTCATGCATCCAAAATCCTTGAGCCAACTACTATGCCATTTGTGTCCACCATACCTACCTACTACATGGTATTTCTCCGCCATTCCAAAGTAAATTGCTTGAGTGCTACCTTTAAAATTCCATCATTCACCTTTGCAATATATAGCTCATGGGACAAAATAGCCTTAAAAACTATCGTAGTATTGAATATGTACTTATGCACTTTATATTTTATTAAGTTGCTTGTTGTGCGATAACCATGCTTCTGGGGAACGCCATCAACTATTGTTGAATATCATGTGAGTTGCTATGCATGTCCGTCTTGTCTGAAGGATCTATCATTTTAGTGGTTGGAGCATGCAAAATTGTTAGAGAAGAACATTGGGCCGCTAACTAAAGCCATGAATCATGGTGGAAGTTTCAGTTTTGGACATATATCCTCAATCTCATATGAGAATAATAATCATTGCTACATGCTTATGCATTTAAGAGGAGTCCATTATCTGTTGTCCATGTTGTCCCGGTATGGATGTCTAAGTTGAGAATAATCAAAAGCGAGAAATCCAAAATGCGAGCTTTCTCCTTAGACCTTTGTATGGGAGGTACCCCTTTGTGACACTTGGTTGAAACATGGCATGCAAAGACCGGTAGTCCAAGCTAAGTAGGACGAGGTGCGGGCACTATTAGTATACTATGCATGAGGCTTGCAACTTGTAAGATATAATTTACATAACTCATATGCTTTATTACTACCGTTGACAAAATTGTTTCATGTTTTCAAAATAAAAGCTCTAGCACAAATACAGCAATCGATGCTTTCCTCTTTGAAGGACCTTTCTTTTACTTTTATTGTTGAGTCAGTTTACCTATCTCCTTCCACCTTAAGAAGCAAACACTTGTGTGAACTGTGCATTGATTCCTACATATTTGCATATTGCACTTGTTATACTACTTTATGTTGACAATATCCATGAGATATACATGTTATAAGTTGAAAGCAACCGCTGAAACTTAATCTTCCTATGTGTTGCTTCAATACCTTTACTTTGATTTATTGCTTTATGAGTTAACTCTTATGCAAGACTTATTGATGCTTGTCTTGAAGTACTATTCATGAAAAGTCTTTGTCATATGATTCACTTGTTTACTCATGTCATTACTTTTGTTTTGATCGCTGCATTCATTACATATGTTTACAAATAGTATGATCAAGATTATGATGGCATGTCACTTCAGAAATTATCTTTGTTATCGTTTTACCTGCTCGGGACGAGCAGAACTAAGCTTGGGGATGCTGATACGTCTCCAACGTATCGATAATTTCTTATGTTCCATGCTACTTTATTGATGATACCTACATGTTTTATGCACATTATATGTCATATTTATGCATTTTCTGGAACTAACCTATTAACAAGATGCCGAAGAGCCAGCTTGTTGTTTTCTGCTGTTTTTGGTTTAGAAATCCTAGTAAGGAAATATTCTCGGAATTGGACGAAACTTTCGCCGGGTCCTATTTTTGCACGAAGCTTCCAGAAGACCGAAGAGATAACGAAGTGGGGCCACGAGGCAGCCGGGGCGGCGCGCCCGGCCCTGGCCGCGCGGCCCTACCCCATGGGCACCTGTGTGGCCCCGTTGCCCTTCCGCCTACTTAAAGTCTCCATCGCGAAACCCCACCGAGAGCCACGATACGGAAACCTTCCAGACGCCGCCGCGAATCCCATCTCGGGGGATTCAGGAGATCGCCGGACCTGCCGAGAGGGGATTCATCTCCCGGAGGACTCTACACCCCCATGGTCGCCTCCGGAGTGATGAGTGAGTAGTTCACCCTGGACCATGGGTCCATAGTAGCTAGATGGTCGTCTTCTCCTTGTTGTGCTTCATTGTTGGATCTTGTGAGCTGCCTAACATGATCAAGATCATCTATCTGTAATTCTATATGTTGTGTTTGTCGGGATCCGATGGATAGAGAGTACTATGATTATGGTGATTATCAATCTATTGTTTATGTGTTGTTTATGATCTTGCATGCTCTCCGTTATTAGTAGAGGCTCTGGCCAAGTTTGTACTCTTAACTCCAAGAGGGAGTATTTATGCTCGATAGTGGGTTCATGCCTCCATTGAATCTGGGACAGTGACAGAAAGTTCTAAGGTTGTGGATGTGCTGTTGCCACTAGGGATAAAACATTGATTCTATGTCTAAGGATGTAGTTGTTGATTACATTACGCACCATACTTAATGCAATTGTCTGTTGCTTAGCAACTTAATACTGAATGGGGTTCGGATGATAACCTGAAGGTGGACTTTTTAGGCATAGATGCAGTTGGATGGCGGTCTATGTACTTTGTCGTAATGCCCAATTAAATCTCACTATATTTATCATATCATGTATATGCATTGTTATGCCTTTCTCTATTTGTCAATTGCCCGACTGTAATTTGTTCACCCAACATGCTTTTATCTTATGGGAGAGACACCTCTAGTGAACTGTGGACCCCGGTCCTATTCTTTACATAGCATACAATCTACTGCAATTGTGTTTACTGTTTTCTTTGCAAACATCTTCCACTCGATACGTTTAATCCTTTGTTACAGCAAGCCGGTGAGATTGACAACCTCACTGTTTCGTTGGGACAAAGTACTTTGGTTTTGTTGTGCAGATTCCGTTGGCGCCGGAATCCTGTTGTTGCGCCGCATCACATTTCGCGACCATCAACCTTCAACGTGCTTCTTGGCTCCTACTGGTTCGATTAAACCTTGGTTTCATACTGAGGGAAACTTGCTTCTATACGCATCATACCTTCCTCTTGGGGTTCCCAACGGACGTGTGCATCTACGCGTATCAAGCATAAATTTCTGGCGCCGTTGCCGGGGAGATCAAGACACGCTGCAAGGGGAGTCTCCACTTCTCAATCTCTTTACTTTGTTTTTGTCTTGCTTTATTTTATTTACTACTTTGTTTGCTGCACCTAAACAAAACACAAAAAATTAGTTGCTAGTTTTACTTTATTTACTATCTTGCTCTCTATATCAAAAACACAAAAAAATTAGTTACTTGCATTTACTTTATTTGCCTAGTTTACTTTATTACTGTTATCATGAGTAATCCTGAAGTTGAAGTTCGTTCTTTTAAGCAACAAGGTGGAGAAAGTTTTAAAGATGCTTGGTATAGAATTAGTAATGCTCATCATAGGTGCATTAAGAAACACTCCACCACTATCCTTCTTAGGAACTTTTATGTTGGTTTATCTAGTTGGAATAGATATGTTCTTGATACTCTTTCGGGAGGTAATTTCCTAGGTACTCCCGCTTTAGAAGCTAGTTGCATCATTGAGAGTCTAGTTGGAATACCACCTGTTAATGAAGTTAAAATTGAAATCTCTCTTGAGGATGTTATGAAAAAATTGGAAACCATAGAGAAAAATTTTCCAAGTATTGAAACTAAATTGGAAATGTTATTGGATAAAACTGATGAACTTGATAAATCCCTAGGAGGAATTGATGAAAGAATTAGTGTCCTAGGAACTTGTGTTGTCCATGATAATCAAACCAATAGGATTGATGAACTTGAAAAAGCTATGGGAACCTTGGGTTCAACCTTTTCTTCTCTCAAGTATAATGAGAAAGCTTATGTGGGTAAAGAGCAAAAATTCATGTACGCCTCTAAAGTGCCTAAACAAAAGAATTATTATAGGCCTAAAATTTCTAAAACCCCTAGCACCACCATAGAGAATTTAGATAATGGAGCACCTAAAGCACCCTCTGCAACAAGTTGTGTTTGCATGAAAAATAATAATGTTGATGCTTCTACTCTCGATGTTACTTGATTTGCACTTTCTGCGCCTAGCTGAAAGGCGTTAAAGAAAAGCGCTTATGGGAGACAACCCATGTTTTTACCTACAGCAATTTTTTTGTTTTATTGAGTCTTGGAAGTTGTTTACTACTGTAGCAACCTCTCCTTATCATGTTTTTGTGCCAAGTAAAGTTTCTATGTCAAAGTTGATGTTATATTTGGGATCGCTGCGCAGAAACAGCATTGCTGTCTGTCACGAATCTGGGCACAGTCCTCTGTAGAAAATTCGAAAAAATCTGCCAATTTACGAGCGTGATCCTCAGATATGTACGCAACTTTCATTAGTTTTGAGTTTTTCCATTTGAGCAAGTCTGGTGCCAGCTTTAAATTCGTCTTTACGGACTGTTCTGTTTTTGACAGATTCTGCCTTTTATTTCGCATTGCCTCTTTTGCTATGTTGGATTTATTTCTTTGATCCATTAATGTCCAGTAGCTTTATGCAATGTCCAGAAGTGAAAATAATGATTGTGTCACCTCTGAATGAGTGAATTATTAATTGTGCACTAACCCTCTAATGAGTTTGCTTGAAGTTTGGTGTGAAGGAAGTTTTCAAGGGTCAAGAGAGGAGAATGATATACTATGATCAAGAGGAGTGAAAGCTCTAAGCTTGGGGATGCCCCCGTGGTTCACCCCTGCATATTTTAAGAAGACTCAAGCGTAAGCTTGGGGATGCCCAAGGCATCCCCTTCTTCATCGACAACATCATCAGTTCCCTCCCTGAAACTATATTTTTATTCAATCACATCTTGTGTTCTTTACTTGGAGCGTTGGTTTGTTTTTGTTTTTGTTTTTGTTTGAATAAAATGGATCCTAGCATTCACTTTGTGGGAGAGAGACACGCTCCGCTGTTGCATATGGACACATGTGTCCTTAGGCTTTACTCATAATGTTCAAGGCGAAGTTTCTTCTTCGTTAAATTATATGGTTGGAATTGGAAAATGCTACATGTAGTAATTCTAAAATGTCTTGGATAATGTGATACTTGGCAATTGTTGTGCTCATGTTTAAGCTCTTGCATCATATACTTTGCACCCATTAATGAAGAAATACATAGATCTTGCTAAAATTTGATTTGCATATTTGGTTTCTCTAAGGTCTAGATAATATCTAGTATTGAGTTTTGAACAACAAGGAAGACGGTGTAGAGTCTTATAATGTTTACAATATGTCTTTTATGTGAGTTTTGCTGCACATGTTCATCCTTGAGTTTGCTTCAAATAACCTTGCTAGCCTAAACCTTGTATCGAGAGGGAATACTTCTCATGCATCCAAAATCCTTGAGCCAACTACTATGCCATTTGTGTCCACCATACCTACCTACTACATGGTATTTCTCCGCCATTCCAAAGTAAATTGCTTGAGTGCTACCTTTAAAATTCCATCATTCACCTTTGCAATATATAGCTCATGGGACAAAATAGCCTTAAAACTATCGTAGTATTGAATATGTACTTATGCACTTTATATTTTATTAAGTTGCTTGTTGTGCGATAACCATGCTTCTGGGGAACGCCATCAACTATTGTTGAATATCATGTGAGTTGCTATGCATGTCCGTCTTGTCTGAAGGATCTATCATTTTAGTGGTTGGAGCATGCAAAATTGTTAGAGAAGAACATTGGGCCGCTAACTAAAGCCATGAATCATGGTGGAAGTTTCAGTTTTGGACATATATCCTCAATCTCATATGAGAATAATAATCATTGCTACATGCTTGTGCATTTAAGAGGAGTCCATTATCTGTTGTCCATGTTGTCCCGGTATGGATGTCTAAGTTGAGAATAATCAAAAGCGAGAAATCCAAAATGCGAGCTTTCTCCTTAGACCTTTGTACAGGCGGCATGGAGGTACCCCTTTGTGACACTTGGTTGAAACATGGCATGCAAAGATCCGGTAGTCCAAGCTAAGTAGGACGAGGTGCGGGCACTATTAGTATACTATGCATGAGGCTTGCAACTTGTAAGATATAATTTACATAACTCATATGCTTTATTACTACCGTTGACAAAATTGTTTCATGTTTTCAAAATAAAAGCTCTAGCACAAATACAGCAATCGATGCTTTCCTCTTTGAAGGACCTTTCTTTTACTTTTATTGTTGAGTCAGTTTACCTATCTCCTTCCACCTTAAGAAGCAAACACTTGTGTGAACTGTGCATTGATTCCTACATACTTGCATATTGCACTTGTTATACTACTTTATGTTGACAATATCCATGAGATATACATGTTATAAGTTGAAAGCAACCGCTGAAACTTAATCTTCCTATGTGTTGCTTCAATACCTTTACTTCGATTTATTGCTTTATGAGTTAACTCTTATGCAAGACTTATTGATGCTTGTCTTGAAGTACTATTCATGAAAAGTCTTTGTCATATGATTCACTTGTTTACTCATGTCATTACCTTTGTTTTGATCGCTGCATTCATTACATATGTTTACAAATAGTATGATCAAGATTATGATGGCATGTCACTTCAGAAATTATCTTTGTTATCGTTTTACCTGCTCGGGACGAGCAGAACTAAGCTTGGGGATGCTGATACGCTCCAACGTATCGATAATTTCTTATGTTCCATGCTACTTTATTGATGATACCTACATGTTTTATGCACATTATATGTCATATTTATGCATTTTCCGGAACTAACCTATTAACAAGATGCCGAAGAGCCAGTTGCTGTTTTTGCTGTTTTTGGTTTCAGAAATCCTAGTAAGGAAATATTCTCGGAATTGGACGAAACTTTCGCCCAGGGTCCTATTTTTGCACGAAGCTTCCGTAAGACCGAAGAGATAACGAAGGGGCCACGAGGCAGCCAGGGGACAGGCGGCGCGGCCCAGGCCCGGCCGCGCGGCCTACCCCCGGGCACCTCGTGGCCCCCGTTGCCCTTCCGCCTACTTAAAGTCTCCGTCGCGAAACCCCAGTACCAAGAGCCACGATACGGAAACCTTCCAGAGGCCGCCGCGAATCCCATCTCGGGGATTCAGGATCGCCTCCGGCACCCTGCGGAGAGGGGATTCATCTCCCGGAGGACTCTACACCGCCATGGTCGCCTCCGGAGTGATGAGTGAGTAGTTCACCCCTGGACCATGGGTCCATAGCGTAGCTAGATGGTCGTCTTCTCTTGTTGTGCTTCATTGTTGGATCTTGTGAGCTGCCTAACATGATCAAGATCATCTATCTGTAATTCTATATGTTGTGTTTGTCGGGATCCGATGGATAGAGAGTACTATGATTATGGTGATTATCAATCTATTGTTTATGTGTTGTTTATGATCTTGCATGCTCTCCGTTATTAGTAGAGGCTCTGGCCAAGTTTGTACTCTTAACTCCAAGAGGGAGTATTTATGCTCGATAGTGGGTTCATGCCTCCATTGAATCTGGGACAGTGACAGAAAGTTCTAAGGTTGTGGATGTGCTGTTGCCACTAGGGATAAAACATTGATTCTATGTCTAAGGATGTAGTTGTTGATTACGTTACGCACCATACTTAATGCAATTGTCTCTGCTTAGCAACTTAATACTGAATGGGTTCGGATGATAACCTGAAGGTGGACTTTTTAGGCATAGATGTAGTTGGATGGCGGTCTATGTACTTTGTCGTAATGCCCAATTAAATCTCACTATATTTATCATATCATGTATATGCATTGTTATGCCTTTCTCTATTTGTCAATTGCCCGACCGTAATTTGTTCACCCAACATGCTTTTATCTTATGGGAGAGACACCTCTAGTGAACTGTGGACCCCGGTCCTATTCTTTACATAGCATACAATCTACTGCAATTGTGTTTACTGTTTTCTTTGCAAACATCTTCCACTCGATACGTTTAATCCTTTGTTACAGCAAGCCGGTGAGATTGACAACCTCACTGTTTCGTTGGGACAAAGTACTTTGGTTGTGTGCAGATTCCGCGTTGGCGCCGGAATCCCTGTTGTTGTGCCGCATCACATTTCGCGACCATCAACCTTCAACGTGCTTCTTGGCTCCTACTGGTTCGATTAAACCTTGGTTTCATACTGAGGGAAACTTGCTTCTATACGCATCATACCTTCCTCTTGGGGTTCCCAAAATCTGGAGGTGAATTGGGATCCTCTATCGGATACTATTGACTTTGGGGTTCCGTGCAGGCTGACTATCCGTGAGATATACAACTCTGCAAGTCTTGGTCCTTGGTAGGTGGTCTTGACGGGGATGAAATGGGCGACTTTGGTCAATCTGTCGACCACTACCCAGATAGAATCATTCCCTTTACTAGACTTGGGCAATCCGGTGATGAAGTCCATTCCTACCGAATCCCACTTCCATTCGGGAATCTGCAGGGGCTGTAGCAGTCCTGCGGGTCGTTGATGTTCTGCCTTGACTCTCTGACAGATGTCACACTTGGCGATGTAACTCCCGATTTCTCGCTTCATCCCATGCCACCAGAACTGTTCCTTCAAGTCCTGGTACATCTTGGTACCTCCGGGGTGAATAGAATACAAGGTGTCATGGGCTTCCTTCAGAATAACTTGTTTCAACTCCGAATCTGACGGCACGCACAAGCGTCCGTTGTACCAAAGTACTCCTTCTTCATCTACGGTGAATCCTGGTGCCTTTCCTGCAGCTATTTGGCTTTTGACTCCGTCAATACTAGCATTTCCCTTCTGAGCTTCCTTGATCTGACTAATCAAGGTGGGTTGGAGTTCAATGCTGGCGAGAAAACCTTTACTAACTAGCTCCATCCTAAACTGTTCAAACTCTTGGTGAAGGCTAGGTTGCTCTTCGGCGATCATGGAGTTCAACTGACACGGCAGTCTACTCAAAGCATCTGCTACCACATTGGCCTTGCCTGGGTGATAGTGGATTTCCATATCATAATCCTTGATTAACTCTAACCATCTCCTTTGCCTCATGTTCAGCTCCTTCTGGGTGAAGATATACTTCAAGCTTTTGTGATCCGAATAGATCTCGCATCGATTACCCATGAGGTAATGACGCCATACTTTCAAGGCTAACACGACTGCTGCTAGCTCTAAGTCATGGGTCGGATAGTTCTGTTCATGCTGCTTCAGTTGCCTTGACAGGTATGAGATCACTTTGCCTTCTTGCATCAACACACATCCAAGACCAATCTTGGAGGCATCACAATACACATCAAATGGTTTGGTGATGTCCGGCATGATCAGTATTGGGGCTGAAGTCAGTCTGCTCTTGAGCTGTTGGAAACTCTCTTCACACTTGTTCGTCCATTCGAACTTCTTGTCCTTCTTCAACAATTGGGTCATTGGTCTGGCTATGCTTGAGAATCCTTCAACGAATCGGCGGTAATATCCCGCCAATCCGAGAAAAGCACGGACCTCAGTCTGGGTGGTTGGGGCTTTCCATTCTGCAACGGTCTTTATCTTTGAGGGGTCAACGGCAATTCCTCCTGCTGACAAGATGTGTCCCAGGAATCCTACTTCTTTCAACCAAAACTCACACTTGCTGAACTTGGCATACAGCTGGTGTTCCCGAAGAGTATCTAAGACCATTTCCAAGTGTTGCTCATGTTCTTCTTCAGTTTTGGAGTAGATAAGGATGTCGTCGATGAAGACAACGACAAACTTATCCAGGAAGTTCATGAAGATCTTATTCATGAGATTCATGAAATAAGCGGGGGCGTTGGTCAATCCAAATGACATGACATTGTACTCATACAATCCATATCTGGTGGTGAAGGCAGTTTTGGGGATGTCCGATGCACGGATCTTCAGCTGATGGTAACCTGTCCTAAGATCAATCTTAGAAAACACGGTGGCACCGGTCAACTGGTCAAACAAGTCTTCTATCTTGGGCAAAGGATACTTGTTCTTGATGGTGACATCATTGAGCTTGCGGTAATCCGTACATAAACGGATCGCACCATCCTTCTTGTCCACAAACAATACTGGTGATCTCCAGGGTGATGCACTTGGTCTAATCAAACCTTTGGCTAACATATCATCCAGTTGTTTCTTTAGTTCTACTAATTCTGCCGGGTTCATACTGTAAGCTCTCTGGGCTATAGGTCCTGTTCCGGGGATTAACTCGATGATGAACTCGATATCCCGATCCGGGGGCATACCGGGTAGATCATCCGGAAACACATCAGGGTATCTACAGACGACTCTGATTTGATCCAAGGTGGGTTTGGTTAAACTCTGGTTGCAGGTAAATTTTCTGGGCAGTTTTTCTGAGATGTGCTCTACTAACACTCCGGTGCTACTAGTCATGGTGATGGCCTTCTTGGCACAATCAATCAATCCATGATGTTTGGACATCCAGTCCATACCCAGTACTACTTCCAAACCTTTTGTTCCCAGAACAATCAGATTGGCATAAAAGTCTATTTCATGAATTCTGATAGGAACATCTTTGCAAATTTTTCTAGCTTTAGTGGTTGATCCAGGTATTTGCACTACCATGACATGCTTCAAACTGATGGGTTGAATCTTACTAGTGCATGCAAACTCTTCCGTAACAAATGAATGCGATGCTCCAGAATCAAACAGCACTCTTGCAGGTATTGAGTTAACAGAGAACATACCCAGCACGACATCTGGGGCTTCCTGAGCTTCTTCCGCACTCATGTGAAAGAGGCGGCCGCTACGGTTGTTCGGGTTGTTGGGGGCGAACTTCTTGTTGTTGGCGACACGGCGTTGCTGCTGAGCAGGGCCAGTGGTGTTGGCGGCCATCTTGGCGAGTCTCTGGGGACACTCTTTGGAGTAGTGCCCCACTACGCCACACTCATAGCAGTTGATGGTGGACTTGTCCTTGGGGGCGACAGGGATAGCGTTGCTCCCAGTCCTTGGAGCAGTGTTGGTGTTGGGGTTGGCAGGGGCTCTTGTCGGAGCGCGTTGAAGTTGTTGTTGTGTGGACGAAGTTGTTGCTGTTGTGGTGGGGTCCTCCCGTCCTGGGGTTTCCTCCACCCGGTTCTGATAACCGGGGCGCGACATCTGTGCCGGTGGCCTGTTGTTTCTGGGGGTGAATCCGCTTGAGCCAGGGCGAAACTTGGAGGTGTTGCTGGGCCCACTATGGTGCATCATGCGGCGCTTGCGGTTTTCATTGGCTTGGTTCAACTTGCCCTCCATCTGGATGGCGGAGTCAACAAGAGCTTCGAGGTCAGCAAAAGGTATGTTGACCAACACGGTCTGCATCTCATCGTGCACCATTCAGGAACCTCTCCTTCCTCTTCTCGGTGGTGTCAGTCTCATCCGGGGCGTACCTTGACAGGGTGAGGAACCCGTCGCGGTATTCTACCACGGTTAGACGGCCTTGCTTTAACTCGCGAACTCATCCCGCATCTTCTTGATGAGACCCGGTGGTACATGATACTTACTAAACTTGAGCTTGAAATCTGCCCAAGGCATTATTTGCCCCGCATTTAATGCGCGAGCACTTGTCCACCAGGCACGTGCAGGTCCTGCCAGATAGTGGGTGGCAAACAGCACCTTGTCATTATCTTCTACTCCGGCAACCTCAAGATTGTTCTCCATTGTTTGGAGCCAATCGTCAGCATCAAGGGGTTCCTCCGTCTTGCTAAACACCGGTGGGTTGGTGTTCTGAAAGTTCTTCAGCTTGGAGCCCGGGTGGTCATGGTTCCCGTGGCCTTGGTTGTTCTGTGCCAGCTGTTGCAGAGCAGTGATATTGGCCTGCCTTTCAGCAGCGTTCAGCCTCTCTGTCCTCCATCATGAGTTGCAGCATCTGCACCAGCGCATCCTGATTTGCGTTGCGATTGGGAGGTGCCATCTGAACAGAGATATGGATCATAAGATGAGAGGGAAATTTCTACGGCTCATTTTGGGGGTAAATATTTATTTAAAACTTGATTCATAAGATGATAATATTACACACACAAACATAGTCATGAAGGTAGCACTTATTACAAGCCAACAACTCAGGAGGGTTTGAAGAACCCTTTCAACAATCTACGATACATGGGGCGGATACAAAGGACCGATACATCTCATACTACGCAAGTGCTCAGAGGGGGATGGAAGCTATCCATCGATGCGGAGCGGGAAGGTGGTGTCCATCCCGGCAGGCAGGTGCTGGTAGAAGTCCTGGTCTCCTCTTCCTCCGGCTCGTAGTCGTTGTCGTTGCTGACGTAGGAGTAGCCATCCCCTTGGATGTCTTCCCCCTCGCCTTCTCCCTCCAGGATCTGGAGCTGCTCCGCCTGAGTGGAGATGGTCTCCTTCAGGACGGAGATCTTGGTCTTGAGGCGGTGGATGGTGGAGTCCCTCTTCGCAACCAGCTGGCGAAGAGTCCTGCGCTCCTTTGCGATGACCTTGATGGTCTCCGCATACTGGTTCAGCTGCTGCTGAGTGTGGTTGGCGGCGGCGCGGGAGTTATCCAGCGCAGACCGAGTCTCGAACAGCATGTAGTCGAGGTGATCCACATGGTGCCTCAGCACGGGGTGGTATGGCAGGCTGAGGGGCAGCCCAACAGAGGAGTGCCTTGCGAAGTGCGCAAAGCGTTCCCCTTCAATAGCCACCGAGTTTTGCCCGCACAGACGAGCGAGAGCCTCCTGGAGTGCACGGGCGAGTCCATCCACCCAGGTGTTGTCTCGGAGAGAGAACTGAATCTGGCGGAACATGGGTGACTCCGGCTTTCCAGGGAGGTTAGCCATGATGAGCCACTGGAGCTGGCCGTTGGCTTGGTCCGCGACCTGGCCTCCGTAAAACACGGGAGGCGAGCGTCCGAGGAACTCGGTGAGAGCAAACAGATCCCTTTCAAAGATCAGATCCCCACCGTTCGCCAAGTCGTACACTTGGGTTTGGATGAAGGGCTCCGTCGGGATGATAGGCTCCATCTGTAGAGGGAGTGATAAGCAAGTTAATAATTGCAAGTGTTCAAAGTTTTAGGTAATAACAACATGAATTGGTTATTTTGAAAAAGATCAAAGGTAAGGGTATGATGGTATTTTCATAACTATTTTATTAAAAACTAAGTTTGTTGGACGTCCATCCTAACTAGGGTCTCCTAAGGTCAAACAATGGCTCTGATACCAACTTGTCAACACCCGGATTTTTAAGTTCGGATGCCCTATTACATCATACATCGCAATCCCAGGAAGATTGTTTTTGCGAGACATAATAGTAAGTCGTTCAGAGTCATCATTTATTACAACACATAAGGTCTTACAACAAGGGATCACATGATCCAATATTACACAAATAGATTGTTCAACATCACAAATAAGTAGCGGAAGCGTAGTAGTAGTGGACTATATATTCCACAGGCAACGCTTGACGTTAGAAGACGATCCTAGTTATCGTAGACGTCCTGCTGTCCGTCATCCTGATACTGTTGCTCCTCTTCAAAGTCTGGCATTTGAATAGCCAGGGCAAAGCCATGAGTACTTTTAAAGTACTCGCAAACTAATACTAAGGTAAAACATATTAAGTGTAGTAAGGGGTACTAAGCTCTAGGTTTATTTGCATAAAGCCAAGTTTTCATTTGATAAACATTTAGTAAACCCCCATTATTTAATAGACTAACTCAAGTGGGAACATTAGTGTCATTCCCATCATTCATTTGGGATCCAAGTCAAATCATCATTCACCATCATCATTTCAACATAAATTCTGATAGGAAATGGTATGGCCTTTCCAACCGTCCATAACCGCGGACACGGCTATTCGAATAGGTTTAACACTCTGCAGAGGTTGTACTCTTGTGCCACAACTTTTGATTACATCCGTCGAGGATAACCTCGAATCATCGTAACTCAGTACGCGGATCATCAACCATAACCTTTCACTTATATGTCCTAGTATAGGCACCTCTCCCCATGAGCTTGGCCCCCCGGTGAGAACCAACTGTTAACCCGGGAACTGCACAGGGCTTGGGTCGTACATTCACCTCATATTCACATCATTTCTCATATACGGAGGCAGCCTCGGCATAACCCCTATGATGCTTGTTTAGAGGGAACCCATACTAAAATACACAAGTTTCTAGTTAAGCCCTACCCATAATCAGGTATTGTGGGGGTACTTGTATAATTGGAAAGGTATCGCATTCAAACCCATATCAGGTTTATATCAAAAATCACCATCTTCTCTTGGTCATATTCACCTTCAAAGTCATTCAATGGAATGAACCATCATTCCAAGGTTTAAACTTCATTTCAAAGTCACATGTTCCCATCTAGAGTAGTCAATTTTAAATTGATTAGCAATAGCAACTATATGAGGGGTGCTATCTAGCTTGGAGTGGTGTTAATCTAAACCAAGTATTGTTCTACTCTAGACCAAGTGAATCATAAATCAAAAGTACTTTGAAATAAATAAGCCAAAGTAAAAATAAGTAAAAACATGGGATAGGTAATACATAAAAGTAAAATGTGATGGTGCCTTTGCTCTTGTAGAGCTAAGCACTTGTGTTTAGCAAGGGTTAGCTTGCCTTGAGCTGAGTAGTGGTCAAAGTTCTCTTCTTCTCCTTGGGAGTAGGCCTCCTCCTCTTGATAATCCTCGTTACTAGCGTCTATATACGAATACGAGGTATAAATACTAAACCAAGCTCACATACTATACTAGAAACACTTAAAAGAATTCTCACACTAATCTTATCATCAATCAAACATGGCATGGTGGGTTATTGTATGATTTCTTATTATTAAAATTAATTCCTCTTATTATATTTATTTCTTACTTTGGTATGTAGCTCCTTAGAGAAATTTAGTTTCCTCTTATTACCTTATATTAAAATTTAATCTCTTCATATAATAATCATGATGTAGCCCCGCTCGCCAACGACACTACATCAAGGCCAACAAGTCCCCCAAGTGGACCCATGACACGGGCTCGAGCCAAAGCAATACATGACAAGGTGAACTCGCTCCTCACTACCCTCGATCTAGATACCCCATTGGATGGAATGCTACCTCATGCCGAGACACTTTGTGTGATTAGGTACATGGAGCACCAAGACCCCGGAGAGGATGAGACGTCATGGTCGAGGGAAGGAGAGGAGCAGCAGAACCTGGAGATGAACATGAAGCCGAAGCCACCGTCGCCCGAAGATCGCCAAGGAAGAAAAGGACGCTGGCCGGTCCAGGACCCGGTCGGACCGGACCCACGACCGGACGCCCCGGCCACAGGCCCGGTCAACCGGGCGCCAACCGGGCCAGCTCCCTCGTACCGGACGACGACCGGACCCAGGACCGGATTCCTCGCAGAATCCCGGTTGGCGACCGGTCGACCGGACCCATGACCGGACAGCCCGGTCACAGGCCCGGTCAGACCGGACCCCTGACCGGACAGCCCGGTCCCAGGCCCGGTCTGACCGGACGCACAACCGGATCCGACGGGAATACCCCACCAAACTGCCTTGACTTATCCATTCGCGTACCTGTTCGCCCTTGCTGGCTGTGCTTGCCTATTTAAGTAGCTGGACCCCCTCCTTTACTGTTTAGACTTGTTTAGAACTCAAACCTAACTTTGAGCTTAGTCTCCCTTGGGTATCATCCCTCTGTAATCAAGGCAACCCTTGTGGATGTATGGATTTGGTAGTAAGAGATTCTAGTGCTTGCACTCTCTCTCTCACTCCTTGATTCATCCTTCTCACCGGTCTCTCCTCTCGGAATTCTACCTCGAGTCTCTTCCGGGCGGATTCTATTGGCACGGTCCATCGAGCCGTGAGGGTAAGCATCGATTGTATCGGGTTGGTGTGCGTGGATCTTCGTTTGCTCTTCGTGTTCTTCGCGTTCTTCCACCTCTCCCCCTCTTTCCCCCTTGATTCCTTGGGTCAATCGCGAGATCGGGCCACAATCGGGGTCTTAGACCTCATCATATGGTATCAGCAGCCTTTGGTTTCCGCGGATTTGACCCTCCACCCACCCAATTTCGTTTCTAGAAAATTTTCCAAAAATAGCCCTAAATTGCCTTTGGACGGATCTGTGATTTGGTTGAGTTTTGAGTGGTTTTGCTCCGTGGATCTGGTGTTGTTGTGCTTGATCTACTATTTCCCCACCTTTGAGCCTCCAATTCCATCGTTTCCCTTCGTTTTGGCCGATTTGGTTTTGGTTTGGGGAAGAACAGGAGAGAGAAAGCTCCAAATCGACGAACCCGGTTTCGCACCCGGTCAACCGGCCCCCAGACCGGACCGTCCGGCGCAGAACCCGGTCAACCGGCCGCACAAGCCGGTCCAGAAGCCGGTCAACCGGCCCACCGACCGGAGCAGCCGGCGCCACACCCGGTCCGACCGGACCACCGACCGGGCTCCCGTCTTCGACATCGTCTAACACCACCGCCGACCACCACCACCACCACCATCTCCACCATCGCAGGTATAACTTGCAGTAACCCTTGTAGCCCTCTTCTTTTGCGATCTATCCCACGAGCGAAGCTTCCGAGTGTTGCGAAACATCGCACGAGGTCCCGACCGTGAGGGTGTGCGTTGTGTGAGTAAAGCTCATAAGTGGAGCTCGTGAGTGGCAAAGCAAAAGAGTAAGAGCATAGTGTGCTAGTGAAAAAAAAAAGCAAAGTGCAAAGTGCCACCGATACAAAAAGAGTGAAAAGCTTTTAAGCAAGCAAGAGAGATAGAGAAGAGAGACCTCGTGCGAATCTTGGTGTTTCTACTCTATGCAACCTAGCTTCGATCTCTTCTTGAGTTAGTGTGACATTGAGCACCCTTGTTTTGGGTTTTTCCTTTTTCCGCTCGTTCCTTGGTTGCACTAACCCCGCTCATCCCGTGTGTGAGTTCCACATTTTTCCGTGTTTATAGTGATCGCCACTTTGACACTTGGATTTTTGGACCTTACCCACTCTTAACAACATACTCGATTTTGGATTTCGTCTTTTGGTTTTCCACCATCCACTCCTAACACCATATTTGCTAGCTTTTGCGTGTGTTTCGTGTGTGTCCCGATACAATTGGTCTTGCTTTCGGTTTGGTTGATTGCCTCAATACTATCTTGCCACGGTAAGAGTGAGAGGTAGTCTCCTTCCACTAACATCCACAACATAGTTCTTGTCTTGTGATCATGGATAGGCAAGGAGACCAAGCAAAGGAGGATGAGGTCCTACGCCCCTCCGAGAGGTTGGCCACCCAACACAACCTATGGGTGCAACGCCAAGAGTTCAAGGACCAACTCAACTTGTTCGAGACACGCATCGATGAACAATATGAAGAAGTGGCCCACAACTTCGGCCAAGTGAACCAAGATATGATCCTTCTTCGTGAAGCTACGGACAACTTGCATGACCAAGTGACGGCCAATGATGCAAACATGGAGAGGCGCATGGATAGCCTCGAGCGCGCCATCAACAACTTGGGACGCCGACATCGACATCGCTCCACTTCCTCATCGTCATCGACTACCTCACATGATGACTACTCCCATGATCACCATTCGTCCTCAAGCTCCGACTCAAGGCATGGAGATCATCATCGCTCTCGTCGACCGCACGCTCGTCATGATGATTCTCGCTCCAACTCAAGGCGCGGAGAGTTCCATCGCCATGCTCGTCCTCATGAACGTCCGCAACAAGAACAAGCTCCTCACCAAGATCGTCATCAAGCGGCTCGCCATGCCCACCATGGGCATGACGACCAACCCCAAGACAACGTCCTCCACAACATGGACCCGGCACCTCATCGTCAAGCCCATGTGGATGCTCAAGACCAAGGTCATCAAGATCCACCAAGGCGTGATCTCCGGAATCATCCTCGCCATGACCAAAGGGGCCGAGGACAACCTCAACATGATCAAGATGAGAGAGCCAACATTGGACAACGTCAACAACCTCGTCAAGTTCCGCCACAAGATCCTCAACATGAGCCAAGTGAAGCTAGTGTTCACCTCCAACGCCAACCCAATGCTATGGTTGGTCGTGGAAGACCTCCTCTACCGCCTCAAGTCGCAAGAGATGAAGGCATCCGTCCTCGCCGAAGGAACATGGAAGATGAAGAGAATATGTATGGAAAGCTCAAGTTCAATATGCCCAAGTTCAAGGGTGAAGACGATGCCGAGGCCTACCTCTCATGGGCACTCAAGGTTGACAAGATCTTCCGCATCCACAACTACTCCGGTGCCAAGAAAGTAGCCATGGCCTCCCTCGAGTTTGAAGATTATGCCAACACTTGGTGGGAACAAGTTGTCACTCTAAGGGAAGAAAAGGGAGATCCTCCAATTGCTACTTGGGAAGACATGAAGGAGGAGATGGAAGCTCGCTTTGTCCCTAAACACTACAAGACCGATCTCTTCAACAAGCTACAAAAGTTGAAGCAAGGCACCAAGACCGTTGAAGAATTCTTCAAGGAGATGGAGTTAACCATGATGCGAGCAAACATCCAAGAGTCCGAGGACCAAACCATCGCTAGGTTCTTCAATGGCCTCAACTACCCCATCAAGCGAGTTGTGGAGTTCCAACAATACTCCAACATGGTTGAGTTGGTTCACCAAGCTTCAAAGGCCGAGCGTCAAGTAAATGAGGACATCAAGTACTCGAAGTCCAAGCAATACTTCGCCTCCAAGTTTGCCACATCAACTCCTACAACAAGTGTCAAGCCAACCGCATCCTCTACACCTTCCAAGCAACCTTCCATACAAAGTCGCATGAAGCAAACGGTATCCTCCACCGCCTCCTCTAAGGCCTCTACGGGACCCTCCAATGTCACTTGCTTCAAGTGTGGTACTCAAGGCCACAAATCCTTTGAGTGCAAGAACACCAAGGTCATGATCACTATGGAGAATGGTGATATAGAGACGCTAAGTGAAGGTGAATATGAAGCCCTAGTGCAAGCCGCCGTTGCTAATGAGGAAGACTATGATGAAGAAAGTGGAGAAGACCCTCTCTTATGCACACATGATCCAAGCCCTTCTCTTGTGGTCACTCGAGTGCTCACCACTCAACCCCAAGCTATGGAAGACCAAAGATGCAACATCTTCCAAACGCGTGCCGGCATTGGTGGCAAGTCTATCAAGGTCATCATCGATGGTGGGAGTTGCCACAACTTGGCAAGCACCGAGCTATGTGAGAAGCTCAACCTCACGCTTCGCAAGCATCCTCATCCATACCATGTCCAATGGTTGAGTGACAAGGGCAATGTCAAGATTCAACACACCGTCACCGTCAACTTCAAGATAGGACCCTATGAAGACACCGTCGAGTGTGACGTGGTGCCTATGACCGTGTGCCACATGTTGCTTGGCCGCCCATGGCAATTTGACAAGAAGGCCATACATGATGGTTTCTCCAATGCATACACCTTCAAGGTCAAGGACAAGAAGTTCGAGCTTCGCCCAATGACTCCTAGCCAAATCATCGCCGACAATGCGAAGGCTTTAGCGAGGGCACAACACCACATCCACCATAGTGAGTTGAGAGGAGAGGGAGCGACCCACCAAAAAGAGAGTGAGCGCCACCACCCACATATGAGTGAGAGAAAGAGTGTCCTCCTAACCACCAAAAGCGAGTGGAGAGAAGTGAAAGACAACCCATCCACCACCATACACTACGTGCTCATTTGCAAGGGCCTCTCGTCGGAGACTAACGACTTAACCAACATTCCTTCGTCTTTGTTGTCTCTTTTGAAGGAGTTCCAAGACGTCTTCCCCGACGAGCTACCACATGGACTACCACCGCTTCGGGGCATCGAACATCGCATCGACCTCATACCCGGCGCTCCACTAAACCGCGCCGCGTACCGCACCAACCCCGAGGATACCAAGGAGATCCAACGCCAAATTCAAGACCTCCTCGCTAAAGGGTATGTCCGTGAAAGCCTTAGCCCTTGTGCCGTTCCCGTCATTCTTGTGCCTAAACCGGATGAGACGCAACGGATGTGTATGGATTGCCGCCCTATCAATGCCATTACCGTCCGTTATCGACATCCCATTCCGCGTTTAGATGACATGCTTGATGAATTGAGTGGTGCCACCATTTTCTCTAAGATTGATTTGCGTAGTGGCTACCACCAAATTCGCATGGCAATTGGTGATGAATGGAAGACGGCATTCAAGACCAAGCTTGGTCTCTATGAATGGCTCGTCATGCCGTTTGGTCTTTCCAATGCTCCTTCCACTTTCATGCGTCTTATGAATCACATTTTGCGACCTCTCATTGGCAAGAGCGTGGTTGTCTACTTTGATGATATTCTCATATATAGCAAAAATCTCGAGGACCATGTTCAACATGTGAGAGAAGTCTTATGCATCTTGCGCCACGAGAAGCTCTTTGCCAACCTTCCAAAATGCCATTTCGCTCAAAACAAATTGGTTTTTCTTGGTTTTGTGGTTTCCGCCAACGGGATTGAAGTTGATTCTTCCAAAGTTGAGGCCATCCACAATTGGCCCACTCCCACAAATGTTGGCCAAGTTCGAAGCTTCCATGGTCTTGCCGGATTTTACCGCCGCTTTGTGAAAGATTTCAGCACCATTGCTTGCCCTTTAAACGAGCTTACAAAAAAGAATGTTCCGTTCGTTTGGGGCAAAGCGCAACAAAAAGCTTTTGATGAATTGAAAAAGAGACTCACCGAGGCACCACTACTTGCTCTTCCCGATTTTGCCAAGACATTTGAAATAGAATGTGACGCGAGTGGCCTTGGAATCGGTGGTGTCCTCATGCAAAATGGAAAACCCGTGGCATACTATAGCGAGAAGTTGGATGGCGCACGCCTCAACTATCCTATATATGACAAGGAGCTTTATGCTTTGGTTCGTGTTCTTGAAGTTTGGCAACATTACCTTTGGCCAAAAGAGTTTGTTATTCATTCGGATCATGAGTCCTTGAAGTATTTGAAAAGTCAACACAATTTAAACAAGAGACATGCTAAGTGGGTTGAGTTCATAGAGTCCTTCCCTTATGTAATCAAATACAAAAAGGGCAAGGAAAATGTGGTTGCGGATGCACTTTCCCGCAAGATTACTCTCCTACTCACCCGCTTGGAGTTTCACATTTTGGGTCTTGAGGAGATCAAAGAACTTTACCCCTCCGATTCTTTCTTTGGACCAATCTTTGAAAAGTGTTCCATTGACCGAGGTTTTGATGATTTCTACTTGCATGATGGCTACTTGTTTAAAGCTAACAAAGTTTGCATACCCGAGTCTTCTCTTCGTAAGTTGCTTTTGCAAGAGTCACATGGAGGTGGCCTCATGGGTCATTTTGGACGCGACAAGACTCTTTCGATGCTATCCACACACTATTATTGGCCACGCATGAAGCGAGACGTGGAGCGCCTTTGCAACCGTTGCACCACTTGTTTACAAGCTAAGTCAACATCCAACCCCCATGGTCTTTACATGCCTTTACCCATTCCATATGCACCTTGGTCGGATATAAGCATGGACTTTGTGTTAGGCTTACCAAGAACAAAGCATGGGCATGATTCAATCTTTGTGGTAGTGGATAGGTTCTCAAAAATGGCACATTTTATACCATGTCATAAGAGCGATGATGCTTCACACATTGCTTCATTGTTTTTCAGGGAAGTGGTTCGCCTACATGGGATACCGGCAAGCATTGTGTCGGATCGAGACGTCAAGTTCATGAGTTACCTATGGAAGTCGCTCATGGCGAAGTTTGGAGTGAAGCTCTTGTTCTCATCGTCCTCGCACCCGCAAACCGATGGACAAACCGAAGTGGTCAATCGAAGCCTCTCCACACTCCTCCGCACACTTGTGAAGACAAATTTGAAGTCATGGGAAGATTGCCTACCCCACGCGGAGTTCGCCTACAATCGAGCCAAGCACTCCACAACCGCAAGGAGTCCCTTCATGGTCGTCTACGGATTCGAACCTCCAACGGCACTCGACATCCTCCCACTACCTCTTCATGAAAGAACGAACATGGACTTCGACGAGCGCACCACCGCCATGAAGAAACTACATGAAGAGACAAGGGCAACCATACAAGAGCATGTACTTCGCCAAGCTACCCGCCTCAACGCCAAGAAAAAGGAACGCGTGTTTGAAGAAGGAGACCTCGTTTGGATCCACCTAAGGAAAGAAAGGTTCCCTCAAGAACGCAACTCCAAGCTCAAGCCAAGAGGAGATGGGCCTTTCAAGGTACTCAAGCGCATCAACAACAACGCCTACGTCATCGACATACCAACATCCAAGTACTTGGTGAGCAACACTTTCAACATCTCGGACCTCTCCCCACATCATGGAGATGAGGAGGAACAAGAGTCGAGGACGACTCTCTCCCAAGGGGGGAGATGATGTAGCCCCGCTCGCCAACGACACTACATCAAGGCCAACAAGTCCCCCAAGTGGACCCATGACACGGGCTCGAGCCAAAGCAATACATGACAAGGTGAACTCGCTCCTCACTACCCTCGATCTAGATACCCCATTGGATGGAATGCTACCTCATGCCGAGACACTTTGTGTGATTAGGTACATGGAGCACCAAGACCCCGGAGAGGATGAGACGTCATGGTCGAGGGAAGGAGAGGAGCAGCAGAACCTGGAGATGAACATGAAGCCGAAGCCACCGTCGCCCGAAGATCGCCAAGGAAGAAAAGGACGCTGGCCGGTCCAGGACCCGGTCGGACCGGACCCACGACCGGACGCCCCGGCCACAGGCCCGGTCAACCGGGCGCCAACCGGGCCAGCTCCCTCGTACCGGACGACGACCGGACCCAGGACCGGATTCCTCGCAGAATCCCGGTTGGCGACCGGTCGACCGGACCCATGACCGGACAGCCCGGTCACAGGCCCGGTCAGACCGGACTGACCGACAGCCCGGTCCCAGGCCCGGTCTGACCGGACGCACAACGGATCCACGGGAATACCCCACCAAACTGCCTTGACTTATCCATTCGCGTACCTGTTCGCCCTTGCTGGCTGTGCTTGCCTATTTAAGTAGCTGGACCCCCTCCTTTCTGTTTAGACTTGTTTAGAACTCAAACCTAACTTTGAGCTTAGTCTCCCTTGGGTATCATCCCTCTGTAATCAAGGCAACCCTTGTGGATGTATGGATTTGGTAGTAAGAGATTCTAGTGCTTGCACTCTCTCTCTCACTCCTTGATTCATCCTTCTCACCGGTCTCTCCTCTCGGAATTCTACCTCGAGTCTCTTCCGGGCGGATTCTATTGGCACGGTCCATCGAGCCGTGAGGGTAAGCATCGATTGTATCGGGTTGGTGTGCGTGGATCTTCGTTTGCTCTTCGTGTTCTTCGCGTTCTTCCACCTCTCCCCCTCTTTCCCCCTTGATTCCTTGGGTCAATCGCGAGATCGGGCCACAATCTCTTCATATAATAATCAGGTATGAAATATAGGTTGACCCAAGGTCAACATTTCATATCTATTATATGTGAGTGTATAATATTTGAAGTACTATACTTCACATAGTTTTAATATTTATTATTTAAATGAATTAAAATCTCTAAGTAATAGCTATCAGAGGTTCATTATTCTAAGTCATTCCCTCTGGTTGTATTACTTAGGATCAAGATTTAAATGAGAAGATATCTCTCATATTAATTATTAAATTTGAATTCAAGTTGTGAAAACACTAGAATTGACTACATAGCTATTTTATTTCATCTAGTCCATGATCATGCAAATAACATATCTATATTATTGCATAATCAATTAGAGGACATCATTTGTGATTTATTAGAATTGGAATCAACTCAAAATGAATTATGGTTAAATTTTAAATTAAGTTTCAATTTGCCAAAGTCCCTGACTTGTTATTTTTAACATTTAAATTCTACTACGAATTTGGGGATGGGACCAGTGGCATTGGTTAGATAATTTCATGGGCTTTCCTATGATATAAAGTTTGCTAAATTTGGTTTGGCAGATTTCAAACTATTCAATTTTTACTAAACCATCTGCAGCACATTTTACAATAAGATTAAATCTAAATTTCAATCGTGGGCTTAGGCGGGAAGCGCTACTGGGCCGAAACTGGATTTAAAGTCACTGCGCAGCCCAGCAAGCCACGGGTGCGAGTGGGCTGCCTGACGAGGTGGGGACCACCTGTCGGCGGCTCTTAACGCGCGAAACGGTATGATTAAAATTGGCCGTAGGATCTGAGAGGCGATCAACGGCTTGTGAGCGTCGTCGTCCCCGGCGGGATTCCGGCGAGCTCACGGCGTCAGTAGGGGGTCGGAGGGCGCAGGCCGTTGCAGGGGTCTGGCAGGGTGCGCGGAGAAGCTGTCGTCGACGAGGAAGCTACTGGTGTGCGGTGGCGCTCGGGAGGCTCCAATCGGGGCTTCCGCGGGCTCCGGACCTCAGCTTCCAATTCGAGCAGCTGGCGACTAAGGGTGAAATTGATTGGGGCGTGTTGCTCAGTGAGGGGAGGGGAGTGTTTGGTGAAGAAGTGAGCCGATCGTCGCTATTTATAGCAGCCGATGGTGGCCGTGAGGTGCTGCAAGGGCGCGGCCATGGCGCGGCTCCTGTGGCGAGCGAAAGGGCAAGGCGAGGACGGAATCTTGTAGGCGTTCGTCCTAGCGGTGCTCGAGGGCTAGCTGGTGCAGAGAGGGGACGCACGAATCACTCGAGCTCTTGCAGTAATCATGGCGGTACCCGCGGTACGTCGCCGGCGAGGACGACGGTGACAAGGCCTCTGCGCGTGCTTGAGCATGTCTAGTGGCTAGAGGGTGCGGAGTGGCTACTCGACGCGTTGCTAGGGATGCAGGAGGAGACGATCGCGCCGAGCGCGCGACGACTGGCGCGTCCAGTGCGCGGTGAGCGCGCGTGCTGGCGCGTCCTGGCATGGTTTGGACACGCGTTCTGGGCAATGCCGTGCAGTGGCGATCGAGTGAGTGGTACAGGCTTGGTCCTATGCATCAGAGATGCTCGCAGACATGGAGAGAAAGTGAGAGGGAGGCCAGAGAGAATTTTGGCCAAAGGTGGCCGGCATGGCCACGGCATGCATTAGTTTAGGGTTTCTTCTCCCTCTCCTCTAACTTTAATCGACCAGGGCAGGTACTAGGGTGAAGCAGGGGTTGTAAGAGAGTGTAATGATCAAAGTTAAAAGGGGTTTAGTGAAGAAACCAGTGGACAATAGTGTGTAACACATTTCTGAATTCATGTCTGCCAAGTGTTCGACACAATGCCCGCATGAACTTTTTATTTAAATTTTGAAATTCTTTTTGGTGCATCTCTTTTATATAATTAAAGTGAAGTATTGGTGGTGGTGGCACTTAATTTAGAGTTGTTTTGCAAAATGTCAAAAGTGACATAATCTTCACTTTGTTTCAGCATCCCTTCTTGTCACTTCTATTCTGGTCAACCTAGTCAACTTTAGTCATGGTGGTCAACATCAAAGTTACTCACCTTGACATGGTCTTGGATGACATGGTTTTGTTTGACCAAGTTTAGTTTAGGAATTTAGAAATACAGAGGGGTAAAGTGGTGAAGAAAATATTTTTGGTCCAAATGACCATTATCATATGTATGTAAGATTTTTGATTTCCTTGGATTTGATTCTTGATCCAATGATGCAATTGTGTTAGTTTATCATATTGAAGTATTTTAGAAGCAAGGGGGCAAGCAATTATGGCCTTGGTTGAGTATTTGCAATTTTGCATATTGTGTATGTAAGTGAAAAATGGGTTTTTCCCATTTTCTCTAATTCCCCTCAAATTAGGGTTTTGTGATCTTGGTTAGGGTTCATATAACAATAGTTAAGCATGCTAACACTCATCATGGCAATTGCACAAAAGAAATCACTCAAATGCACACAACTATATGTGGCACTATATGCATAGAAAAAGTTTTTGTTTGTTGTAAATTTTGAATAATTGAAGCTCTCTTTTGATTTATTATTGTTGAAACTTGGGATGTTACAGAACCGGAGGAGGATTTCCACGGCATCACCTAGCTCCAAGGACATCTTCTTCAGGCATTCACCATCCCTTCCGCAATCTAATCTACAATAATCAAATTGAAAGGACTCCCAAGGCAGCATTGCCTAGCAATTGGGATATAGATCGTTCTAACAATGCAGGAAAGACGGAGCCCGAAGCTGAAGGTTGGGGAAATAACTCCAAGAGTTGGGACTCGTCGTCGGACAGACTTCTTAACCGCGTCGAGCACAATTCGGAGATGATTCGCAACCTCACATACAGGATTGATGAGCTTCAGGAGCTTATTGAGAAGCTTGTCAGGAATTCATCACCACCATCGCCAAAGGAGTAATTCATCATCGGTATTGGCATCCCCTTGGTTTGTTCCAAGCTTGGGGGAGTGCCGCGGTATCACATCATCACTATCTTTTACCTTTTATTATCAAGTAGTGTCATATCATGAGTAGGGAAGTTATCATATAAGATGTGTTGCGGTATGGAAGTATCTCTCTTTAGTTGGTTATCTATGTATCCCTTGGTGTGAGTTATCGTTATGGAATATTAATGAGAAGTTTTATCATTTACATATTGCACATCTTATTTTAGTTTGCAATCTCTATCATATGATTTACCTTGTTGTTAGTATTGGTATCACTTTGGGAGCATCAAGTAAATCTATTTGGTTTTGGCAAACTTAGCAATGGTCAATAGCAACAACACTTTGAATTTAAGAAGAATAGAGGAATACATGTAGAAGATGTTATCTTTCTTATCAGTTCTTAGCTTAGTATTCTGAAGTTAAAACTATTTGTGCTTACAAGTAAGATGCATGATTGTTTCTATCCCATGTATATTTGTTTGTTTCTCTCAACTCTTATGCTTGCTATTTAACCTTGCTAGCCAAAGACCTGTACTGAGAGGGAATACTTCTCGTGCATCCAAACCTGAACCCAAACCTATGCCATTTGTGTCCACCATATCTACCTACTATGTGGTATTTCCTGCCATTCCAAGTAAATATTTCATGTGCTACCTTTAAACAATTCAAAACTTTATTACTCCTTATTTGTGTCAATGTTTTATAGCTCATGAGGAAGTATGTGGTGTTTTATCTTTCAATCTTGTTAGGGCAACTTTCACCAATGGACTAGTGGCTTCATCCACTTATCCAATAATTTTGCATAAAGAGCTGGCAATGGGATTCCCAGTCCCAAATTAATTAACCAAAATAGACACTCCTCCATGGTATGTGATTGTTGGACGGCACCCGAAGGATTCGGTTAGCCATGGCTTGAGAAAGCAAAGGTGGGGAGGAGTGTCAACATAATAAAACTAAAATAAAAAGGCACTCCTTCATGGTATGAGATTGTTGGCAGGCACCCGAGGATTCGGTTAGCCATGGTTTGTGAAAGAAAGGTTGGAAGGAGTGCCACACAAAAATAAAAATAAATGGGAGCCGCTCTTTGAGAGTTTGTCTGCAAGGGGGTTAGAGTACCCGCTACCAGTCGTTGGACAACAACAAACACCCCTCAAAACTTTACTTTTATGCTCTTTATATGATTTCAAAACTTGAAAAGCTCTAGCACATGATTTAATCCCTGCTTCCCTCTGCGAAGGGCCTGTCTTTTACTTTATGTTGAGTCGGTAAACCTATTTCCCTCCATCTTAAGCAAGCATTTGAGTTGTTGTGATCCAATCATCTATATTGTGATATATTTAGTCATGCCTTTTATTCTTCCTTGTTCAGTACAAGTTTTATCTGAATGAATATAGCTTTGAAAGTTATCCATGATCATTATGATTGAGTATGCAAGATGAGCCACATAAGCTTTAATATGAGAGCGCTGCTCAATAGATAAGTATAATCTGTTAACTGTTCTCTGACCAAGAACAAAGTTTGCCATCACCAATTATGATTTCTTATGCACCTTTATTTGTGATTACCTTATACTTGTTTCAAGTTGAGTTATATGAGGAAGTTGTTCACTATTATGTCTTGTGTGAATTGATATGATGCTTCTAGTCCGTATTTTATTGATCGACTCTTCACTCCATAAACATGTGGTCTTGTTTACTGAGCTCAGTTTCGCTTGGGGACAAGCGAAGTCTAAGCTTGGGGGAGTTGATACGTCCATTTTGCATCACTATTTTATATCATAACTTGCTGTTATTCATTGATATATTTCATATTTAGAGATGATACTTATGTTATTTCATCTATTTTGCATATTTCATGATTATTTGGAGATTGCGCACCGGAGCCAGGATTCTGCTGGAAAAAGCACCGTCAGGACGCAATATTTCGGAAGATCAACTGTGGAAGGAAATTTACCAAAAATCCTATTTTTCTAGATGACGAAGGAAGCCAGAAGGAGGAGCCGAGAAGGCCCAAGGTGGGGCCAGACCACAGGCCGGCGCGGCCCATGGCCTGGCCGCGCCACCTTGTGGTGTGGGGGCCCCACAGCCCCTTTCGCCTCCTTTTCTTCGCGAAACCCTTCGTCCCGAAAACCTAAGCTGCAGAGGAATCCTCATGAAAGGTTACAGCCGCCTCTGCGGGGCGGAGAACACCAGAGAGAAAAGAGCTCTCCGGCGGGCAGAATCCGCCGGAAATTCCCTCCGGGAGGGGGAAATCGACGCCATCGTCACCGTATCGAGCTGGACATCATCTCCATCACCATCATCATCATCATCATCATCATCATCATCACCATCTCCACCGCTGCACCTCGTCATCGCCGTAACGATTTGGGTTAGATCTTGATTGTTTGATAGGGGAAACTCTCCCGGTGTTGATCTCTACTTGTTATTGATGATATTGAGTGAAACCTTGAACCAAGGTTTATGTTCAGATTGTTATTCATCATCATATCACCTCTGATCATGTTCCATATGATGTCTCGTGAGTAGTTCGTTTAGTTCTTGAGGACATGGGTGAAGTCTAAATGTTAGTAGTGAATTATGGTTGAGTAATATTCAATGTTATGATATTTAAGTTGTGGTGTTATTCTTCTAGTGGTGTCATGTGAACGTCGACTACATGATACTTCACCATTTATGGGCCTAGGGGAATACATCTTGTACTCGTTTGCTAATTGCGGGGTTGCCGGAGTGACAGAAACCTAAACCCCCGTTAGTATATCGATGCAGGAGGGATCGCAGGATCTCAGAGTTTAAGGCTGTGGTTAGATTTATCTTAATTACTTTCTTGTAGTTGCGGATGCTTGCAAGGGGTATAATCACAAGTATGTATTAGTCCTAGGAAGGGCGGTGCATTAGCATAGGTTCACCCACACAACACTTATCAAAACAATGAAGATTATTTAGCTACATGAAGCGAAAGCACTAGACTAAATTCCCGTGTGTCCTCAAGAACGTTTGGTCATTATAAGTAAACAAACCGGCTTGTCCTTTGTGCTAAAAAGGATTGGGCCACTCGCTGCAATTATTTCTCTCGCACTTTACTTACTCGTACTTTATTCATCTGTTACATCAAAACCCCCCGAATACTTGTTTGTGAGCATTTACAGTGAATCCTTCATCGAAACTACTTGTCAACACCTTCTGCTCCTCGTTGGGATCGACATTCTTACTTATCGAAGATACTACGATACACCCCCTATACTTGTGGGTCATCACTCACCTTCTCCTGGCGCCGCACGCTGCCGCTCACTGCCAGCAATTCGTCGAACACATCACGGGTCGACGTGAACGCTCCTTCTCCTGGCCGCTGAGCTGCACGCTGACGCTAGCTCGGTTCCAAACACCGCTCTGTGGCTCGGGCACGTCCTCCACGCCCCGCTCGACCAACCGCTTCTCGCCGCCCTCTCTCTCCGACGGTGCACGGACGCGGTGCACAGTGCACCGTGCGCATCCCTTTAAGTAACAGCACCGCACCTCCATCCCTCTCCCCACGCCACCACCTCTCATTTCCCCCACCAGAACACCTCCCAAGCGGAGAGGACCTCAGCTCCTCCCCGTGTCCGTGAGCTCGCCGATCTCTGCCGGGGACGGTGGAGGTTGCGGTCCACGACCGTCGCCATCTCTCCCCTTCTCCCCCCTCACTCGAAGCTCCACCATCCCCTCGTTCTAACGCACCCATTTTCCATCCCTAGGGTTGCTCGTGGACGCCGCCGCGACGAAAAGCATTCTGCCACCGTCAACCGCTGCCGAAAGAATCGTTGTTGTTTCGGCCTTTTCGACCACCACTCGACAGCCCTCGCTCCGCCGCTTCTAGCGCACCAAGTCTCGACATTTTCTTCGCCTCGAGGTGAGCTAGAGAAGCTCCAGACGCCAGTTAGGGTTTTCCCCGACGGTCGGCTGCGTCGCTGGGTAGAAGAGAGAGCAGCGGTTGAATTAGAATCCAACCGTTGCATGCATCCGTGCCCATGGCCCACGCGCCAACCTGGCGTCCACGTCGGCCGGATCGGGCACGCGCAATCCCGTGTCCGCATACGACTGGGCTGCCCAGCGGCTGATCTGAGCCGGAAGCCGTGCCGCCAACCCCAGCCCATTTTCTTTTTCCTGTTTAATCTAGTTCAAATCTACCAAAATATATGTCTGTAGGTTCTGAAATACCATAAATTCCTCGAGTGACCAAATTCGCTGATTCAAATTTCTAGATTCTCACAAATAAAATCTCTACCACAAATAAATGCATGCATGTGATTTAGTGTTGTAAAAATGTGCTGATAAATAGAAACCTAAAATGTTACTGATTGTGTATTTTAATTGGTGTGTGAGAATTAAAGATTCTTTTTGCATGAGGTGAATTTTTTTTTGTAGTAGAAGTAAATAGATTTATTTTGGCACTGGTCCCACATGCAAAAGCTTCCTGGATTTTGTTTGGTTAGCAAAGTAAAATTTGTCCAAAGAGCTCTTCTCTGATTTTTAATTCAAAAACTACACATGCTATTGAAGCAAATCCAAGGGCTACTGGTAGATATATCTATAGGGTAATTTTGTGCCAAAGGAAATATTTTTCAGAGTTGTAGTTAAATTCTAAGAATTTTATTACTCAAACAGTATACCTTTTCAGTATTTGATTTTTATAAAATCATTTACAAATCAGAAAAATGCCAAACCAGTGGGGTTAGTTCACATTTAGTCTTACCTATCCATGGGTATGTTTGGCTGTTGTTTGTGATGCTCTGATACTGGTGTGCCTAGTTGTTTATGTTCTCTGGTTTCTGTTTTGTTTAATTTGTCTAGGTTGATTCAAAATTAATCTTGCAAGTGATTCTTGTGCAAGTGTGTTCTAAATGTTGTTAGCTTTCAGTAGGTATGCTTCATGTATTTTTGTGACTTACAGAAAGATTTAGACCATTTAAATGGTTCTTAAGTCATTTCTGGAATTGTAAAAATCATATCTTTTGTTTTAAAAATCATAAATTAGTGAAACCACTTTCAGTAGCTTGCATTTGTAAACCTTTACATACTGTGATTTTACCAAATTTTTGTGTGCACTATTCTGGAATGGTTTGTTGATTCGGTGTGTGCTTGTTTCTTTTTATTTTGCGACGCTAGATTCGAACGCCGCCGGAGACGAAGGAGGAGGTGACTTTGGGGGATTTGAAGAGGAAGACCAGGGGCACTTTGCTGATCAAGGCAAGCCACCTCTTGATGCATCTCTGATCCTATATATCTTGCTCTTGCATTATTACAAGTTTTATAAAGTGCATGTCTTTTATTTATGTCGGTGGTTAGCGCCACCCGGAGTTTTATTAATCCACCCTTAGGGTGCAGCCCTCACTTGGTACCTACTTATCACACCTCTATTAGTGATATGGTGCTTATCACCTTGTCATCCTTGTCGCCATTTTTCGAAGAAGAATTGGACTATAGGTGGGAGCCCTGGAAAAATGGTTATGAAAATGTTATCCTGAAAAGAAGTTTTTCGAAAACCTTGGAATGGGGAAGCCCTGCCCAAGTGTGGTTTGATTAAATGTTTTGAAGAAGAAAGACTTGCTGGAGGCAAGATGGAAGAAAATTGTTTTCGAAAACCTTTTGTTGACTGAGTACATCACCGGACCTAGCCAGTACAACCACATTACCCTTTAGTGGGACGGGGCGTAGCGTAGTAGTTTGTCTCGCCTTAGTTTGGGTCCTGCAAATGTAAGGGGTAGTCCGAGCATGGACACCTATCGACCGTGGCCTTCCCGACGAACTGGGAACGCCTTTCCGTCTCGGACAGATGGCAGGGGTACAACCTATGAGCTCCCATTGAATAATGCCCCGCAGTTGGTCGCGGCATTCCGGAGGGTCGAGCTGGTCGGGGAATTTGCTACTCCTGGGTAAACGACCCCTCGGACTCTGGTGTTGGGAGGTACAACTCTAGGCGGCATGTCTTGGGCTAAGGCGAGCAGGCGAAAAACTACGATCGGGTACTTGTCGTGGCATATGTTATTATGCGGGGATGATGCCCACACGATGAGTATTCGGATCTTGTGGGGAAAGTGTACAACCTCTGCAGAGTGTAAAATCTATTCGAATAGCCGTGTCCGCGGCAATGGACGTGGGAAAGGAAGTGCTGAGTATCAAAAGGAGTTTTGGTTTATAAAAGTGTTTTTCTCAAAAATGTTTCGGGAAAATGATGCCAGTGGGACTGGTGGAAATGTACCTGAGAGGTACGGTGGAAAGTTGGAAAGTTTTGATGGCCATATGAGATGGCTAGGAAAGAAATTGGGTCACCCTTACCTATTAGTCTGCACACAAAATGGTTACAAAAAGTTTTCAACAAAGATGCAGATATGTCATACTCTCGAGAGGAACCACCTCTCGCTCCTTGTCGCCCTAGTTTAGTGTCTGTTCCTTGCTACTGCCACACTGCATATCCTTTATTTCTCTCTAAGGTGGTTTGCGAGTACATTCAAACGTACTCATTGGCATTGTTGTCCTGGCTATTTACTTGGCCAGACTTTGAAGAGGAGTACTACGAAGAAGAGGAGTACGACGCCGAAGACGCGAACTAGGACGCTCTCCCAGTCAGCCGCCTGTAGGGTAAAGGCCTGACTTGGGTTCCACCGCTGTTTGGAGTCAAATAAATTCCGCTGCTGTTTGTTGAACTTCGGCCTTGATGGCCTATGATGTAAGACTTCCGTATTAATGTTATTTCGGTACTGTAATGGATGATGTAATCTGGTATCAGTTCGGTTATGTATTCACGATGGAATGATCTTGGGATCGTGAAATTGTATGCATAACAGGAGTTCTTGACTGGTAAGTCCGGGGCCCCACAGACTGCTTCTTCCATCTATAAATAAGCGAGAGACATCATATCCCTCGATAACCGCTGGTAATACCATCGCTGAATGTCCTGGCCGTGGAACTTGGGGTGGGTGATCCTCTATACTGAATCCTATTGGTTGACCCGACCAATTGAGGTACTCAGTAGTTGGTGGAGGTGCCATCGCCATGTTCACTGCGAGAAATTAGCTTATGTGACCTATTCGAAGGTCTACCCTTTTGTATTATTGACACTGCTCCTCTTGTATGCGTGAATTCATCATTGGTCTGGAGGCCCCGCAATTTTCAATTGATGCTAGTTTGCACTAGTCATTGCGGGTGGTGGTGGCAGATGTACATGTACTTCGCTCCTTGGTCCTTGCACATATCCTCTCTTTTCTGCTTCCGCATGTGTGCTTTCTATCGCCCTTCGCAAAGCTTGGAAAGTTCGGCAGTCCTTCTGGAGGTGACCTGACTGTCTCCTTCCATCATTGTCGACGTAGAAGTCCATGTGACACGGCCCGTTCAACAAATCTTTGGGTGACACATTGTATGGCCTTGGAAACCTTGGTCGATTGTTTTGTCTGCTGGAACTCGGTGCATCTCTGTGATCACTTTGTTGGTCATTGCTTCTGTGATAATCATCACGATGATTTCCTCCACTGTTTCCTCAGAATCCATCCAATACTTGGTCGGGACCGTCATATTCCGCAAAGTTGTGGAAACTTCGCCTGTTCTGGTTGTTGTTTCTATTGCGATCTTCTTCGCGTGACCTCTGTCGTTTATTGTGAATAGCATCTTGTTGGAGATATGCCCAAGAGGCAATAATAAAATGGTTATTATAATACATCTTTGTGTTTATGATAATGTTTGCATACCATGCTATAATTGTATTAACCGAAACATTGATACATGTGTGTTATGTAAACAACAAGGAGTCCCTAGTAAGCCTCTTGTATAACTAGCTTGTTGATTAATAGATGATTATAGTTTCATGATCATGAACATTGGATGTTATTAATAACAAGGTTATGTCATTATGTGAATGATGTAATGGATACACCCAATTAAGCGTAGCATAAGATCACGTCATTAAGTTCATTTGCTACAAGCTTTTGATACATAGTTACCTAGTCCTTCGACCATGAGATCATATAAATCACTTATACCGGAAGGGTACTTTGATTACATCAAACGCCACTCCGTAAATGGGTGGTTATAAAGGTGGGATTAGGTATTCGGAAAGTATGAGTTGAGGCATATGGATCAACGGTGGGATTTGTCCATCCCGATGACGGATAGATATACTCTGGGCCCTCTCGGTGGAATGTCATCTAATTAGCTTGCAAGCATATGAATGGTTCATAAGAGATGACATATCACGGTACGAGTAAAGAGTACTTGTCGGAGACAGGTTGAACGAGGTATAGAGATACCGATGATCAAACCTCGGACAAGTAAAATATCGCGTGACAAAGGGAATAGGTATCGTGAATGGTTCAATCGATCACTAAGTCATCATTGAATATGTGGGAGCCATTATGGATCTCCAGATCCCGCTATTGGTTATTGGTCGGAGAGAGGTCTCAACCATGTCTACATAGTTCGCGAACCGTAGGCTGACACACTTAAGGTTTGATGTCGTTTAAGTAGATATGGAATATGGAATGGAGTTCGAAGTTTTGTTCGGAGTCTCGGATGGGATCCAGGACATCACGAGGATTTCCGGAACGGTCCGGAGAATAAGATTCATATATAGGAAGTCACTTTCCAAGTTTGGAAATGATCCGGTGCATTTATGGAAGGTTCTAGAAGGTTCTAGAAAAGTCCGGAAGAAATCACTATGGAAGGTGGAGTCCCGGAGGGTGGCCGGCCAAACCCTAAGGGGGAGGAGTCCCAGGTGGGCTCCACCTTGGTGGCCGGCCAACCCCACCTCAAGGAAAGGTGGGAGTCCCACCTTGAGTAGGACTCCCCCCTTGAGTAGGTTTCCCACTTTTGGGAGGTTTTGTTGTTGGGGTCTTATTCGAAGACTTGGACTACAACTCTTGGGGGCTTCCACCTATATAATGAGGGGCATAGGGGAGGGGCCGGCCACACCTTGCCACCCTTGGCCGCAGCCCCTAGTTGGCCGGCGCCCACCCCCTCTCCCCAAACCCTAGCTACCTCTCCTCCACATACAACTCCCGCATAGGCGAAGCCCTGCTGGAGTTCTCCACCACCACCGCCACCACGCCGTCATGCTGCCGGGATTCCGAGGAGGATCTACTACTTCCGCTGCCCGCTGGAACGGGGAGGAGGACATCGTCTTCATCAACACCGTACGTGTGACTGATGTCTACGGGTGCTTCTATTCTTGTAGACAGTGTTGGGCCTCCAAGAGCAGAGGTTTGTAGAACAGCAGCAAGTTTCCCTTAAGTGGATTACCCAAGGTTTATCGAACTCAGGGAGGAAGAGGTCAAAGATATCCCTCTCAAGCAACCCTGCAACCACAAAGCAAGAAGTCTCTTGTGTCCCCAACACACCTAATAGGTGCACTAGTTCGGCGAAGAGATAGTGAAATACAAGTGGTATGAATGAATATGAGCAGTAGTATGGCGCAAAGTGCTTGCTGGCACTGCAGGGTTCGGATGATAACCTGAAGGTGGACTTTTTAGGCATAGATGCACTTGGATGGCGGTCTATGTACTTTGTCGTAATGCCCAATTAAATCTCACTATATTTATCATATCATGTATATGCATTGTTATGCCTTTCTCTATTTGTCAATTGCCCGACTGTAATTTGTTCACCCAACATGCTTTTATCTTATGGGAGAGACACCTCTAGTGAACTGTGGACCCCGGTCCTATTCTTTACATAGCATACAATCTTCTGCAATACTTGTTTGTTTTCTTTGCAAACATCTTCCACTCGATACGTTTAATCCTTTGTTACAGCAAGCCGGTGAGATTGACAACCTCACTGTTTCGTTGGGACAAAGTACTTTGGTTGTGTTGTGCAGGTTCCGCGTTGGCGCCGGAATCCCTGGTGTTGCGCCGCATCACATTTCGCGACCATCAACCTTCAACGTGCTTCTTGGCTCCTACTGGTTCGATTAAACCTTGGTTTCATACTGAGGGAAACTTGCTTCTATACGCATCATACCTTCCTCTTGGGGTTCCCAACGGACGTGTACATCTACGCGTATCAAGCATAAATTTCTGGCTTGCCGGGGAGATCAAGACACGCTGCAAGGGGAGTCTCCACTTCTCAATCTCTTTAATTTGTTTTTGTCTTGCTTTATTTTATTTACTACTTTGTTTGCTGCACTAAATCAAAACACAAAAAAATTAGTTGCTAGTTTTACTTTATTTACTGTCTTGCTCTCTATATCAAAAACACAAAAAAATTAGTTACTTGCATTTACTTTATCTAGTTTGTTTTATTTACCGTTGCTAAAATGAATACCCCTGAAAATACTAAGTTGTGTGACTTCACAAATGCAAATAATAATGATTTCCTATGCACACCTATTGCTCCACCTGCTACTACAGCAGAATTCTTTGAAATTAAACCTGCTTTACTGAACCTGGTTATGAGAGATCAATTTTCTGGTGTTAGTTCTGATGATGCTGCTGCCCATCTCAATAATTTTGTTGAACTTTGTGAAATGCAAAAGTATAAAGATGTAGATGGTGATATTATTAAATTGAAAGTGTTTCCTTTCTCATTAAGAGGAAGAGCTAAAGATTGGTTGCTATCTTTGCCTAAGAATAGTATTGATTCATGGACTAAATGCAAGGATGCTTTTATTGGTAGATATTATCCTCCCGCTAAAATTATATCTTTGAGAAGTAGCATAATGAATTTTAAGCAATTAGATACTGAACATGTTGCTCAAGCATGGGAGAGAATGAAAACTTTGGTAAAGAATTGCCCAACCCATGGACTGACTACTTGGATGATCATCCAAACCTTCTATGCAGGACTAAATTTTTCTTCGCGGAATTTATTGGATTCAGCTGCTGGAGGTACTTTTATGTCCATCACATTGGGGGCGGCTACAAAACTTCTTGATGATATGATGATAAATTACTCTGAATGGCACACGGAAAGAGCTCCACAAGGTAAGAAGGTAAATTCTGTTGAAGAAACCTCTTCCTTGAGTGATAAGATTGATGTGATTATGTCTATGCTTGTGAATGGTAGATCTAATGTAGATCCAAATAATGTTCCTTTAGCTTCATTGGTTGCTCAAGAAGAAAATGTTGATGTGAATTTCATTAAAAATAATAATTTCAACAACAATGCTTATAGGAACAACTATGGTAATACTTATGGTAGATATGAGGAAAGGATGCTAGAAATTGAAAGATCCACTAAAAACTTTATGCAATCACAATATGAGCAAAATCAATTGTTTACTAAAACTATGAATGAACAATCTACCTTGTTGAAGAATATAGGAAATCAACTTGAAAACTTGAATAGGGAGATTTCTGGTCTGCAAACTAAAATTTCAAATGCTGAAACCCGAATCTCATACATGTCCGCATCGCAATCCTCTTTAATTAATAAAATGGCTGCTAAACCTGATGATATTGATAATAAGATTACTACTACAGCAAATGCCATCCAAGTTAGAATTAATGAGAATATAAGATTAATGGCTGAACTGCGTGCTAGGTGGGATAGAGAAGAAAATGAAAAACTAGCTAAAGAGAATAATGTAGCTAAAGTTTGGACTATTACCACCACTAGTAATGCTAATTCTCCACATGTTGCTGCACCTCCTACTATCAATGGTAAAATAATTGGTGTTGGCAATGTTTCTACTCCTAGTGCAAAGCGAACAAAACTGCCTGAAATTGCTAAAACTGCTGAAACTGCTTGTGATAAAACTGCTGAAATTTTTCCAACCTTGGGAACAATGATCCCATTGTTGTAGCTCATAATGATTTAGATTTTGATGATTGCCACATCTCTGAAGTTATAAAGTTCTTACAAAAACTTGCTAAAAGTCCCAATGCTAGTGCTATAAATTTAGCCTTTACAAAACATATTACAAATGCTCTCATAAAAGCTAGAGAAGAGAAACTAAAACTTGAAACTTCTATTCCTAGAAAGTTAGAAGATGGTTGGGAGCCCATCATTAAAATGAAATTCAATGACTTTGAATGTAATGCTTTATGTGATCTTGGTGCAAGTATTTCTGTTATGCCTAAAAAGAAACCTTTGGGGAGGATTGATAATGTGCATATTACGGTTAACAATAACCTTGTCCCCGTTGATTTTGTTGTTTTGGATATCGAATGCAATGCATCTTGTCCTATTGTATTGGGAAGACCTTTTCTTCGAACCGTTGGTGTTGTTATTGATATGAGGGAAGGTAATATTAAATATCAATTTCCTCTCAAGAAAGGTATGGAACACTTCCCTAGAAAGAGAATGAAGTTGCCTTTTGATTCTATTATTAGAACAAGTTATGATGTTGATGCTTCTACTCTCGATGTTACTTGATTTGCACTTTCTGCGCCTAGCTGAAAGGCGTTAAAGAAAAGCGCTTATGGGAGACAACCCATGTTTTTACCTACAGCAATTTTTTGTTTTATTGAGTCTTGGAAGTTGTTTACTACTGTAGCAACCTCTCCTTATCATGTTTTTGTGCCAAGTAAAGTTTCTATGTCAAAGTTGATGTTATATTTGGGATCGCTGCGCAGAAACAGCATTGCTGTCTGTCACGAATCTGGGCACAGTTCTCTGTAGAAAATTCGAAAAAATCTGCCAATTTACGAGCGTGATCCTCAGATATGTACGCAACTTTCATTAGTTTTGAGTTTTTCCATTTGAGCAAGTCTAGTGCCAGCTTTAAATTCGTCTTTACGGACTGTTCTGTTTTTGACAGATTCTGCCTTTTATTTCGCATTGCCTCTTTTGCTATGTTGGATTTATTTCTTTGATCCATTAATGTCCAGTAGCATTATGCAATGTCCAGAAGTGAAAATAATTATGTGTCACCTCTGAATGTGTGAATTATTAATGATGCACTAACCCTCTAATGAGTTTGCTTGAAGTTTGGTGTGAAGGAAGTTTTCAAGGGTCAAGAGAGGAGAATGATATACTATGATCAAGAGGAGTGAAAGCTCTAAGCTTGGGGATGCCCCCGTGGTTCACCCCTGCATACTTTAAGAAGACTCAAGCGTCTAAGCTTGGGGATGCCCAAGGCATCCCCTTCTTCATCGACAACATCATCAGGTTCCTCCCCTGAAACTATATTTTTATTCAATCACATCTTGTGTTCTTTACTTGGAGCGTCGGTTTGTTTTCGTTTTTGTTTTTGTTTGAATAAAATGGATCCTAGCATTCACTTTGTGGGAGAGAGACACGCTCCGCTGTTGCATATGGACACATGTGTCCTTAGGCTTTACTCATAATGTTCATGGCGAAGTTTCTTCTTCGTTAAATTGTTATATGGTTGGAATTGGAAAATGCTACATGTAGTAATTCTAAAATGTCTTGGATAATGTGATACTTGGCAATTGTTGTGCTCATGTTTAAGCTCTTGCATCATATGCTTTGCACCCATTAATGAAGAAATACATAGAGCTTGCTAAAATTTGATTTGCATATTTGGTTTCTCTAAGGTCTAGATAATATCTAGTATTGAGTTTTTGAACAACAAGGAAGACGGTGTAGAGTCTTATAATGTTTACAATATGTCTTTTATGTGAGTTTTGCTGCACCTGTTCATCCTTGAGTTTGCTTCAAACAACCTTGCTAGCCTAAACCTTGTATCGAGAGGGAATACTTCTCATGCATCCAAAATCCTTGAGCCAACCACTATGCCATTTGTGTCCACCATACCTACCTACTACATGGTATTTCTCCGCCATTCCAAAGTAAATTGCTTGAGTGCTACCTTTAAAATTCCATCATTCACCTTTGCAATATATAGCTCATGGGACAAAATAGCCTTAAAAACTATCGTAGTATTGAATATGTACTTATGCACTTTATATTTTATTAAGTTGCTTGTTGTGCGATAACCATGTTTCTGGGGAACGCCATCAACTATTGTTGAATATCATGTGAGTTGCTATGCATGTCCGTCTTGTCTGAAGGATCTATCATTTTAATGGTTGGAGCATGCAAAATTGTTAGAGAAGAACATTGGGCCGCTAACTAAAGCCATGAACCATGGTTGAAGTTTCAGTTTTGGACATATATCCTCAATCTCATATGAGAATAATAATTGTTGCTACATGCTTATGCATTTAAGAGGAGTCCATTATCTGTTGTCCATGTTGTCCCGGTATGGATGTCTAAGTTGAGAATAATCAAAAGCGAGAAATCCAAAATGCGAGCATTCTCCTTAGACCTTTGTACAGGCGGCATGGAGGTACCCCTTTGTGACACTTGGTTGAAACATGGCATGCGAAGATCCGGTAGTCCAAGCTAAGTAGGATGAGGTGCGGACACTATTAGTACACTATGCATGAGACTTGCAACTTGTAAGATATAATTTTCATAACTCATATGCTTTATTACTACCGTTGACAAAATTGTTTCATGTTTTCAAAATAAAAGCTCTAGCACAAATACAGCAATCGATGCTTTCCTCTTTGAAGGACCATTCTTTTACTTTTATTGTTGAGTCAGTTTACCTATCTCCTTCCACCTTAAGAAGCAAACACTTGTGTGAACTGTGCATTGATTCCTACATACTTGCATATTGCACTTGTTATATTACTTTATGTTGACAATATCCATGAGATATACATGTTATAAGTTGAAAGCAACCGCTGAAACTTAATCTTCCTATGTGTTGCTTCAACACCTTTACTTTGATTTATTGCTTTATGAGTTAACTCTTATGCAAGACTTATTGATGCTTGTCTTGAAGTACTATTCATGAAAAGTCTTTGCTTTATGATTCAGTTGTTTACTCATGTCATTACCTTTGTTTTGATCGCTGCATTCATTACATATGTTTACAAATAGTATGATCAATATTATGATGGCATGTCACTTCAGAAATTATCTTTGTTATCGTTTTACCTGCTCGGGACGAGCAGAACTAAGCTTGGGGATGCTGATACGTCTCCAACGTATCGATAATTTCTTATGTTCCATGCTACTTTATTGATGATACCTACATGTTTTATGCACATTATATGTCATATTTATGCATTTTCTGGAACTAACCTATTAACAAGATGCCGAAGAGCCGGTTGTTTTTCTGCTGTTTTTGGTTTCAGAAATCCTAGTAAAGAAATATTCTCGGAATTGGACGAAACTTTCGCCCAGGGTCCTATTTTTGCACGAAGCTTCCAGAGACCGAAGAGATAACGAAGTGGGGCCACGAGGCAGCCAGGGGAGGCCGCGGCCCAAGCCCTGGCCGCGCCGACCTACCCCCTGGGCCCCTCGTGTGGCCCCCGCGTTGACCCTCCGCCTACTTAAAGCCTCCGTCGCGAAACCCCCAGTACCGAGAGCCACGATACGGAAAACCTTCCGAGACGCCGCGCCGAATCCCATCTCGGGGGATTCAGGAGATCGCCTCCGGCACCCTGCCGGAGAGGGATTCATCCCGGAGGACTCTACACCGCCATGGTCGCCTCCGGAGTGATGAGTGAGTAGTTCACCCTGGACCATGGGTCCATAGCAGTAGCTAGATGGTCGTCTTCTCCTTGTTGTGCTTCATTGTTGGATCTTGTGAGCTGCCTAACATGATCAAGATCATCTATCTGTAATACTATATGTTGTGTTTGTCGGGATCCGATGGATAGAGAGTACTATGATTATGGTGATTATCAATCTATTGTTTATGTGTTGTTTATGATCTTGCATGCTCTCCGTTATTAGTAGAGGCTCTGGCCAAGTTTTTGCTCTTAACTCCAAGAGGGGTATTTATGCTCGATAGTGGGTTCATGCCTTCATTGAATCTGGGATCGTGACAGTAGGTTCTAAGGTTGTGATGTGATGTTGCCACTAGGGATAAAACATTGATGCTATGTCTAAGGATGTAGTTGTTGATTACATTACGCACCATACTTAATGCAATTGTCTGTTGCTTAGCAACTTAATACTGAATGGGGTTCGGATGATAACCTGAAGGTGGACTTTTTAGGCATAGATGCAGTTGGATGGCGGTCTATGTACTTTGTCGTAATGCCCAATTAAATCTCACTATATTTATCATATCATGTATATGCATTGTTATGCCTTTCTCTATTTGTCAATTGCCCGACTGTAATTTGTTCACCCAACATGCTTTTATCTTATGGGAGAGACACCTCTAGTGAACTGTGGACCCCGGTCCTATTCTTTACATAGCATACAATCTTCTGCAATACTTGTTTACTGTTTTATTTGCAAACATCTTCCACTCGATACGTTTAATCCTTTGTTACAGCAAGCCGGTGAGATTGACAACCTCACTGTTTCGTTGGGACAAAGTACTTTGTTGTGTTGTGCAGGTTCCGCGTTGGCGCCGGAATCCCTGGTGTTGCGCCGCATCACATTTCGCGACCATCAACCTTCAACGTGCTTCTTGGCTCCTACTGGTTCGATTAAACCTTGGTTTCATACTGAGGGAAACTTGCTTCTATACGCATCATACCTTCCTCTTGGGGTTCCCAACGGACGTGTACATCTACGCGTATCAACTATCATAGCAACAGTTAACTTCATAATCTACAAGAGATCACAATCATAACCTACGCCAAGTACTACACGATGCACACACTGTCACCATTACACCGTGCAGGAGGAATAAACTACTTTAATAACATCACTAGAGTAGCACACAGATAAATTGTGATACAAAACACATTGCAATCATAAAGAGATATAAATAAGCACTTCACTATGCCATTCATAACAGTGAATAAGTATTCTGTGAAATATAGCCTAAGAGACCCACACGGTGCACACACTGTCACCTTTACACACGTGGGACAAGGAGTCTCCGGAGATCACATAAGTAAAATCCACTTGACTAGCATAATGACATCTAGATTACAAGCATCATCATATGAATCTCAATCATGTAAGGCAGCTCATGAGATTATTGTATTGAAGTACATAGGAGAGAGATGAACCACATAGCTACCGGTACAGCCCGAGCCTCGATGGAGAACTACTCCCTCCTCATGGGAGACAGCAGCGTTGATGAAGATGGCGGTGGTGTCGATGGAGGAGCCTTCCGGGGGCACTTCCCCATCCCGGCGGCGTGCCGGAACAGAGACTCTGTCCCCCAGATCTTGGCTTCGCGATGGCGGCGGCTCTGGAACTTTTCTTGTATCATGGCTTTTTCATACTGGGGTTTTCGCAACGAAGGCTTTAAGTAGGCGGAAGGGCAACGCGGGGGGCCACACGAGGGCCCCACACACCAGGGCCGCGCGCCAGAGACCAGGCGCCGCCCTGTTGTGGCGGCGCCTCGTGGCCCCACTTCCTTTCCCCTCCTTCTGAAGCTTCGTGCAAAAATAGGACCCCAGATTTCGTCCAATTCCGAATATTTCCTTACTAGGATTTCTAAAACCAAAAACAGCAGAAAACATGAACTGGCCCTTCGGCATCTCGTCAATAGGTTAGTTCCGGAAAATGCATAAATATGACATATAATGTGTATAAAACATGTAGGTATCATCAATAAAGTAGCATGGAACATAAGAAATTATAGATACGTTTGAGACGTATCAAGCATCCCCAAGCTTAGTTTCTGCTCGTCCGAGCAGGTAAACGATAACAAAGATAATTTCTGGAGTGACATGCCATCATAACCTTGATCATACTATTGTAAGCATATGTAATGAATGCAGCGATCAAAACAATGGTAATGACATGAGTAAACAAATGAATCATAAAGCAAATACTTTTCATGAATAGTACTTCAAGACAAGCATCAATAAGTCTTGCATAAGAGTTAACTCATAAAGCAATAAATCAAAGTAAAGGTATTGAAGCAACACAAAGGAAGATTAAGTTTCAGCGGTTGCTTTCAACTTATAACATGTATATCTCATGGATATTGTCAATGTAAAGTAATATAACAAGTGCAATATGCAAGTATGTAGGAATCAATGCACAGTTCACACAAGTGTTTGCTTCTTGAGGTAGAGAGAAATAGGTGAACTGACTCAACATAAAAGTAAAAGAAAGGCCCTTCGCAGAGGGAAGCATTGATTGCTATATTTGTGCTAGAGCTTTTATTTTGAAAACAAGAAACAATTTTGTCAACGGTAGTAATAAAGCATATGTGTTATGTAAATTATATCTTACAAGTTGCAAGCCTCATGCATAGTGTACTAATAGTGCCCGCACCTTGTCCTAATTAGCTTGGGTTAACACGGATTATCATTGCATAACATATGTTTCAACCAAGTGTCACAAAGGGGTACCTCTATGCCGCCTGTACAAGGGTCTAAGGAGAAAGTTCGCATTGGATTTCTCGCTTTTGATCATTCTTCAACTTAGACACCCATACCGGGACAACATAGACAACAGATAATGGACTCCTCTTTTAATGCTTAAGCATTCAACAACAGTTAATATTCTCATAAGAGATTGAGGTTTTATGTCCAAACTGAAACTTCCACCATGATTCATGGCTTTAGTTAGCGGCCCAATGTTCTTCTCTAACAGTATGCATACTCAAACCATTTGATTGTGAAAACCGCCCTTACTTCAGACAAGACGAACATGCATAGCAACTCACATGATATTCAACAAAGGTAAAAGTTGATGGCGTCCCCAGAAACATGGTTACCGCACAACAAACAACTTAATAAGAGATAAAGTGCATAAGTACATATTCAATACCACAATAGTTTTTAAGCTATTTGTCCCATGAGCTATATATTGTAAAGGTAAAGGATAGAAATTTTAAAGGTAGCACTCAAGCAATTTACTTTGGAATGGCGGAGAAATACCATGTAGTAGGTAGGGTGGACACAAATGGCATAGTGGTTGGCTCAAGGATTTTGGATGCATGAGAAGTATTCCCTCTCGATACAAGGTTTAGGCTAGCAAGGTTATTTGAAACAAACACAAGGATGAACCGGTGCAGCAAAACTCACATAAAAGACATATTGTAAACATTATAAGACTCTACACCGTCTTCCTTGTTGTTCAAAACTCAATACTAGAAATTATCTAGACCTTAGAGAGACCAATTATGCAAACCAAATTTTAGCAAGCTCTATGCATTTCTTCATTAATAGGTGCAAAGTATATGATGCAAGAGCTTAAACATGAGCACAAAAATTGCCAAGTATCACATTATTCAGGACATCTTACCAATTACTACATGTAGCATTTCCCGTTTCCAACCATATAACAATTAACGAAGCAGTTTCAACCTTCGCCATGAAAATTAAAAGCTAAGAACACATGTTTTCATGAACCAGCCGTGTCTCTCTCCCAAACAATCATTTATTCAAACAAAAACAAAAACAAAAACATACAGACGCTCCAAGTAAAGTACATAAGATGTGATGGAATAAAAATATAGTTTCAAGAGAAGAAACCTGATAAGTTGTCGATGAAGAAGGGGATGCCTTGGGCATCCCCAAGCTTAGATGCTTGAGTCCTCTTGAAATATGCAGGGATGAACCACGGGGCATCCCCAAGCTTAGACTTTTCACTCTTCTTGATCATAGTATATCATCCTCCTCTCTTGACCCTTGAAAACTTCTTCCACACCAAACTTTAAGCAAACTCATTAGAGGGTTAGTGCACAATCAAAAATTCACATGTTCAGAGGTGACACAATCATTCTTAACACTTCTGGACATTGCACAAAACTTCTGAAAGTTAATGGAACAAAGAAACTCATTCAACTTAACAAAAGCGGCAATGCGAAATAAAAGGCAGAATCTGTCAAAAACAGAACAGTCCGTAAAGACGAACCTGGAAGGGGCACTTAACTTGCTCAAACGGAAAAACTCAAAACTAATGAAAGTTGCGTACATATCTGAGGATCACACACGTAAATTTGCAGATTTTTTTGATTTTTTTACAGAGACTTCTGCGCGAATTCGTGACAGACAGCAATGATGTTTCTGCGCAGCAATCCAAATCTAGCATCAACTTTACCATAGAGACTTTACTTGGCACAAAAACATGATAAGAAGAGGTTGCTACAGTAGTAAACAACTTACAAGACTCAAATATAAAACAAAAGTGCTGTAGTAAAATAAACACATGGGTTATCTCCCAAGAAGTTCTTTCTTTATAGCCATTAAGATGGGCTCAGTAATTTCAATGATACTCTCGCAAGAAATAAAAGTTGAAGCAAAAGAGAGCATCAAGAAGCAAATTCAAAACACATTTAAGCCTAACATGCTTCCTATGAAAAGGAATCTTGTACACAAATAAATTCATGAGGAGCAAAGTGACAAGCATAGGAAGATAAAACAGTGTAGCTTCAAAAATTTCAGCACATAGAGAGGTGTTTTAGTAACATGAAAATTTCTACAACCATATTTTCCTCTCTCATAATAATTTTCAGAGGCATCATGAACAAACTCAACAATATAAGTATCACATAAAGCATTCTTATTCACATGCATAAAAGTATCATTACTCTCCACATAAGCATAATCAATTTTATTAGATGTAGTGGGAGCAAATTCAACAAAGTAGCTATCATTATTATTCTCATCAAGTGTAGGAGGCATAGTATAATCATAATCAAATTTACTCTCCATAGTAGGCGGCACCAAAAGACCACTATCATTATCATCATAAATAGGAGGCAAAGTATCATCAAAGAAAATTTTCTCCTCAATGCTTGGGGGACTAAAAATATCATGCTCATCAAAGCCAGCTTCCCCAAGCTTAGAATTTTCCATATCATTAGCAACAATGGTGTTCAAAGCGTTCATACTAATATCATTGCTACTAGCATGCAAATAAGATTCCATAGGTTTTTTAATTTTCGCATTAAACCATTCATGTCTTGACTCAGGAAATAGAATAAAAAGCTCACAGATGTTTTCCATTATGCCTTACTAGTGTAAACAAGAAACAAAAAGATGCAATTGCAGGATCTAAAGGAAATAGCTTCGAGCACACACACAATGGCGCCAGAAAAGTACTTTACCTGGGACCGAAGTATGAGAGCCTTTTACCTTTCCTCCCCGGCAACGGCGCCAGAAAAGTGCTTGATGTCTACGGGTGCTTCTATTCTTGTAGACAGTGTTGGGCCTCCAAGAGCAGAGGTTTGTAGAACAGCAGCAAGTTTCCCTTAAGTGGATTACCCAAGGTTTATCGAACTCGGGGAGGAAGAGGTCAAAGATATCCCTCTCAAGCAACCCTGCAACCACAAAGCAAGAAGTCTCTTGTGTCCCCAACACACCTAATAGGTGCACTAGTTCGGCGAAGAGATAGTGAAATACAAGTGGTATGAATGAATATGAGCAGTAGTACGGCGCCAGAAAAGTGCTTGCTGGCGTGCAGTTGATGGTAGTAATATTGTAGGAAGTAAACATGCAGTAGAACAGTAAACAAGCAGCGATTTCAGTATTTAGGAACAAGGCCTAGGGATCATACTTTCACTAGTGGACACTCTCAACATTGATCACATAACAGAATAAATAGATAGATGCTAGACTCTACACCCTCTTGTTGGATGATGAACACCACTAATGTGTAGGATTACACGAACCCTCAATGCCGGAGTTAACAAGCTCCACAATATTCAATGTTCATATTTAAATAACCTTAGAGTGCATAACAGATCAACATAACCAAACCAAGTACTAACATAGCATGCACACTGTCACCATCACACTATGAAGGAGGAATAGATCACATCAATACTATCATAGCAATAGTTAACTTCATAATCTACAAGAGATCACAATCATAGCCTACGCCAAGTACTACACGATGCACACACTGTCACCATTACACCGTGCAGGAGGAATAAACTACTTTAATAACATCACTAGAGTAGCACACAGATAAATTGTGATACAAAACACATTGCAATCATAAAGAGATATAAATAAGCACTTCACTATGCCATTCATAACAGTGAATAAGTATTCTGTGAAATATAGCCTAAGAGACCCACACGGTGCACACACTGTCACCTTTACACACGTGGGACAAGGAGTCTCCGGAGATCACATAAGTAAAATCCACTTGACTAGCATAATGACATCTAGATTACAAGCATCATCATATGAATCTCAATCATGTAAGGCAGCTCATGAGATTATTGTATTGAAGTACATAGGAGAGAGATGAACCACATAGCTACCGGTACAGCCCCGAGCCTCGATGGAGAACTACTCCCTCCTCATGGGAGACAGCAGCGGTGATGAAGATGGCGGTGGTGTCGATGGAGGAGCCTTCCGGGGGCACTTCCCCGTCCCGGCGGCGTGCCGAACAGAGACTCCTGTCCCCGATCTTGCCTTCGCGATGGCGGCGGCTCGGAACTTTTCTCGTATCGTGGCTTTTTCGTATCGGGCGACGAAGGCTTTAAGTAGGCGGAAGGGAACGCGGGGGCCACACGAGGGCCCCACACAACAGGCCGCGCGGCCAAGACCTAGGCCGCGCCGCCCTGTTGTGGCGGCTCGTGGCCCCACTTCCTTTCCCCTCGGTCTTCTGGAAGCTTCGTGCAAAAATAGGACCCTGGGCGTTGATTTCGTCCAATTCCGAGAATATTTCCTTACTAGGATTTCTGAAACCAAAAACAGCAGAAAACAGGAACTGCCCCTTCGGCATCTCGTCAATAGGTTAGTTCCGGAAAACGCATAAATATGACATATAATGTGTATAAAACATGTAGGTATCATCAAATAAGTAGCATGGAACATAAGAAATTATAGATACGTTTGAGACGTTGACCGAGTACGGAGGTGCTGCCCGATTGTGGCACCGTCAAGTTCTTCTACGCGCTTTTGCAAGCGGTCAAGATCTTCTACGCGCTTTTGCAAGCGGCAAGTGATCGACTACATCCACCACGAGATCTAATCTCGTTAGGCTTTGGAAATCTTCGAGGGTTAGTCTCATGATCTTCTCGTTGCTACCGTCTACTAGATTAGATCTTGGCTTGTGTTTTCGTTCTTGCGGTAGGAAAATTTTTGTTTTCTATGCTACGAATCCCATCAGTGGTATCAGAGCCATGTCTATGCATAGATTGGTTGCACGAGTAGAACACAATGGTTTTGTGGGCGTTGATGCTTTGTTGTCTTTAGTTCGTGTACTTTGCATCTTGCGGCATGGTGGGATGAAGCGGCTCGGGCTAACTTTACATGACCGCGTTCATGAGACTTGCTCCACGTTCGACATGCAACTTGTATTGCATAAGTGGCTTTGCGGGTGTCTGTCTCTCCCACCATAGTGAAGATCCAATTTACTCTTTCTATTGACAACATTAGTATCACCGTTGTGGTTCATGTTTGTAGGTAGATTGGATCATACTCGAAAACCCTAAACCACGTAAAATATGCAAACCAAATTAGAGGCGTCTAACTTGTTTTTGCAGGGTTTGGTGATGTGATATGTCCATGATGTTATGATGAATATGTATGAGATTATCATTATTGTATTGTGGCAACCGGCAGGAGCCTTATGGTTGTCTTTATATTTCATGTTGTAGTATTATTTCAAAGTAGTTGTAATAGTTGCTACACACGGTGAACAACCATGAAGACGGCGCCATGGACCTTGACGCTACGCCGACGATGATGGAGATCATGCCCGTTGATGATGGAGATCATGTCCGTGCTTTGGAGATGAAGATCAAAGGCACAAAGACTAAAGGGCCATATCATATCACATATGAATTGCATGTGATGTTAATCCTTTATGCATCTTATTTTGCTTAGATCGCGACGGTAGCATTATAAGATGATCCCTCACATTAATATCAAGATAATAAAGTGTTCTCCCCTCGTATGCACCGTTGCTACAGTTCGTCGTTTTGAAGCATCTCGTGATGATCGGATGTGATAGATTCTACGTTCACATACAACGGGTGTAAGCCATGTTTACACACGCGGAATACTTGGGTTTGCTTGACGAGCCTAGCATGTACAGACATGGCCTCGGGACAACGGAAACCGAAAGGTTGAACACGAGTCATATGGATGATATGATCAACATGTTGATGTTCACCATTGAAGCTACATCATCTCACGTGATGATCGGTTTTGGTGTAGTGGATGTGGATCGTGTACCACTTAACAACTATGAGGGATGTTGTATTAAGTGGGAGTTCATTAGTAATTAGATTAAAACATGAACTAATTATCATAAACATAGTCTGAGTAGTATTTTGAATTAATTTTGTAGTATTGGCATCCGTTTTTCTACCATGCGCTAGTCTTATAATTGAGATAGAAATACTGTTAAAATCTGACAAGAAACTTTACGGACTGGTACCGTATTGTTAAAGAATCAAGAAATGATTAAGTCCTATTGCAAACTTTTAGTAAACCTCACATTGTTGATTCAAAGAGCTATGGTTTCAATTAGTACCTAAAGTTATCTTGTCTCCGTGAAACTTGAAGTTCAAATTTGTTTGAAAAGTAAGGAGCTGAAAATTTAGTTTTCAGAAATAATCAAGGTATGAGATATATGTGATATCTAAGACCTTATTGCAAGATGATAGAATATAATTTGGTGAGACTACATAAACTCATAAGTTTTATGGGAATGTACGAAGGTTGAAGACGCAAGGCGTCCCAATCCTCCAACTATTGGGGCACTAACGATATTCGCATATCCATGAAGTGATCGTCCTTAGTATGCACCGTTGCTAAGACTCGTCGTTTCGAAGCATCACGTGATGATCGGGTGTTATAGATTCTACATGTGCATACAACGGGTGCAAGCCAGATTTGCACATGCGAATACTAGGTTAAACTTTACGAGCCTAGCATGTACAGACATGGTCTCGGAAAGTCGTCATGATATATGGATAAAATTATGAGTGAAATTGTTCATCATATTACAAAGTTACTAATAGTGAAATCTGGAACACTTGTCATATGATGATCAACTTCAAAGTAAGAACCTCAAGGTTATTGGTATTTGACCAACAAACCTAGAAGTTAATGATGTTGAAGTGTTTTTCTGAATAATGAGGAAAGCTAAAAGAGAAACTACAAAAGATATTTTGGCAAAAAGAAAAGAAAAGACTAGAAAGTCTAGCTCAGGTGTATATAAATGATATACATGTTATGGTTGTATTCCTAGTTTGGTCACACAATGAAATTCTTGGGTATTTGTACCATATTGGTTGGTATGAAGTGTCATACAAAACAACGCAATACAAGAATACAATGGCCTAAGTGACTGACAAGGAATATGATAGGAATGCACGTCTGGAACAAAAATAAAGTGTTATTATGTTCGTCGTTGGTATTCTATCTAGCCCTTCATATTTATAATAAAGAACTTAATAATTTTTATTTTGCTCTGGTCAAATGAAAACAATGAGTTGTTCAAATTATGACATTACTCCATGTACGATGGATAAGTTATTATAAATCTTAATGGTGAAACACACATACATAATACTGACGCTAAAATGTCATAAGGCAAATGATTTGAATTCCACTTATTTGTGGAACCGCCATTTAGGTCATGTTAGAAAGGAATGCATGAAGGAACTCCATGCAAATGGATTTTTGGAGTCATTTGATTTTTGAATCGTTTGGCGCTTGCAAATATTTTCTAAAGAGAATGACTGAAATACCGTTCATAGGCCAAGAGTTGAACGGGCAACTAACTTAGTGGAAACATACATAATGATATATGTGGTTCACTGGGCATAGTTGTGTGCGGGAGATTCTTCTACTTCATGAAAACTTCCAACAATGAATTGAGTATATATATGTGGATATATTCGATAAGGAAGAAGTTTGAAACATTTGAATGGATTCAAATAAATTTCAGCATGAAGTGGAAATCATCGTAATAGAAAAGTCAAATATCTATGATTGGATCATGGTAGAAATATTTGAATTACGAGTTTTAGCGAACATCTAAGAGAGTTATGAAGTTGTTCTACAACTCACGTTTCTTGGAGTATCATGATGATGATGGAGTATCCGAGAGATGTATCCAAACCTTGTTGGGTCAATGATGAGATAAAATATTGATGCCATTATATTTTTGTGGATTATGCTTTAGAGACTACCGCTTTTACACTGAATAGAGCATCATCATGATCCGTTGAAATGACACCATACGAGTTATGGCATGGGTATGAACCCTAATAGTCTTTTCTTAAATTTTGGTATGCATAGCATAAGTAAATAAGTTTACAACCAAAATCGGATGAATATCTTTGTTGGTTATCCCAGAGAATTAATTGGGAATTCTTTCCACTATGGAGACAAAGACAAAAGTGTTTGTCGATGTTTCTTACTTATTTCCAAGAAATTGTTTCTAGCGAAGTATTTGAGTGGGAGGACAATAGAACTTGATAAGGTTTATGAATTTGAGCATAATGATCAGAGTAGCGCAGCATCGGAATTGGTTCCGGAAGCGGCCACGACGATCATGGCTCCCATGACTACAAAGTGTTTTAGTCATGGAGATCGAAGTACATATTGAACCTTGTAGGTATGGTTTACTTTGTGATCAAATAAATGATTTGTGGACAAAGGATTGTTTTTGAACAATGATAAACCAACTACAAACAAAGAAGTTATGATGGGCCCTGACTCCGTTAAAATGGCTATACGCCATGAAATCCAAGATAGATGAATACTTTTTGAAAGTAAATGGATCTATAAAATTGATGGACTTGGATATAATATCCTTGAAGAAGCTCGACTTGTCGAAAAGTTGTTTACGACAAAGTTCAAAGAGTTGACTACGATAAGATTAGATCTTCCGTAGCAATGCTTATAGTCTATGTGGATTATTCTAGTAATCGCTACATATTTCTTTTATGAGATATGCTAGTAGGATGGCAAAATACATTACTTAACAGAAGTGTGTATTAAAGGTGTATACAAGATACAACCAAGAGTTTTGCTAGTCCGTAGAATACTAGATAGGTATACGAACTTCAATTGGATGAAGTGAGTATCACGGAGTTGGAATCTTCACCAGATGAAATAGTCAAAGAGTTTTTGATTTCATTAGAAACGATGAAGATGCTTGCATTTGCAAGAAATTAAGTGGGAGCGCTGAGACATATTTGTAATACTTTATGTAGCTGACATATCGTTAATTATAAATAGTGTAACTATATAATTGATTAAAAGGTTTCATTGAGAATTAACTTCAACGAAAGGATATGGACTAAAACATATTTAGTGTCAAGATCTATGAAGATAGATTGAAACACATAATAAGTTTAAGTCAAAGTACATAGAATGGATATTGAAGTAGTTCAATATAGAAATATTAAGAAGGTGTTCTTTTCATGTGAAGGTTTAACAAGACTTGAGTGTATTTGACACTCGATGAGTAAAAACACATGAGTGATTTTAGATCACGAATAATATGTACAAAATCAGATGTCCTGTGCTCTAAAAGGTTAGGAGCATATACCAGAATGATTCATGTGATGATCATTGGACAAACAGTAAGAATATCCCTGTGTGCTTTAGAAGAACCAAGGATATATATATAGTTTTATATGGGGTAATGACAAACAAATCGCTGTAAGGTGTTGCACCGATATTTGTTTGGTCACATATAAGAATTAATTTCAAATCTCAATTAGGCTAAGTGTTATTAAAAAGGTAGCATAATGATAGATTTAGAAGAGTTCTAAATATTGTGACGGATTCTACAATAGAAGGCAGAGTATGTCATTGTTTTGACAATGATTGAGGATGTTTAGGTCGAGGAGTTCTTTGAGAATTTGGTGTAGTTCCGATAGTGTCGAACTTTGAAGCTATATTGTGTGTGACAATATTAGTGACATATTTCAGACCGCGGAATTAAGGTTCCACCAGAAGACCAAACATATTTAATGCCGACTCATTTGGAAAATGAGTGATGCGTTGAGACGCAAAAGAATTGCAAAATACATACGTTTCTGAGCACCGTAGACTAAAACCTCTCCCGTAAGCAAAACATGATAAAGCACCGGAAGGCCAAGGTGTTATATCTTTACAAATGTAAACTAGATTATTGACTCTAGTGCAAGTGGGAGACTGTTGGAGATATGCCCAAGAGGCAATAATAAAATGGTTATTATAATATATCTTTGTGTTTATGATAATGTTTGCATACCATGCTATAATTGTATTAACCGAAACATTGATACATGTGTGTTATGTAAACAACAAGGAGTCCCTAGTAAGCCTCTTGTATAACTAGCTTGTTGATTAATAGATGATTATAGTTTCATGATCATGAACATTGGATGTTATTAATAACAAGGTTATGTCATTATGTGAATGATGTAATGGACACACCCAATTAAGCGTAGTATAAGATCACGTCATTAAGTTCATTTGCTATAAGCTTTCGACATAGTTACCTAGTCCTTCGACCATGAGATCATATAAATCACTTATACCGGAAGGGTACTTTGATTACATCAAACGCATCACTGCGTAAATGGGTGGTTATAAAGGTGGGATTAGGTATTCGGAAAGTATGAGTTGAGGCATATGGATCAACGTGGGATTCGTCCATCCCGATGACGGATAGATATACTCTGGGCCCTCTCGGTGGAATGTCATCTAATTAGCTTGCAAGGATATGAATGGTTCATAAGAGATGACATATCACGGTACGAGTAAAGAGTACTTGTCAGAGACGAGGTTGAACAAGGTATAGAGATACCGATGATCAAACCTCGGACAAGTAAAATATCTCGTGACAAAGTGAATAGGTATCGTATGTGAATGGTTCAATCGATCACTAAGTCATCGTTGAATATGTGGGCCATTATGGATCTCCAGGATCCCGCTATTGGTTATTGGTCGGAGAGAGGTCTCAACCATGTCTACATAGTTCGTGAACCGTAGGTGACACACTTAAGGTTTGATGTCGTTTAAGTAGATATGGAATATGGAATGGAGTTCGAAGTTTTGGAGTCTCGGATGGGATCCGGACATCACGAGGAGTTCCGGAATGGTCGGAGAATAAGATTCATATAGGAAGTCACTTTCCAAGTTTGGAAATGATCCGGTGCATTTATGGAAGGTTCTGGAAGGTTCTAGAAAAGTCCGAAGAAATCACTATGGAAGGTGAGTCCCGGAGGGACTCCACTAGCATGGCCGGCCAACCCCAAGGTGAGGAGTCCCGGTGGGCTCCACCTTGGTGGCCGGCCAACCCACCTCAAGGAAAGGTGGGAGTCCCACCTTGAGTAGGGCTCCCCCTTGAGTGGGTTTCCCACTTTTGGGAGGTTTTGTTGTTGGGGTCTTATTCGAAGACTTGGACTACAACTCTTGGGGGCTTCCACCTATATAATGAGGGGCATAGGGGAGGGGCCGGCCACCTTGCCACCCTTGGCCGCAGCCCCTAGTTGGCCGGCGCCCAAACCCCCTCTCCCCAAACCCTAGCTACCTCTCCTCCACATACAACTCCCGCAGCGCATAGGCGAAGCCCTGCCGGAGTTCTCCACCACCACCGCCACCACGCCGTCGTGCCTTCGGGATTCCGGGAGGATCTCTACTTCTTCGTTGGCCCACTGAACGGGGAGGAGGACGTCGTCTTCATCAACACCGTACGTGTGACCGAGTACGGAGGTGCTGCCCGATTGTGGCACCGTCAAGTTCTTCTACGCGCTTTTGCAACCGGTCAAGATCTTCTACGCGCTTTTGCAAGCGGCAAGTGATCGACTACATCCACCACGAGATCTAATCTCGTTAGGCTTTGGAAATCTTCGAGGGTTAGTCTCATGATCTTCTCGTTGCTACCGTCTACTAGATTAGATCTTGGCTTGTGTTTTCGTTCTTGCGGTAGGAAATTTTTTGCTTTCTATGCTACGAATCCCATCACATCTTCTCCGTCCGCCCACCGATTCGCTATTTCCATGAGTTCTGCTAATGTTCGCGGGTTATATCTCCCCAATTCTTCGATTAGGTCTCCTTCGTATTCCTGCGATAAGCGCGTCGATTGCCCTTTCATCAGACACATGCTCAGCCGAGTTTTTTATGATACTCCACCACTGGATATACGTTCTCATTGATTCATCCGACTTCTGCTTGCAAGTCCTTAGCTGCTCTATTGATGCTAGTTTTTTTGCAAGTAGAACGGAAATTCTTCACGAACAGGTCCTCGAAGGTTTCCCAGCTATCTATGGACCCCTCTGGCAACTTCCTCATCCAGGATCTTGCGGATCCACTGAGGTGGACCTGAATACTTTGCATAGCTGTTGCTCTTGTGCCGCCCATCAATTTTACTGTCTCTAGGTAGTCAACCAACCAATTCTCCGGATCTTGAAGTCCGTCGAATTTTTATAATTGTCTAGCTTGAAGCTAGTGGGCACTCGAGTTTTGCGAACCCTTCGGGTAAAGCAAGGGAGTCCGCACAAGTCCTCATCGCTATCTTCTCGTTGTATGGCGACTTTCGCGGGTCTGCTTTTCTTGGCCTCTTTCTCGCGTGCTCTGTCAACTCGAGCTTGAGCTACCGTATTCCCCACGTCGCCTCATTGGAGCGTCTCGTGTTGTTGCCAGTATGTCGAGGACTATTTTGCCTTGGGCTGTTCCAGCGTGAAGCACTTTTGGATTGTTGTGCTATTTCTCTTCCGCTATTGCAGCATTCCATAACACCGACTCCTGCCATAGCCATCTGGTACAATGATGATCGAGGATCTCCTTGAGGTGCCCTGATGCCATTAGGAATGCGTGTGTCGCCATGTATCCTGCCTCTATGTTTTCGGGATGATGTGCCTCTCGTGTCTATTGACATGAAGGACATGTCGAGTTTTGAATCAGGTTCTCCTGCGCCTTTGCTCTTGCGGTCGATTGTCTGCTGAGTTTCTGTGTTTATCAAGAACGCCTTGCCGATGCAGCTTTTCTTGCTTTATTTTCGGTTTTCTTCACGCCCTTGAGTTTGTGGCCAGATTTCATCGTCTGTGGTTTACTCTGAGTTTGGCCTCTACAGCCGTTGGCCCTGCGAGATCTATCATCTGATGCGTTCCTTCTTTACGACTGTCGATCGTTGTAGTTTTTCATTGGCTCACGTCAGTCCAATTTATATGGATATGCTTGTAGCACTTGTAGATCGAAGCTTGTGTAGTCATCGCTATCTCCGCGTCCAGTGGCCATCTGACATAGTCTTTAGATCCTAAATCTGTTTATTTGCTTCGCTACTTCTGCAATCCTTCTTTGCTACGTCATCCTCGCTGATCTACAATGTGAGATCACGGGACCACATGTTGGGTCGATCGTCGAGATCAGCCTTGGCAGCCTCTTCATAGACTGCCACATTGGATTACACCGCTCTGGTAGATTAGGTTGAAGTACCTCATGTGCTACTAGCGGTAGATTGTTGCTGAGATTTTCAAGGCTTCTAGCGGTAGGCTTGATGTCCGAAGATAGACTGGTCGAAGCTTGAACTAACCTAGTTGTTGATATGTCATGGTGAAGTCGACGCGAGTGAGTCCATGTCACCTCTGAACAGTCGCGATAGGTGCGGTTCAGGCGAGTAGGCTCGCCAAACTGTCGAGTCGCCTTGATTGGGCGTCCAGAATCGTGGATCTGACGAAACTTCCTCGCTCAAACCGCCCCGAAAAATGGTGCCACGAGACGACGCAATCCGCACGAGGCGCGAGTCTGCTGACTTTCCCAGATCAATCCATCTACTCCAGGGCATATGCATGCAAACGGGTGGGAGGGTGAGGAGGAAATCAAAATCGGCGAGATCAGGTTGGACTCGTTTACCTCCGTCCATCGCGTTGCTTGTGTTGACGATGATGTTGAAGATGCCATCGAGATCAGAACCTTGCAGCCTCCAATTCCCATAGACGGTGCCAATTGACGAGGGATTAACTCGCCAATGCCTACGTATTGTAGAATTAGGGTTTCGTAAGAAGTAGAAGGCAAGTAAAACTCGAAGGTTCAGCCGAACAAAGGTGCTCAACTCAGCATTACGGTGGCTAGGATTACAATGGTTTCGATCCCTTCTGTCTCCCTCGGCTTCCCCTTTATATAGGAGGCGAAGCCGAGGCTTTTCCGCGTCGTACAAGCAAACTATCGGACCGCATTGGGTTTTCCTATATTGATACAAGTTTCGTATTACAGTTATTTTCAACCCGAAAGCCTTCAACCTTCTGGGACTTCCAAGCAGAGTCCATATGCTTCATGCTTCCCTGTAGATCAGGATTTTGGCGGGATCGCTGGAATCCTCATGGTACCGGTTTTGGGGCGTCACATGCAATCCTCGCGGATAGGTGATTCCTCGCAACTCCTTTGCGTTTTGTACCCATGTACCACTACACCGCGAGTAGGAAAAATAAACTATCTAGTAGTGCGCTGCAGACAGAGGCATGTTCCGAAGTAGTACAAGCAACGGTTGATTGGGGGACGAGAAGAATCCATTTGGAATTTGTTTCTATGCTTTTAGCTAAAACGCTTGAGTCTCGTATGGATTAACAGAAGGCATTCTCTTTGTGTGATATTCATACTTTTCTTTAGCTCAATTTTATTCAGGTTTTTGTGTCGCATGTGAACCGCAAATGTAATAGTGTAGCACATACTTTAGATACATTTTGTGCTGTCAGCAGGGAGGTACGGCTGTTATGGATAGATGATCAGCAGGGGAGGTGTGGCTGTTATGGATAGATGAAGTGCTAGACTTTGTAAATGATTTAATGCCTAACGACTAGCGAGTCTGCTGAGCTGGTTTATGTAATTGAGTGTTCCACGTTATCAAAAGGAAAAAAATTGAAACCAGGAATTCTTTTACTCCCTACTTAAGATTTGAATCCTAGTTTCAAAAATAAAGATTTGAATCCTTCAAATTTCAAAAAATCCTCTGCATCAAATATGCCCGGGACAAAGTTGACCTTGGCACGGGAAAATCGAGTCTGCTTCGTTAGTAAAGAAATCCACACATTATATATAGACTAGTTGAATGCCCGTGCGTTGCTACGGTCTTTTAAATTTACGTATAAATATAAAATTTACATGCATTAAAAAAATATCCACATAATATTATTAAAATAGTGTTTGGTTAACATTTAATTTAAGAAAAAGACAAAATTTGACATCATATGCATAAGCAATAATCTATCAATTATATCTTACTGACTGAGATTTCGCTTTGCTTATATCGTAGAGGCGTCTAACTGCCCTTGTGATGTACAAAAATATTCGTTCCATAGTTAGGCATGTTATTATGTTTAATATCGGTCATGTCACTCGCTCGTGCCGTCGCAAGCCAACATGTCGATGCTGGTGGTGGTGCAGAACTCCTACTCGCGCATGGCTGCAGCGGTGATGAAAGCTTGGTATTTTGCTTTGAAGGAGCGATCTGGCTTCGAGAACGTAGCAAAAAAGAAAAAAACGCATGTAAGGAGTATAAAAGAATATCTTTCACGAGTAAAGATTGTAAGTTGCTACCATTATAAACATTACATTAAATATGAAATCACTGATCTATAGAGAATGGCAGACGTCATCTTACCTGACGAATGAGTCTTTAACATGCTTTATCTACCTAGGTTCAAGGGTTACAAGTTTCTCAATTCCAACTTGACTGACTGGTGCAAGAAGCATAATCCATAATGTGATAGTAAATAATCCTCTTTCAACAACAAAGTGATATACAAATAAAGAGATCTTTCAGGGACAAAAACGTGAAGAAAACCAAACAGAGAGTAATATAACCATGAGTCAAGTTAATGCATTGTTTGCGAGTGACCTTCAAATGTACACCCCTTAAAAATGGCAAAGGAAGCTTTTGTTTCAGAAAGTGGCACCAGAGATAATATTCTCATTGTTGTGTCTTAATATCCTTCATATAAGTCCACGTATCACTCCGAAAAATATATAATAGAATCTGCTGGCGTTGTGTCAAGTGTATATGTACTAAGTTCTGATATTTGCTAAACAAACATACTTTGTCAGGAAAACTAAACCATCTGTCATGCCACAGGATGTTGCCATTTTTAGGTAAGACGTCTCGCGATCTGGTATTGTTGGACTAACAAAAAATTAAGCTATAAAACAAAAAAAACGGCTCCACCAAATCTAAATGGTCTCCCATAGCCCAACACAGGAATACCAAAGAAAGCATCCATCAGGAAATCACAACATCAATCAGTTGATTCGGTTCACTGTTGGACAAAGTCTCAGAAACTATACCAATTCAACCTAAAAGACAAAAAAAATTCAATATTGACATCTGCGATAGAAGATGTAAAAATAAATTATTGTATGACACTACAATATAACCACAACACAGTGTAAAGAAGAGCTAGATTTTCTTAAAAATCATTTATAAGTTTCATAAATATCCACAGACTAAAACAAGTATTATGTGTTTGAAAAGTTATATTTGAAAATAACCATTCTAATAAAAGGAAAATATTACCCGGTCTAACATGCAATAATATCTTGAATCATTCTAAACACAAGCTTACCATGTAGAATATACTTATAAAAAACTTGCTCTACCTATATATCATAAATGACACCATTGATAGTGCAAAAACCTGACATGTCACATGTGGCCAACAGTCTCTAGGCAATGTGCTTGCTAAGATAGGTCATCCCATGAAAGCGTCAAGGTTGTACAAGTAGTGGAGAATGCAAGTCCTGCAGATTGAGATAATGTTAAAAGAACTAAAAGAAAATAATCATAAGGAATATAACTCTAGTCAGTCCAACTGAATATTTAATTGGAGCGATGGAAAAAGTGACTGGTATCAAAACCTCAAGGTTCACACTTTTTACTCTTGGCAGCAAAAAGAAAAGATAGAACACCTTGCTGCAAAATATCAACATAGTGCTCCAAAATTTTCCAAAGGATAAGCATAGCAGGGGCAAAATTCCAATCTTAAGGTAGACGAATTTAATTTGCATGTAAGTTGGATCGGCCAACAAATAGAAGGATCAAGGAACATGCTCACTAACCTTGTTAAAGTTTCAGTGCAAAAGTTAGGTGATTAATTATCTTGTTTCTTGTTGTTGGCTCTACAATGAAGAAATCACCAAGGTCCGCCCCAAAACAAGTTCAGTCCTGATATTTGAGCTGCAGCCAAACATAACCCCCAATGAGTAATCAAGAAGCTAGATATAAGCATATATTGCAAGAAACAAATAGTGAGGGATATATTGCAAGAAACAAGTAGTGAGGGAGTTAGAATCTTGGCTATGTGGTGAACAGAAACACCCGGTATAAAAGTCTTAACAAATCATAGGCCAACAAACTCAGGCAATGGCCACCCCACACATTCAGGCCCGTATGTCCCTCCCCCACACCTGTAGACTGTGGCCTCGAACAGCCTCAGGACACCGTGTGCATTAGCGGCACCGCACCATTCTACCAGTGAGAGAAAATATAAGAGAGGATGCCAACCGGCCTGATAACGACAACTGCAACACCCTTCTTGTCAACCTCTGCAGATTTAGCAAAGTTTCGAAATTGTAATTGCTTTACCTAGGGCTACGAACAAACAAACATATGATTTACTGCTCCATATCAGGTACAGATTTAAGGCTACATACGTATATACATGAATTGCTCATTATCTTCCCAGTTCTAAGCTAAAAAGTAGTATGTACTACTACTACTACTACTACTACTACTACTACTAAAATCACCATGTAAAAATGTTTTATTAAGAAATCCATTAAAAAATGTTATGATATTATGTTTCAATTGGTGCGCTAAGTCTAATATGAATATACAAATTCAGAAGGTAACAAAAGAGTAGACAAGCTAAACACACAACAGTTAGCTAGTTTAATCATCCAAGTACAAGAAGTCAGTGCCCAAAGAAAATTATGTTAACACATCTATGCAAGTAAACAGATACAAATAACTGATGCTATTAAGTAGTAATCGTAAATGCAGTTCATATATAGTTCTAAAGAAAATGCATAACTGATGCTAGTAAGTACTAATCAGAAATGCAGTACAAAGTTTTGAAAAAAGGCATGGATTTTGGCATTGCACCATTATCATGTATCGTGAAGAGCTCTTCGCCTATCCTACAATGGAATCAAGATGACCATTCCGACGGCAAGGCGATCACCGCAAGGTCGACGATGTTTTCGGTTGGGTCATCCATGTCCAGGAATGGCAGGCCACTGCCAGAAATATGAGTCTCCAGTGGCATCTTCAACTCTGACGACCAGAAGTGGCGCCGCCAAAGGACGAACGCTCAGATGCTCATGATTAGCCCGTGGTACCGTGCCTATGTGTAGCGATCTAGCCTCTAGAAGGCGGAGAACGGTGCACTCCCCTTCTTGGCGCACGTCGTCACCACCGCCGGCGCCACATGCAGGATGTGTTCAAGCGACGATTCTTGGACACGACGTCTAACTTGCTGTATGGCGGCGATCTAGGATGCCTGGCCATCGGCCTCCCGAGATGAGAGGGTGTGCGGTATTTGGAGAGAGGCCGGTCGAGCATCGATTATTCGGAAGAAAATTGTAGTATAAACGGATCGAGAAGAAGGAGGAAAGAAAAATCAGATACTATTTGGCAAGTATGATATTTGGTGCGATCGATCCTTAATTCGCTAATGAGAAAATAGGGAATGAGAAAGAATATAAATCACATACTATTTGGGAAGTGCTATTTGATTTGATACAATCCTCAATTAACGCTAATGAGAGAAGAGATGGGGCCTCCCTGACGTGAAAAGCAATCAAACGGTGAGAGGAGATGTTGGTGCGCTCCTGAGATGATTGTGCGGGAATAGGGAAGGTATCTTCTCATACCATAGTCCATATGAGCCTAATTGGTGATACCATGTTTACCATGAATGCAGACTTGCTATAAAAAGAATCGGACGAAGCGGAGACCGTAAGATTAGATTGGATAGACAAGATGCTTCCAATGACGACCATCAAATGCGTTGAGTGTCAAACGACCAACTCCAATTTAATAGTAAAGATTAACGCTAATGAGAGAAGAGATGGGGCCTCCCTACGTGAAAAGCAATCAAATGGTGAGAGGATATGTTGGTGCGCTCGTGACGATGATTGTGTGGGAATAGGGAAGGTATCTTCTCATACCATAGTCCATATGAGCCTAATTGGTGATACCATGTTTACCATGAATGCAGACTTGCTATAAAAAGAATCGGACGAGCGGACCCTAAGATTAGATTGGATGGACATGATGCTTCCAATGACGACCACTAAATGCAGAGGCGTTATAACCCCGATGTGTTGTTTTTGTCGGAGACACGCTTAGATGATTATCCGGCTGAATGCTTAAGAAGAAGGCTCAAGATGGATTTCAAAATAGTTAACTCGGTGATAATAGGAGTGGTGGTGTCATTTTGTTCTAGAAGAAAGAGGTGATTATACAATGGATCTTCTGCACCTAAGTATATTGATGTCAAGATTTTAGAAAGCCTTGGGAAAATTTGGAGACTTACGAATTTACGGTGAACCACGGTGGGAGGACAAATATAAACCTGGGACAAATAAGGGATTTAAAAGGCTATCATGATCTTCCTTGGCTAATCTTCGGTGATTTCATTGAAATTCTTTACTCGCACGAGAAGGACGGGGTAATCCACGGCCACTAAATTATATGGCTTTGAGATGTCCTTATTGATTGCGGCCTTGAGAATCTTGGGTTCTCGGAAGATTTTACATGGAAGAGAGGACGGATTAGGAAAGGCTAGACCGGGCGGTGGCATCGATGCTTGGAACGTTATGCACCCCGAGCAATGGTACAACATTTGGATTACGTGAAGTCCGACCACGACCAATTATGGTAGATCTGAATACAGGTCATTCCTAGGAGGCATAAGGTGCGTCGGTTCGAGGCGAAGTGGTTGAGAGAAAGTGGATTCAATGACGTGGTCCAGGAGGCTTGGTCAGCAGCGTCAAATGCATGACGTAGGTGGTGTGCTGGGCAAACACTACTAGAAAAACAGACCTGTGAGCCCCATAGTCGAAGGTAAAGGAACCGCGACTAATGGTACCTTTAGTCGCGGTTCGGGAGGCGAACCGCGACCAAAGGCCTGGGCCCAGGGCGCTCGGTGGCCAGCCGTTGCACGTGGGGGGCTTTAGCCGCGGTTGGCCAGGCCAACCGCGACTAAAGGTGCCCGAAGGCCTTTAGTCGCGGTTGGCTTGGCCAGGCGGCCGCCCCCCCTATATATACCCACCCAGCAGCCAACACTTAGCCATTTGGTGCCATTTTCTTCACAAGCTTCACAAGTGGGTGTTAGGTTTGCTTTTGGTTCCTCTTATGCACATAAGGTGTTTGATGAAATGCCCCAAGAGCATGAAACAAACATGATATGAAGTGTTGGAGCCACACTTGAGCTTTCTCATTTATTTTTTCCTCCTCGATCGCGGTTAGCAACTTGAACCTTTGATGTGTCGTTGATAAAATGTGCATGTGTGTGTAGTTCATTGTTTAATTTATATTGTTTGTAGCTAGTTAGTTTAACAAATGCATGATGGTTAATTATATATTTTATATTATAATAATGCAGATGAATCGACAATGGATGTACGGTAACCGACTCTCCGGCGAGTTCAGTACGGGTTTGAATGATTTCCTCGTAGTGGCTAATGCGAACAAGCAGGGGGGTTTTGTTATCTGTCCATGTGTTAAATGTAAGAATCAGAAGGGTTACTCTTCCTCAAGAGATGTTCAGCTGCACCTGCTTCGGCACGGTTTCATGCCAAGCTATAATTGTTGGACCAAGCATGGAGAAAGAGGGGTTATAATGGAAGAAGATGAAGAAGGGGATGATTTCATCGATGAAAGCTATCTTGCTCATTTCGGTGATACTTTCATGGAGGATGCTGAAGGTGAAGGGGAAGGTGAAGGGGAAGGTGAAGAAGAGGCACGTGATGATCCCGTTGATGATCTTGGTCGGACCATTGCTGATGCACGGAGACGCTGCGAAACTGAAAAAGAGAGGGAGAATTTGGATCGCATGTTAGAGGATCACAGGAAGGCGCTGTACCCCGGATGCGATGATGGTCTGAAAAAGCTGGGCTGCACACTGGATTTGCTGAAATGGAAGGCACAGGCAGGTGTAGCTGACTCGGCATTTGAAGACTTGCTGAAAATGTTGAAGAATATGTTTCCAAAGAATAACGAGTTGCCCGCCAGTACGTACGAAGCAAAGAAGGTTGTCTGCCCTCTAGGTTTAGAGGTTCTGAAGATACATGCATGCATCAACGACTGCATCCTCTACCGCAGTGAATACGAGAATTTGAATGAATGCCCGGTATGCACTGCATTGCGTTATAAGATCAGAGGCGATGACCCTGGTGACGATGTTGAGGGCCAGAAACCCAGGAAGAAGGTTCCCGCCAAGGTGATGTGGTATGCTCCTATAATACCACGGTTGAAACGTCTGTTCAGGAACAAAGAGCATGCCAAGTTGTTGCGATGGCACAAAGAGGACCGTAAGTCGGACGGGGAGTTGAGACACCCCGCAGATGGAACGCAATGGAGAAAGATCGACAGAGAGTTCAAAGATTTTGCAGCTGACGCAAGGAACATAAGATTTGGTCTAAGTACGGATGGCATGAATCCTTTTGGCGAGCAGAGCTCCAGCCATAGCACCTGGCCCGTGACTCTATGCATCTACAACCTTCCTCCTTGGTTGTGCATGAAGCGGAAGTTCATTATGATGCCAGTGCTCATCCAAGGTCCGAAGCAACCCGGCAACGACATCGATGTGTACCTAAGGCCATTAGTTGATGAGCTTTTACAGCTGTGGGGCAGACCTGGTGTCCGTGTGTGGGATGAGCACAAAGAAGAGGAATTTGACCTACGAGCGTTGCTTTTCGTAACCATCAACGATTGGCCTGCTCTTAGTAACCTTTCGGGACTGTCAAATAAGGGATACAATGCATGCACGCACTGCTTACATGAGACTCAAAGTGTACATTTGCCAAATTGTAAGAAGAACGTGTACCTTGGGCATCGTCGATTTCTTCCGAAAGGTCATCCAGTAAGAAAGAAAGGCAAGCATTACAACGGCAAGGCAGATCACCGGCCGAAGCCTGCGGAACACACTGGTGCTGAGGTATTTGATATGGTCAAGGATTTGAAAGTCATCTTTGGAAAGGGTCCTGGCGGACAATCAGTTCCGAAGGGAGCTGACGGGCACGTAGCCATGTGGAAGAAGAAATCTATATTCTGGGAGCTAGAATATTGGAAAGTCCTAGAAGTCCGCTCTGCAATCGACGTGATGCACGTTACGAAGAATATTTGCGTGAACATCCTAAGCTTCTTGGGCGTGTATGGGAAGTCAAATGATACAAAGGAAGCACGGCAGGACCAGCAAAGTTTGAAAGACCCTGATGACCTGTATCCGGAACGGTTTCAAGGTCGTGCCAGCTACGCTCTGACCAAAGAAGAGAAGGTCATCTTTTTTGAATGCCTGAGCAGTATGAAGGTCCCGTCTGGATTCTCGTCCAATATAAAGGGAATAATAAACATGGCGGAGAAAAAGTTCCAAAACCTGAAGTCTCACGACTGCCACGTGATTATGACGCAATTGCTTCCGATTGCTTTGAGGGGGCTCCTGCCGGAAAATGTTCGAGTAGCCATTGTGAAGCTATGTGCATTCCTCAATGCAATCTCTCAGAAGGTAATCAATCCAGAAGTTCTACCACGGTTACAGAACGATGTGGTCCAATGTCTTGTCAGTTTCGAGTTGGTGTTCCCGCCATCCTTCTTCAATATTATGACGCACCTCCTGGTTCACCTAGTCGATGAGATTTCCATTCTCGGTCCTGTATTTCTACACAATATGTTCCCCTTCGAGAGGTTCATGGGAGTATTAAAGAAATATGTTCGTAACCGTGCTAGGCCAGAAGGAAGCATCGCCAAGGGCTATGGAAATGAGGAGGTAATTGAGTTTTGTGTTGACTTTGTTCCTGACCTTAAGCCGATTGGTCTTCCTCAATCGCGGCACGAGGGGAGACTAAGTGGAAAAGGCACGATCGGAAGGAAATCAACGATATGTATGGACGGCCATTCTCTGACTGAAGCACACCACACAGTTCTGACCAATTCCAGCTTGGTGGCTCCGTACTTTGAGAAACACAAGAATATTTTACGCTCGGACAACCCGGGGAAGCCTGAATCCTGGATTAGGAAGGCCCACATGGAGACTTTCGGCAGTTGGTTGAGAAAACATTTAATGAGTGACAATAAGGTTGTAGATCAGCTGTACATGTTGGCCAAGACACCATCTTCGACTATAACGACTTTCCAAGGGTACGAGATAAATGGGAATACATTTTACATGATCGCCCAAGATAAAAAGAGCACCAACCAAAACAGTGGTGTCCGCTTTGATGCAGCAACCGAGAATGGGCAAAAGGTCACATATTATGGTTACATAGAGGAGATATGGGAACTTGACTATGGACCCTCCTTTAGGGTCCCTTTGTTCCGGTGCAAATGGTTCAAGCTAACAGGAGGTGGGGTAAAGGTGGACCAGCAATACGGAATGACAATGGTGGATTTCAACAATCTTGGTTACCTTGACGAACCATTCGTCCTAGCGAAAGATGTCGCTCAGGTTTTCTATGTGAAGGACATGAGTAGCAAACCGAGGAAACGGAAAGATAAGAAAACGATCAGTACATCATGCGATGATCCAAAGCGCCACATTGTTCTTTCAGGGAAAAGAAACATCGTGGGAGTGGAGGACAAGACAGACATGTCAGAAGATTATAATATGTTTGCTGAAATTCCGCCCTTCAAAGTGAACACCGACCCAAGCATTAAGTTAAATGATGAGGATGCTCCATGGATACGGCACAATCGTAAGCAAGCAGGGACACAAGGGAAGAAATGATGTGTAATAATTTATTATTGTACCAAACTTTGTTGAATGAATCATGTGAATTATATTACCCGTGATGTGTTTGGTGTCCATTTTCGAATGATTCAATTGACTCGAGATAGCACTGATGATACATGAAATTTGGAGTGACTAAGTCATACTCCTGCATACATGAAATTTGGAGTGACTAAGTCATACTCCTGCATACAGGAAATTTGGAGTGATTTAGTCATACTCCTGCCTAGGCGTATAATATGCATACTCGTAGTCTTCATAGCCGCCGCCGTTGTACTGGTAGTCGTCGCCTTCTAAGTTGCCGGCGTCGTCGTCGCTGCTGTCGTCGCTGTCGTCGGGCGGCGCTCGTGGCTCGAACTGAGGGTAGCGCAGGCGGGGCATATCGCCGGCCGTGATGTAGTCCATGACGCTCTGCAGAGTCCGGCCGTACCACCATAGCCGACGGCCGGCCTCGTGGAAGTTTCCAGGAGGCAGACCGTCCTCCTCATACCTGGCGAGCGCCCTCTCACGCCGATTGATGAAGAAGGCGTCCCAAGTATGCTGGTTATCGGGAGAAGCAGGAGAAGAAAGCCTTGGAGGAGGCCGAGAAAAAATTAGAAAGGGGGAAACAAGTTGCCCAGCTCGGGGAACAAAGTAAACAGTCGATCCCCCCGCTCATAGTGAAAGCCGCAGGTCCGGAGGACGAAGCCCCTGATGTCATAGCAGCTGCGGCAGCACAGGGATTGACTGTAGCGAAAGCCAAAGAACAAGCGGCAGACTTAGGTCTGACTCTTCGTGTAGCATTAGGCCTTGATGACGTGGCAATGAAGGACGTAGTATTTGGATATGTGAAGGATGGTCCTCTCGTCGAGCCTGCGCAGGAAGAGGATCTACCTCGACAAATGAAAGGTCTGCTAAATTGGTACAAGGGTTACATAAAACTTAAAAACGCCAGAGACTATATTTATGCGGATGTTAGACCTGAGCATCACTTCAAACATTACTCTATAACAATTCAACGGAATGAATTGTTCCAGCTGTTCAATCTGCGCGAGCTCGACAAATCTATCATCAGTTGCTATGTTCTGTAAGTGATTTATTAATTTCTACCCCATCTCGTTCATTGCCACTATATATATATATATTATTGTCCTAACTATCTTGTTGTGTACGCTATTATGCAGATTGAAGAAGCGGGAAATGCGAATAAGGCTCATCCATGATGTTGGGTTCATTGACCCACACATCGTTAATTCATATACGTTAGAACACCACCCCAGGGACGTGGAGGCAGACCTGTGGCGGTTTCTTACAAACCAGGAACTCAAAAGTGATATTCTATTTCCTTACCATTTTGGGTGAGTGTTTCTGTCTTGAGCACATTCTCTTTTGTTTACTCCATGCATGGTATGTGGCTAATCGATGAGTTATGCATGACTGTGCGTGTATCGTGTCCACAGGTTCCACTGGATTCTGCTAGTAATTCAAATTCATAACTCCACAGTTCTCGTCCACGACTCTCTGAATATGGATTCGGCGCTTTGGGGCGACATGAGAAAAATGATGCAAAAGTAATTATTTTCATTCATTTGCGCTCTATATCGATCGGCCTATTTAGTTCATCATTTCCTAATATCAAAAGTAATTATTAATAACTCTCTTGTTCATTTAATTTTCTTTGCCTCGTAGGGTTTGGAGACGGTTCGTAGATCAAAAGGTCGGTGAATTTAAAAAAGAGCTGCAATTTAAAAGGGCAAAGACTGCGACTGGGGATATTCAGCCACCGGGGACCAATCTATGTGGATACTATGTTTGTGAGAGGATCCGGAGATACACCACTGAGCGGGAGCCGTCTGAGAACAACCTCAAGAGGATTAACCTCCGGGCGACGCTTAGTCCAGAAGCTCGCTTCCGACCAATTCAAGAGGAACTAGCTGGATGGTTGGCGAACCAAGTCATCGATCCTAGAGGAGAACACTATGTAGAGGACGTAGAACTTTATATGCACTTATAAATTATGTATGGAAACTTGTTCAAAATTGTATATGTGGTCGTCCGATATTGAATATATATTATTGTATATTCCTCTTGAATTCTTTTTGGTTCTAATGTCAAATTTGTTTGAAATTGTACATTCACATGCATGTATACCGTAGAATATGTGAAACTCCTTCAAAATTAAAATAAAACACAAAAGAAATAAAACAATACAACTTAAAAAGTAACCAGGTTAGGGGGACCAGGTTAGGGGGGGCTAAAACCCTAAACCTGCGGCGGCCTTTAGTCGCGGTTGGCGAGCAAACCGCGACTAAAGGTCCTCACCCTGGCGCTACCGCCGCACGTGGACGGGCCTTTAGTCGTGGTTCGTAAGGAACCGCGACTAAAGGTGGGACCTTTAGTCGCGAATAATAGGTCGCGGTTGCGCGACCGCGACTAATGGCAGTTGCGCACCGCGATCGAAGGCCATTTTTCCACCAGTGAAACTAGGACATCTGCATGAGGCTTTACATGCCTGGGACGAGCAAGTCCTGAAAAAACCAAATAAACGGCTGAAAAAAGCTCAACGTGAATTGGAGAAGGCAATGAGTGGACCCATATCTGATGAAAGTGAGACTATTGCAAAAGAAAAGGCGGCGCTTATCGAACTGCTACTGGAATAGGAAGAGGTACACTGGTTGCAGCGCTCCCGCGAACTGGCTACAGTATGGTGACAGAAATTCTGCGTTTTTTCACAGCTTTGTGATGTCTACGTTCCCTCCTTTCCTGTAGACAGTGTTGGGCCTCCAAGTGCAGAGGTTTGTAGAACAGCAGAAGTTTTCCCTTAAGTGGATCACCCAAGGTTTATCGAACTCAGGAGGAAGAGGTCAAAGATATCCCTCTCATGCAACCCTGCAACCACAAAGCAAGAAGTCTCTTGTGTCCCCAACACACCTAATAGGTGCACTAGTTCGGCGAAGAGATAGTGAAATACAAGTGGTATGAATGAATATGAGCAGTAGTACGGCGCCAGAAAATAGCTTAATGGCGTGCAGTTGATGGTAGTAATATTGCGGGAAGTAAACATGCAGTAGTAACGCAGCAGTAGTAATTCAGTAAAACAGTAACACAAGCGATAGCAGTATTTAGGAACAAGGCCTAGGGATTACACTTTCACTAGTGGACACTCTCAACATTGATCACATAACAGAATAGATAAATGCATACTCTACACTTTTGTTGGATGATGAACACATTGCGTAGGATTACACGAACCCTCAATGCCGGAGTTAACAAGCTCCACAATAATGCTCATGTTTAAGTAACCTTAAGTGTAAGATAGATCAAAACGACTAAACCAAGTACTAGCATAGCATGCACACTGTCACCTTCATGCATATGTAGGAGGAATAGATCACATCAATATTATCATAGCAATAGTTAACTTCGCAATCTCCAAGAGATCATGATCATAGCATAAACCAAGTACTAACACGGTGCACGCACTGTCACCTTTGCACACATGCAGGAGGAATAAAACTACTTTAATAACACATCACTAGAGTAGCACATAGATAGTAGTGATACAAAACTCATATGAATCTCAATCATGTAAGGCAGCTCATGAGATCATTGTATTGAAGTACATAGGAGAGAGATCAACCACATAGCTACCGGTACAGCCCCGAGCCTCGATGGAGAACTACTCCCTCCTCATGGGAGCAGCAGCGGTGATGAAGATGGCGGTGGAGATGGCAGCGGTGTCGATGGAGAAGCCTTCCGGGGCACTTCCCCGCTCCGGCAGGGTGCCGGAACAGAGACTCCTGTCCCCCAGATCTTGGCGTCGCGATGACGGCGGCTCGGAACTTTTCGTATCGTGGCTTCCTCCGTAAGGGTTTCGATGCAGGGGCTTTATATAGGCGAAGAGGCGGCGTCAGAAGGTCGAAGAGGCGGCCAGGGGGTAAGGCGGCGCGGGCCAACCCTAGGCCGCGCCGGCCACCCTCCTGGTGGGCCTGTGGCCCCCCTCTGGTCCTTCCCGGGTGTTCTGGAAGCTTCGTGGAAAAATAGGAACCTGGCGTTGATTTCGTCCAATTCCGAGAATATTTCGTTACTAGGATTTCTGAAACCAAAAACAGCGGAACCGGCACTTCGGCATCTTGTTAATAGGTTAGTTCCGAAAATGCATAAATATGACATATAATGTGTATAAAACATGTAGGTATCATCAATAAAGTAGCATGGAACATAAGAAATTATCGATACGTTGGAGACGTATCAGCATCCCCAAGCTTAGTTCTGCTCGTCCCGAGCAGGTAAAACGATAACAAAGATAATTTCTTAAGTGACATGCCATCATAACCTTGATCATACTATTTGTAAGCATATGTAATGAATGCAGCGATCAAAACAATGGTAATGACATGAGTAAACAACTGAATCATAAAGCAAAGACTTTTCATGAATAGTACTTCAAGACAAGCATCAATAAGTCTTGCATAAAAGTTAACTCATAAAGCAATAATTCAAAGTAGAGGTATTGAAGCAACACAATGGAAGATTAAGTTTCAGCGGTTGCTTTCAACTTGTAACATGTATATCTCATGGATAATTGTCAACATAGAGTAATATGACAAGTGCAATATGCAAGTATGTAGGAATCAATGCACAGTTCACACAAGTGTTTGCTTCTTAAGGTGGAAGGAGATAGGTAAACTGACTCAACAATAAAAGTAAAAGAAAGGTCCTTCAAAGAGGAAAGCATCGATTGCTGTATTTGTGCTAGAGCTTTTATTTTGAAAACATGAAACAATTTTGTCAACGGTAGTAATAAAGCATATGAGTTATGAAAATTATATCTTACAAGTTGCAAGCCTCATGCATTGTATACTAATAGTGCCCGCACCTCGTCCTACTTAGCTTGGACTACCGGATCTTCGCATGCCATGTTTCAACCAAGTGTCACAAAGGGGTACCTCCATGCCGCCTGTACAAAGGTCCAAGGAGAATGCTCGCATTTCGGATTTCTCGCTTTGATTATTCTCAACTTAGACATCCATACCGGGACAACATGGACAACAGATAATGGACTCCTCTTAAATGCATAAGCATGTAGCAAAGTTATTATTCTCATATGAGATTGAGGATATATGTCCAAAACTGAAACTTCCACCATGGTTCATGGCTTTAGTTAGCGGCCCAATGTTCTTCTCTAACAATTTTGCATGCTCCAACCACTAAAATGATAGACCTTCAGACAAGACGGACATGCATAGCAACTCACATGATATTCAACAATAGTTGATGGCGTTCCCCAGAAGCATGGTTATCGCACAACAGGCAACTTAATAAAATATAAAGTGCATAAGTACATATTCAATACTACGATAGTTTTTAAGGCTATTTTGTCCCATGAGCTATATATTGCAAAGGTGAATGATGGAATTTTAAAGGTAGCACTCAAGCAATTTACTTTGGAATGGCGGAGAAATACCATGTAGTAGGTAGGTATGGTGGACACAAATGGCATAGTGGTTGGCTCAAGGATTTGGATGCATGAGAAGTATTCCCTCTCGATACAAGGCTTAGGCTAGCAAGGTTATTTGAAGCAAACTCAAGGATGAACAAGTGCAGCAAAACTCACATAAAAGACATATTGTAAACATTATAAGACTCTACACCGTCTTCCTTGTTGTTCAAACTCAATACTAGAAATTATCTAGACCTTAGAGAAACCAATTATGCAAACCAAATTTTAGCAAGCTCTATGTATTTCTTCATTAATAGGTGCAAAGTATATGATGCAAGAGCTTAAACATGAACACAACAATTGCCAAGTATCACATTATCCAAGACATTTTACCAATTACTACATGTAGCATTTTCCAATTCCAACCATATAACAATTTAACGAAGAGGAAACTTCGCCATGAATATTATGAGCTAAGAACACATGTGTTCATACGAACCAGCGGAGCGTGTCTCTCTCCCACACAAGGATGAACTTATTCAGAGAATGAAAATAACAAAACAAAAAATAAAAGCACACAGACGCTCCAAGTAAAATACATAGGATGTGACCGAATAAAAATATAGTTTCACTAGAAGAAACCTGATAAGTTGTCGATGAAGAAGGGGATGCCTTGGGCATCCCCAAGCTTAGATGCTTGAGTCTTCTTGAAATATGCAGGGATGAACCACCGGGGCATCCCCAAGCTTAGACCTTTCACTCTTCTCGATCACATTATATCACCCTCTTCTATTGACCCTTGAAAACTTCTGACACACCAAACTTCAAGCAAACTCATTAGAGGGTTAGTGCATAATCAAAAACTCACATGTTCAGAGGTGACACAATCGTTCTTTTCACTTCTGGACATTGCATAATGCTACTGGACATTAATGGATCAAAGAAATAAATCCAACATAGCAAAAGAGGCAATGCGAAATAAAAGGCAGAATCTGTCAAAAACAGAATAGTCCGTAAAGACGAATTTATAAATGGCACCAGACTTGCTCAAATGGAAAAACTCAAAACTAATGAAAGTTGCGTACATATCTGAGGATCACGCTCGTAAATTGGCAGATTTTTCGAATTTTCTACAGAGAATTATGCCCAGATTCGTGACAGACAGCAATGCTGTTTCTGCGCAGCGATCCCAAATATAACCTCAACTTTGACATAGAAACTTTACTTGGCACAACAAAACACAAAATTAAGATAAGGAGAGGTTGCTACAGTAGTAAACAACTTCCAAGACACAAATATAAAACAAAGTACTGTAGTAAAAAAAACACATGGGTTATCTCCCAAGAAGTTCTTTCTTTATAGCCATTAAGATGGGCTCAGCAGTTTTAATGATACTCTCATGAAAATAGACAATGAAGCAAAAGAGAACATCAAGAGGCAAATTCAAAATACATTTAAGTCTAACATGCTTCCTATGCATAGGAATCTTGTAAATAAACAAGTTCATGAAGAGCAAAGTAACAAGCATAGGAAGATAAAACAAGTGTAGCTTCAAAAATTTCAGCACATAGAGAGGCATTTTAGTAACATGAAAATTTCTACAACCATATTTTCCTCTCTCATAATAACTTTCAGTAGCATCATGAGCAAACTCAACAATATAACTATCACATAAAGCATTCTTATCATGAGTCTCATGCATAAAATAATTACTCTCCACATAAGCATAGTCATTCTTATTAATTGTAGTGGGAGCAAATTCAACAAAGTAGCTATCAAATATAGGAGGTATATTGTAATCATAATCAAATTTATCCTCCATAACAGGTGGTAACAAAAGACTACTATCATTATAATCATCATAAATAGGAGGCAAAGTATCATCAAAGTAAATTTTCTCCTCAATGCTTGGGGGACTAAAAATATCATGCTCATCAAAGCCAGCTTCCCCAAGCTTAGAATTTTCCATAGCATTAGCAACAATGGTGTTCAAAGCATTCATACTAATAACATTCCCATTATCATGCATATAAAGTTCCATGGGTTTTTTAATTCTCTCTTCAAACACATCATGTCCTAATTCAAGATAAAGTTCATAAAGATCTCTCATATTTTTGTTGTTTTCCATTATGCCTAACTAGTGTAAACAAGAAACCAAATGTCGCAATTGCAGAGTCTAAAGGAAATAACGAGTACTTACAATGGCGGGAAAATAGCTTAGTAGCCGAGATCCGGAGTGTGAGTACCTTTTACCTTTCCTCCCGGCAACGGCGCCAGAAAATTAGCGTGATGTCTACGTTCCCCCTCCTTTCCTGTAGACAGTGTTGGGCCTCCAAGTGCAGAGGTTTGTAGAACAGCAGCAAGTTTTCCCTTAAGTGGATCACCCAAGGTTTATCGAACTCAGGGAGGAAGAGGTCAAAGATATCCCTCTCATGCAACCCTGCAACCACAAAGCAAGAAGTCTCTTGTGTCCCCAACACACCTAATAGGTGCACTAGTTCGGCGAAGAGATAGTGAAATACAAGTGGTATGAATGAATATGAGCAGTAGTACGGCGCCAGAAAATAGCTTAATGGCGTGCATTGATGGTAGTAATATTGCGGGAAGTAAACATGCGGTAATGCTTGCAGTAGTGGTCGGTAAAACAGTAACAAGCAGCGATAGCAGTATTTAGGAACAAGGCCTAGGGATTACACTTTCACTAGTGGACACTCTCAATATTGATCACATAACAGAATAGATAAATGCATACTCTACACTTTTGTTGGATGATGAACACATTGCGTAGGATTACACGAACCCTCAATGCCGGAGTTAACAAGCTCCACAATAATGCTCATGTTTAAGTAACCTTAAGTGTAAGATAGATCAAAACGACTAAACCAAGTACTAGCATAGCATGCACACTGTCACCTTCATGCATATGTAGGAGGAATAGATCACATCAATATTATCATAGCAATAGTTAACTTCGCAATCTCCAAGAGATCATGATCATAGCATAAACCAAGTACTAACACGGTGCACGCACTGTCACCTTTGCACACATGCAGGAGGAATAAAACTACTTTAATAACACATCACTAGAGTAGCACATAGATAGTAGTGATACAAAACTCATATGAATCTCAATCATGTAAGGCAGCTCATGAGATCATTGTATTGAAGTACATAGGAGAGAGATCAACCACATAGCTACCGGTACAGCCCCGAGCCTCGATGGAGAACTACTCCCTCCTCATGGGAGCAGCAGCGGTGATGAAGATGGCGGTGGAGATGGCAGCGGTGTCGATGGAGAAGCCTTCCGGGGGCACTTCCCCGTCCGGCGGTGCCGGAACAGAGACTCCTGTCCCCCAGATCTTGGCGTCGCGATGACGGCGGCTGCGGAACTTTTCTCGTATCGTGGCTTCCTCCGTAAGGGTTTCGATGCAGGGGCTTTATAGGCGAAGGGCGGCGTCGGAAGGTCGAAGAGGCGGCCGGGGGTGGCGGGCGCGGGCCAACCCTAGGCGCGCCGGCCACCCTCCTGGTGGGCTGTGGCCCCCTCTGTCCTTCCGGGTGTTGGAAGCTTCGTGGAAAAATAGGAACCTGGGCGTTGATTTCGTCCAATTCCGAGAATATTTCGTTACTAGGATTTGAAACCAAAAACAGCAGAAAACAGGAACTGGCACTTCGGCATCTTGTTAATAGGTTAGTTCCAGAAAATGCATAAATATGACATATAATGTGTATAAAACATGTAGGTATCATCAATAAAGTAGCATGGAACATAAGAAATTATCGATACGTTGGAGACGTATCACTTTGCATCCGCTAGGCGAAAGAATTTTTTATCAAGAAACTGAGAAATGATGAAGGTAATTGGACAGAAGGTACGGAGATGTTAAAACCTCTTGTATTCCAGTATTTCTCTAACTTGTTTACTTCTGAGATAAATGAGGTCGATCCTATGATGATGGAGAAGATACAGCCTAGAGTAACTCAGGCTATGAATGATAATCTCGTTGCTCCTTTCTCCGCGGAGGATGTGAAAATAGCTGCGTTCAGTATTGGTGACTACAAAGCTCCTGGCCTAGATGGACTTCATGCTATCTTTTATAAAAATTTCTGAAACATTTGTGGGGAGGAGATTACAAAAGAGATATTAGAAGCTATGAACACAGGGATTATACCGGAGGGGTGGAATGATACCACGGTTGTCCTCATCCCAAACGTTGATAACCCTGAATTGGTAACATAGTTCCGGCCAATAAGCTTATGTAATGTCATATACAAGATCATATCAAAAATGTTGGCGACACGGTTGAAAGGTATTCTTCCAGAGATCATTTCCCCGATGCAGATTGCCTTTGTTCCAGGACGGCTCATTACGGATAATATCCTAGTTGCCTATGAATGCATTCATTCTATTAAAAATAAAAGATCAGGTGCTAATGGATCCTATGCTGTAAAATTGGACATGCACAAAGCTTATGATCTAGTGGAATGGGTTTTTCTGGAGAGTATGATGCGCAAGCTTGGCTTCCGTGAAAGATGGATTTCTTTGATGATGGCTTGTGTGTTATCACCAGATTTTGGCCAAACCAGGAGATGGGCCGCGATGGAGATGGGCTTGGAAGATATGCACACGAAGTGTCTCTGAATCGGCCCCGTGCGATAATTTGGGCTGGGTTGCCCGTGTATCTGTATATTATAGTAGATTGCATCTTAGTTTAGAATCAAGAGATAAGTTTAGCTCGTACACGGTTAGGTGTATTTCCAAAAATAGAAAGTCCACGGACTATAAATATGTATCTAGGGTTATTGAGAAAGGAGGACGATCACGTTCACAACAAACACAATCCAGGCGCATCGCCACCCCTTGTTTCGAGGGTTTCTTCCGGGTAAGCACCATGCTGCCTAGATCGCATCTCGCGATCTAGGCAGTATAGGTTTATTCGTTATCTGGTGTTGCTCGTACTGAAGCCTTGTTGATGGCGAGTAATGCTGTTTATCTTAGGTGTTTTGGGGCTTGCATCGATGCTTTTCTGATATGCTTGCTTAGCTATGCTGCCCCTCGATATCTAGCTGCCCTTACACCTATCTTAGGTGTAAGGGCAGCACCTTGCTTCGTCTTTATTTAGTAGATCTGATCTGTTACGGTTGTTCCTTGTTATTCAAGGTTTAGTTTGATATCTGCATAGTTAGGCCTTGCAAACGGGTTGAACGATCCAGTAGCGCGTAGGTACGGTTTGTCCTAGAAGGGATGTTCCGGGAATTGACGTCATGTTGGTTTTTAGGCCTCTTCTAGGGTTAGTTTTCCGTTATCTTACGTATCTTCCAGGCTCAACTACGTGTAGGATGTTCCGGTTATGCGGTGAAAACCCTAAACTGTCGTAGATCTAGTTAGCTTAATATTGATAAAGCAAGAAACCCATGTTATTGCAGATCCTATGAATCATGGGTTAATCCGCTCCTTGAGCCGATGCACGGGTAACCGAGCCGATCGAGGCTCATTTAATGTTTACGTGTCTACCATGCAGGAAACTAATCGAAGCGATCCAACACCTTCCTGACCAGGTATAGGTCAGGTGGCACGCCCTTGCGACCGTCAGGACGTGTGCCAGAGCACTGCGGGCCGTTGACCAAGGGACCAAGGCCCACCAGCAGTCTTGGGAGCCTCCCGGCTCTTCGTGTTGCTCGTCGCTGCCCGCCGGTGGGTTTTGGCCGGCAACACATTCTGGCACGCCCGGTGGGACACTCTACAACAACCACGTCAACATCTGCAGCTGAGATGTCGGACGAACCAGTCAAGTACGAAGATCTGCCTGAAGAGCACAAGAAGAAGTATGATGAGCTTAAGGCTCTCTTCGAAGCCGATCTCATCGGCTCTTTCGAAAGAACCCGTACACATGGTATTAGGTTCAAAGGATTCACACCCGAAGGCGTGCTCGAGGGACTAGATCTGTCTCTCCCTTCGGAGGAACGCACCAGAGCCCTGCGCCAGGAAGTTAATTATATGGTGGCTCATTCTCTACATCGTCATTCTGAGAGCCTGGTGAACGCTTTCGAGCGTGTTGCGCTTCGTGTGGTGCAGGAAATCATGAAGCATCAGTACTCCCCGTCAGGGCCTGCCCTAGGAACTCACCAGGGAAGTGCCGTTCTACACCGGACATTTGCCATTCACGTTTGCAGCTCCAGAGCAACGGGGTTCACCGGCATACGTCGTCTACAAGGTTGGAGCGATCTAGCGATTGCCAATTCCTTTATGAGCCGCCTAAAGAGATCCCACACGGATACGTGTGCACATACGTGCCGGACTGCAATAACTGGGTGCGCACGAACTAGATTACAGCAGGAGGGATTGCTGGAGCGAGGAGGATTTCGGAGCGGGAGGGATTTCGGGCATTGAAAACAGGCGTGGCTAGCTAAATATGCCACCGGAACGAGTCATGAAAGCTCAGCCCCTACAGGTCATACCCTGGATCAAATCAGTACGATCTTGAGAGACCAGTTCGGCATCCTGCCAAAGAAGAGAACAATCGGCTACTCAAAGCCGTATCCTAATGAATATGACTTGATTCCGTTGCCACCCAAATATCGGCTCCCTGACTTCACAAAGTTCAGTGGATCAGAAGGGTCTAGCTCGATTGAGCATGTGAGCCGATATTTGGCACAGTTGGGCATGGTTTCAGCATCAGACCCGCTACGTGTAAGGTTCTTTGCGCAATCTCTCACGGGTCCAGCTTTTGGGTGGTATACCTCGTTGCCACCAGATTCAGTTCGGACATGGAAGCAGCTGGAAGAGCAGTTTCACGTACAATATCACTCAGAAGCTACGAAGCTGGCATTGCCGATCTGCGGGTGTGCGGCAAGGCGAGAGAGACGGTGTCGAATACATTCAGCGTTTCAGGCTGTCAGAACCGATGTTATTCGGTTCGTTTATGAGAAAGAAGCAGTCGATCTGGCAGTAGCAGGCCTCTCAGCGCCGCTCAAGGATCTGACTTTCCAAGTGGACTACAATTCACTGGCGCATCTGGTTCAGAAACTGACATTGTATGAGCAGCGCCACCTAGAATTGTACCAAGACAAGTTCAAGCGCCCGATAGCCCTGGTCGAGGCAGAAGAAGATGAGGACTCTGCAGAAGATCAGGAAGTCGCCGTGGCTGAATGGGCTTGGGGGCAGTACCCGTGTCCTGCAAATGGGTGAAACAACCAGGGCCTGCAAAAGGGTTTGACTTTGACATAAGCAAAGCTGAGCAGATTTTCGATCTGCTGCTGAAGGAAAAACAGCTGAAGTTACCCGAAGGCCATAAATTCCCTACGGTGCAAGAAATAAACGGGAGACCGTACTGCAAATGGCACCACTCATTCACCCATGTCACCAACGACTGCAAAGAGTTGCGTCGGCGATTCAAATGGCAATAGAGTCGAGGCCGATTGATCTTCAGTCAGTTTGCCATGAAAGTGGACACACATCCGTTTCCTGGCGTCAACATGGTGGAACTCAATCACTCCATGAGGTGCGAGCCAGGTTTCTCTTTCAATGTTAACATGGCAGGGCTTGTAAACCGCCATGGCAAGGATAAAGGAGAAAGCAGTCACTCCCATGGCAAGGTTAAAGGAGGCCGATCCACGCGACCGGCCCGATATGATGACGACAGTACCTGACCGAGGAAGAAGTGAGAAGCGTGCGGTATCAACGACCACTCTCCGCGCATCTTCTTAACAAGTATGAGCATCAGTATGACCGACGTCGGCGGTACGACGTGGATGATGAGAGATATCGTCGGTCGATGCGGTGGCAAAGTATCGCCGATATGATAGAGACGACGCAGGATATGAGCGCCGCGCTAGGGGACAGTCGAGAGAGCAGGAAGACGTGGATAGACACTGGGATTGTCCTTTCTTTAAGCACTGCTGGGACTCAGGAATGAGCCGATTTCCTACAATCGACAACTTCCCGGAATGTAGTCAACAAAGGAAGGGCACACGTGAGGTTTCAGTGTTCAAGCGTCTAGGACCTCTCCCACCTCAGAACCGATGAGCTGAGTCATCTCGAGATGAAGATTTCGAGGAATCAGAAGATGAAGAAGAAGACAGATATCACCGGCCAAGGTGGTGCCCTGATGGACTCAGACTCCCAAAAGCGTAGGGTTCAGCGTCTCGTAATTTGGAGGAAGCCGAGGCGCGAGTGTACACGTTGAGGAAAGCTCGGCCCGATCGGCGTAAAAATTGAGCAAACGTTGGAGACGGAGGCACGACCACGAAGAAAGTGGCGCCCCAAACAGACAAAAGCCGATGCGGAGGCATCGGCTGCACAAACATGGTGTTCATACTTCCGTCGGAGTTTCGTACTCCAAGGACCGAAGAAGTGCCAGTACAGTTTGACTGCGGTCCACGGCCGATTATTTTGAGAAGCCACGAGAGAGGAGCTACGGGCATTTGAAATGTACGAGAGGTTATATCAATGGGCAGCCTATCGGCAATATGTTGGTTGACACGGGAGCGGCAGTCAATATAATGCCATACTCCATGTTACGACGTTTGGGACGCTCCAACGAAGATCTGATCCAGACCAACGTCACACTAAGCGACTTCAACGACCAAGCATCAGAAGCACAAGGCGTTCTGAACGTGGAGCTAACCGTGGGCCGGAAAACCATCCCTACGTCGTTCTTCATCGTCGACAGCAAAAGCACTTACGCTGTCCTGCTAGGGAGAGATTGGATCCACGCCAACTGCTGCGTTCCATCCACAATGCACCAATGCCTGATACAGTGGGATGGAGATGAAGTGGAGGTTGTTCATGCAGATGACTCGATCGAGATCTCATTAGCTGGCATGAACATTTGGGATGCAGACGACCAAGAGCCGCTCTCTGGAATCAGTTTGGACGGCTGTGAGCGCATCGAAGCTTCAAAAAACGGGGTGAGGCTGGTCTTATCCACCGTCCTGACAGAGTAGCAAGATCCAAGTCAATGGACGTACGTGACGAGGCCGATCCCTGCGATCGGCCCCAAAAAATAAAAATCAATGAGCTCACTTCAAGCATGTCACGTAGTCGTAGTAGAGCACCAATAAGTTGTAAACCCTCATTGAGCAATGCAATGAAAAAGGAGGCCGATTCCAGCGATCGGCCAAAATTATCCTCAACATGCGTTTTGCCTGTGTTCAGCATCGATCTAGCAGGCGACGGAAAGCTAGGATATGGGTTTACATCAGCTGATGAACTAGAAGAGATTGACATTGGTCCTGGGGATAAGCCACGACCAACTTTTATCAGCAAAAAGTTAGATCCGCATCTGAGGGGCCTGATGATAGCTTTGTTGAAAGAGTACCCAGATTGTTTTGCATGGGATTACACGGAGATGCCTGGGTTAGACAGGAGCATCATTGAGCATCGTCTCCCTCTGAAGAAAGGATTTCGGCCGTTCCAGCAGCGAGCACGACAGATGAAGGCCGAAATCTTAGAAGAAGTCAAGAAAGAGATCCAGAAAATGTTGCACGCCGGGTTCATCAGGCCATGCAGGTATGCTGAGTGGATTTCTAATGTCGTACCTGTGGAGAAGAAGGATGGCCGATGGCGCGTCGCCATAGATTTTCGGAATCTCAATAGTGCCACTCCAAAGGATGAGTATCCAATGCCAGTAGCAGAGACATTGATCAATGCGGCTGCTGGTCATAAGGTTTTAAGTTTCATGGATGGCAATGCCGGCTACAACCAAATTTTCATGGCTCCAGAAGATATACACAAGACCGCATTCAGAGTACCAGGATCGGTGGGCTTGTTTGAATATGTAGTCATGACATTTGGACTGAAAAATGCCGGCGCAACATACCAAAGAGCCATGAATTACATCTTTCATGATCTAATCGGCAAGTTGGTGGAGATTTACATTGACGACGTGGTAGTCAAGTCTGTTTCAGTGGACGGACACTTGGAGGATTTGCGTCCTGGACCGAACTAGAAAGTTCGGACTAAGAATGAATCCAAAGAAGTGTGCCTTTGGTGTAACGGCCGGTCAATTCTTGGGTTTCTTGGTTCATGAACGAGGAATTGAGATCGGCCTGAAAAGTCAGGAGGCAGTGCGAACAATGAAGCCGCCTACCACGAAGAAGGAACTCCAGTGTCTCATCGGCAAAATCAATTTCGTCAGAAGGTTCATCTCCAATCTGTCAGGACGAATCGAGCCGTTCATGGGACTGGTCAAAATCAAATCTGATGAGGAGTTTCACTGGGGGGCAGAGCAACAGCGAGCATTTGACGAAATCAAAGAGTATCTGACGAAGCCACCCGTGTTGGTGCCGCCCCGCAAGACAGGCCATTCTATGTATACTTGTCGTAGGTGACACTTCCATTGCTTCAGTGGTGTTGCAAGTTTATGATGGCCTGGAGAAAGTCGTGTTCTACCTCAGCAGAAGGATGTTGGATGCAGAAACCAGGTACCCTGAGATCGAGAAGTTGTGCCTCTGCCTATTTTTTACCTGCACCAAGCTCCACCACATCTTGCTGAATGCGGAGATTGTCGTCATCTGCAAATCAGATGTCATCAAACACATGCTGTCGGCTCCTGTGTTGAAAGGCCGACTCGGTAAGTGGATGTTTGCATTATCGGAATTTGATATCCGGTATCAGCCTGCGAAAGCAGTCAAGGGACAGGCGTTGGCCAATCTTATTGCTGAATGAATCAACACCGATATAGCAGCACTGTCTGTGCGTGCATGGGCCATGTTTTTCGATGGATCGGTTTGTGATGATGGTTGCGGCATCGGCATTCTACTCGTGTCGCCTCGGGGGGCAACATATTCCTTCTCCATCAGGTTACCTACCCCTTGCACCAACAATGTCGCTGAGTATGAAGCAATTTGCAAGGGAATGGAGTTGCTATTTGAAGCCGGGGCAGAAGCAGTGGAAATTTTTGGAGACTCCAAATTGGTGATATCTCAACTCATGGAGGAATACAAATGTGAGAGCGAGTCGCTCTTCCCATTATGGATGCAATGCCGTGAGCTGATGGCACAGTTCAGGTATATAAACTTCAATTGGATCCCAAGGTCGCAAAATACCGAGGCGAACGATCTCGCACAAATGGCATCAGGATACAAGGACGTAGCAGATGGAGCCGATGTTCAGGTGCAGTTCATGGAACCAGATGATTGGAGAGCCGATATCTTCAATTACTTGAAAGATCCGGCTCGGGGGGCACCTAAATGGATAAGATACAAGGCCATGAAGTACGTCCTGATTGGGGATGACATGTTCTACAGGACTCTGGAAGGGTTACTTCTCAAATGTTTGGGACCAGCCGAGTCCAATCGGCTCTTGCATGAGGTACATGAAGGTGCCTGTGGAACTCACCAATCGGCTCATAAGATGAAGTGGCTGATCAGGCGATCGGGATTTTATTGGCCCACCATGCTTGAGGATTGTTTTAAGTACTATAAAGGGTGTCAAGCATGTCAGAAGTTTGGGAGCATCCAGATGGTACCCGCATCAGCGATGAATCCCATCATCAAGCCTTGGCCATTTCGAGGTTGGGGCATGGATATGATCGGCAAAATCAATCCTCCATCGAGCAAAGGCCATGTGTGGGTTCTGGCCATTACAGATTATTTCACTAAATGGGTGGAGGCCGTCCCTATGAAGTGGCATCGTCAGATGTTATCAATTTCGTGAAAGAACATGTCATTCATAGATTCGGGATTCCCCAGACTATCACGACCGATGGAGGTTCGGTCTTCGTTTCTCGCGAATTTAGAAAGTTCTGTGAGGACATGGGAATCAAGCTGATCCAATCGTCTCCATACTATGCTCAAGCAAATGGGCAAGCTGAAGCGTCCAACAAGAGCCTTATCAAGCTGATCAAGAGGAAAATCGACGAGTACCCTAGACGCTGGCACGAGGTATTGTCAGAGGCTTTGTGGGCGTATCGCATGTCATGTCATGGAGCGATAAAAACCTCGCCATACCATCTGGTCTATGGACAAGAGGCGGTGTTACCCTGGGAAATCACGGCTGGCTCGAGACGGATTACATTTCAGAATGACTGAACCACTGAAGAATATGCAGCCCTGATGAGTGACAGCATTGAGGATGTAACGGAACTCAGACTATGGTCGCTTGAGAAAATCAAGGAGAACAAAGCTAAGGTGGCTCGCGCATATAATAAGAAGGTGAAACCAAAGGAGTTCCAAGTTGGCGATCTGGTATGGGAAGCTGTATTGCCATTAGGGACCAAGGATGCAGTGTATGGTAAATGGTCTCCAAATTGGCACGGGCCATTGATGTCTACGGGAGCTTCTATTCTTGTAGACAGTGTTGGGCCTCCAAGAGCAGAGGTTTGTAGAACAGCAGCAAGTTTCCCTTAAGTGGATTACCCAAGGTTTATCGAACTCGGGGAGGAAGAGGTCAAAGATATCCCTCTCAAGCAACCCTGCAATCACAAAGCAAGAAGTCTCTTGTGTCCCCAACACACCAAATACACTTGTCAGGTGTATAGGTGCACTAGTTCGGCGAAGAGATAGTGAAATACAAGTAATATGGATGTATAAGAGTGGTAATAGCAATCTGAATAAAATATGGCAGCGAGTAAACATGCAACAAAACAGTAAACAAACGGAGATTCGATGTTTGGAAACAAGGCCTAGGGATCATACTTTCACTAGTGGACACTCTCAACATTGATCGCATAATAAATAACTCTTTCTCTTATGTGCTACATACACTCTTTTGTTGGATGATGAACACATTGCGTAGGATTACACGAACCCTCAATGCCGGAGTTAACAAGCTCCACAATTCAATGTTCATATTTAAATAACCTTAGATCATAATAGATCATTGCAAAATAAACCAAGAACTAACATAGTGCACACACTATCCACATTACACTATGAAGGAGGAATAGATCACATCAATACTATCATAATGATAATTAAATCCACAATCTACAAGAGATCATGATCATAGCCTATGACAAGAACCACACGGTGCACACACTAATCACCTTTACACCATGCAGGAGGAATAAACTACTTTAATAACATCACATGAGTAGCACATAACTAGTAGTGATACAAAGCTCATCATATGGATCTCAATCATGTAAAGCAGCTCATGAGATCATTGTATTGAAGTACATAGGAGAGAGATTAACCACATAGCTACCGGTACAGCCCCGAGCCTCGATGGAGAACTACTCCCTCTTCATGGGAGCAGCAGCGGTGATGAAGATGGCGGTGGAGATGGCAGCGGTGTCGATGGAGAAGCCTTCGGGGCACTTCCCCGCTCCGGCGGGGTGCGGAACAGAGACTCTGTCCCCCAGGATCTTGGCTTCGCGATGGCGGCTCTGGAACTTTTCTCGTACCGTGGCTTCCTCTGTAAGGGTTTTAGGTCAGGACCTTTAAATAGGCGAAAGGGGAGCCTCGGAGGGGCACCAGGGTGCCCTCACCACCAGGCGCGGCCAGGCCCGGCCGCGCCCAAGTGGTGTGGGGCCCCCTGCCCATCTCTCGCGGCTCTCGGGTGTTCTGGATGCTTCCGGGCAAAATAGGAACCTGGGCGTTGATTTCGTCCAATTCGAGAATATTTCCTTACTAGGATTTCTGAAACCAAAAAGCAGAAAACAGCAATGGCTCTTCGGCATCTTGTTAATAGGTTAGTTCCAAAATGCATAAATATGACATATAATGTGCATAAAACATGTAGGTATCATCAATAAAGTAGCATGGAACATAAGAAATTATCGATACGTTGGAGACGTATCAGCATCCCCAAGCTTAGTTCTGCTCGTCCCGAGCAGGTAAAACGATAACAAAGATAATTTCTGAAGTGACATGCCATCATAATCTTGATCATACTATTTGTAAACATATGTAATGAATGCAGCGATCAAAACAAAGGTAATGACATGAGTAAACAAGTGAATCATAAAGCAAAGACTTTTCATGAATAATACTTCAAGACAAGCATCAATAAGTCTTGCATAAGAGTTAACTCATAAAGCAATAAATCAAAGTAAAGGTGTTGAAACAACACAAAGGAAGATTAAGTTTCAGCGGTTGCTTTCAACTTATAACATGTATATCTCAAGGATATTGTCAACATAAAGTAATATAACAAGTGCAATATGCAAGTATGTAGGAATCAATGCACAATTCACACAAGTGTTTGCTTCTTAAGGTGGAGGAGATAGGTAAACTGACTCAACAATAAAAGTAAAAGAAAGGTCCTTCAAAGAGGAAAGCATCGATTGCTGTATTTGTGCTAGAGCTTTTATTTTGAAAACATGAAACAATTTTGTCAACGGTAGTAATAAAGCATATGAGTTATGTAAATTATATTTTACAAGTTGCAAGCCTCATGCATAGTATACTAATAGTGCCCGCACCTTGTCCTACTTAGCTTGGACTACCGGATCTTTGCAATGCCATGTTTCAACCAAGTGTCACAAAGGGGTACCTCCATGCCGCCTGTACAAAGGTCTAAGGAGAAAGCTCGCATTTTGGATTTCTCGCTTTTGATTATTCTCAACTTAGACATCCATACCGGGACAACATGGACAACAGATAATGGACTCCTCTTAAATGCATAAGCATGTAGCAACAATTATTATTCTCATATGAGATTGAGGATATATGTCCAAAACTGAAACTTCAACCATGATTCATGGCTTTAGTTAGCGGCCCAATGTTCTTCTCTAACAATTTGCATGCTCCAATCATTAAGGTGATAGATCCTTCAGACAAGACGGACATGCATAGCAACTCACATGATATTCAACAATAGTTGATGGCGTTCCCCAGAAGCATGGTTATCGCACAACAAGCAACTTAATAAAATATAAAGTGCATAAGTACATATTCAATACTACGATAGTTTTTAAGGCTATTTTGTCCCATGAGCTATATATTGCAAAGGTGAATGATGGAATTTTAAAGGTAGCACTCAAGCAATTTACTTTGGAATGGCGGAGAAATACCATGTAGTAGGTAGGTATGGTGGACACAAATGGCATAGTGGTTGGCTCAAGGATTTTGGATGCATGAGAAGTATTCCCTCTCGATACAAGGTTTAGGCTAGCAAGGTTATTTGAAGCAAACTCAAGGATGAACCGGTGCAGCAAAACTCACATAAAAGACATATTGTAAACATTATAAGACTCTACACCGTCTTCCTTGTTGTTCAAAACTCAATACTAGAAATTATCTAGACCTTAGAGAGACCAAATATGCAAATCAAATTTTAGCAAGCTCTATGTATTTCTTCATTAATGGGTGCAAAGCATATGATGCAAGAGCTTAAACATGAGCACAACAATTGCCAAGTATCACATTATCCAAGACATTTTAGAATTACTACATGTAGCATTTTCCAATTCCAACCATATAACAATTTAACGAAGAAGAAACTTCGCCTTGAACATTATGAGTAAAGCCTAAGGACATATTTGTCCATATGCAACAGAGGAGCGTGTATCTCTCCCACAAAGTGAATGCTAGGATCCATTTTATTCAAACAAAAACAAAAATAAAAACAAACCGACGCTCCAAGTAAAGAACACAAGATGTGATTGAATAAAAATATAGTTTCAGGGAGGAACCTGATGATGTTGTCGATGAAGAAGGGGATGCCTTGGGCATCCCCAAGCTTAGACGCTTGAGTCTTCTTAAAATATGCAGGGATGAACCACGGGGGCATCCCCAAGCTTAGAGCTTTCACTCCTCTTGATCATAGTATATCATACTCCTCTCTTGACCCTTGAAAACTTCCTTCACACCAAACTTCAAGCAAACTCATTAGAGGGTTAGTGCACAATTAATAATTCACATGTTCAGAGGTGGCACAATCATTCTTTACACTTCTGGACATTGCATAAAGCTACTGGACATTAATGGATCAAAGAAATGAATCCAACATAGCAAAAGAGGCAATGCGAAATAAAAGGCAGAATCTGTCAAAAACAGAACAGTCCGTAAAGACGAATTTAAAGCTGGCACCAGACTTGCTCAAATGGAAAAACTCAAAACTAATGAAAGTTGCGTACATATCTGAGGATCACGCTCGTAAATTGGCAGATTTTTTCGAATTTTCTACAGAGAACTGTGCCCAAATTCGTGACAGACAGCAATGCTGTTTCTGCGCAGCGATCCCAAATATAACATCAACTTTGACATAGAAACTTTACTTGGCACAAAAACATGATAAGGAGAGGTTGCTACAGTAGTAAACAACTTCCAAGACACAAATATAAAACAAAGTACTGTAGTAAAAAAACACATGGGTTATCTCCCAAGAAGTTCTTTCTTTATAGCCATTAAGATGGGCTCGGCAGTTTTAATGATGCACTCGCAAGAAATAAGAGTTGAAGCAAAAGAGAGCATCAAGAGGCAAATTCAAAACACATTTAAGTCTAACATGCTTCCTATGCAGAGGAATCTTGTACACAAATGAATTCATGAAGAACAAAGTGACAAGCATAAGAGGATAAAACACGAGTAACTTCAAGATTCTTAACATAAAGAGGGGAAACTTAATATTATTAAGATGCCTATAACCATATTTCCCTCTCTCATAATAACTTTCAGTAGCATCATTGATGAAATCCACAATATACCCATCACTTAAAACATTCTTATCATGGTTCCTATGCATAGAAATATCATTAATTTTGGCATAAGAAGAGTTATTCTCATTAATAGTAATTGGAGAAAGATTATTATCAAGAATTTGAACATGGTAAACAAGTTGCATACTAAGGGAATGGTTTTTGGCAAGCCCATCATAACTATGACAAGTTTCATAAGGATAATTGTAACATGTGTCATATACATCTCTATAGCAATTATCTAAACCAGAATATGTAATATCATCATTTTCACTAAAAGTAGAGGTCTCAAATACAGGATCTTCAAGCACAACATCCCCAAGCTTAGAGCTTTCAATATCATCGTTTAAGGGGACATGAATAATGCTATCATCATTACTTTCATAATCAGTACCAAAGAGATTTTCAATATCAAAGGCAGTGTGCTCATCCAAATCATGATCACTAATATGGGTAAAGGGTATAGGAAGATCATCGTACTCAGATTCATTATCATAATAATCATTAGGAGCAACATACTTACGGTTACCTAGCGTTATCTCATTCACGCGGGGATACGCCGTTACCTCTTTCTTTTTATTCTCCTTCTTCTTCTTCTTCGTTCCCTTCTTCTTCTTCTTCTTCTCTTCCTTCTCCTCGTTCCCTTCTTTAGGAGGAAGAGGCTTGAAGGGTGGCTTGTCCGCATAACCTGATTTTCTTTTAGAAACAATAGAAGAAACTTGGGAGGATCCCTCCTTTTCATTAATTAGTTGAAAACACACAGCGGTCCTATCATATTTTGGCAAGGTGTCATCTTCTAAAATATTCTGTATGTAAGTATTTGTATGGCAATTATTAATGCAATAAGAAAAACACCCATGCAGGACATCATCAATATCAAGATCGTTAATATTTAACAAAGAAATTTTTCTTGATAACTCTTCACACTTCAAAAATAAGGTAAGTTCATCATGCTGATTAGGAATAATTTCATCATCACAATACAAATTTGCAGCACTCATGGGGTTAGAATTATCATTGGAGGAGCATTGAAAATTAAAATGACCAACTCTATGGCAAAGTTCACAAATAAAAGGATAGAGGGCACACACTTTTTCTCCAAGATCATCTAGAGCTCTAGACCACTTTCTAGTTTTTTCATTTCTGTGATGGATACAATATTCATCTTCTATTTGATTAATTCCACAAGGTCTATGCATTCCACAAAAATTAACATGCTTATAGGAAATAGCATTTTCAGAAGTTTCAACATGTTCATTGCAATCATTAATAACAGTTTCATCCTTCATGCAAGCGTCTTTAAATGTTCATGATACTTATCAAAATTCTTCCTAGGCAATTCAATGTGAGAAGCAAAAGCTTTATAAAGATTTGCAGCAACTTGAGAGTCAAGACCATAAGTAGCACTCATATTTCGAAATTTACCACTATCCATAAAAGTTTCAATGCATTCATAATCATAATTTATACCTGACTCTTTACCTTTGTCGTTCTCCCAATCTTCAGAGTTCTCCTTAATCCGATCAAGAAGGTCCCTTTTAAACTCTTCTTTGTTGCGCGTGAATGATCCAGAACAAGTAGTATCCAGCAAGGTCTTATCTTGAAAAGAAAGTCTTGCATAGAAATTATCAATGATGATATTACCTGGAAGCTCATGATTGGGGCATTTGAGCATTAAAGACTTCAACCTCTCCCATGCTTGGGCAATACTCTCTCCATCATGAGGCCAGAAATTATATATATGGTTTCGATCTTTGTGAATTTCACTTGGAGGATAGAACTTAGAACAAAATAGAGGCATAATATCCTTCCAATCAAGAGAGCGCCCGTCCTTCAGCAGTTTATACCAATGCGCCGCTTTACCAGACAACGACATAGAGAATAGTTTCTGCTTCACTTCATCCATAGAGATACCTGCACACTTGAATAACCCGCATAATTCATGCAAAAACAGTAAATGATTCCCGGATGGACAGTTCCATCCCCTTCATAGCGGTTATCCATAACACGTTCAATAATTTCCATAGGTATTTTATACGGAATACTTTCAGCAGGTGGATTTAAAATATCAGAAGCATCATTAGAGTTATCGCATATGGGAGATAAAGCATCATCAGAGCAAAATATTTCTTCCAAAGCGGAGGAGCAAAAAAGATTATTTTTATGTAAACTAGCTTCCCCAAGCTTAGACTTCTTCATAGCATTAGCAGTAATTGCATTCATACTAATAACATTGCTACTATCATGTAAATAAGGTTCCATAGGTTTTTAATTTCCGCATCAAACAATTCTAAATTAGGAAAAAGATTAAAAAGCTCACCAATTTTTTTGTTGTTTTCCATTATGCCTAACTAGTGAAAATAAAAACAAGAAACAAAAAGATGCAATTGCAGGATCTAAAGGAAATAGCTTCGAGCACACACAATGGCGCCAGAAAAGTACTATTACCTGGAACCGAAGTATGAGAGCCTTTTACCTTTCCTCCCCGGCAACGGCGCCAGAAAAGTGCTTGATGTCTACGGGAGCTTCTATTCTTGTAGAAAGTGTTGGGCCTCCAAGAGCAGAGGTTTGTAGAACAGCAGCAAGTTTCTCTTAAGTGGATTACCCAAGGTTTATCGAACTCAAGGAGGAAGAGGTCAAAGATATCCCTCTCAAGCAACCCTGTAATCACAAAGCAAGAAGTCTCTTGTGTCCCCAACACACCAAATACACTTGTCAGGTGTATAGGTGCACTAGTTCGGCGAAGAGATAGTGAAATACAAGTAATATGGATGTATAAGAGTGGTAATAGCAATCTGAATAAGATATGGCAGCGAGTAAACATGCAACAAAACAGTAAACAAACGGAGATTCGATGTTTGGAAACAAGGCCTAGGGATCATACTTTCACTAGTGGACACTCTCAACATTGATCGCATAATAAATAACTCTTTCTCTTATGTGCTACATACACTCTTTTGTTGGATGATGAACACATTGCGTAGGATTACACGAACCCTCAATGCCGGAGTTAACAAGCTCCACAATTCAATGTTCATATTTAAATAACCTTAGAGCATAATAGATCATTGCAAAATAAACCAAGAACTAACATAGTGCACACACTGTCCACATTACACTATGAAGGAGGAATAGATCACATCAATACTATCATAATGATAATTAACTCCACAATCTACAAGAGATCATGATCATAGCCTACGACAAGAACCACACGGTGCACACACTAATCACCTTTACACCATGCAGGAGGAATAGACTACTTTAATAACATCACATGAGTAGCACATAACTAGTAGTGATACAAAGCTCATCATATGGATCTCAATCATGTAAAGCAGCTCATGAGATCATTGTATTGAAGTACATAGGAGAGATTAACCACATAGCTACCGGTACAGCCCCGAGCCTCGATGGAGAACTACTCCCTCTTCATGGGAGCAGCAGCGGTGATGAAGATGGCGGTGTCGATGGCAGCGGTGTCGATGGAGAAGCCTTCGGGGGCACTTCCCCGCTCCGGGGGTGCGGAACAGAGACTCCTGTCCCCCGGATCTTGGCTTCGCGATGGCGGCGGCTGCGGAACTTTTCTCGTGTGGCTTCCTCCGTAGGGTTTTAGGGTCAGGACCTTTAAATAGGCGAAAGGGGAGCCTCGGAGGGGCAGGGTGCCCTCACCACCAGGTGGCGCGGCCGGGCCCTGGCCGCGCCCAAGTGTGATGTGGGGCCCCCTAGCCCATCTCTGCGGCTCTCGGGTGTTCTGGATGCTTCCGGGCAAAATAGGAACCTGGGCGTTGATTTCGTCCAATTAAGAATATTTCCTTACTAGGATTTCTGAAACCAAAAACAGAAAACAGCAACTGGCTCTTCGGCATCTTGTTAATAGGTTAGTTCCAGAAAATGCATAAATATGACATATAATGTGCATAAAACATGTAGGTATCATCAATAAAGTAGCATGGAACATAAGAAATTATCGATACGTTGGAGACGTATCAGCCATACAGAGTCGACCAAGTTTTAAAGGGGAATGCATATATGCTCGAGCAGTTGGATGGCGTGAAGTTCCCAGTGGCTGTCAATGGCCAGCATCTCAAGAAGTATTTCCCAAGTATGTGGGATGATGGGCAGTAAAATATGGAGGCCGATGCACGAAATCGGCCAGTAAAAAAAATTTACACAGTGAAATATGGGGAAATGCAGTGGAATATTTGCAAGGCAACAAGATGCTAAGCACAGCCGATGCACAGACATCGACTTCAGAATAAAACAGCCGATGCACAGACATCGACTTTAGAGTAAAACAGCCGATGCGCAGCCATCGACTTTAGAGGTACAAAATATTATGATCAGGTATCAAGTTATCATCTGAATTTGAGGAGTGTTTGCTTGAACCTGTCTAATTTGGTGATTGAATTGGCCTTATGGGCGTTTGATGGTGAAAGACCGATATGCTGCTATCGGTTCTTGGTGCATTGACTCACTTTGACAATCGGAAAATTAGAAGACATTCGGAAAATCAAATTGGGGGAATAATTTTCATTGATTCAAAGAGGGATCTTACAAGGAAGAGCCGATGGCTCTCAAAAGGATCATCTGATGCCTAATGCACTACTACTACTAGCCCTACACTACTCCCTAATCTAAGGGCCATTGCTGCCCTCGTCGTCGCCGTCCTCGCCGTTGTCGGCGCTGCTGCCGGCGACGTCCTCGTCGCTGCTGCTAATGAAGCCGCCGGCAGGGGCTTCATCCTCCTCATCGTCGTCGTCGTCGTCATCCGACCCGGCGCGGAAGCGCTTGGCCGGTGGGTACTCCTCGGAGGAGGAGTCTTCCTCCGCCTCCTTTTCTTCCTCGTCGGAGGAGAGGTCCGCCTCCCATGAGAAGAGGTCGTCGTCGCTCGCCGCCTCCAGCTCCCCGTCGACGAGGAACTGGAGGTCTTCTTCCCCGTCGGTGAGGGGCTCGTCGCCCTCCGACTCGATGGAGGAGTCCCAATCCCTCGCGTCCCAATACTCGGGGGCGAGGGCCTCGTATATGGCCATCAGATTGACTTCCGGCTCTAGCTCGCTGGAGGAGGAGGAGCGGAAGGAAAGGCCGGAAGAGGCAGAGGAGGAAGAGGAAGACATGGCTGCAGAGGGGGTTTTTTGCCGATGGCTAGTGCGGAACAGGGGAATGAAGAAGCAAACTGCCCGGATGAGTTTAAATAAAGGGGATATAATGAAAGGTGATTCAATGCTGTGGCAGTTTCAAGGATGCGTTGCCAAAACTGTCAAATCGTGCAATACAGAGAAGTTGAGAAGGCAAGGCATCATGATGAAAGGATACTGCGACAGTTCTGCTCTGCCACGATGTGACCCTACGAAGAAAAACAGAGTGGTTTTGAAATCATCATTACCAAAACCAGGGGGCATGTGTTATCACCAGATTTTGGCCAAACCAGGAGATGGGCCGCGATGGAGATGGGCTTGGAAGATATGCACACGAAGTGTCTCTGAATCGGCCTCGTGCGATAATTTGGGCTGGGTTGCCCGTGTATCTGTATATTATAGTAGATTGCATCTTAGTTTAGAATCAAGAGATAGAGTTTAGCTCGTACACGGTTAGGTGTATTTCCAAAGATAGAAAGTCCACGGACTATAAATATGTATCTAGGGTTATTGAGAAAGGAGGACGATCACGTTCACAACAAACACAATCCAGGCGCATCGCCACCCCTTGTTTCGAGGGTTTCTTCCGGGTAAGCATCATGCTGCCTAGATCGCATCTCGCGATCTAGGCGATATAAATTTATTCGTTATCTGGTGTTGCTCGTACTGAAGCCTTGTTGATGGCGGGTAATGCTGTTTATCTTAGGTGTTTTGGGGCTTGCATCGATGCTTTTCTGATATGCTTGCTTAGCTATGCTGCCCCTCGATATCTAGCTGCCCTTACACCTATCTTAGGTGTAAGGGCAGCACCTTGCTTCGTCTTTATTTAGTAGATCTGATCTGTTACGGTTGTTCCTTGTTATTCAAGGTTTAGTTTGATATCTGCATAGTTAGGCCTTGCAAACGGGTTGAACGATCCGGTAGTGGGGTACGGTTTGCCGATCCTAGAAGGGATGTACCGGAAATTGACGTCATGTTGGTTTTTAGGCCTCTTCTTGGGTTAGTTTTTCGTTATCTTACGTATCTGCCAGGCTCAACTACGTGTAGGATGTTCCGGTTATGCGGTGAAAACCCTAAACTGTCGTAGATCTAGTTAGCTTAATATTGATAAAGCAAGAAACCCATGTTATTGCAGATCCTATATGAATCATGGGTTAATCGGCTCCTTGAGCCGATGCACAGGGTAACCTGAGAGCCGATCGAGGCTCATTTAATGTTTACGTGTCTACCATGCAGGAAACTAATCGAAGCGATCCAACACCTTCCGACCAGGTATAGGTCGGGTGGCACGCCCTGCGACCATCGGGACGTGTGCCCGAGCCTTTGTGGGTTGACCGAGGGACCAAGGCCCACCAGCAGTCTTGGGAGCCTCCCGGCTCTTCGTGTTGCTCGTCGCTGCCCGCCGGTGGGTTTTGGCAGGCAACATTGTGTCAGATCAGTTCGATACAAAGTGAAGAAACAAACATGCTTAGCCCAACAAGGGGTCTCCGGCAGGGAGATCCCCTCTCACCTTATTTGTTCCTCCTTTGTGCGGAGGGTTTATCCAGCCTATTGTTGTATGAAGAAGAAGTTGGTGGCATCGATGGGATAAGGGTGTGCAGGAATGCACCGTCAGTTTCACATCTCCTTTTTGCTGATGATTTCCTAATTCTCATGAAAGCTGATATGACTAATGCAACTTCTCTACAGAATGTGTTGGATACCTACTGTAACATCCCAAAACTTCAATAAAGAGATAAAGAGAGAGATTCCAAAACCCAAATTTGAGAACCAACAAAAACTTTTTCATAACACAAGTGCTATGCATATAGATCACCTTGTTAATTATTTGAGTGTGCATATTGCCATGATGATTGTTTATGTGTGTGCCAATGTGCCAAAACCCTAATCACATGATCACTTGATCAATCAAACTCAAGAAAAATAAAAGAAGAAAGAAAAGAGAAAAACCTCACACACACTCACATATGGCTTATGCCATTTTTGCAAATTCTTAACCTAGACCACTTTGGCTTGCACCATTGTTTGGATATGGTTACTAAACACTTTTAAACACCTTTGAACTCAAAGAAACTCAAATCAAATGAAAACCAAATGCTATTTCCAAGTTACATGCAATATGGTCACATGTGACATTTTTAGCCTGATGCCCACTTTTAGCCCCTGGTTTGGAAGATTTCTAAACTAGACTTTGCCAACTCTTTGCACCTCATCCAAGACAACATCAAGATGAACAACTTTGCCCAAAACCATCACTGCAAATTCTTGCTCAAATTCAAATGGTGATCAAGCAAAGTTGAGACTTTGAAACAGATTTAAGATATGGTGCAATTTGTGATTTTGCAATTCAACACCAAAATGAACACCACCACCACCACCATTCTACTGCAAATATTATTCAATTCAAACCCACCAAATTTCATCCAAAAATTCCAAAGTAAGTTTCTTGCGGGCATATCATCAAACACCTTGCCAGCACCAATCTGCCAACTCCATGCAATGCTTTGTCCAGCAGTTCTTTGCCTCCTCCCTCCAACCTAGGTCATCCTCTGTACTTCCCTGAACCCTCTAAGCTTTTCCAAACACACCTGACAAGAAGTGGTACACGAGTTCATCATCATTTTGACCAAAACAATGCCATGCAGTGGCATGGCATGACCTCACCATGCCAACTCTCCCTCTGGCCTTCCCCAGCGTGCACCACCTTGCCATCTAGCCTCTACACACTCCCCTGAACCTCCTCGATATGAGCCACGACGTTTCGTGCACCAGTCACGCCAACGTGACGCCCAAACGCGCCCAGGACATGCACACGCGCGCCAGAGCACGCATGGCGAGCGTCGCAGACGCGCCTGGCCACGTCGTCGTGCCACCCTCTCCGTTGACCCCTCAGCCTTCCCTCTTTGTGCCAAACGCTTCACGACATCACCCTGCACCGCCCAGACACCACCATTGGCCCGCGGGAACGCCGTGCACCTCGCCCACGCCGCCGACGTCCGCCACAGACACCCAGCTCGCGAGGACGATGACGAGCGCCACAAGCCCTCGTTTTCACCGCAGTCACATGCTACATCACCGCCAGGACATCGCCTGCAAGCCTGCGTCATCGCCAGTCCATCACCGCCTCTGTAGCCGCGTCGTCGACGACGACTTCATCCGAGCGCCACGGCCACCTCCCGCAGCTATAAAAGGAGACCCTCCCGTGCCCAACTCTCCACACAAACCTTGCTCCCCTCTCTCTTCTCAAGCTCCTCGTCCACTCCTCTTGCTCGATTAGCCATCGCCGCCGTCCAATTTCATCGCCGGAGCCCGTGGAGGTGCTGAGAAGCTCGCCGCCGTTGCAGTGCACCCCAGGCGACGCCACTGCTACCAGGAGGTTCCTCGTCATCGACAACGTCGCTGCGCACCACTCCGACGACCGCCGGAGCTCCGACGTGCTCTCCGACCCCCTACCGCCGCCGCCAGTGAGTCCCCTTCTCGCCGGAGACGCTGTCTCTGGTCCGTTCGATCTCCGTCTAATCGTGCGGCTTAGATCACGCGTACCGTTTCGCTGGGTAAAACCCACTGACACGTGGACCCCACGCTGTCAGGCGGCCCGCTGCGCTAGACGCAGTACTGGGCCGGCCCACCTCTTTTCCCCTGTGCAGCCCAATTGCTTTTCCCGCCTTAGCCCAAGTATTCAAATATGAATTTTCGAATTTGGTTAATTATTCTCGGATGTTGTTTTCAAAATTAAATAGGATGAAATCCACCAAACCAAATTTGACAAATTTTATATATTTGGAAACCTTGTTAAAATATCTACAAAACTACACTGGCCCCAACTCTAGATTATTCGTAGAATAAATGTGACAAAAATAACAAAGCATGGCCTTTTGCAACTTCAAATAATTATTAAAAATTAAATAAAAATGCTTTTAAGATAATTCCAACTCTCAAAAATCATATGTCACATTATCTATCAGAATATATAAAAATATGACATAGTTGTTTGTATGATCATGGCCTAGTTTAAAAAAATGGCCCTATGGCTATTTCTGGATCATTTAATTTGGGCAAAATGATTTATTAAAATGTATGAGAGCTTCCCTCTCATTTAAATCTTGTCTCAACAAATTCAACATGAGGTAGATACCAGGGTTAGTTAAATCTCATATTGAATTAGTTGATGATATTAAATCATTACCATGTGTTATTAAAATGCATGAGGTGCATCACCTCATTTAAATCATTTTCCCAAGTGATACTTATGAAGAGGTTGACCTTGGTCAACCTAGGTCATATATTATCATATGAGGAGATTAAGTCGTAACAAGATTCAATGAGAGGAAATTATTTCTCTCAAGAATTAAATAGAAACACTAAGTAATATTTGTAATGAGAGGAAATTATTTTTCTTAAGAATACCACAAAGCCAACTCATATAATAAGCATGTTGTGATGCTAGCTTAGCTTGTGTGACTCATGTGTGTGCTTAGCCTAGTACTTAAGCTTGTTTGGTGATGGTGTGTATCATATTTGTTGTTAGACGCTAGTACCGAAGAATACCCAGAGGAGGAGGAGGTCTACTTCCAAGGAGAAGAAGACCACTTTGATCAGTACGTCAACCAAGGCAAGCTAATATTCTTGCTAAAGTGCAAAGCTCTTCAAGAGCAAGGCACCACCACATTTTACTTCATGCTTAATGCTTTCATCCCAAGTTTTACTTTACAAAGCTTTACTAGTTTTGCTTTACCAAAGTTTACTTTTTGATTCATGATTCACTTGGTCTAGAATAGAACAAGAGCATCAAAATTAGTCTAGAGCAAATGAAAGCTAGATAACACCCCTCATGACTAGATGCTAGTGCTAATGCATAAAATTGACTACTCTAGATGGGAACATTGTGAAGTGAAATGACCTTGAATGATTTTGAAGGTGAATATGACATGAATGAATTGATGAACTTGATAAAAACTGATGGTTGGGTTCGGATGCGATACCATTCCAATATACAAGTACCCCCACAATACCTGATTATGGGTAGGGTCTAACTAGAAGTTTATATATCTTAGTATGGGTTCCCTCTAAACAAGCATCATAGGGGTTATGCCGAGGCTACCTCCGTACTGGTGAAATGATGTGAATGAGGTGAACTGTCCGGCCCAAGCCCTGTGCAGTTCGCAGGCTGACGGTTTGTCTTCACTGGGAGGCCAAGCTCATGGGGAGAGGTGCCTATACTAGGATATGTAAGTGAAAGGTTAGGGTTGATGATCCGCGTACTGAGTTACGATTATTCAGGGTTATCCCTGACGGATGAAATCAAATGTTGTGGCACAAGTGTGCAACCTATGCAGAGTGTAAACCTATTCGAATAGCCGTGTTCACGGTTACGGACAACTGGAAAGGCCATACTGTTCCGTCATCAGATTTTGCCGTGAAATGACAGTTGAATTTGAAATGGTGACTTAAATTTGAATCACAACAGAGTTGTGGGAATGACACTAATGTTCCCACTTGAGTTAGTTAGCACATGAGGAGTCTTTTACTAAATGTTTATGAACTAAAATTGGCTTTATGCAAATAACCCTAGAGCTTATCCTTCACTAAATCAATTGGATAGTAATTATGTTAGTATTAGTTTGCGAGTACTTTAAAAGTACTCACGGCTGTGTCCCTGGCTATTCAAATGGCTAGACTATGAAGAGGAGCAGCAGTACGAGGATGACGGTCAGCAGGACGTCTACAACAACTAGGAGTTCTTCTAACGTCAAGCGTTGGCCTGTGGAATTAGATAGTCCACTACTACTACTACGCTTCCGCTTTGTAATATTTGTGATGTTCGTTGATCTCTAGATCAATTATGGTTGTAATATTGGATCATGTGATCTACTTTTGTAAGACAATTATGGTTTGTAATGAATGATGACTTATGATATCAACTGTTATGTCTCGCAACAACAATATTCCTGGGATTGCGATGGATGACATAATAGGCACCTGGACTTAAAAATCCGGGTGTTGACAAGTTGGTATCAGAGCCATTGTTTGACCTTAGGAGACCCTAGTTTAGAATGGACGTTCTGAAAAACTTAAGTTCAAAAACAAATGAAGTGGATATTTTTGAAAAACTTAGCCACTTTCTTCTCTTTGAGATCTTGTTAAAATAAGAATTCATGCTCTTTCTTATGAATCTACATAAAATTTTGACACACTTGTTCACTCTCTAACTTACTCATCCAATTCTCTTTCAGATGGAGCCAACCAACGTCAAGTTTTACCAGCTTGGGAATGGCGGAGACTTGATCTTCGAGAGGGACCTTGATGCCCTGTCGGACTTTCTTGGACGCCCCCACCCCGAGTTCCACGGAGTTGAGGTCAACGACCAGCAAGGCGGGGAGCTTCAGTGGGTGATCACCGCTGATCTGAGAGGCAAGATGGAGCCTCCTACCTCTGAGAGGATCCTCTTCTCTTTCAGGGAAAGCAACTGGCTGGACGGACTGGCACGTGCTCTTCAGGAAGCACTCGCCCGTCTGTGCGGGCAGAATGAGGCCGCCATCCAGGGGGAGCGCTTTGCGCATCTCGCAAGGCGTGACTCCGATGGAGAACCCATGGGCCTGCCGTTCCACCCCGAGCTGAGGCACCACATGGATCACCTGGACTTTATGCTGTTCCAGACCCAGAAGGAGCTGGACAACTCGCGTGCTTATGCCAACCAGACTCACGTGGCATTGGCTCATCATGCCGATGCTATCAAGCTGCTCGCCAAGGACCGCAAGTCACTCCATCTGCAGCGTGCCAAGAAGGACGCTACCATTGAGCGCCTTCGCGCCCAGATAGTATCCTTGGAGGCCACTGTCAAGGCCCAGGAGGACCAGCTGAATGAGATGGAAGAAGATGGTGAATACATTCAGGGAGGCAAACACTTCCTGAGTGATGACGACGACTTCGAGGAGGATGAGTTCACTGGCGAGGAGGACTACGAGTTTCTGGAGGCCGCAGAGGATGGGATCGTTCCCATCGATGTGGATGAGGATGATGAGGAGTAGTTTCACCAGTTCACATGTGTAGGTGTGAGTTTGTATCCCGCCTGTTGTATCGTAGCATGAGAAGAATGGTTCTTAAAACCATTGGTTTGGTGTGTTAAGTTTGGAATATATGCTGAATGAATGAATGAATGTGTGTTTGTGTTAACATCAAAATAATTCAAGTTTTAAAGTTTTGAACTTACCCAAAATAAGCCATAGAAAATTCCCTCTTATCTCATGAACTATTTCCATGTTCAGATGGCCCCTCCAGGCCGCGGTACCAATCAGGATGCCATGATGCAACTGTTGCAGACTCTGCTAGCAGACCGAGAGAATGACAGAGCTGAATGCCAAGCCAACATCACAGCACTGCAACAGATAGCTAACAACAACCAAGGTCACGGGAATCATGATCATCCCGGATCAAAGCTCAAGAACTTCCAGAACACCAATCCCCCTGTTTTCAGCAAGACTGAAGAACCTCTGGACGCCATGATTGGCTTCAGACTATGGAAAACAACTTAGAAGTGGCTGGAGTGGATGCAAATGAGAAGGTGTTGTTCGCTACGCACTACCTCGCAGGACCAGCAAGAGCCTGGTGGACCAGCACCCGTGCCATGAACGCAGGACAATTCATGACTTGGGCTGATTTCAAGCTCAAGTTCAGCAAGTACCATGTGCCCCCAGGCTTGATCAAGACGATGAGGGATGAGTTCCGTGAACTGAAGCAAGGCCGGATGTCGGTAGTAGAATACCGCGACAGGTTCCTCACCTTGTCAAGGTACGCCCCCGATGAAACCGACACAACTGAGAAGAGGAAGGAGAGATTCCTGAATGGTCTGCACGATGAGATGCAGACAGTCTTAGTCAACATTCCCTTTGCCGACCTTGAAGCCCTAGTGGATTCTGCCATCCAGATGGAAGGCAAACTGCACCAAGCAAATGAGAACCGCAAATGCCGCATGATGCACCAGAGTGGGCCCAGCCATACCCCGAGGTATCGCCCCAGCTCAAGCGGTGGTTTTGCCCCAAGAAACAACAAGACGCAGATGCAGATGTCTCGCCCCAGTTTTCAGAACCGGAGTGGAGGAAACCCCAGGCCAGGAGTCCACAACAACAACAACAACCACAACTATCAGAACAACACCAACAACTTCAATCGTGCCCCGACCAGAGCCCCGGCAACAACAACCCCAATAACACCAACACTGCACCAAGGACTGGGAGCAACGCTATCCCCGTTGCAGTCAAGGACAAGGCCACAATCACCTGCTATGAATGTGAAGTGGTGGGACACTACTCAAATGAGTGCCCCAAAAGGTTAGCCAAGGTTGCCGCCAACACCTCTGCACCAGCTCAGCAGCAGCGCCGTGTCTCCACCGGCAAGAAGTTTGCCCCCAACAACCCCAGCAACCGCAACGGCCATCTCTTTCACATGAACGCCGAAGAAGCTCAGGAAGCACCAGATGTGGTGCTGGGTATGTTTTCTGTTAACTCAGTACCTGCAAGAGTGTTGTTTGATTCTGGAGCATCGCATTCATTTGTCACAGAAGATTTTGCATGCACAAGTAAAATTCAACCCATCAGTTTGAAACATGTCATGATAGTTCAAATACCTGGATCAACAACCAAAGCTAGAAAATTTTGCAAAGATGTACCCATTAGAATTCATGAAATAGACTTTTATGCAAACTTGATTGTTCTGGGAGCAAAAGGTTTGGAAGTAGTACTGGGTATGGACTGGATGGCGAAACATCATGGATTGATTGACTGTGCCAAGAAGGCCATCACCATGACTAGTAGCACCGGAGTGGTAGTAGAACATGTGTCGGAAAGACTGCCCAGAAAGTTCACCTGCAACCAAAGTGTAGCCAAGCCAACTTTGGATCAGATCAGGATCGTATGTCGATACCCTGATGTGTTTCCTGATGATCTACCCGGTATGCCCCCAGATCGGGATATCGAGTTTATCATCGAGTTAATTCCTGGAACCGGACCTATAGCCCAGAGAGCCTACGGCATGAACCCGGCAGAGTTAGTGGAGCTGAAGAAGCAACTGGATGATATGTTGTTCAAAGGTCTGATTCGACCAAGTGCGTCGCCTTGGAGATCACCAGTTTTATTTGTGGATAAGAAGGATGGTGCCAATCGGTTATGTACGGATTATCGTAAACTTAACGATGTCACCATCAAAAACAAATACCCCTTGACAAAGATAGAAGACCTGTTTGACCAGCTGACCGGTGCCACAGTATTCTCTAAGATTGATCTTAGGACTGGTTACCATCAACTGAAGATTCGTGCAATGGATATCCCCAAAACTGCCTTCACCACCCGATATGGATTGTATGAGTACAATGTCATGTCATTTGGATTAACCAATGCCCCTGCTTATTTCATGAACCTCATGAATAAGATCTTCATGAAATTTTTGGATAAGTTTGTCGTTGTCTTCATCGATGACATCCTGATCTACTCCAAAACCGAAGAGGAACATGAGCAACACCTGGAAGTTATCCTAGAAACCCTTAGGCAGCACAAGTTGTATGCCAAGTTCAGCAAGTGCGAGTTTTGGTTGAAGGAAGTAGGATTCCTGGGACATATCTTGTCTGCAGGAGGAATTGCCGTAAATCCCGCCAAGATCAAGACCGTTACAGAATGGGAATCCCCAACCACTCAGACCGAGGTCCGCGCATTTCTTGGATTAGCGGGATATTACCGCAGATTCGTTGAAGGATTCTCAAGCATAGCCCAACCAATGACTCAACTGTTGAAGAAGGATAAGAAGTTTTAATGGACTGATAAATGTGAAGAGAGTTTCCAGCAGCTCAAGAGCAGATTGACCACAGCCCCAATTTTGACCATGCCGGACATCACCAAGCCATTTGACGTCTACTGTGATGCATCCAAGATTGGTCTCGGATGTGTGTTGATGCAAGAAGGCAAGGTGATATCATATCTGTCCCGGCAACTGAAGCAGCATGAGCAGAACTATCCAACCCATGACCTCGAGCTTGCAGCCGAAGTGTTAGCCCTGAAAGTTTGGCGTCATTACCTAATGGGTAATCGATGTGAGATCTATTCGGATCACAAGAGCCTGAAGTATATTTTCACACAGAAGGAGCTAAATATGAGGCAGAGAAGATGGTTAGAATTAATCAAGGATTATGATATGGAAATTCACTATCACCCCGGCAAGGCCAATGTGGTAGCGGATGCCCTGAGTAGACTGCCGTGTCAGTTAAACTCCATGATAGCAGAAGAACAACCTAGCCTATACCAAGAGTTTGAACAGTTCAGAATGGAGCTAGTTAGTGAAGGATTCCTAGCCAGCATAGAGCTTCAGCCCACTTTGATTGGTCAGATCAAAGAAGCACATAAAGGAAATGCCAGCATTAACGGAATCAAGAGCCAAATTGCTGCAGGAAAGGCACCAGGATTCACCGAAGATGAAGAAGGAGTACTTTGGTACAACGGTCGCCTATGTGTGCCATCAGACTCAGAATTGAAGCAAGTCATCCTGAAGGAGGCTCACGACACCCTATACTCCATCAACCCCGGAGGCACCAAGATGTATCATGATTTGAAGGAACAATTTTGGTGGCATGGAATGAAGCGAGAAATCGGGAGCTACATCGCCAAGTGTGATATCTGTCAGCGAGTCAAGGCAGAACATCAACGACCCGCAGGACTGTTGCAACCCTTGCAAATTCCGGAATGGAAGTGGGATTCTGTAGGAATGGACTTTATCACCGGACTGCCCAAATCAAGCAAAGGAAATGATTCCATCTGGGTAGTGGTGGATAGATTGACCAAGGTAGCCCATTTTATCCTGTCAAGACCACCTATCAAGGCCGAAGCTAGCGGAGTATACATCTCAAGAATAGTCGCCCTGCATGGAACCCCGAAGTCAATAGTGTCAGATAGAGGATCACAGTTCACCTCAAGATTCTGGCAGAAAGTACATGAAGGACTTGGAACCCGGCTGAATTTCAGCACCGCCTATCACCCGCAGACTAACGGACAGACTGAACGGGTCAACCAGAAACTTGAAGACATGATGAGAGCATGTGTACTGGAATATGGATCCAAGTGGGAAGACGCACCTTACGTGGAATTCTCGTACAACAACGGTTATCAAGCCAGCTTACGGATGGCCCCTTTGAAGCCACGTACGGAAGGAAGTGCGTACCCCTCTGAATTGGTCAGAAGTCGGAGAAAGCCAGGTCTTTGGACCAGATGTTCTCCGAGAAGCTGAAGAGAAGGTGCACAAGATCCGAGAGTACCTCAAGACTGCTCAGTCCAGGCAGAAGAGTTACGCCGACAAGAGACGCCGAGAGATGACCTTCGAGATCGGAGATTTTGTCTACCTCAAAGTGTCACCCCTCAAAGGAATGCAGAGATTCCAGCTGAAAGGAAAGCTTGCACCCCGATATATCGGACCCTTCAAAGTTCTGAGTCGCCGAGGAGAAGTATCCTATCAATTGGAACTACCGGAGGAAATGTCGGCGGTGCACGACGTGTTTCACATCTCACTGCTCCGGAAGTGCTTGGAAGTACCGGAGAAGACTGAAGTGTTCAAGAACATCGATCACCGCTCGGTGGATATCAACCAGGACTTGACCTACCGCGAAGTGCCTATCCGCATCCTGGAAGAAGCATAAAGAACCACCCGCACCAGGAGTATCAAGTTCCTGAAGATTCAGTGGAGCAATCACACCGAAGACGAAGCCACTTGGGAGCGAGAAGAAGATATGAAGAAGGAATACCCAGATCTCTTTAGTACCTAGTTTTTTTTAAGATCTCGGGACGAGATCTTTTGTAAGGGGGAAGGGTTTGTAACATCCCAAAACTTCAATAAAGAGATAAAGAGAGAGATTCCAAAACCCAAATTTGAGAACAAACAAAAACTTTTTCACAACACAAGTGCTATGCATATAGATCACCTTGTTAATTATTTGACTGTGCATATTGCCATGACGATTGTTTATGTGTGTGCCAATGTGCCAAAACCCTAATCACATGATCACTTGATCAATCAAACTCAAGAAAAATAAAAGAAGAAAGAAAAGAGAAAAACCTCACACCCACTCACATATGGCTTATGCCATTTTTGCAAATTCTTAACCTAGACCACTTTGGCTTGCACCATTGTTTGGATATGGTTACTAAACACTTTTAAACACCTTTGAACTCAAAGAAACTCAAATCAAATGAAAACCAAATGCAATTGCCAAGTTACATGCAATATGGTCACATGTGACATTTTTAGCCTGATGCCCACTTTGAGCCCCTGGTTTGGAAGATTCTAAACTAGACTTTGCCAACTCTTTGCACCTCATCCAAGACAACATCAAGATGAACAACTTTGCCCAAAACCATCACTGCAAATTCTTGCTCAAATTCAAATGGTGATCAAGCAAAGTTGAGACTTTGAAACAGATTTAAGATATGGTGCAATTTGTGATTTTGCAATTCAACACCAAAATGAACACCACCACCACCATTCTACTGCAAATATTATTCAATTCAAACCCACCAAATTTCATCCAAAAATTCCAAAGTAAGTTTCTTGCGGGCATATCATCAAACACCTTGCGAGCACCAATCTGCCAACTCCATGCAATGCTTTGTCCAGCAGTTCTTTGCCTCCTCCCTCCAACCTAGGTCATCCTCTGTACTTCCCTGAACCCTCTAAGCTTTGCCAAACACACCCGACAAGAAGTGGTACACGAGTTCATCATCATTTTGACCAAAACAATGCCATGTCGTGGCATGGCATGATCTCACCATGCCAACTCTCCCTCTGGCCTTCCCCAGCGTGCACCACCTTGCCATCTAGCCTCTACACACTCCCCTGAACCTCCTCGACACGAGCCACGACGTTTTCGTGTACCAGTCACGCCAGGAACGTGACGCCCAGACGCGCCCAGGACATGCACACGCGCGCCAGAGCACGCATGGCGAGCGTCGCAGACGCGCCCGACCATGTCGTCGTGCCACCCTCTCCGTTGACCCCAGACTTCCCTCTCTTTGCCAAACGCTTCACGACATCACCCTGCGCCGCCCAGACACCGCCATTGGCCCGCGGGAACGCCGTGCACCTCGCCCACGCCGCCGACGTCCGCCACAAACACCCAGCTCGCGAGGACGATGAAGAGCGCCACAAGCCCTCGTTTTCACCGCAGTCACGCGCTACGTCACCGCCAGGACATCGCCTGCAAGCCCGCGTCATCGCCAGTCCATCACCGCCTCTGTAGACGACTTCATCTGAGCGCCACGGCCACCTCCCGCAGCTACAAAAGGAGACCCTCCCGTGCCCAACTCTCCACACAAACCTTGCTCCCCTCTCTCTTCTCAAGCTCCTCGTCCACTCCTCTTGCTCGATTAGCCACCGCCGCCGTCCAATTTCATCGCCGGAGCCCGTGGAGGTGCTGAGAAGCTCGCCGCCGTTGCAGTGCACCCCAGGCGACGCCACTGCTACCAGGAGGTTCCTCGTCATCGACAACGTCGCTGCGCACCACTCCGACGACCGCCGGAGCTCCAGGCGTCCTCCGCCGCCGCCAGTGAGTCCCCTTCTCGCCGGAGATGAAGCTGTCTCTGGTCCGTTCGATCTCCGTCTAATCGTGCAGCTTAGATCACGCGTACCGTTTCGCTGGGTAAAACCCACTGACACGTGGACCCCACGCTGTCAGGCGGCCCGCTGCGCTAGACGCAGTACTGGGCCGGCCCACCTCTTTTCCCCTGTGCAGCCCAATTGCTTTTCCCGCCTAAGCCCAAGTATTCAAATATGAATTTTCGAATTTGGTTAATTATTCTCGGATGTTGTTTTCAAAATTAAATAGGATGAAATCCACCAAACCAAATTTGACAAATTTTATATATTTGGAAACCTTGTTAAAATATCTACAAAACTACAGTGGCCCCAACTCTAGATTATTTGTAGAATAAATGTGATAAAAATAACAAGGCAGGACCTTTTGCAACTTCAAATAATTATTAAAAATTAAATAAAAATGCTTTTAAGATAATTCCAACTCTCAAAAATCATATGTCACATTATCTATCAGAATACATAAAAATATGACATAGTTGTTTGTATGATCATGGCCTAGTTTAAAAAATGGCCCTATGGCTATTTCTGGATCATTTAATTTGGGCAAAATGATTTATTAAAATGTATGAGAGCTTCCCTCTCATTTAAATCTTGTCTCAACTAATTCAACATGAGGTAGATACCAGGGTTAGTTAAATCTCATATTGAATTAGTTGATGATATTAAATCATTACCATGTGTTATTAAAATGCATGAGGTGCATCACCTCATTTAAATCATTTTCCCAAGTGATAATTATGAAGAGGTTGACCTTGGTCAACCTAGGTCATATATTATCATATGAGGAGATTAAATCTTAACAAGATTCAATGAGAGGAAATTATTTCTCTCAAGAATTAAATAGAAACACTAAGTAATATTTGTAATGAGAGGAAATTATTTTTCTTAAGAATACCACAAAGCCAACTCATATAATAAGCATGTTGTGATGCTAGCTTAGCTTGTGTGACTCATGTGTGTGCTTAGCCTAGTACTTAAGCTTGTTTGGTGATGGTGTGTATCGTATTCGTTGTTAGACGCTAGTACCGAAGAATACCCAGAGGAGGAGGAGGTCTACTTCCAAGGAGAAGAATACCACTTTGATCAGTACGCCAACCAAGGCAAGCTAATATTCTTGCTAAAGTGCAAAGCTCTTCAAGAGCAAGTGATGCGGGGTGGCCTTCGGTCACCTCCTCACCAAGACCAACAAGTCCCCCAAGTGGACCCATGACTCGTGCTCGAGCCAAAGCAATACATGACAAGGTGAACTCGCTCCTCACTACCCTCGACCTAGATACCCCATTGGATGGAATGCTACCTCATGCCGAGACACTTTGTGTGATTAGGTACATGGAGCACCAAGGCCCCGGAAAGGATGAGACGTCATGGTCAAGGGAAGGAGAGGAGCAGCAGAACCTGGAGATGAACATGGAGCCGGCCGACGTCGCCGGAGAGCGCCAAGGAAGAAAAGGGCGGCGGTCCACAGGCCCCGAGCCGGCCCAGGCCGGACGCCCCGGTCCACGGCCGTCAGCCGAGCAGCCGGACCTCCCTCGTGCGGACGGCGGGGACCCGAACCATTCTTCGCGAAGCCCGGTTGGCGACAGTCGGCCGGACCCATGGCCAGATGGCCGGTCACGACCGGTCGAGCCGGACCCCCGGACAGCCCGGTCCCAGGCCCGGTCTGACCGGACGACCAACCGGATCCGACGGGATTTCCCCACCAAACTGCTTTGACTTATCCATTCGCGTACCTGTTCGCCCTTGCTGGTGTGTGTGCCTATTTAAGTAGCTGGGACCCCTCCTTTATTTCTTAGACTTGTTTAGAACTCAAACCTAACTTTGAGCTTAGTCTCCCTTGGGTATCATCCCTCTGTAATCAAGGCACCTTGGTTGTTGACTTTGAATTTGTGGAGTGAGATTCTAGTACTTGCTACTCTCTCTCCCTCCCCAAGTTCATCCTCTCCAATCCCAATCTCTCTCCGGGAATTCTGCCTCGTGCCTCTTCCACGGAGATTCTATTGGCGTGGTCCATCGGAGGTAAGCATCGGGTGTATCGGGTTGGTGTGCGTGCGTGAGTCTCGGAGTCCATCGTGTTCTTCATCCCCTCGCGTTTTCCCATCTCATCCGTTTGGTTTCGAAGTCAATCCGCAAGATCGGGCCACATACGGGGTCTTAGACCACATCATATGGTATCAGCAGCCTTTGGTTCCCGCGGATTTGACCCTCCACCCACCCGATTTCGTTTCTAGAAAATTTTCCAAAAAATAGCCCTAAAGTGCCTTTTGACCGATCTGTGATTTGGTTGAGTTTTGAGTGGTTTTGGTCCGTGGATCTGGTGTTGTTGTGCTTGATCTACTATTTCCCCAACTTTTAGCCTCCAATTCCATCGTTTCCCTTGATTTGGTCGATTTGGCTTGGTTTCGTGAAGAACAGGAGAGAGAAAGTGCAATCCCGCGCAGTCCGGTCCAGACCCCGGTCAACCGGCCGCACGACCGGCCGATCCGGTCCAGACGCCGGTCAACCGGCCGCACAACCGGCCGAGCCGGTCCAGGGATCCGGTCCAACCGGGCCTCCGGCCGGGTGACAGGCGCCTCCTTCGACCTCGACATCCGGCGATCTCCACCACCACCACCACCACCACCACCACCATCGCAGGTATAACTTGCAGGTTTACCCTTGTAACCCCTCTTCCTTTTGCGATCTACCCTATCGAGCATTGCTTGTCTAGTGTTGCGAGACATTGCACGTGGCCCCGCATTGTGAGGTGTGTGTGTCGCGTTGAGTAAAGCACCCAAGCAAACACTCGTGTGGCAAGATAGCAAAAGCGAGGCTAACGCTAACATAGTGTGTCAAAAAGCCCCAAAAACACAAAAAGAGTGCGAGTAGCACCATACATCCATACGCCCCATACATACCAAAGTGTCCACAAAAGCCACCAAAGATAAAAACGAGTGCAAGTGCCAACATATACAAGAGAGAAAAGCTTTTAAGCAAAGAGAGATCGGAGAAGAGAGGCCGCGTGTGAATCTTGTTGTCTCTTCCTTTGCAACCAAAGCTTTGCCTCTCCTTGTGTTAGTGTGACACCGAGCAACTATACATACACTTTTCCGCTCGTTCCTTGGTTGCACTAACCCCGCTTATCTCGTGTGTGAGTTCCACATTTTCCGTGTTTATAGTGATCGCACTTTGACATTTGGATTTTTGGACCTCATCCACTTTTAACAACATACTTGATCTTGGATTTGTCTTTTGGCTTTCCACAACACTCGCCTAACACCATATTTGCTAGCTTTTGCGTGTTTTGCGTGTGTCCCCGATACACTTGATCTTACTTTCGGCTTGGTTGATTGCCTCAATACTATCTTACCTTGGTAAGAGTGCGAGGTAGTCTCCTTCCACTAACACATACAACATAGTTCTTGTTCTTCCATCATGGATAGGAGTGGAGATGAAACAAGGGATGGAGAAGTCCTTCGGAGCACCGAGAGGTTGGCGACTCAACACAACCTATGGATTCAACGCCAAGAGTTCAAGGAGCAACTATCACTCTTCGAGACTCGCATCGATGAACAATATGAAGAAGTGGCTCACAACTTCTCCACGGTGAACCAAGATTTGGCTCTCCTCCGTGAAGCTACGGACAACTTGAATGGCCAAATGGCGGCCAATGATGCGAACATGGAGCGACGCATGGACAACCTCGAGCGCGCCATCACCAACTTGGGTCGTCATCGCCGACACCGCTCTACTTCATCATCATCAAGCTCGTCACAAGATTACTATTCTCATGGCCATCGTTCGTCATCAAGCTCCTCCTCAAGGCATGAAGACCATCCTCGTCCTCATCGACCACATGCTCGCCAAGAAGACTCTCGCTCTAACTCAAGGAGAGGTGAATTCCATCGCCATGCTCGTCCTCATGAACGACCTCCACAAGAACAAGCTCCTCACCAAGATCGTCATCAAGCGGCTCGCCATGCCCACCATGGGTATGACGACCATCCCCAAGACAACATCCACCACAACATTGTAGGATAACGTAGCATAGAAAACAAAAATTTTCCTACGGCGAACACGCAATCCAAGCCAAGATGCAATCTAGAAGATGGTAGCAACGAGGGGATTGTCGAGACTCACCCTTGAAGAGATTCCAAAGCCTACAAGAGGAGGCTCTTGTTGCTGCGGTAGACGTTCACTTGCCGCTTGCAAAAGCGCGTAGAAGATCTTGATCACGATCGGTTCCGGCGCCACGAACGGGCAGCACCTCCGTACTCGGTCACACGTTCGGTTGTTGATGAAGACGACGTCCACCTCCCCGTTCCAGCGGGCAGCGGAAGTAGTAGCTCCTCTTGAATCCGACAACACGACGGCGTGGTGTCGGTGGCGGTGTAGAAGTCCGGCGGAGCTTCGCTAAGCTATGCGGGCAATATGAAGTGGAGGAGCAAAGCTAGGGTTTGGGAGGGGTGGCCGGCCACTCTATGGGGGCGGCCAGCTTGTGGTCTTGGGGTAGCCGGCCCCCTCCCTTGGCCCTTGTTTATATAGGTGGATCCCAAGTGTTGGTGTCCAAGTCTTCGAATAAGACCCGAAACCAAAACCTTCCATATGGTGGGAAACTTTCCCTCCCACTAGAGGTGGGAATTCCACCTTCCATGGGGGGGTGGCCGGCCCCCTAAGGGGAGTCCACTTGGGACTCCTCCCCCACTAGGGTTGGCCGGCCATGGAGGTGGAGTCCCATGTGGACTCCACCTTCCTTGGTGGTTTCTTCCGGACTTTTCTAGAACCTTCTAGAACCTTCCATAGAACCTTCCGCATCATTTTATTCACATAAAATGACATCCTATATATGAATCTTATTCTCGGACCATTCCGGAACTCCTCGTGATGTCCGGGATCCCATCCGGGACTCCGAACAAATATTCCAACTTCATTCCATATTCAAGTACTACCATTTCAACATCCAACTTTAAGTGTGTCACCCTACGGTTCGTGAACTATGCGGACATGGTTGAGTATTCACTCCGACCAATAACCAATAGCGGGATCTGGAGATCCATAATGGCTCCCACATATTCAACGATGACTTTAGTGATCGAATGAACCATACACATATGATACCAATTCCCTTTGTCACGCGATATTTTACTTGTCCGAGGTTTGATCATCGGTATCACACTATACCTTGTTCAACCTCGTCTCTGACAAGTACTCTTTACTCGTACCGTGGTATGTGGTCTCTTATGAACTTATTCATATGCTTGCAAGACATTAGACGACATTCCACCGAGAGGGCCCAGAGTATATCTATCCGTCATCGGGATGGACAAATCCCACTATTGATCCATATGCCTCAACTCATACTTTCCGGATACTTAATCCCACCTTTATAACCACCCATTTACGCAGTGGCGTTTGATGTAATCAAAGTACCTTTCCGGTATAAGTGATTTATATGATCTCATGGTCATAAGGACTAGGTAACTATGTATCGAAAGCTTATAGCAAATAACTTAATGACGTGATCTTATGCTACGCTTAATTGGGTGTGTCCATTACATCATTCATACAATGATATAACCTTGTTATTAATAACATCCAATGTTCATGATTATGAAACTAATCATCTATTAATCAACAAGCTAGTTAAGAGGCTTACTAGGGACTCTTTGTTGTTTACATATCACACATGTATCAATGTTTCAGTTAATACAATTTTAGCATGGTATATAAACATTTATCATAAACATAAAGATATATAATAACCACTTTTATTATTGCCTCTTGGGCATATCTCCAACAGTCTCCCACTTGCACTAGAGTCAATAATCTAGATTACATTGTAATATACCTAACACCCATGGCATTCTGGTGTTGGTCATGCTTTGCCCTAGGGAGAGCTTTAGTCAACGGATCTGCTACATTCAGATCAGTGTGTACTTTGCAAATCTTTACTTCTCCATCTTCGATGTACTCGCGAATCGAGTGGTAACGCAGCTTGATATGCTTCAGCCTCTTGTGTGACCTTGGCTCTTGTGCATTGGCGATGGCACCCATGTTATCACAGTAGATGACAAATGGGTCCAATGCACTAGGAACCACACCGAGCTCTACAATGAACCTCTTCATCCATACCGCTTCGATGAAGCCTCGGAAGCCGCTATGTACTCCGATTCTGTTGAGGATTTCGCCACCGTGCTTGAGCTTGCCCAGCTTCTGCAGCACCATTCAATATAAACACGTACCCAGATTGTGACTTAGAGTCATCGGGATCGGTGTTCCAACTTGCATCGGTGTAACTTGTTACAACGAGCTCTTGGTCACCTCCATAACAAAGAAACATATCCTTAGTTCTTTTCAAGTACTTCAGGATATTCTTGACCGCTGTCCAGTGTTCCATTCCTGGATCACTTTGATATCTGCTAGTTAAACTAACAGCATGTGCTATATCCGGTCTTGTACATAGCATGGCATACATGATAGAGCCTACTGCCGAGGCATAGGGGATCTGACTCATCCTTTCTCTTTCTTCTGCCGTAGCCGGTCCTTGAGTCTTACTCAAGACCTTGCTGGTAACATAGGTAAGAATCCTTTCTTACTTTCGTCCATTCTAAACTTCTTCAGAATCTTGTCCAGGTATGTACTCTGTGATAGCCCTATTAGACGTCTTGATCTATCTCTATAAATCTTGATGCCTAATATGTATGATGCTTCACCAAGGTCTTTCATTGAAAAACTATTATTCAAATAACCCTTTACACCTTAATAGTTCTATATCATTCCCAATCAATAATATGTCATCTACATATAATATTAGGAATGCTACAGAGCTCCCACTCACTTTCTTGTAAATACAGGCCTCTCCATGACACTGTATAAACCCGAAGTCTTTGATCACCTTATCAAAGCGTCGGTTCCAACTTCTTGATGCTTGCTTCAGTCCATAGATTGAACGCTGAAGTTTGCATACTTTGTCAGCATTTTTAGGATCGACAAAACCTTTGGGTTGTACCATATACAACTCTTCCTCAATGTCACCATTAAGGAACGCCGTTTTGACATCCATCTGCAAATCTCATAATCGAAAAATGCAGCTATTGCTAACAAAATCCTCACAGATTTTAGCTTCGCTACAGGTGAGAAAGTCTCATCGTAGTCAACACCTTGAATTTGTCGGAAACCCTTTGCGACAAGTCGAGCTTTATAGACAGTAATATTACCATCAGCATCTGTTTTTCTTTTGAAGATCCATTTATTCTCGACAGCCTTGCGGCTATCGGGTAAGTCTACCAAAGTCCATACTTTGTTATCATACATGGATCCCATTTCGGATTTCATGGCTTCTTGCCATTTGTTGGAATCTGGGCTCATCATCGCTTCTTCATACGTCGCAGGGTCCTCATCATTGTTATCCACAATCATGACATTTAGACAAGGATCATACCAATGGTGGCACGATCCCTTGTCGATCTGCGAGGTTCAGTAGCTGTCTCATTTGAAGTTTCATGATCATTATCATTAGCTTCCTCTGTTGCCGGTGTAGGTGGTACAGGAACATTTTCCGGTCCTGCGCTACTCTGATCAACGAGTAGAGATTCTTCAATCTCATCGAGTTCTACTTTTCTTCCAGTCACTTCTTTAGTGAGAAATTCTTTCTCAAGAAAGGTTCCGTTCTTAGCAACAAAGATCTTGCCTTCGGATCTGTGATAGAAAGTGTACCCTATAGTTTCCTTAGGGTATCCTATGAAGACGCATTTCTCCGCTTTGGGTTCTAGCTTGTCCGGTTGTAACTTTTACATAGGCTTCGCAACCCCAAACTTTTAGGAACGACAGCTTAGGTTTCTTATTAAACCATAATTCATACGGCGTCGTTTCAACGGATTTTGATGGTGCTCTATTTAAAGTGAATGCGGCTGTCTCTAATGCATAACTCCAAAATGATAACGGCAAATCGGTAAGAGACATCATAGAACGAACCATATCTAAAAGAGTTCGATTACGACGTTCGGACACACCGTTTCGTTGTGGTGTTCCCGGCGGTGTCAATTGTGAAAGTATTCGCATTTCTTTAAATGCATGCTAAACTCATAACTCAGATATTCACCTCCGCGATCAGATCGTAGAAATTTAATCTTCTTGTTACGTTGATTTTCTACTTCACTTTGGAATTCCTTAAACTTCTCGAAAGTTTCGGATTTATGTTTCATTAAATAGATATACCCATATCTACTCAAATCATCTGTGAAGGTTAGAACATAACGATAACCACCGCGCGATGCTACACTCATTGGTCCACATATATCTGTATGATTTCCAATAAGTCAGTAGCTCGCTCCATCATACCCGAGAATGGAGTCTTAGTCATTTTTCCCATCAGACATGCTTCGCATCTATCAAGTGACTCAAAGTCAAGTGATTCAAGTAATCCATCGGTATGGAGTTTCTTCATGCGTTTCACTCCAATATGACCAAGACGACAGTGCCACATATAAGTAGAATTATCATTCAATTTAATTCGCTTAGCATCAATGTTATGTATATGCGTATTACTACTATCGAGATCTAACAGAAATAAGCCATTCTTTTGTGGTGCTCGACCATAAAAGATATTATTCATAAAAATAGAACAACCATTATTCTCAGACTTGAATGAATAACCGTCTTGCATTAAACAAGATCCTGATATAATGTTCATGCTCAACGCGGGTACATAATAACAATTATTTAGGCTTAAAACTAATCCCGAAGGTAGATGTAGAGGAAGTGTCCCGACTGCGATCACATTGACCTTGGATCCGTTTCCAACGCGCATCGTCACTTCATCTTTCAGCAGTTGTCGTTTATTCTTTAGTTCCTGTTTGAGTTACAAATATGAGCAACCGAACCAGTATCAAATACCCAGGTACTAGAACGAGAACTAGTGAGATAAACATCTATAACATGTATATCAGATATACCTTCTTTCTTTTTCTTGATAAGGCCGCTCTTCAGATCCGCCAAATACTTGGAGCAATTACGCTTCCAGTGTCCCTTCTCCTTGCGAATAGCACTCAGCATCAGGCTTAGGGCCAGACTTAGGTTTCACAGGAGGCGTGGCAGCTTTCTTGCCACTCTTCTTGTTCTTGCCTTTAGACTTGCCCTGTTTCTTGAAGCTGGTGGTCTTGTTGACCATCAACACTTGGTGCTCTTTCTTGATCTCAATCTCAGCAGCTTTTAGCATGCCAAAGAGTTCAGGAAACTCCTTGTTCATGTTCTGCATATTGTAGTTCATCACAAAGTTCTTATAACTTGGTGGCAGTGATTGAAGGACACGATTAATCCCCAGTCTGTTAGGAATCACTATTCCCAAGTCACTGAGTTTCTTCGCATGCCCGGTCATAACGAGCATGTGCTCACTGATGGAGCTGCCTTCTTCCATCATACAGCTGAAAAAGTGTTTCGATGCTTCATAGCATTCCACGGCCGCATGAGTCTCAAAAATAGTCTTCAACTCTTTTATCAACTCATGAGGATCGTGGTGCTCAAAACGTTTTTGAAGATCGGATTCCAGACTGCATAAGATGGCACACTGAACTTGAGAGTACCGAGTTTTCCGAGTCATGTAAACATTCTTTACTTCATCGGTTTCAGTTTCAGGAGGGTCACCTAGCGGTGCATCAAGCACATATTGCAGATTTCCGCCATTGAGGAAGATCCTCACATGACGGAACCAGTCGGTGAAGTTGCTACCGTTGCTCTTAAGCTTTTCTTTCTCTAGGAACTGGTTAAAATTGATTGAGGACGCCATATCTACAACATATTTGCAATAGTTTAGACTAAGTTTATGACAAATTGAGTTCAAATTTTAATTCTACATAATTAAAAATCTAGGTGAACTCCCACTCAAAACAATATCCCTCGTATTGTCTTAGTGATCACACGAACCAAATCCATCACACCTATGCCCGATCATCACGAGACAAGATGTAATTTCAATGGCGAACACTCAAAGTGTTCATCATATCAATCATATGATTCATGCTCTACCTTTCGGTATCACGTGTTCCGAGACCATGTCTTTACATGCTAGGCTCGTCAAGGCCACCTTAGTATCCGCATGTGCAAAACTGTCTTGCACCCATTATATGTACTTATCGAATCTATCACACCCGATCATCACGAGATGCTTCGAAACGATAAGACTTGATAACGGTGCTACTAAGGATGAACACTTTATTATCTTGAGATTTTAGTGAGAGGGATCATCTTATAATGCTACCGTCGCGATCTAAGCAAAATAAGATGCATAAAAGGATTAACATCACATGCGGTTCATATGTGATATGATATGGCCCTTTTGTCTTTGCGCCTTTGATCTTCATCTCCAAAGCACGGACATGATCTCCATCATCAACGGGCATGATCTCCATCATCGTCGGCGAAGCACCAAGGTCAATGGCGCCGTCTTCATGATCGTCCTCCATGTAGCAACTATTACAACTACTTTGAAATACTACTTAACATGAAATTTAAAGACAACCATAAGGCTCCTGCCGGTTGCCACAATACAATAATGATCATCTCATACATATTCATCATCACATTATGGCCATATCACATCACCAAACCCAAAAACAAGTTAGACGTTCTCTAATTTGGTTTGCATATTTTACGTGGTTTAGGGTTTCGAGCAAGATCCAATCTACCTACGAACATGAACCACAACGGTGATACTAGTGTTGTCAATAGAAGAGTAAATTGAATCTTCACTATAGTAGGAGAGACAGACACCCGCAAAGCCACTTATGCAATACAAGTTGCATGTCAAGCGTGGAGCAAATCTCATGAACGCGGTCATGTAAAGTTAGCCGCCGCTTCATCCCACTATGCCACAAAGATGCAAAGTACTCAACTAAAGATAACAAGAGCATCAACGCCCACAAACCATTGTGTTCTACTCGTGCAACCATCTATGCATAGACACGGCTCTGATACCACCGTAGGATAACGTAGCATAGAAAACAAAAATTTCCTACGGCGAACACGCAATCCAAGCCAAGATGCAATCTAGAAGATGGTAGCAACGAGGGGATTGTCGAGACTCACCCTTGAAGAGATTCCAAAGCCTACAAGAGGAGGCTCTTGTTGCTGCGGTAGACGTTCACTTGCCGCTTGCAAAAGCGCGTAGAAGATCTTGATCACGATCGGTTCCGGCGCCACGAACGGGCAGCACCTCCGTACTCGGTCACACGTTCGGTTGTTGATGAAGACGACGTCCACCTCCCCGTTCCAGCGGGCAGCGGAAGTAGTAGCTCCTCTTGAATCCGACAGCACGACGGCGTGGTGTCGGTGGCGGTGTAGAAGTCCGGCGGAGCTTCGCTAAGCTATGCGGGCAATATGAAGTGGAGGAGCAAAGCTAGGGTTTGGGAGGGGGTGGCCGGCCACTCTATGGGGCGGCCAGCTTGTGGTCTTGGGGTAGCCGGCCCCCTCCCTTGGCCCTTGTTTATATAGGTGGATCCCAAGTGTTGGTGTCCAAGTCTTCGAATAAGACCCGAAACCAAAACCTTCCATATGGTGGGAAACTCCCTAGAGGTGGGAATTCCACCTTCCATGGGGGGGGTGGCCGGCCCCCTAGTCCACTTGGGACTCCTCCCCACTAGGGTTGGCCGGCCATGGAGGTGGAGTCCCATGTGGACTCCACCTTCCTTGGTGGTTTCTTCCGGACTTTTCTAGAACCTTAGAACCTTCCATAGAACCTTCCGCATCATTTTATTCACATAAAATGACATCCTATATATGAATCTTATTCTCCGGACCATTCCGGAACTCCTCGTGATGTCCGGGATCCCATCCGGGACTCCGAACAAATATTCCAACTTCATTCCATATTCAAGTACTACCATTTCAACATCCAACTTTAAGTGTGTCACCCTACGGTTCGTATGCGGACATGGTTGAGTAGACCACAATAGTCTGGAGATCCATTCCCACATATTCAACGATGACTTCGAATGAACCAACATATGATACCAATTCCCTTTGGAGTCGAGATCATCGGTATTGGCCTCGTCTCACAAGTACTCTTTACAATGTGGTGAACTTATTCATATGCTTGCAAGACATTAGACGACATTCCACCCACATATCATACCAAATCCCTTTATATGCGCGGGTGGCCAAAGTGGTCTCATGGTCCTACTCAACCCATCCTTGAGTCCCATCCGTTCCTCATCCAACTAGTGTGGGACTGAGTATCAACCTTATGCATCAATGGATACCAATTCAGATTTGATCATAAATATAATATACATCGGGGTGACTTATTCATATACATTTTCCCATATGCCCAATGTCCCGGCGATACTTAATCCCACCTTTATAACCACCCATTTACGTGGCGTTTGATGTAATCAAAGTACCTTTCCGGTATAAGTGATTTATATGATCTCATGGTCATAAGGACTAGGTAACTATGTATCGAAAGCTTATAGCAAATAACTTAATGACGTGATCTTATGCTACGCTTAATTGGGTGTGTCCATTACATCATTCATACAATGATATAACCTTGTTATTAATAACATCCAATGTTCATGATTATGAAACTAATCATCTATTAATCAACAAGCTAGTTAAGAGGCTTACTAGGGACTCTTTGTTGTTTACATATCACACATGTATCAATGTTTCAGTTAATACAATTTTAGCATGGTATATAAACATTTATCATAAACATAAAGATATATAATAACCACTTTTATTATTGCCTCTTGGGCATATCTCCAACAAACATGGCACCACATGGTGATGCTCCCGCCCAAGGTCGTCAAGAGCAACCAAGGCGTGATCTCCGGAATCATCCTCGCCATGACCAAAGGGGCGAGGGCAACCACAACATGATCAAGATGAGAGGGCCATAATTGGGCAACGCCAACAACCTCGCCAAGACCCGCAACAACATCCTCACCATGAGCCAAGTGAAGCTAGTGTTCACCTCCAACGCCAACCCAATGCTATGGTTGGTCGTGGAAGACCTCCTCCTCCTCCTCAAGTCGCAAGAGATGAAGGCATCCGTCCTCGCCGCCGCAACATGGAAGATGAAGAGAATATGTATGGAAAGCTCAAGTTCAATATGCCCAAGTTCAAGGGTGAAGACGATGCCGAGGCCTACCTCTCATGGGCACTCAAGGTTGACAAGATCTTCCGCATCCATAACTACTCCGGTGCCAAGAAAGTAGCCATGGCCTCCCTCGAGTTTGAAGATTATGCCAACACTTGGTGGGAACAAGTTGTCACTCTTAGGGAAGAAAAGGGTGATCCTCCAATTGATACTTGGGAAGACATGAAGGAGGAGATGCAAGCCCGCTTTGTCCCTACACACTACAAGACCGATCTCTTCAACAAGCTACAAAAGTTGAAGCAAGGCACCAAGACCGTTGAGGAATTCTTCAAGGAGATGGAGTTAACCATGATGAGAGCAAACATCCAAGAGTCCGAGAACCAAACCATCGCTAGGTTCTTCAATGGCCTCAACTACCCCATCAAGAAGATTGTGGAGTTCCAACCATACTCCAACATGGTTGAGTTGGTTCACCAAGCTTCCAAGGCCGAGCGTCAAGTGAATGAGGACATCAAGTACTCCAAGTCCAAGCAATACTTCGCCTCCAAGCTTGCTACATCAACTCCTACAACAAGTGTCAAGCCATCCGCATCCTCTACACCTTCCAAGCAACCTTCCATACAAAGTCGCATGAAGCAAACGGTATCCTCCACCGCCTCCTCTAAGGCCTCTACGGGACCCTCCAATGTCACTTGCTTCAAGTGTGGCACCCAAGGCCACAAGTCCTTCGAGTGCAAGAACACCAAGGTCATGATCACTATGGAGAATGGTGATATAGAGACGCTAAGTGAAGGTGAATATGAAGCTCTAGTGCAAGCCGCGGTTGCTAATGAGGAAGACTATGATGAAGAAAGTGGAGAAGACCCTCTCTTATGCACACATGATCCAAGCCCTTCTCTTGTGGTCACTCGAGTGCTCACCACTCAACCCCAAGCTATGGAAGACCAAAGATGCAACATCTTCCAAACACGTGCCGGCATTGGTGGCAAGTCTATCAAGGTCATCATCGATGGTGGGAGTTGCCACAACTTGGCAAGCACCGAGCTATGTGAGAAGCTCAACCTCACGCTTCGCAAGCATCCTCATCCCTACCATGTCCAATGGTTGAGTGACAAGGGCAATGTCAAGATTCAACACACCGTCACCGTCAACTTCAAGATAGGACCCTATGAAGACACCGTCGAGTGTGACGTGGTGCCTATGACCGTGTGCCACATGTTGCTTGGCCGCCCATGGCAATTTGACAAGAAGGCCATACATGATGGTTTCTCCAATGCATACACCTTCAAGGTCAAGGACAAGAAGTTCGAGCTTCGCCCAATGACTCCTAGCCAAATCATCGCCGACAATGCGAAGGCTTTAGCGAGGGCACAACACCACATCCACCATAGTGAGTTGAGAGGAGAGGGAGCGACCCACCAAAAGAGAGTGAGCGCCACCACCCACATATGAGTGAGAGAAAGAGTGTCCTCCTAACCACCAAAAGCGAGTGGAGAGAAGTGAAAGACAACCCATCCACCACCATACACTACGTGCTCATTTGCAAGGGCCTCTCGGCGGAGACTAATGACTTAACCAACATTCCTTCGTCTTTGTTGTCTCTTTTGAAGGAGTTCCAAGACGTCTTCCCGACGAGCTACCACATGGACTACCACCGCTTCGGGGCATCGAGCATCGCATCGACCTCATACCCGCGCTCCACTACCAACCGCGCCGCCTACCGCACCAACCCCGAGGACACCAAGGAGATCCAACGCCAAATTCAAGACCTCCTCGCTAAAGGTATGTCAGAAAGCCTTAGCCCTTGTGCCGTTCCCGTTATTCTTGTGCCTAAACCGGATGAGACGCAACGGATGTGTATGGATTGCCGCCCTATCAATGCCATTACCGTCCGTTATCGACATCCCATTCCGCGTTTAGATGATATGTTGGATGAATTGAGTGGTGCCACGATTTTCTCTAAAATTGATTTGCGTAGTGGCTACCACCAAATCCGCATGGCAATTGGTGATGAATGGAAGACGGCATTCAAGACCAAACTTGGTCTCTATGAATGGCTCGTCATGCCTTTTGGTCTTTCAAATGCTCCTTCCACTTTCATGCGTCTTATGAATCACATTTTGCGACCTCTTATTGGCAAGAGCGTGGTTGTCTACTTTGATGATATTCTCATCTATAGCAAAAATCTCGAGGACCATGTTCAACATGTGAGAGAAGTCTTATGCATCTTGCGCCACGAGAAGCTCTTTGCCAACCTTCCAAAATGCCATTTCGCTCAAAACAAATTGGTTTTTCTTGGTTTTGTGGTTTCCGCCAACGGGATTGAAGTTGATTCTTCCAAAGTTGAGGCCATCCACAATTGGCCCACTCCCACAAATGTTGGTCAAGTGAGAAGCTTCCATGGTCTTGCCGGATTTTACCGCCGTTTTGTGAAAGATTTCACCATTGCTTGCCCCTTAAACGAACTTACAAAAAGAATGTTCCGTTCGTTTGGGGCAAAGCACAACAACAAGCTTTTGATGAATTGAAAAAGAGACTCACCGAGGCACCATTACTTGCTCTTCCCGACTTTTCCAAAACATTTGAAATCGAATGCGATGCGAGTGGCCTTGGAATCGGTGGTGTCCTCATGCAAAATGGAAAACCCGTGGCATACTATAGCGAGAAGTTGGATGGCGCACGCCTCAACTATCCTATATATGACAAGGAGCTTTATGCTTTAGTTCGTGTTCTTGAAGTTTGGCAACATTACCTTTGGCCAAAAGAGTTTGTCATCCACTCGGATCATGAGTCATTGAAGTATTTGAAAAGTCAACACAATTTGAACAAGCGACATGCTAAGTGGGTTGAGTTCATAGAGTCCTTCCCTTATGTAATCAAATACAAAAAGGGCAAGGAAAATGTGGTTGCGGATGCACTTTCCCGCAAGATTACTCTTCTACTCACCCGCTTGGAGTTTCACATTTTGGGTCTTGAGGAGATCAAGGAACTTTACCCTTCCGACGCTTTCTTTGGTCCAATCTTTGCCAAGTGTTCCGTGGACCACGGATTTGATGATTTCTATTTGCATGATGGCTACTTGTTTAAAGCTAACAAGATTTGCATTCCCGAGTCTTCTCTTCGTAAGTTGCTTTTGCAAGAGTCACATGGAGGTGGTCTCATGGGTCACTTTGGACGAGAGAAGACATATGCCATGCTATCAACCCACTACTATTGGCCAAGAATGTACCGCGACGTGGAACGCCTTTGCCGCCGGTGTACAACATGCTTACAAGCTAAGTCTACTTCCAATCCCTATGGTCTTTACATGCCTTTGCCCATTCCATATGCACCTTGGTCGGACATAAGCATGGACTTTGTACTTGGCTTACCTCGCACCAAACATGGTCATGATTCAATATTTGTGGTAGTGGATAGGTTCTCTAAAATGGCTCATTTCATACCATGTCATAAGAGCGATGATGCTTCACACATTGCTTCGTTGTTTTTCAGGGAAGTGGTTCGCCTACATGGGATACCGGCAAGCATTGTGTCGGATCGAGACGTCAAGTTCATGAGTTACCTATGGAAGTCGCTCATGGCGAAGTTTGGAGTGAAGCTCTTGTTCTCATCATCCTCGCACCCTCAAACCGATGGACAAACCGAAGTGGTCAATCGAAGCCTCTCCACACTCCTCCGCACACTTGTGAAGACAAATTTGAAGTCATGGGAAGATTGCCTACCCCACGCGGAGTTCGCCTACAATCGAGCCAAGCACTCCACAACCGCAAGGAGTCCCTTCATGGTCGTCTACGGATTCGAACCACCAACGGCACTCGACATCCTCCCACTACCTCTTCATGAAAGAACGAACATGGACTTCGACGAGCGCACCACCGCCATCAAGAAGCTACATGAAGAGACAAGAACAACCATACAAGAGCATGTACTTCGCCAAGCTACCCGCCTCAACGCCAAGAAGAAGGAACGCGTGTTTGAAGAAGGAGACCTCGTGTGGATCCACCTAAGGAAAGAAAGGTTCCCGCAAGAACGCAACTCCAAGCTCAAGCCAAGAGGAGATGGGCCTTTCAAGGTCCTCAAGCGCATCAACAACAACGCCTACGTCATCGACATACCAACATCAAAGTACTTGGTGAGCAACACCTTCAACGTCTCGGATATTTCACCCTATCATGGAGATGAGGAGGAACAAGAGTCGAGGACGACTCTCTCCCAAGGGGAGATGATGCGGGGTGGCCTTCGGTCACCTCCTCACCAAGACCAACAAGTCCCCCAAGTGGACCCATGACTCGTGCTCGAGCCAAAGCAATACATGACAAGGTGAACTCGCTCCTCACTACCCTCGACCTAGATACCCCATTGGATGGAATGCTACCTCATGCCGAGACACTTTGTGTGATTAGGTACATGGAGCACCAAGGCCCCGGAAAGGATGAGACGTCATGGTCAAGGGAAGGAGAGGAGCAGCGAAACCTGGAGATGAACATGGAGCCGAAGCCGACGTCGCCCGAGAGCGCCAAGGAAGAAAAGGACGCTGGCGGTCCAGGCCCGGCCGGACCCGGACCGGACGCCGGTCACAGCCCGGTCAACCGGGCAACCGGACCCTCCCTCATGCGGACGACGACCGGACCCGGACCAATTCTTCGCAGAAGCCGGTTGGCGACATCGACCGGACCCATGAATGGCCGGTCGGGCCGTCAGACCGGACCCCCGCCCGGACAGCCGGTCAGGCCCGGACGGGGACCGGATCCGACGGGATTTCCCAAACTGCTTTGACTTATCCATTCGCGTACTGTTCGCCCTTGCTGTGTGTGCCTATTTAAGTAGCTGGGACCCCTCCTTTATTTCTTAGACTTGTTTAGAACTCAAACCTAACTTTGAGCTTAGTCTCCCTTGGGTATCATCCCTCTGTAATCAAGGCACCTTGGTTGTTGACTTTGAATTTGTGGAGTGAGATTCTAGTACTTGCTACTCTCTCTCCCTCCCCAAGTTCATCCTCTCCAATCCCAATCTCTCTCCGGAATTCTGCCTCGTGCCTCTTCCACGGAGATTCTATTGGCGTGGTCCATCGAGCCACGGAGGTAAGCATCGGGTGTATCGGGTTGGTGTGCGTGCGTGAGTCTCGGAGTCCATCGTGTTCTTCATCCCCTCGCGTTTTCCCAGCTCATCCGTTTGGTTTCGAAGTCAATCCGCAAGATCGGGCCACATACGGGGTCTTAGACCACATCAGCAAGGCACCACCACATTTTACTTCATGCTTAATGCTTTCATCCCAAGTTTTACTTTACAAAGCTTTACTGGTTTTGCTTTACCAAAGTTTACTTTTTGATTCATGATTCACTTGGTATAGAATAGAACAAGAGCATCAAAATTAGTCTAGAGCAAATGAAAGCTAGATAACACCCCTCATGACTAGATGCTAGTGCTAATACATAAAATTGACTACTCTAGATGGGAACATTGTGAAGTGAAATGACCTTGAATGATTTTGAAGGTGAATATGACATGAATGAATTGATGAACTTGATAAAAACTGATGGTTGGGTTCGAATGCGATACCATTCCAATATACAAGTACCCCCAAAATACCTGATTATGGGTAGGGTCTAACTAGAAGTTTATATATCTTAGTATGGGTTCCCTCTAAACAAGCATCATAGGGGTTATGACGAGGCTGCCTCCGTACTTGTGAAATGATGTGAATGAGGTGAACTGTCCGGCCCAAGCCCTGTGCAGTTCCCAGGCTGACGGTTTGTCTTCACTGGGAGGCCAAGCTCATGGGGAGAGGTGCCTATACTAGGATATGTAAGTGAAAGGTTAGGGTTGATGATCCGCGTACTGAGTTACGATTATTCAGGGTTATCCCGATGGATGAAATCAAATGTTGTGGCACAAGTGTGCAACCTCTGCAGAGTGTAAACCTATTCGAATAGCCGTGTCCACGGTTACGGACAATTGGAAAGGCCATACTGTTCCGTCATCAGATTTTACCGTGAAATGACAGTTGAATTTGAAATGGTGACTTGAATTTGAATCACAACTAAGTTGTGGGAATGACACTAATGTTCCCACTTGAGTTAGTTAGCACATGAGGAGTCTTTTACTAAATGTTTATGAACTAAAATTGGCTTTATGCAAATAACCCTAGAGCTTAGCCTTCACTAAATCAATTGGATAGTAATTATGTTAGTATTAGTTTGCGAGTACTTTAAAAGTACTCACGGCTGTGTTCCTGGCTATTCAAATGGCCAGACTATGAAGAGGAGCAGCAGTACGTGGATGACGGTCAGTAGGACGTCTACAACAACTAGGAGTTCTTCTAACGTCAAGCGTTGGCCTGTGGAATTAGATAGTCCACTACTACTACGCTTCCGCTTTGTAATATTTGTGATGTTCGTTGATCTCTAGATCAATTATGGTTGTAATATTAGATCATGTGATCTACTTTTGTAAGACAATTATGGTTTGTAATGAATGATGACTTATGATATCAACTATTATGTCTCGCAACAACAATATTCCTGGGATTGCGATGGATGACATAATAGGCACCTGGACTTAAAAATCCGGGTGTTGACACCTACTGTGCAAACTCAGGTCAATTGGTGAGTCTTGCTAAGTCTAGTGTTTATTTCTCTCCAAATACTAATGCCCTTTTGAGAGCAGAAATCTGTGATGCCTTGCACATTGACACAGAAGCCCTTTCGGACAAATACCTTCGGCTCCCCGCGTTAGTTGGCGCGGATAGGAGTGATTGCTTTCTACACTTTGTTGAGAGAATTATTCAACGGATTAATGGATGGAAAGAGAAACAATTATCCATAGGAGGAAAAGAAATTCTGTTGAAAGCGGTAGCGTAAGCTATCCTAGTTTATGCTATGTCAGTTTTTCAAATTCTGAAGGGAGTTTGTAAGAGGATGATGGATGCCATATCAAGCTTCTGGTGGGGTGATGATGACAATAGTAAAAAGATGTATTGGTATGCATGGTGAAAGCTCTGTTATCCCAAGAATGAAGGAGGCATGGGATTTAGGGACTTCCACTCGTTTAATCTGGCAATGTTGGCCAAGCAAGCTTGGCGTTTTATCACTGAACCTGATTCCCTTTGTGCTCGTGTTCTACGGGCTAAATATTTTTCTCATGGTGATATTCTGAAAGCTGGTTCGAAGGCAGGATCCTCTTTTACGTGGCAAAGTATTGTAGCGGGCCTAACTACTTTCAAAAGAGGATACATATGGAGAGTTGGTAATGGTAACAACATTAATATTTGGCACGATCCCTGGATTCCTAGTAGTTCGACTAGAAGGGTTATTTCGCCAAGAGGAGCGGCAGTTTATACAAGGATTATTTCGCCAAGAGGAACTCATTAATCCGATCACGGGTGGATGGGATGTTGCCCTTTTACGTGAGCTTTTCTTGTCAATAGAGGTTGAGCGGATCCTTCGAATACCTCTAAACAACCAAGGTTTTGAGGACTTTATAGCTTGGGGTCTAACAAAACATGGATGCTACACTATCGGATCAGGTTATTACGTACAATGGAAACATCAATTTGGTCCATCTGCAGGTCAGTTAGCACTTCCAGGCAATTCAGCAATTAACCCTGTTTGGAGATCGTTATGGCAAATGAAGATTCCAAGCAAAGTAATTTTTTTCATGTGGAGAGCATTACACAGGATCATACCATTGAAGTACATTCTTGCAAATCGTCACATTGGAATGGATAGTGCATGTCCCATCTGCCATCAAGAGGATATTAGACATCTCCTATTCCAATGCCATGCGGCTAGAGAGATATGGGATTCCCTTAATCTGACAACGATCATTGATGAGGCGATGCTAGAAGATAGGAAGGGGTCTGCTATTATTGAATATCTTCGTCGTGAAGATAATATGCTACAAGGTTTTGAGAATATCGGACTGAAGGAATTGATCTCAGTTGCTTGCTGGTATTTATGGTGGCTTCGGCGACAGCGAACACACAATGAGCCTGTCCCTCCTGTTTTCAAATGTAAGATGTCCATCCTAACTATTACAGCTAACTATGCAAAAGCCTCAAAATTAGTAGTACCCAATACGGGTAGAAGATGGACAATGCCAGAACCTAGGAAGGTCAAGCTTAATGTAGAGGGTGCAGTAGCAACGGGCGCAATATTACGCGATTATCAGGGACAATTTATTGCTGCATCTTGCAAATATCTTCCGAATGTTGCATCCGCAGCGACGGCAGAAGCTGTGTCATTGAAGGAGGGTTTGGCCCTGACATGTAGGCTCGGCTGCAATGCTGTTCAAGTAGAGTCAGACTCGACTGATGTAATTGATGCATGCAATGGTACTCAAACCTGGTGGAGCGAATCAGCTGCTATCTTTGCGGATTGTGTCGACTTAGCTTCAAATATTGACTCTGTTACTTTTGATCACATTCCGAGAGAAGCAAACAAGGTAGCTCATGAGTTAGCTAGGATCTTCGTGATAAAAATCTTTGTAATTGGGATAAACGATGATAAAAATCGTGATAAAAATCTTTGTAGCCCCCTAGATTCCTACTAGACTCTTTGATAAACGATGTAACTATACTATGATTGAGGCTGCAAGTTTCAGACGCACTCTTTTCCTTATCATGGTACCTAAGGGGACTAGAAGATTTTTAATAAGGCGGATTGCTAGCTTAATATATTTGGTTTATCTCAAAAAAAAAGATAGAAGTAGCAAAAAAAAAAAAATCGGCACAAAGGAATAAATCCGGAGGCGCCCGCACGCTTCCATTGCACACGCCGCCGCCGCCGCCGCAATACCGCAGCCGCGCCTTCGTTTTCTCCGCCGCCGTCGTAGAGCCTGTTCGCCCTCACGCGGCCAGCGACCATGTCGAGTGGCCTGGATATGTCGCTAGACGACCTTATCATGCAATCCAAGTCCAGGCCCAGAGCCAGCCCCAGCCTCGCCTTCTCTTCCGGGCCCACTCGCCGGGCGGCGCCGTCCGCCCGGACCATGCCGTACCCGCCATCAGCCCCCAAGGTACGTCGTCGCGTTCACACTCCCTACCGGGCTTCAGGCCCTCCTTCCCTCCGCAAGAAACCCTAACGTCGCTAGCCGTTGCCCGCCCGTCCAGCCTGCCGCCGCCGACTCACCGTACGGTATCTACTCCGAGCACGTTGCCGCCATGGCAACCTCCCCGCCGCCGCCTCCGGTGGCCGCGCCGCGGACACTCGAGACGGGGACGAAGCTGCACGTCTCCAACCTCAACGCCAGTGTCACCGTCGAGGACGTCCAGGTGCTTGCCGTTCTTCTGTTGCTGTTACTGTTGCTCTTAAGATCCTCGCCGCAGGATACTACTCCCTTCCGCTCCAAATTAATTGAAGTTCGAGCTATGCCCTAAGTAACTTTTTTAAGTTTGACCAAGTTCATAGAAAAATATACCAACATCTACAACATCGAAATAGTTTCATTAGATTCATTGTATAATATATTTTCGTGCTATATATATTTGAAGGTGTAGATATTATCACATTTTCTGCTGACTTGGTCAAACTGCAGATGTTTTTTAGTTAGGACAAAGCTTGAACTTTAACTAATTTGGAGTGGAGACAAGTCACGGCATTTCCAAAGACAGTAGTAGCTTTAGTTCCTCACGCTGTAGTTATGCTGAGTGGAGGTATGACTATCACACCATACTTTCTTGTGAAATGCTATTGCCATCCTAATTCCTGTCAATAACATATTCTTGTTTGTTTATTGTAATATGTAATATCTTAGCTATTCTTTGTAATACATCTGTAATGAACTTGAACTATGTGTTCCTTACTCCTGTGTAGAGTATTTTCATTATAAATTCTTCACAATACAGTTTTTAATCACTATTGTCTCTATATACTCTAGTAATGTCGTTTGAGTGGCAACGTGAAAACCCTTTGTATTTGGTAACCAACAACCAAGTTAATAATTAGAGTAAGGGTTCTTTGAGGAAGCCATCTCTTAGTGGCCGTGACTATTGACCAACGAATTTCATACTCCGTGTGAAAGATTGAGGTCTTAATTCATGTGTACTTCCTCTGGTCGAATCTCATCACCGTGGGAAGCATATGATCATAATTTCTGATCTTTGATCAATGATGTATACAGTATACTCTCATGTCTTTGTAAGTTTTACAGTGTAAACTCATAAGAAACTATAGGTCCAACTGCAACATGGATGTTATGAAAGTTGAGTCACTCTGCTATGAAATCGATGTACTTTCAATCATGTATGCTGTACTAATGTCTAACACCGAACCATGTTCATTGTGACCACACTGGCTGGATCAGTCATGCGGCAATGCGACCATTGCTGTCATTCTGAACATTGTTTATTGTGATATATGTAACAACTTCATGGTTCAAATTAAAATTGTTTATTGTGTTTTTTCAAAGTAACACAAGTCCTGTAATACATGGTTCAAACTGAATCTTCTCGTCTTGAAAGTAAAATGTATCATGTATTTGTTATCAACGCGTACAATACACAACTCTAAGCACATAAGGTTAATTGGGACTTCCCTCTGTACCATAATATAGATGTTATTACAACCAATATGTGAGTATATTGGTTGTAATAAAATATATGAGTACACTGGTTGTATAAAACATCTTATATTATGACTGTAGCTGATGTGCTTTTGTTATCTTGTCAGGAACTCTTTTCAGAGATTGGTGAGCTCAAGCGTTATTCTGTTAACTATGACAAGGATGGGAAATCACAGGTATATTGTTGAGTACTGTCTCCTTTAACTATCTTATATCATCTCTACTTTGTACACCACCGATCTTTGACTCCTTTTCTTGTTAGGGAAGTGCGGAAGTTGTCTTTGCAAGGAAAGTCGATGCTCTGGATGCTATTGAGAGATACAATGGTGTTCAACTTGATGGGAAGCCAATGAAAATTGAGCTCATTGGAACTAAGACTGAGCCATACTCAACGGTACCTTTACTGTACAACCATGTTTCTTCAAACTACAATGCAATTCCAAACAGGTTAGTTCTAACTGTTCTTGAATTTCTTATGTACTTTTTTTAAACAATGAAATATCCTTTTCTCTTAGAGACTTTTTCTTACACCCGATGGTATTGGTATAATTTAAGGAATCTATCATTTTTTAATACAACAACATCAAAGCCTTTTTCCCAAGCAAGTTGTGGTAGGCTAGATATGAAACCCAACAGAAAAGAGAACCAAAACAAGGAGAAAGAAAGAAAAAGAAAAAAGAAGAAAGAAGAAAGAAGGAAAAAAAAGGGAAAAAAGGAAAGAGAAAAGAAGCGAGTGACTTAAGGTTCGAGTGACTTAAGGTTCTGGCACATGGATCGCTTATCTTCATGCAGTCCTATCAAGAGCCAAGACTTTAGGTACATTCCAATCCCTCAGGTCTCTTTTTATCGCCTCCGCCCGTGTCCACTTTGGTCATCCTCTACCCCTTCTAGTCTCCTCCATACTCTTTAAAGTTCCATTGTTAACGGGAGTTTCTGGAAGCCTCCGCTGGATATGCCCAAACCACCTTAGTCGGTGTTGGACTAGCTTCTCATCTATCGGTGCCACTGCCACCCCTAACCTATCACGAATTACCTCGTTCCTAATCCGTATCCAACGCAGCATGCGCATCTCAGTGACACTCATTTGTTGGATATGTTGTCTTTTAGTGGGCCAACATTCTGCCCCATAAAGCATCGCCGGTCTGACATCCGTCCTATAGAACTTACCTTTTAGCTTTTGTGGGACCTTCTTGTCACATAGGATACCAGATGCCTACCTCCACTTCATCCACCCTGCATTGATCATGTGGCAAACATCCTATCGATATCACCATTGCTTTGCAACATTGATCCCAAGTAACGGAAGGTGTCCCTCTCGGGCACTATTTTTCCTTCTAAACTGACATCCTCGTCGCCACCAACACCACTAAAGTTGCATCGCATGTACTCAGTCTTGGTCCTGCTAAGTCTAAACCTCTTTGACTCCAAAGTTTGCCTCCATAGCTCGAACTTTCTATTCACGCCGACCCTAGTTTCATCTACTAGCACCACATCATCAGCAAAGAGCATACAACAAGGAATATCTTCTTGTATATCCTTGGTCACCTCATCCATCACCAAGGAAAACATGTATGGTCTCAAGGCTGACCCTTGATGTAGTTCTATTGTGATTGGGAAGGTATCGGTCTCACTATCACCTGCGCGAACACTTGTCACAACACGATCGTACATATCTCTGATGAGGGTAATGTACTTTGTTGGAACTTTGTGTTTCTCCAACGCCCACCACATGACCGTCCTTGGTATCTTGTCATACGCCTTCTTCAAGTCGATGAAGACCATATGTAGGTCCTTCTTCTGCTCCCTATACCTCTCCATAAGTTGGCGAAGTAAGAAAATCGTCTCTGTAGTCGATCTTCCGGGCATAAAACCGAATTGGTTTTTAGTGACTTTCGTCACTCTCCTCAAGCGATGCTCGATGATTCTCTCCCAAAGTTTCATAGTATGACTCATAAGCTTAATCCCTCGGTAGTTAGTACAACTTTGGATATCTCCTTTTTTCTTGAAGATAGGTACTAATATGCTTTTCCTCCACTCCCTGGGCATCGTGTGAAAAATGTGGTTGAAAAGCTTAGTTAGCCATACTATTGCCACGTCTCTGAGGCTTCTCCACCTCAATTGGGATACCATCAAAGCTGAGGGCCTTTCCTCCTTTCATCCTTTTGAGGGCCTCTTTAACCTCAAGCTCTTGGATCCTCCGCACAAAACGCCTACTGGTGTCGTTAAAGGAGTCATCTAGCTTGGGCATAGTGCCCTCGTTCCCATCGTTGAATAACCCATCAAAGTACTCCCTCCATCTATTTTTGATCTCTTCATCTTTCACTAAAAGTCAATTAGTCTCGTCCTTGATACATTTAGGGGGACTTCTTTTGGGCTTATAGAGTTGCTTATAGGTACCAAAACAGAGAAGCCCAAAAGAAGTCTCCAATGCCAACCGTGCTTATTTGTGCCGAGAAGCCTAGCGTAGTGCATTTCCAAAAACTGGATCGGAGGTGTTTCTCGAGCTTCTGGCGCTCCGCTCCGCGAACAGGTACAAGCAGGTGCCCTTCTTTATCAATGCAAATTACACCAAATGCCACCCCCATCGAGTCGAGTCGAGGATGGACTCTGGATAGGATTCCTGCCCGCGCTGCCCCCGACCTCGCCACCGGCGTCGCCCCCACCCCCGCCCTCCCCGTCGGCGCCTCCCTAGTCCGCGGAGAACTCGCCGGAGCTTCCCCCGCCCTCGACCTCGCCGGAGCCTCCCCCGCCCTCGACCTCGCCGCCGGCGCCGGAGCCTTCCGCCCGCTTCCATCTAAAGCAGCAACCCCACAGGTCCGGCGCCTTCCCCACCCTTGCCGCCGGCGCCTTCCCCGCCCATGGCGACCTCGCCGGAGCCTTCCCGCCCGCTCCGCTTTTCCTCCGGTCGCCAAGCTGCGGCCCGCCTCTCCATCTGGAGCGCCAACCCCGCAGGTCCGCCGCCGACCTCGCCATCGCTGTCGCCCCTGCCCTCGCCACTGGCGCCTCCCCTGCCCTCGCCGCTGGCGCCTCTCCCGCCCGCGGCGATCTCGCTGGACCTCCCCTGCCCGCTCCGCAGCAATGGGATGTGGCCGCCGTCAAGCTTGATGTCCGCAACAATGTGATATGGAATGATGTGCTCGTTGTTTCTTGTGCGTAACACTGCTTGTTCATTGTTGTTTTCATTGATGCACTGATTCTAGAATATAATGCTTGTTCACATACATTTAGATGGAAAATCCAAAACATGTGAAAGCAAGTTGGGAATTTGGGCCAATTGCACTGAAGAAGTGAATTTAAGAGCAGTCCAGACATTTCACAACTCAACATATGAAATAAGCCAAACTTGTAGAAACCTAAAAGAAGTCTCCAAACAAATTCTACAAGCTTCTCCCCACAGTTTGTCATAAGCCAGCTTATGCATAAGTATAAGCCCAAAAGAAGTGCCCCTTAACTTGGTTGAGGTCCCTTGTCTTCCTCTCACGAATTTTCGCCATCTTGTAGATATCCTTCTCGCCTTCCTTTGTACCTAGTCTTAGAGCTCCTCATAGGCCCGCCCCCTTGCTCCACTCACAACTCGCCTTGCCTTCTTCTTGGCCTCTTTGTACTTCACCATGTTGCTTGTGCTCTTATCGTGGTGCCAACTCTTGGGCACTCCTTCTTCTCCTTGATAGCCCTTTGGACATCCTCATTCCACCACCATGTGTCCTTAGCTTGTGGCTTCTTACCCTTGGTCACTCCAAGCACCTCCCTAGCTACCTTCTGAATGCACGTACCCATCTTCACCCACATTCTATCCGCATCTCCCTCTTCGTCCCATGGTCCTTCCGTGATCATCCTCTCCCTAAAGGTTTGTTGTGCATCATTTTCTAATGCATCATATTTATTAATTGTGTCCTGAACCATAAACATTTACCCAAATGGAAGTTTAGAAGAGTGTGGAGATACAAATGTTTAGACTCTGATACACTTGTTGATGTTTGTCAATGTGTCCAATTGTTTCGTCGGTAACACTTGAGATCGCTGTTGATGTGACCTAAGGTCAAGGGGTGGGCCCAATCTCACGAAATTGACCCAAGGTGGGGGATGAGGAGATGGGGGAGAACAAAATCCAAAAGCAAACACAGCACACCAACCCAATACAAACCTGATTTGAACTCCCTTAGTTGGTTAGACTAAGCCAATAGAGTCAACCCATGGAGAGACTCAAAGGTAGAATCCATGGTGATGGAGAGCAAACTCAAGAGCATGAATGAGAGTGGGAACACTAGAATCATTCATGAACCAAGTTGGATCCACAGGAGTAGCCTGGATACATAGGATTTGGGGGTCCTAGTAGTAGATGAGACAAAGCTCAAGCATAAACTCAAATCTTAGTCTAACCCTAGATCTGGTCGACCCAGCAGTATTTATAGTACGGAGGGGCAAATAGGTAAATTACAAGGCAGAATCACAGTTTGAGTCGTAGGAATCGACGAGTTCCGGTGTTAAAACCGGCATAGCCGGACTGTGCGCCGGAACAGTTTCGGCGAGAGGACCGGTGGAGGTTCCGGACCGCGTTCCGGCGAAACCGGTCTGGTTTCGGCGGACCGGAATGGTTTCGGCGCAGGGTCCGGCGCTGCCGGTTCTAGCGTCGGTTTGCTCTAGTTCTTTCTTTCCTCGTTTTCTCCTCCCTTGATGACTTGGCTTCCTTGGAGATTTTCCTCTTAGATGTACCTAATTACACATAAGGCATTCTGATGAGGTAGCAAGCCATTCAAAGGGAGGTTAGATCAAGCATGGTAAGGAGCGAGTTCACCTCTTGTTGAAGTGCCTTGGTGCGTGCTTGCGTCATCGGTTCACTTGGGGGACTAGTTGATATTGGTGTAGTCTTGACCTTTGGAGGGGCTACATCACCTGTTCTCAGTGATCATGTAGCCATAGTGAGTAGGTGTGCTCCTAGTGCAGCTGCAAGATAGTATTCACAGAATTAAGTTGTTGCGTCCATTTTTTTCAATAATCCGGTGATGATTGCAGCCTGTATTATAGGGCTTTGGTTTGCTGCTGACAAATGCAAAGCCAAGGATTGTTTTGTAGCTCAACGTTGTTGGGGCTAGCCTATCTACTAGCTTTCCGACGGACTATCTCTCTCTATCTGAAGATATGAGCTTCACACTCACAGCTCTTCACACACGTACACAAACATGGCTTATACTACTAGGAAGCTTGTGCTTCACACAAACATACACATAAGGCTTCTACTAGTAGGAAGCTTTGTTAGATATCACAAGTGTACCAAGCTTAGTTACATGGGAAGGGTGCTACCCCTATTTATGCTTGTACATGGCCCATTGGATTGTTTCCATGTGGCACAATCCAAACTCTACACCATACTTCTAGAATACTCTACAAACTCTAGATATTTCATACTACTCCTAACTATCTCACTCTAGAACATTTCCCATTCTAGAGTTCTCTCTACATAACCTGGATACTTCACGACTAAGCTATCTCCTACTAGCCAACTACATTGACAAGATTACTCCTAACAATCTCCCCCGTAATTTTGTCATATCAACTATATCCCCTAATCCAAATCAACTGGACCATGCACTTCATCTTGTAACGGCCTCACACCGACTCTTCCACTTGAGAATGGCATCACACCACCGTCATTGGCTTCACACCAACTTTTCTAGAGACAATGGCATCACACGGTAGTGGTTGGCCTCACACGGACGCCCTCTACAACGATGGTATCACACTAGTGCATGTGCACACTCCGATTTCATCTTGTCATGGAAAGACACTCTTATATTGCCGGTCCCCACGACATCTTGCCGTAGCATCACACCGCAACATTTGTTGGCTTCACACCAACTCTCTCCATGACGATAATGGCATCATACCACAGCCGTCGGCATCGCACCGATCCTCCTAAAGATGACAGCATCACACCGCCATCTTGTTGCTGATAACGCCCTCACAACGCCTTCACCATGCTGTCTTGCCGCATCTTCACGCCGAAGCATTTTGTTGGCTTTGCACCAACTCTCCATAATGACGATGGCATCGCCGCACCGCTATTGGCACCTAGCGGCATTGCACCGCTGGCGCCGCCTGGCGACAACATTACACCGTCGTATCACTGCCATCTCCTTCTTGTGGCATCGCACCGCTAGCTGCTAGCGGAGTGACACCACCGGTGAGCTCCACCTTGTGCCATTGTACTCCACCTCGCATGGAGTCCGCCGCTACCGCTTCGGATCTTGAAGCTCTGATACCAACTGTTGGGGCTAGGCTATCTACTAGCTCTCCTCCGGACTATCTCTCTATCTGAAGATATGAGCTTCACACTCACAGCTCTCTCTCTTGATGTGCTTCACACACACGTACACACACATGGATTGTACTACTAGGAAGCTTGTGCTTCACACACACGTACACATAAGGCTGCTACTAGTAGGAAGCTTTGTTAGATATCTCAAGTGTACCAAGCTTAGTTACATGGGAAGGGTGCTACCCCTATTTATGCTTGTACATGACCCCTTGGATTGTTGCCATGTGGCACAATACAAACCCTACACCATACTTTTAGAATACTCTACAAACTCTAGATGTTTCATACTACTCGTAACTATCTCACTCTAGAACATTCCCCATTCTAGAGTTCTCTCTACATAACCTGGATACTTCATGACTAAGCTAGCTCCTTATACTAGCCAACTACATTGACAAGATTACTCCTAACAAACGTGTCCCGTTAACCATACACAGTTTCCACTCTGTAACTGATTTATAGCTTAAAATTTTCCCCATATGTGTATACGGCGATTCTGCAGCTCTTCAATTGGCTTCAATCGATATCGTAAAATGAGAAACAGAGAATGTTGTGGTACATCTTAGGTCAACCATGGACATGGGCAAAAAGTAAAACAAAGAAAAAAAAATTGCTGCATTGAAAGGGTCAATGATTACATAAGTGGAAAGATTTATCTATACCCCTATATAATGTAGCAGTTTTAAACTATGCTTTGAGCATGAATCCTAACCGTTCGACGGCTAAATCTAATGGCCTACGGCAGCTGGATTCGCTGTGAACAGTACACTGCCTGTTTGGCATTGCCCTAGAACCATCGCGTGCCCTTCTCTGAGCATGCCTGAAACAACTTTGTGGACCATGATGTATGAATTGAAGAGATGGCTGTGGGAAGAATGAGAATGAGAAAGTAAAATAGACAATCATATAGTTTGTGGGTTACACAGGATAGACTTTTTAACAGCCGACGAGGCTGAGGGATTCCGGCGTTGCCTCAATACCAGGCTACTAGGCATTCATCTCAACATGCGAAGCATGTACCCTTAACTAGTACCAAAAATGCTAGAGCTAACTAAAAACCTGTGCATAATTAACGACTACACTGCTATAGGTGTTGCTTTAGGATTTGTGCACCTTGGTAAGAAGAATTACTATCTTTAATGTTATGACCTGTTTCCTAAATGGATTTGTGCTGACAGAGACGACATGTGTCTTCACTTTTGTACTTCAACACCTTGCCATGTCAGCAACTTAATTTAACAAATATAGGAAAATCGTGTATAATCAGGAAAAGTAATAGTTAAAACTCAATTATTTTTGGAAAATCGAAGGAAACGTATTTTCCAGGTTGACATTGAATTTTTCAATTCAAATATCAGGATTTTTCCTCTAAATCACCTCATTATTATCTAAACTAGTAAGATGCACATGCCTTGCATCGTGAGGGCTCAGTAATGAAAGTACGTACGACATATTAGTTGAAAGATGTCTCATAATTAAGTACCCCGCTATGACCTTCGTATGCGAAACATGAATGACCATTTATAAATATGTAGTCTCAAAACAAGATTAGATTTATAAACAATGATAGTTCTATTAAGAAAAAGAAAGTGAGAATATTTTAAGCATAGAAGATATATTGTAGAATGATGGAGAAGTGTATTTTGAGGTCCGTGCATAATGTTCATGCTGCTAAAGGCTAACAATAGAATCGTCTAGAGATGCTAGACATGAAATTATAATCTATTGTACTGAAACAGATCCAACGGACAACAATGTTGGGATTTGCTGATCTATATCAAACGGTTGATATTCAAAGTTGTTCGTACTCTATATAATGCTATTTTTTAATTAATGTGAGCCAGATTTTTTTATGATATAGGGTTTAAGTGCATTACACCAAATGGCCTCTTCATCAATCAGAAACAAACATATATACACATGTTCACAAACTACTCACTCCGCACGTGCAACACACGTTTCACCGAGCAATATATATAAGCTCGATCCTATCCTATTAAGCTTGCAATTTGAAAGTTTGTATGATCACTTGATTGCAGCAGAATCTGAAATCTGAAATCGTAAAATCAGAATTCTTTGGGTAGTAACCAGAAGATCAAACAAATTGGTGCTCACCAGCGAAGGACATTCCAGAAAGCACTTCCTGCTAATTCCAATCTGAGATGAAAAAAATGAGCAGTAATGGCTAATGACCGCTAACCAGATCCTATTCGCTCAATAAAGAAACTTCGTTTCCTGCATTCGGCAATTTGCACAAGAACAGCGCATACCTGCATCTGACTGAGTCAATCATCAGTAATCGGAATCCAAGAAGATAAGTGCTGGTAAAAGTGAGGAACAAAATCGTTTACATCTACAACCACCCTGATTGAATACGTTGAAGGAAGGCAAGCAATTACAAGAAGGTGTACCTTGGTCGTTATCGTTTGCACATACAGGCAAAGCAACTACTCACCAGCTTGAACTCGACCTTGATCGGCGGTGCGGCAGAAAGTCTGCCATCCCTGCTACAACAGCGATTGCCGCCGCTGCCATCTCCTGATCGGAACTGGTGGAACATAGTGGGGCTGTGGGGATCGAAGAGAGGAAGGCGTTGTCTGGTTGACAATGTGAGGCGCAGTTGCTCACCGGGACGGTGTTTGCACCACGGGAGATAATAGCGGCGTGGTCAGCGCTCAGCGGTGGTTCGAGGTCCTGGGGCGGAACAAAGAAGATCCTTTGAGGAGGAAGGACGTGTGATGGGAATCCTAGATTAGCGGAAGGTGGACCAGATCAGGAGCAAAAACCGTGGATTAAAAAGGGAAGCAGGTCAAAATAGGTGAAAAAACGGTGCGAGAGTCCTCTCCAAATCTCTGACCAACACAGCGCCACACGAAGCCATCCCCTTCCTCTCGCTCGTCACTTCCTTGGCTGGCTCCGGCCATGCCCCTCTCTCTCCTCGGACGCCCCCGCCTCTCTCCACCACAACCAGCATGCCGCCCGGCTCCCTCTCCTTTCCCTGCGGCTTTCTCATCCCGCCCGCTCGTTGTCACCGTGTTGGACGTCCTCAACGGGAGCCTGATGTCCACCGCTTGACCTCCGCCTCCCGCGCCCGCACCCTACTCAGCTCGGCTGAGCTCGCCACATACCTCCCCTGGTTCGCCTCCTCACCCAAGCACCGCTGCCATGGGAGCCTCGCCACCATCCCGCGCCACCGCGCTGTTCTAATCGGTTCCGCGCGGCACCATGTCCTTCCTGCGAGTTCCACTCGGCCTGCCCGCATGCGCCTGCTACAGCACGACTCGTGCGCCGCCACTCCTTGCCGAGCTATCGGCGACTACATCGCTCTCCGTCCGGCTACACCTCGACCATGTCCTGTTCCCACGCCTCCCTGCTCTGCTCTACTCATGTTGCAACATTGGCCCACGAAGTATCACCCGTGAGCCTCTTTTCCAGGGGAGGAGCACGCTATGCGAGTAACGAAGACTGTTCTAGAATATTGTGGAGACATATGCCATTTACTGTTTGTGGCGAATCCGGTCGTTCTCAACCGTTGGATTTAAGAGACCAACGGCTGAAATTGATGCTTTAGTCTCAGTTCAAAACTGCTCCATTATATAGGGGTATAGAAAACTGCCAATCTCTATAACTACTCCCTCCGGTCCGAAAAAAGCGTCGGGCCGGTTGTATAAGTACTTTTTACAATAAAGACCTTGTGAAATCAGAAAAATCAAGTCATTCCTCCTGTAGTCGCCACCAGTTCCCTGTACTCGTTCTACCAAACTCCATCTCGAGCACGGAGGGAGGCTGAGAGAGGAGAGAGGGCGCGGGGCTCCGCAGCAGCCACAAGTGGCCGAGACGAGTGAGAAGGGCGGGCTGGAGTAGGCTCCGATGCGGTTGGTCGGCTGCTTGCTCCTTCTCGCTGTGTGTGCTTCCCGGAATAGAGTCTCCATCTCGAGCGCCGGCTTCAGCTGCTGCTTGGGCTCCCTACCGGCGTCATACGGGTCCGCCATGGCGAGGAAGGTCGCTGGCTCGCTGCTTCCTTCTGGCATCGCGACCACCGGATCTGGCCCGGCCTGGCCTCGCGATGACCGGATCTGGCACGTCTGGCCTCGCGACCATCGGATCTTGCGCGTCTGGCCTCGCAACGACCAGATCAGGGTGGGCCGACGCCAGATCCGCTGATTCTTCGTCGGCTCATAGAGCAAAAAGTCAGTTCTTTTGTGGAGGGTTAGCTGCCGACGGAAGGTGGAGGGGAGAAGAGAAGGTGAGTGGAGAAGAGCGTAGGGGGTCGAATGCGGGCTGCGCTTGCGGGTTGAGATCTGACGAGCGAAGATTGTGGATTGCGGGTTAATCAAAGTAAAAGATGGAAGGTTGTTTTTGCAAAATGAACAGTTCGACATGTTTTCCGGATTGGAGGGAGTATAATTTTAGAGGATCGTCTAAAAACAGCCCCTTCCTCCTGTAAATATACAGGCAAACATTCTCGTATGGAGTAACCTGTATCCAGGAAATTGACAGGGCAGGAAGAGCGGGAGGGACATTTCTGATTCTGCGGTCGGGAGGGCCCGGGAGTAGAAGCAGCAGCAGGGCTGGTCAGAAAGGGGAGGCAGTTAGGGAGTAGGGGGAGGAGAAGGTGACATTTGCTGGCTGGCTGGGAAGGAGAAGCCCTCGCAGCAAAAAAGATTACTGGGAAAGGGGAAGGAGAATTGCTCGTCCGAGGCAGTTAGGGAGTAGGGGGAGGAGAAGGTGACATTTGCTGGCTGGCTGGGAAGGAGAAGCCCTCGCAGCAAAAAAGATACTGGGAAAGGGGAAGGGGAATTGCTCGTGGAGGACGTGCGCGCTGCTGTGGGTGGTGCTCGCAGGTGGCGGGCTGGTGCTGGAACGGGAGGAGCTCGCAGCCAAAAAGATAGTGGGGAAAGGATAAAGGTGGGAAAGGTAATAGGAAATAAAACAGAATCGTTCGTCTCACCTCACCGACAAGTGGATCCTGCATGGAAACAACATCCAGGCTACAGTTTACAGGGTCGGACTCTGCAACAGCACTCGGCCTCTATTTTTTTACAGGTTTTAGAGGGTCTTCTAGCGTTTCTCTGACCTCTTACAGCCGAAAGCAGGGTTATGGGTGCACATATTGTAACAAATGTGCTCTTGATTCACGAGTGGACTTCATGAAACACTATTCTAGAAAGTTGACCTATATGCTGCTAGACGAATGGATTTAATGACTTTCCTGAAGAGAGTTTGATATAGCTAGTCCAAAAGCCAGAAGCCAGAGTTTTTGACCTCATAGAAAAGGCACAAATTGCTAATTGTGGAGTAGGGGTTGTTGCTCATTATCATCAGATTAGCAAACTGATTCCATCCATGTCTGTAGATACTGACCGAGTTGTACATTTTACAGATTATTAACATGCACAGCACAGCCTGTAAAATTACGAAAGGCATTCTTTTGTTGTGAGACACCATATGGCAACAACTTCCCATAGCCCTGTCTGCTTGTATTTGGGACCGACTTTGCTGTCTGCAAGCATTTTCTGTAGTGAATGTAAAACCAGTTTTATTGTTCCGCATGCTCTTCCAAGATACTACATGTTTTACACCACACGCTCATCACTTTGGTACTCTTTGCAGTCTGCCTCAAAGAGGAGGCCCGATAGGGCCATTTCATGGTAATGGTTGTCCTGGAGGCAGTGGTCAGGGCGGTGCTGGCCAAAGAGGAATTTCTCGAGGTAGTGGTCGTCCTGGAAACACTGTCCAAGGCGGTGGTGGGCGGGGACAGGGGAGAGCAAGAGGGCATGGTCGCAACCGTGTGCAGGCGTCTGCCGCAGATCTTGATGCTGAACTGGAGCAGTATCATGCATCAGCAGTGAAGCAGAAATGAGGATCTGATGTTACATATATATTGGTGGGGTGGTGTTGAAACAGCACATCTGAGTTGGTAGTGTTTGCTGTTAGTCTTCACTTACCCTGCTCTACATTTGCGCTTGTCATATACCTACTCCTAGTGCTGGATACGTTCTGTTGTATTGCCTAATTTTGGAACTTTGGTGTTGTTTCAGAGTCGAATGTTTGTTCAGTTCTGTTTGCAGTGTCTGAAAACCATTTTGTTGTCAACTCTCGGGTTTTATAGAGTCGTGCTATTTGACCTTCTGGGTGCAGAATAGTTACCCACCCTCTATCTTTGCAACAGTAAATGATTTCTACGTCACGTAAATTTTGTCTTGGTTCATAAGTTGTTCATAAGTTGAATAGAACATAAGAAAAAATAGAAATGGCCAATTCTTTGCTGTTTACATGATGTACAAAAATATGATATAAAATATGTATTTTTGGTGTTTTTTACATTGCCATATGTCATTGTTTTGTTGTGAGAAAATATGAATGTAATTATTTAAATTTAAGAACACATTTTTATAAGTAATGACGAATTTTTTTTGTTGCGAGCAAAATAACATCTCTGCACCATGGGAGTCAAATAGCATTTCTTTGCAACCTTTTTGATTTCCAAGGGCTGCTTAGGGCATCTCCAGCTCGGCGACGCATTTTAGATGTCCAAATTGTTTGTGCGTTCGTTTGCGTCGTCTGGCGGATGCATGACCTTTTTTGTCCGCGCGTCCGTTTGCGACTGGGGTTGGCTCCAGCAGGGTGACGTATTTTTTCTACTTGTTTTTTTTCTTCTCTATTTATAAACATAGTTTCAAACATTACACAAACTAATACATATTGGGAACATGGTTTTACACAAATTAATACATAATTAGGAACATGGTTTACACGAACTAATACATAGTTTGAACCATGGTTGACACGAATTAGAACATTGCAAAATGAGGAAACCTAATTAGTGTTGGTTCTGTTTATTCGCTGACAAGAAAGAACACTCGTGTGTACATTCAATCACTCAAACCGGAAAATCCAGCCGGTAATTATAGCCCTGTTGGTCCTTTCGAGGAAGAATATCCAGAAACCGCCACTAGTGGCTTCAATTGGCTCGTGGCCATATTCGCCGCAAAGAAATAACACTTTAACAGTTTTAACTATCGGTGTCCGAGCTGCACTCGCCAGTGTGTTAGTGCCTGCGGCAGGCTATGTCGTCGAACACCTTGACGATCATCTCGCCTTCCCCCTAGTAGAGGAAGGTGAGCAGGCAGCCGGGCTCGAGCGCGAGGTCGTGGGCGAACTTGTCCCTCCCCGTGTGCAGGTACATCTTGCCCTGCCCGTCGAACAAGACCTTGACATGCCATCGGCAGAAGTTGCAGCTGGCCTCCTGTAGTTGCAACTGGGTCGGCTCGACGCCATCGACGAACTCGGCGAACTTGTGCGGGAGCCGCTTGATGCCGAGTGGGTCGTTGTCGATGCGGAGGATGAACTCGAAGCAACGCTCCTCCTACGAAGACGAGGACAGCTGTCAACACCCGGATTTTTAAGTCCCGGTGCCTATTATGTCGTACATCGCAATCCCAGGAAGATTGTTGTTGCGAGACATAACAGTTGAATATCATAGAGTCATCATTTATTACAACACACAGAGTCTTACATCCATAGATCACCTGATCCAATATTACACAAATAGTTGATCTAATGATCAACGAACATAACAAGTAGCGGAAGCGGAGTAGTAGGTCGAACTATCGATCCACAGGCCAACGCTTGACGTTAGAAGCATCCTAGTTCTGGTACACGTCCTGCTGACCGTCATCCTCATAGTGTTGCTCCTCTTCATAGTCTGGCATTGGAATAGCCAGGGACACAGCCATGAGTACTTTAAGTACTCGCAAACTATTACTAATGTAAGTACTAATCAATTTTAATGGTTGCTAAGCTCTAGGTTTATTTGCATGAAGCCAAGTTTAGTTCATAAATATTTAGTAAAGATGCTTGAATCGCTAGACTAACTCAAGTGGGAACATTAGTGTCATTCCCACAACATCGGTTGTGTTTTCAAAACTCAAGTCACCATTCAGTTCACCATTCATTTTTAAGACAAGTTCTGACAACGGAACAGTATGGCCGTTCCAATCGTCCGTAACTGTGGACACGGCTATTCGAATAGGTTTAACACTCTGCAGAGGTTGTACTCTTGTGCCACAACTTTTGATTTCATCCGTCGGGATAACCCCGAATCATCGTAACTTAGTACGCGGATCATCAACCAAAACCTTTCACTTAAATAACCTAGTATAGGCACCTCTCCCCATGAGCTTGGCCTCCCGGTGAAAACTGCACAGGGCTTGGGTCGTACATTAACCTCATATCTCATCATATCAATTGTAACGGAGGCAGCCTCGGCATAACCCCTATGATGCTTGTTAGAGGGAACCCATACTAAACTACTTAAGTTTCTAGTTAAGCCCTACCCATATTCAGGTATTGTGGGGGTACTTGTATAATTAGAAGGGTATCGCATCCGAACCCAATCATCAGTTTTTATCAAAGTTCACCAACTCATCAAAGTCATATTCACCTTCAAAATCTTTCAAGTCATTTCATTTCACATTTGTTCCCATCTAGAGTAGTCAATTTTAGTTTCTTAGCATTAGCAACTATTCATGAGGGGGTGCTATCTAGCTTTGTTGACTTAGGCTAATTTTGATGCTCATGTTCTATTCTAGACAAGTGAATCATGAATCAAAAAGTAAGCTTTGAAATATAAGTAAAATAAATGGCAAAGTAAAAGCATAGGATGGGATCATTAAGCATAAGTAAAATGTAATGGTGCCTTGCTCTTATGGAGCTTTGCATTAAGGTGGCTTGCAAGAGTGTTAGCTTGTCTTGGTGGGGATAGGAGTCAAAGCTCTCCTCTTCTTCTTGAGAGTAGCCTTCCTCCTCTGGGTAATCCTCGTTACTAGCGTCTATACACGAATACGGGGTACACAATCACCACACAAACTTAAATGCTAAGCTAAACACACCAAAGATTCACACAAACCTATGCTACCATCACATCTTATTTAGCATGGTGATTTACTTTGATTTATTGTAAAGAAAAATAATTTCCTCTCATTATAACTATTTATTAGTATAGCTCTTTAATGCTTTGGAGGAAATAATTTCCTCTCATTGAATCTTATTAAGATTTAATCTCTTCAAATAACAATAAGGTATGAGTATAGGTTGACCAAGGTCAACACTCATATCTATTATCTGAGAGTAGAATTTAAATGAGGTGCTACACCTCATGCATCTTAATACTAGTATGACAATAATTTAATGTCTCTAAGTAACCAAGCATGAGGCTTATTAGACCAAGGTCAGTACCTCTATTTGAATTACTTAGGATCACAATTTAAACGAGGGAGGAGCTCTCATACTATTTAATTAAGTTTATGTCTATGTGTTAAATGGACTAGAAATGGCTCCATAGCCATTATTTGGATCTAGTCCATGATCATGCAAAACAACTATGCTATATTTGTGCATAAACAATTAGATTATGTCAAATTTGATTTATCAGAGTTGGAATCAACTCAAAATCATTTATAGATAAATTTTAATATTTATTTGAAGTTAGAAAAGGCCCTGCCTTGTTATTTTGATCATTTAAATTTAACTACGAATTTGGACATGAGGCCAGTGGCATTGTTTAGATAATTTCATGAGCTTTCCGAATATATAAAATTTGCTAAATTTGGTGTAGTAGATTTTAAACTATTCAAATTTGAAGTTGGCAACAGCATTGAATTTGAACTAAAAGGATTAAACCATATTTGAATTTTTGGGCCGCGCGGGAAAACTAAACGGGCTAAACAGATTTAAACGAGCTGGGCCGGCCCAGCAGTGTGTCTCGCACACGCGGGCCGCCTGACGGCGTGGCTCCACCGGTCAGTGACTCTTTACGAGCGAAACGGTATGTGCGATATGATCCGTTAGATCAGAGGGGAGATCAACGGCGCACGGCTGGTCGTCTCCGGCGAGAACCCGACGAACTCGCGGCGAGCCTAGGGGGTCGGAGGGCGTACCGAGGTTCCCGCGGGGCTCTGCTGGGTGTTGGGCGTCGTTGTCGAGGACGAGGAAGCTCCTGGTACCGTCGGCGAGCGTGGGGTGGCGGCAGTCGTCGACGGCGAGCTCCGGGTACTGGCGGCTCCGATCTTGAAATTGGGGCGGCTCCGGCGTTAATTGGATGAGCTAGTGGTGTGGGAAGACTCAGTGGTGAGGGGGGAGCAAGGTGGTGTGAGAGATGGGGTCGAGGGAGTGATCCTTTTATAGGAGGGCGAGGGTGCCGTGGGTGTGGTGGAGGAGCGATCATGGCGCGGCGTCTCTGGCGTTCCAAAGGGCAAGGCAAGGACGGCTACGTGTAGGCGTCGTCCTGGAGATGCTCAAGGTATAGCTAGTGCGTCCAGGGCGTGATGGAATGGCTCGGGCGCGTGCAGTGTCTGCCACGGCATGCGCGGCCGAAAGTCGATGGGCACGACGGCGACGGCGTGGGCGTGGGCATTTGAGTTTGTCTACTGGCTAGAGGGTGGCGAGGGAAGGCTCGATGCAGTGGTAGGCTTTGCAGAGGGGCGCGAGAGTGCTTGAGCGCGCGGCGTCCTGGCGCGTCCAGAGCGCGGTGAGCGCGCGTACTGGCGTGCACTGGCACGGTTTTGGCACGCCTCGTTTGGCCAATGCCGTGAGCGCGTGAGCCAGGGCCGTGCATGGTCAGTGTCCTTGTGCTCCAGGGATGCTCCAAGACATGGTGGAAGAGAGAGAGGAGGCTCAGGTCGATCGAGTGCCTTGAGGACGGCATGGTGCACGACATGCTTAGTTTAGGTCTTTCTCCACACTTTAAACGACGGTGCAAGTACATGGCTTGATGCAGGGGTTGCAGTAGATGCTCATCATCACAAGATAAAGATGGTTTAGGCAAAAATCCATTGGATAATGAGGTGTAACACAAAGTAAAGATGGTGCCTGCCAGGTGTTCGACGCAATGGCCGCAAGAGAAAAAGTTTTGAATTTTGAATTTCTTTTTGGTGAACTTCATTCATTTGTTTAATGTAATGGAATGGTGGTGGTGGTGTCCATTTTGATGAAGGTTTGCAAGAATGCCAAATGGGGGTCATCTTCTCTTTGTTTCAAAGTCCTCTCTTGTCAATTCATTTCTGGTCAACCTGGTCAACTTCAGCAGTGATGGTCAAGAGAGAAGTTGTTCACCTTGACTTGGTCTTGGATGAGGTGTCAAGGGTTGACTAAGTTTAGGTTAAGAAAAGTGAAATGCAGGGGTGCAAAGAGGTGAAGATTTTATAAATGGGTCATATGACCATTATCATATGTGTGTTGAATTTGAAATTTCCTTTGATTTGAATTTGGTTTCTTTTATGCATTTATGTTTGTTTTTGTTATATAAGAGTTTTAGAAACCATAGGTCAAGCAATGGTGGCCTTTGGTGATGATTTGCAAAATTGGTCCTAGGTGTATGTGAGGGAGAGTTGAGTTATTTCTATTTATTTTCTTCGTCTCAATTTAGGGTTAGTTGATCTTGTGTTAGGGTTTAAGCACACTTGATCAACACTAAACACTCATCATGGCAATTGCACAATAGAAAAGCACCTTATGCATAGGACTATATGCAACACTATATGCATGAGAAAAGTTTTTGTTTGTTGAGAAAATTGAGTATGTGAAATTCTCCCTCTTGATTTTATTATTGGTGAAACTTGGGATGTTACAAACCCTTCCCCCTTACAAAAGATCTCGTCCCGAGATCTTAAAGAAAACTAGGTATTAAAGAGATTTGGGTACTCAGTCTTCATGAAGTCTTCTCTCTCCCAAGTGGCTTCTTATTCGGTGTGGTTACTCCATTGGATCTTCAGAAACTTGATACTCCTGTGCGAGTGGTTCTGAAAGCTTCTTCTAAGATGCGAATCGGTACTTCGCGATAGGTCAAGTCTGAGTTGATGTCCACAGATCTGTGATCAATGTTCTTGAACACTTCAGTCTTCTCCGGCACTTCCAAGCATTTGCGAAGTAGTGAGATGTGGAACACATTGTGCACCGCTGACATTTCTTCGGGTAACTCTAGTTTGTAAGACACTTCTCCTCGGCGACTCAGGACTTTGAAGGGTCCAACATAGCGGGGTGCAAGCTTTCCTCTAAGCTGGAATCTCTGCATTCCTTTAAGAGGGGACACTTTGAGATACACAAAGTCTCCGATCTCGAAGGTCATCTCTCTGCGTCTTTTGTCGGTTCTAGCTCTTGCTTGAGCGGTCTTGAGGTACTCCGGATCTTCGAACCTTCTCTTCACTTCTCGGAGAATATCTGGTCCAAACACTTGGCTCTCTCCGACTTCCGACCATTCAGAGGGGTACGACACTTCCTTCCGTACAATGCTTCGAGGGGGCCATTTGCAAGCTGGCTTGTAGTTGTTGTACGAGAACTCTGCGTACGGTAGACAGTCTTCCCATTTGGATCCATACTCTAGCACACATGCTCTCAACATATCTTCCAATATCTGATTGACTCGTTCAGTCTGTCCATCAGTCTGCGGGTGATAGGCTGTGCTGAAATTCAGCCGGGTTCCTAGTCCTTCATGTACTTTCTGCCAGAATCTTGAGGTGAATTGAGATCCTCGATCTGACACGATTGACTTCGGGGTTCCGTGCAGGCTGACTATCCGTGAGATATATAACTCTGCGAGTCTTGGTCCTTGATAGGTGGTCTTGACGGGGATGAAGTGGGCTACCTTGGTCAATCTGTCGACCACTACCCAGATAGAATCATTTCCTTTACTAGATTTGGGCAATCCGGTGATGAAGTCCATTCCTACCGAATCCCACTTCCACTCGGGAATCTGCAGGGGCTATAGCAGTCCTGCGGGTCGTTGATGCTCGGCCTTGACTCTCTGACATATGTCTCACTTGGCGATGTAGCTTCCGATTTCTCTCTTCATTCCATGCCACCAGAACTGTTCCTTCAAGTCCTGGTACATCTTGGTACCTCCGGGATGAATAGAATACAAGGTGTCATGGGCTTCCTTCAGGATAACTTGCTTCAACTCAGAATTTGACGGCACGCACAAACGTCCGTTGTACGAAAGTACTCCTTCTTCATCAACGGTGAATCCTGGTGCCTTTCCCGCAGCTATTTGGCTCTTGATTCCGTCAATGCTAGCATTTCCCTTCTGGGCTTCTTCGATCTGACTAATCAAGGTAGGTTGGAGTTCAATGCTGACGAGAAATCCTTCGCTAACTAGCTCCATCCTAAACTGCTCAAACTCTTGGTGTAGGCTAGGTTGCTCTTCGGCGATCATGGAGTTCAACTGACACGGCAGTCTACTCAAAGCATCTGCTACCACATTGGCCTTGCCGGGGTGAGTGGATTTCCATATCGTAATCCTTGATTAACTCTAACCATCTCCTTTGCCTCATGTTCAGCTCCTTCTGGGTGAAGATATACTTCAAGCTCTTGTGATCCGAATAGATCTCGCATCGATTACCCATGAGGTAATGACGCCACACTTTCAAAGCTAACACGACGGCTGCAAGCTCTAAGTCATGGGTCGGATAGTTCTGCTCATGTTGCTTCAGTTGCCTAGACAGATATGAGATCACCTTGCCTTCTTGCATCAACACACATCCAAGACCAATCTTGGTGGCGTCACAGTATACGTCAAATGGCTTGGTGATGTCAGGCATGATCAGAATTGGGGCTGAGGTTAACTTGGTCTTGAGCTTCTGGAAACTCTCTTCACATTTGTCCGTCCATTCGAACTTCTTGTCCTTCTTCAACGGTTGAGTCATGGGTCTTGCTATGCTTGAGAATCCGTCAACAAATCTGCGGTAGTATCCGGCTAATCCCAGAAATGCACGGACTTCAGTCTGAGTGGTGGGGGCTGTCCATTCTGCAACAGTCTTGATCGGGATCAACGGCAATTCCTCCTGACAAGATGTGTCCCAGGAATCCTACTTCCTTCAACCAAAACTCGCACTTGCTGAACTTGGCGTACAACTTGTGCTGTCTAAGGGTTTCCAGGATGATCTCCAGATGTTGCTCATGTTCTTCCTCGGACTTGGAGTAGATTAGGATGTCATCGATGAAAACAACGACAAACTTGTCCAAGAAGTTCATGAAGATCTTATTCATGAGATTCATGAAGTAAGCGGGGGCATTGGTCAGTCCAAATGACATGACGTTGTACTCATACAACCCATATCTGGTGGTGAAGGCAGTCTTTGGGATATCCGTTGCACGGATCTTCAGCTGATGATAACCTGTCCTAAGATCGATCTTAGATAACACGGTGGCACCAGTCAACTGGTCAAATGGGTCTTTTATCTTGGGCAAAGGGTACTTGTTCTTGATGGTGACATCATTAAGCTTGCGGTAATCCGTACATAAACGGTTAGCGCCATCCTTCTTGTCCACAAACAAAACTGGCGATCTCCAGGGCGATGCACTAGGTTGAATCAAACCTTTAGCTAGCATATCATCCAGTTGCTTCTTCAACTCTACTAACTCTGTCGGGTTCATGCTGTAAGCTCTCTGGGCTATGGGTCCTGTTCCAGGGATTAACTCAATGATAAACTCGATATCCCGATCCGGGGGCATACCGGTAGATCATCAGAAACACATCGAGTATCTACAGACGACTCTGATTTGATCCAAGGTGGGCTTGGATAAACTCTGGTTGTAGGTAAACTTTCTGGGCAGTCTTTCTGATATGTGCTCTACTAACACTCCGGTGCTACTAGTCATGGTGATTGCCTTCTTGGCACAATCAATCATCCATGATGTTTGGACATCCAGTCCATACCCAGTACTACTTCCAAACCTTTGGCTCCCAGAACAATCAAATTTGCATAAAACTCTATTTCATGAATTCTGATGGGTACATCTTTGCAAATTTTTCTAGCTTTAGTAGTTGATCCAGGTATTTGAACTATCATGACATGCTTCAAACTGATGGGTTGAATCTTACTAGTGCATGCAAAATCCTCGGTGACAAATGAATGCGATGCTCCAGAATCAAACAACACTCTTGCAGGCAATTAACAGAGAACATACCCGCACGACATCTGGCGCTTCCTAGGCTTCTTCCGCACTCATATGAAAGAGGCGGCCGCTGCGGTTGTTGGGGTTGTTGGGGGCGAACTTCTTGCCGTTGGTGACACGGCGTTGCTGCTGAGCAGGTGCAGCGGGGTTGGCGGCGACCTTGGCAAGTCTCTTGGGACACTCGTTGGAGTAGTGCCCCACCATGCCACACTCATAGCAAGTGATGGTGGACTTGTCCTTGGTAGCGACGGGAACAGCGTTGCTCCCAGTTCTCGGAGCAGTGTTGGTGTTGGTGTTGTTGTTGGCGGGGGCTCTCATCGGCGCACGGTTGAAGTTGTTGTTGTGGTGGACGAAGTTGTGTTGTGGTGGTGGCCTCCTGGCCTGGGTTTCCTTCGCTCGGTTCGATAACCGGCGCGACATCTGTGCCGGTGGCCTGTTGTTTCGGGGTGAATCCTCCGCTTGAGCTAGGCGGAACTTGGGGGTATTGCTGGGCCCACTCTGGTGCATCATGCGGCGCTTGCGGTTTTCATTGGCCTGGTTCAGCTTGCCCTCCATCTGGATGGCGGAGTCAACAAGGGCTTCGAGGTCGCAAAAGGGATGTTGACCAACATCTGCATCTCATCGTGCAGTCCGTTCAGGAACCTCTCCTTCCTCTTCTCGGTGGTATCAGTCTCATCAGGGGCGTACCTTAACAAGGTAAGGAACTTGTCGTGGTACTCCACCACAGTCATCCTGCCCTGCTTGAGTTCACGGAACTCATCCCTCATCTTCTTGATCAAGCCCGGGGGCACGTGGTACTTGCTGAACTTGAGCTTGAAATCTGCCCAAGTCATCATCTGCCCCGCGTTTAATGCGCGGCACTAGTCCACCAGGCACGTGTGGTCCTGCTGGTAGTGCGTGGCAAACAACCTTGTCCTGGTCTTCCACTCCAGCCACTTCAAGATTGTTCTCCATTGTCTGGAGCCAATCATCCGCATCAAGGGGTTCCTCCGTCTTGCTAAACACCGGTGGGTTGGTGTTCTGGAAGTTCTTCAACTTGGAGCCCGGATGGTCATGGTTTCCGTGGCCTTGGTTGTTCTGCGCAAGCTGTTGCAGAGCAGCGATGTTGGCTTGCCTTTCAGCGCGCTCAGCCTCTCGGTCTTCCATCATCATTTGCAGCATCTGCATCAGGGCATCCTGATTTGCGCTGCGAGTTGGAGGTGCCATCTGAACACGGGGATAGATCATGAGACGAGAGGGAAATTTCTATGGCTTGTTTTGGTTAAGGTTACACACAGTTTAAAATTTCAAAAACTTGATATGATGCATCAAACACACAAACATAATTATTCAAGTAGCAAATATTACAAACCAACAAACCGGAGGGTTTGAAGAACCCTTTCAACCATCTACGATACAAGGGGGTGATACAAAAGACCGATACAACTCATGCTACGCAGGTGCCAAGTGACTACTCTCCATCAACAGTGATGGGGACGACCTCATCCTCCACGGGGTAGAAGTCCAGGTCATCATCTTCCTCGTAGTCGTTGTCGTTGCTGACATAGGAGTAACCATCCCCTTGGATGTCCTCCCCTTCACCTTCTCCTTCGAGGGCCTGGAGTTGGTCCTCTTGGGTCCTGATGGTCTCTTTCAGAGCCACGATCTTGGCCCTGAGGCGGTTGATGGTGTAGTCCTGCTTCGCGTTCACACGGCGAAGGGTCCTACGCTCCTTGGCGATGACCTTGATGGTCTCGTCCTTCTGGACCATCTGGGCGTAGGCGTAGTTGGCGAGGCCGCGGGAGTTGTCCAGCTCGGTGCGAGTTTCGCACAACATGAAGTCGAGGTGGTCCACGTGGTGCCTCAACACGGGGTGGAACGGCAGGTTCAGAGGTACTCCAAGAGAGTTGTGCCTTGCTAGGTGAGCAAAGCGTCCTCCTTGAAGAGCCATGGCGTTCTGCCCGCACAGACGTGCGAGTCCTTCTTGTAGGGCGCGGGCGAGTCCATCAGCCCAGGTGTTCTCCCTGAGAGAGAACTGGATCTTGCCGAACATGGGAGATTCAGGCTTCCCAGGGAGGTCAGCCATGATCACCCACTGTAGCTGTCCACCGGGCTGGTCATTGACCTGCCCCCCGTAGAACTCCGGTGGCGAACGTCCAAGGAACTCTGAAAGGGCATGCATGTCCCTCTCAAAGATCATGTCCCCGCTGTTTCTGAGCTGGTACACCTCAGTCTGAACGAAGGGCTCCATCTCCATCTGTAGAGACATGGATGAGTAAGTTAGAGGTGCAAGTGTGCAAATTGTTAGGTTACTTATACTAAAAACATGAACTTATTATTTTGCAAAAGATCCTCCAAGGTAAGAATGTGAATATGTTTTCATAACTATTTCTTTCTTTAGTTTTGAATCTAAGTGTTTCAGACGTCCATTCTAAACTAGGGGCTTCTAAGGTCAAACAATGGCTCTGATACCAACTTGTCAACACCCGGATTTTTAAGTCCCGGTGCCTATTATGTCGTACATCGCAATCCCAGGAAGATTGTTGTTGCGAGACATAACAGTTGAATATCATAGAGTCATCATTTATTACAACACATAGAGTCTTACATCCATAGATCACCTGATCCAATATTACACAAATAGTTGATCTAATGATCAACGAACATAACAAGTAGCGGAAGCGGAGTAGTAAGTGGAACTATCGATCCACAGGCCAACGCTTGACGTTAGAAGCATCCTAGTTCTGGTACACGTCCTGCTGACCGTCATCCTCATAGTGTTGCTCCTCTTCATAATCTGGCATTGGAATAGCCAGGGACAACCATGAGTACTTTAAGTACTGCAAACTATTACTAATGTAAGTACTGATCAATTTTAATGGTTGCTAAGCTCTAGGTTTATTTGCATGAAGCCAAGTTTAGTTCATAAATATTTAGTAAAGATGCTTGAATCGCTAGACTAACTCAAGTGGGAACATTAGTGTCATTCCCACAACATCGGCTGTGTTTTCAAAACTCAAGTCACCATTCAGTTCACCATCATTTTTAAAACAAGTTCTGACAACGGAACAGTATGGCCTTTCCAATCGTCCGTAACCGTGGACACGGCTATTCGAATAGGTTTAACACTCTGCAGAGGTTGTACTCTTGTGCCACAACTTTTGATTTCATCCGTCGGGATAACCCCGAATCATCGTAACTCAGTACGCGGATCATCAACCATAACCTTTCACTTAAATAACCTAGTATAGGCACCTCTCCCCATGAGCTTGGCCTCCCGGTGAAAACCAACTGTTAACCTGGGAACTGCACAGGGCTTGGGTCGTACATTCACCTCATATCTCATCATATCGCTTGTAACGGAGGCAGCCTCGGCATAACCCATATGATGCTTGTTAGAGGGAACCCATAATAAACTACTTAAGTTTCTAGTTAAGCCCTACCCATATTCAGGTATTGTGGGGGTACTTGTATAATTGGAAGGGTATCGCATCCGAACCCAACAGGGCCGAGCCGGCTAAATATGGGGCCCTGTGCGAAACTCTAAATGGGACCCTATTGCACTAGAAATTTTTGACTATTCAACATATTATAACGTATATGTCAGAGTATCTTACATAGAAATTGGATACATTAAGAAGCATACCTATTAAACTCCCGGTTGCATCATTTTTTTTAACAACTTCACTCTTGTAGGGTTCTTCGAAAAATCTTCAATAATTTCCTCATAATAAATCCTCTCCACCACTTCACTCTCAACTGCAAGGGTCAAAGTATCAACATCAACTAACTGATTATCGGTGGATACTTTTGGTTTCCTTTTAACAAACTTATCAATTGCCTCTCTTTGAGATTGAATCAATTTTTCTTCCTTCTCTTTTTTTCTTACGCTTCTAAAAATTGGATTCGGGCTTTTCCATGTTGACTCCTACAAAAAAGATGAACAAAAATACGACACAATTAAAAAAATTGCGAATTAGGATAAAAATACTAGGACAGTACATAGGGCATCTACTAGAGTACTAGTTTACTAAGGCTTCCGGAAAAGGCAGACTTGAAAAGAAACAGCGAGATACATGAGACGAGAGAGAGATCGGCCGCACCTGCCGTGCTTGGTCGCAAGATCGATCAGCAGGGAGAGGGCCTCGGAGGGGCAATGGCAGTGCAGAAGCAGAACTGCCGCCACGGCGCCACGTAAGGGAGACGATTGACGATTGACGATTGACGAACTGCCCGCATCGCTTCCACCTCAGGGAGTCGGGGCAGATACGCAGTTCCTCCATCTGTCGATCGAATCCGTGGTTGGTGGACTCGATCGGTCGATCGATTCCCGTCGGCCCCGCTGGTTGGCTCTCTGCATCAATTGGAAGGGCAAAGGCTAGGGCCGGCCGTTTTACATTTTTTTTTGCTGAATATTTATATAGGCCTATACCAAAATTTGGGGCCCCAAATTTTTTTGGGCCCTGTGCACTTGCACAATTTGCACTCCTGCTCGCTCGGGCCTGAACCCAATCATCAGTTTTTATCAAAGTTCACCAACTCATCAAAGTCATATTCACCTTCAAAATCTTTCAAGTCATTTCATTTCACATTTGTTCCCATCTAGAGTAGTCAATTTTAGTTTCTTAGCATTAGCAACTATTCATGAGGGGGTGCTATCTAGCTTTGTTGACTTAGGCTAATTTTGATGCTTATGTTCTATTCTAGACAAGTGAATCATGAATCAAAAAGTAAGCTTTGAAATATAAAGTAAAATAAATGGCAAAGTAAAAGCATAGGATGGGATCATTAAGCATAAGTAAAATGTAATGGTGCCTTGCTCTTATGGAGCTTTGCATTAAGGTGGCTTGCAAGAGTGTTAGCTTGCCTTGGTGGGGATAGGAGTCAAAGTTCTCCTCTTCTTCTTGAGAGTAGCCTTCCTCCTCTGGGTAATCCTCGTTACTAGCGTCTATACACGAATACGGGGTACACAATCACCACACAAACTTAAATGCTAAGCTAAACACACCAAAGATTCACACAAGCCTATGCTACCATCACATCTTATTTAGCATGGTGATTTACTTTGATTTATTGTAAAGAAAAATAATTTCCTCTCATTATAACTATTTATTAGTATAGCTCTTTAATGCTTTGGAGGAAATAATTTCCTCTCATTGAATCTTATTAAGATTTAATCTCTTCAAATAACAATAAGGTATGAGCATAGGTTGACCAAGGTCAACACTCATATCTATTATTTGAGAGTAGAATTTAAATGAGGTGCTACACCTCATGCATCTTAATACTAGTATGGCAATAATTTAATGTCTCTAAGTAACCAAGCATGAGGCTTATTAGACCAAGGTCAGAACCTCTATTTGAATTACTTAGGATCACAATTTAAATGAGGGAGGAGCTCTTATACTATTTAATTAAGTTGATGTGTATGTGTATGTGTTAAATGGACTAGAAATGGCTCCGTAGCCATTATTTGGATCTAGTCCATGATCATGCAAAACAACTATGCTATATTTGTGCATAAACAATTATATTATGTCAAATTTGATTTATTAGAGTTGGAATCAACTCAAAATCATTTATAGATAAATTTTAATATTTATTTGAAGTTAGAAAAGGCCCTGCCTTGTTATTTTTATCATTTAAATTTAACTACGAATTTGTACATGAGGCCAGTGGCATTGTTTAGATAATTTCATGAGCTTTCCGAATATATAAAATTTGCTAAATTTGGTGTAGTAGATTTTAAACTATTCAAATTTGAAGTTGGCAACAATATTGAATTTGAACTAAAAGGATTAAACCATATTTGAATTTTTGGGCCGCGTGGGAAAACTAAACGGGCTAAACAGATTTAAACGAGCTGGGCCGGCCCAGCAGTGTGTCTCGCACACGTGGGCCGCCTGACGGCGTGGCTCCACCGGTCAGTGACTCTTTACGAGCGAAACGGTATGTGCGATATGATCCGTTGGATCAGAGGGGAGATCAACGGCGCACGGCTGTCGTCGTCTCCGGCGAGAACCCGACGAACTCACGGCGATCCTAGGGGGTCGGAGGGCGTACCGAGGTTCCCGCGGCTTGGGTGCTGGCGTCGTTGTCGAGGACGAGGAAGCTCCTGGTACCGTCGGCGAGGCGTGGGGTGGCGGCAATCGTCGACGGCGAGCTCCGGTACGGCGGCTCCGATCTTGAAATTGGGGCGGCTCCGGCGTTAATTGGATGAGCTAGTGGTGTGGGAAGACTCAGTGGTGAGGGGGGAGCAAGGTGGTGTGAGAGATGGGGTCGAGGGAGTGCTCCTTTTATAGGAGGGCGAGGGTGCCGTGGGTGTGGTGGAGGAGCGATCATGGCGCGGCGTCTCTGGCGTTCCAAAGGGCAAGGCAATGACGGCTACGTGTAGGCGTCGTCCTGGAGATGCTCAAGGTACAGCTAGCGCGTCTAGGGCGTGATGGAAAGGCTCGGGCGCGTGCAGTGTCTGCCACGGCATGCGTGGCCGAAAGTCGATGCGCACGACGGCGACGGTGTGGGCGTGGGCATTTGAGTTTTTCTACTGGCTAGAGGGTGGCGAGGGAAGGCTCGATGCAGTGGTAGGCTTTGCAGAGGGGCGCGAGAGTGCTTGAGCGCGCGGCGTCCTGGCGCGTCCAGAGCGCGGTGAGCGCGCGTACTGGCGTGCACTGGAACGGTTTTGGCACGCCTCGTTTGGCCAATGCCGTGAGCGCGTGAGCCAGGGCCGTGCATGGTCAGTGTCCTTGTGCTCCAGGGATGCTCCAAGACATGGTGGAAGAGAGAGAGGAGGCTCAGGTCGATCGAGTGCCTTGAGGACGGCATGGTGCACGGCATGCTTAGTTTAGTTCTTTCTCCACACTTTAAACGACGGTGCAAGTACATGGCTTGATGCAAGGGTTGCAGTAGATGCTCATCATCACAAGATAAATATGGTTTAGGCAAAAATCCATTGGATAATGAGGTGTAACACAAAGTAAAGATGCTGCCTGCCAGGTGTTCGACGCAATGGCCGCAAGAGAAAAAGTTTTGAATTTTGAATTTCTTTTTGGTGAACTTCATTCATTTTTTTAATGTAATGCAATGGTGGTGGTGGTGTCCATTTTGATGAAGGTTTGCAAGAATGCCAAATGGGGGTCATCTTCTCTTTGTTTCAAAGTCCTCTCTTGTCAATTCATTTCTGGTCAACCTGGTCAACTTCAGCAGTGATGGTCAACAGAGAAGTTGTTCACCTTGACTTGGTCTTGGATGAGGTGTCAAGGGTTGACTAATTTTAGGTTAAGAAAAGTGAAATGCAGGGGTGCAAAGAGGTGAAGATTTTATAAATGGGTCATATGACCATTATCATATGTGTGTTGAATTTGAAATTTCCTTTGATTTGAATTTGGTTTCTTTTATGCATTTATGTTTGTTTTTGTTATATAACAGTTTTAGAAACCATAGGTCAAGCAATGGTGGCCTTTGGTGATGGTTTGCAAAATTGGTCCTATGTGTATGTGAGGGAGAGTTGAGTTATTTCTATTTATTTTCGTCTCAATTTAGGGTTAGTTGATCGTGTGTTAGGGTTTAAGCACACTTGATCAACACTAAACACTCATCATGGCAATTGCACAATAGAAAAGCACCTTATGCATAGGACAATATGCAACACTATATGCATGAGAAAAGTTTTTGTTTGTTGAGAAAATTGAGTATGTGAAATTCTCCCTCTTGATTTTATTATTGGTGAAACTTGGGATGTTACAACAGCGCATGCGAAGGTGACCGTGGGGCCGTAGCTGCTCCACCTCGGCGGCCCCGGCCCCGGGGGCGCCCAGGCCCGCGGCCTCGACCGCCTCGCCAGCCACCAGGACCCGCCATGGACTTCCTCCCGGGGCTGGCTGCGTCGTAGGAAGAGCTAGACGACGCTATGGTGGAGCTTGTGGCGACTAGGGTTGTGTGGAGGAGTGGATGATGAAGAAGAGGGCGCGCCATCTTTATATAGGCCGGAGGCAGCCGACGGCAGCGGGACGTGTGTCATCGCCATTACTGCGTTCGCGGAGGTGGGCGGCAGCCGCACAGCATGCGAGGCATCGCCATTAATGTGGCGCAGACTGCCGAAGCGACGCAACGGCGCCAATCGCTGGCACGCCTGAGAAGACGCATCGAGCCAGGGTCGCAAGCAGGCGGCCCGACGAAACGTCCGCCAGACGCGCGAGCTGACACTTTGCGCGCCCGCGCAGCCGTCCGCAGAGACGCATCCGAGGCGCATATTTGGGCCAGGTTTGCGGCGCACGGACGGCCCAGTCACTTTGCATCGCCCCGCTTAAGCAGGGACCTGACGCATTTTTCGACCCCGCGGGCGCAAACGGTTGCTCAACGTCCGCTACCGTCGCCCCGTTGGAGATGCTCTTAGTTATTACTACTTCCATCCTAAAGTTAAGGCTTATTTTTTTTTGTAAAGTCAAACCAATTAAATTTTGATCAAACTTTTAGCAGAATCTGTCAAAAAATAAGATATTTTGTAGATACCATATGAAAATATATTGTCTATCTAGTGATATTAAATTTGTATTTTATGTCAATGATTTTCGGAAAAAAACTTAGTTAAACTTGACATAGTTTGACTTTCTAAAAATAATATAAGCCTTAAATTTTGAAATGGAGGTAGTAGTTTACTGAATGTTTGAACAACATTTAAAACATAAGTTTTGTATTAATATTGGAAATCTAAATTTATCCAAATACAAAGCATGTGTCATTTACTAGTCCTCAAAAATTGGCGGCCGAGAGAAAGTGATGGATGAGTGCAAGTTAAAAATTACGTCTGTTCCACACGCATCTAACTTTGCATGTCTATCTATGAAGCCTCGCTGGTCAGGCGAAAAGTTGGTTCCTTCTTTAGTAATAAGGCAAGCCTCTCAAAATTCTCCAAAAAAGGCAAGCATCTAGGAGGGTGCGAGGCGGAGTGGCGGAAGACATGAAGTACGACCCGCCACACCGCCTTCCTCTTTCGATCCCCGGAAGGGCCTGGAGGGGAAGATGCAGTCATAACTTCTCGACCCACTTGCGTCCCACTCACACGCATACGTAAAGCGTGCATTCCAAGGAGAGCTCGGGGGAGAAGTTGTGGTGCCAACTTCCTCGTTGTTGGCGAGCTAGGAGACCGAGATCACCTGAATATTTTACCTTCACTTTACCCATAATGCCTACACTTGGATCTGTTATCTTCTATAGGAGAGGGCCGATATCGCCGGAGATGATCAAGTTCACGGGATAAGTTGATGTTACGGATATAGTGTAGGACCCCGTGGATCAGAATTATACAGAGATGTTATGTGTATTAGTCATGCAATATGAGGTTTACAGGGGTTACCACTCCCAGGCCGAATCACATCGGCATGCAGTCCACAACAAGAACTACACCACCCCATACAACCAGGCTAGGTCTGAGGGCTACTGGGGGTACCAATCCCAGGCCGAAATATTGGCAGGCGCCAAACACACAGTTGGCACAGCGACACCTCAACCGCCCTACTAATCATAACCAAAACTGCATAACAATGAGCTCGAGTGCCTTAAACCTCTGTCGTGCACTTTATATCCATACATGCATCATGCACGAGATGGGTAACCACAATCGGTAACACAACATAGACTCTACGACTCAAAGAGAATAATTATACAACTCTTTGCGGTGTAAAGATCCAAGTATTACAAGTGGTCTCACACTAGTGGAAAACAGGCCTAATGTCGCGGGTCGTATGACCCTTTTGTCGCGGGCGTCCAGCCGCGACAAGGGAGGCGCGACAAAAGGTCCCCCTTTTGTCGCGGGTGGCTTACGACCCGCGGCATAAGGTCCACCACGTGGCAGCGCGGGCGCGCAGGGGACAGGCCCTTTTGTCGCGGGTGGTATTACCACCCGCGTCAAAAGGCCCTCTACGTGGCGGGCGCACAACGCTGCTGCTTTAGGGTTTGAGGGGTGCACACCCCCCCCCGCCACCGACCGCATGTTATTCCATTTTTTCATTCGAAAATAAAAGTTACATATATTTGTATGCTACTAGAAGTGGTACACGTTCATTCATTATATATATATATATATATATATATATATATATAGATCGATCAAACAAATATTGGAAGCAAAAGTCGATTCCCCTTTACATGTAGATTCCCCTTACATATATATATACATTTAGCTCACGATCAACAAGCGGTACTAACGACCGTCTATTTGGAGGTAGAGCTTCTATTTGGACTAAACAAGCCTTTGTTGTTTAGTACTTCTTTAACCAAAAGTCCCACCAGTTCCTCCGCAATTCCTAGTAGGTGTTCCTTTGGTTGGAGTTTGTCCCGCATGCACTCGACCTATATACGAAAATGAGATGAGTATGACTATATCAATCTTGATAACAAAATATTGACGATAATAAATAAAATTGTGAATGTTATTGCTTACGTTGAATTTATTGTTGTTCTGCCTCTCAGTGGTTAACATGCGAATGGACTCGCAAACGTAGTATCCACATAGATTCGTCCCTTGTGGCTGCTGAGGGCACGGTACAGGAGTAAATGTTAGCTTCTCTGCCCAGGTACTCTGCTTATGATGGTTCTTGAAAGCTGTCCAAGCCCTGCCAGGCAAAAGAATGATTGAATGAGTGGATAATTAATTGATATCTCACGAAAGATATAGCGCGCGATGAAGGAAATTACACTTGGAGCAACTTCTGCAAGTCGCGGAACCCGTCCACGCCTCTACTCAGTGGGTCTCTTACTTCAACTATTCCCTTATCAGCTTTAATGTCTAGTAGAATCCAGTGGAAGCTGCACATGTTATGTATATACGTCAGGAATTACACTTAACATCGAGTAAGAAAAATTGGATGTGCATAAAAGATCATTAAGACTCTCACTCGTAGTTGTAAGGAAACAATATTGAATCATAGAAATATTGCTCCCCCAAAAACCTTAGTAGGTTTCCCCCCGTCTCTTCGCGGTTATGCTTTACCGTTTGAACATGTATTTTATCTGGGTCCATAAACCCAATATTGATAATATTATTACTTTTGCATTCACTGATCTTCAGTCTGCATAATAGAGAACACATAAGATATAATGAGTATATGCAATGAGAACGAATATGAACTGAATGAAAATGAACTTATATGTAGTTAACAACTTACAAGCAATAGCAACTCATGAGAGATTTGTCGAGGGCTTCTAAATTGAATAACTGCCAGAGTTCATTCATCTCAATATGGATCTCCTCCTTTCGGTAGTAATATTCACATGGTATAGTCGCCACGATGAACCTTATGTTCTCCTTGCATGCATCAATGTACCACTGATGCAAATTCTGCATATGTGTTGGCAGTTTATGCAGCTGCTCTGTGCTGACCAAGTCGGCCCCGTAGACAAATTTAGGAGCTATATCAGCAGTGGGTAGTGCACAGCAATTCCTCCACGGTAACGCAACAGGCAGCCGCTAGCTTTGCAGCTTCTTCCATATCGAAACCACCCTGTTCCTGGTACAGCTTGGGAACATTAAACACTTTGAGTGCTGGGATCGATTGTTTGGGCTGATCTCCGAGGAGGGGAACTTCCTTTCTTTTTTTCCTTTTGTCGTTTCCTTGGCCTTGAGGGGTGCAGTTGTTGAACTTGACTTCTTCTCGGCTGCACTTCTAGCTGATGATTTGCTCGTGGTAGCAATATCCTTCTTCTTAGCCTTGTCATCCTTCTTCTTAGCATTTTCATTCTCCCTCTTGTCATCAATTACCCTCGCAAGGTGGCGTGTATAGTCATCCTTCTTCTCGTGTAAGTCATATTGCGATGGTGTGTTCAGAAAAGAAGTAGCATATGCTATTTGCTTCTCGGTGTATGGCTCTGGCGCTGGAGGTTTTGGCTTATGGAAATGATCATAGTTGTGTTTCGCAACAGCGGCCGCATTTTCCTCGACAGTAAGATCCCAAGGACGGGGGGAGGAACCTTTGGTACTTTTGGGAGGGGCGACATCTTGCGGATAGGACTCTTGAAACGCTTCCGGTAGGGTGCATTCCGAGTCTTAGTGGGCGGAGGCGGCGGCGCTGGAGATGGAGATGGACTACAGATGTCGTGGTCGACGTCGTACCCATGGGGTGATGGTGGCGACATGTGATCAGTAGGAGGAGGTGATGGTGGCCTGCGATCACCTGGAGGAGGTGATGGTGACCTGCTCGGACTTGGTACTAGGGGCTACCCAGCCTGGCAGCCTGATGTTCTTCTTTTCCTAGAGAATGATTTCTCCCAGCACCTCTCCCCCCATCACCTCCAGGGATTTCGAGCTCCAATGTCTCCCACGACGGTACAACTGAATCCACCCCGACACGAGCATAGCCAGCTGGAATCTCATTGCCATGCCATGTTGCCGGCTCACCTTCAGGTCCAAATGCAGGTAAGACATAGCCGACCGCCACCTTAACAGACATGTTCCTGAACACCACAAGGAGATCACAAGGTGTTTGCTCCTTGATTCCATCCACGGGGTCGCCAGGACCGCCATCTATCATCCGTGTAGTAAGGGCCTCCGAGTCGGCCACGCTGCTGTCTCGTCGCTGAGATATGCGAGCGGTATTATCTGGCTGCTTGTCCTTTTAGTTCATTTATCTCCCGCTGCTGCTGAATCTCCCGCTGCTGCTGGTCAAGTTGGCGTTGGAACTCGGCCATCCGGTCATTCTGCACCTCCAGCTCGCGTTTTTTAGCTCTCGCTCGGCTTCTATAAGTCTCCGCGTCGGAAACCCAAGCGACCACGGAACACTAGGGCCGAAGCCTCTTGTTCGTCCTCCCTTCTCGGGATTACCGAGGACAAGCGTCAGCAAGTCTTTCTCTCTATCGGGAGCAAACTTTAGTTTTCCCGCCTTTATTTCTGTCGTCACTTTAATCCATTCTTCCCTGGGTACCCTAACGCTGCTGTCACTTTCAACAATGTCCCCTGTCTTCATATCATACTCACAGCCATGCGCGAGGAACCAATTTCGAGCCCTAATGTCCCATCCTTCTCGCGTGGGTTCTGGAGTGATCCCCTTCCGCTCCATCTCAGCCTCTTGTGCATCCCACTTAGGCATGGCTACATCGTAGCCCCCTCGCCCGTATGATGGTGATATTTCTTCTCGCTTGCATTCTTCTTGTTTTTCTTGGACAGGTTCACAGCCTCCTCTGATTCTTTGTACTTCACAAATTCTTCCCAATTATGCTCCTGCTTCGCTAGGTAGTTTTCGAATACTGGAGGCTTCTTCTCGGCCTTATAAGCTTTCCATAACCGGTTCTTGTACGCTCGGAAAAGTTCCCCCATCTTCTTAAGAGCCCATTTCTTCACTAGCGCCCTCTGCTTGGCATTCTCAGAGTCCGATCCCAAATTTGGCAAAGTGAAATGTGACATGAGGTCGTCAAAAAGTGTGTTCTTGTACCTATCGGCAACCTGATCTTCGGACACATTCTTGGTCTTGTTCCATTCTCTAACAGTGATCGGGATATGATCTCTAACCACAACTCCGCACTAATTCTTAAATGTCACTCTGACACTCGCGGGTGCCACAGGTTGGCCTTTCGGTGATATAGCTTCAATGTTGAAGTGGTCTTTTTTGCCCAGTCTCTTTGCCGGGCCTCGTTTCTCCAACTTACCTTCGGAGGCCTAAGAGAATAAAAATCAGTTAATTTATATACATATGTACATATAGAATTCCATTAATGCATCTATACTAATCGTATACCTCGTCATCACCGGAGCCGTCGGCTTCTCCATCACCGGAGCCGTCGGCTTCTCCATCACCGGAGCCGCCGGCTTCTCCATGATCATCGGAGCCGCCGGCTTCTCCATGATCACCGAAGCCGCCGGCTTCTCCATCACCATCGCGGATTATGTTCGCGAAAATGTCTTCCTGTTCCAAGTCCCGTTCGAATGGATCCATTGTTTCTACAAAAAATTAAATCGATAAGTACATGTTCTAACCCTAACCCTAATCAAACACTAACCAAACCCTAACCCTAACCACATATGGGGTAGGCTCAAGGAGGGGAAGTCTCGGCGTGGAGCAGGGAGAAGAGGGCAGCGCGTGTTTGCGAGAGGGAGAGGGGTGTCGGCGCGTGTTTGCGAGAGGGAGAGTGCGCGTGTTTGCGAGAGGGAGAGGGGTGTCGGCACGTGTTTGCGAGAGGGAGAGGGGTGTCGGCGCGTGTTTGCGAGAGGGAGAGTGCGCGTGTTTGCGAAAGGGAGAGGGGTGTCGGCGCGTGTTTTCGAGAGGGAGAGGGCGCGTGTTTGCGAGAGGGGGAGGGTGCCGGCGACGGGTTTTTGAGGGGGAGGGCGCCACTAGGGTTTTTGCGAGGGGGGAGGGGTGGAGGAGTCGTCTACTAGGGTTTGGCGTCGGTTCCGAAAGTTACGAAACTGAATATCTTAAAACTAATTACTAAACAAAAACATAAACTAATTAACTAAATTATATAAAAAATTCAATTCTAAAACAAAATACCCAACTAATTAATTATATATACTAAAATACCTAACTAATTAATTAACCAACTACAAATACCTAACTAATTAAACTTAACTATATATATAATAAAATACCTAACTAATTAACTAAGTAGAAATAGTAATAACTAGTTACATAAAAAATACCTAACTAATTAACTAAGTAGAAAAAATTAAACTAATAAGTAGTTGCATAAAAAACTAAAAAAAAGGGCTGGGCCGGCGGCCGGCTACCTTCTGTGGCTGCCAAGGGAGATGGCGAGGGAGATGGCGCGGCAGAGGCCAGCGGTGCGGCGGCGCGGCGGAGCGCGCGGCAGATCGAGGCCGGCGGCGCGGCGGAGCGGCAGAGGCCGGCGGCGCGGCAGAGGCCGATGGGGAAGGTGGCTGCGGCGGCGGCCGGAGGCGCAGAGGTGGCGGGGGCGGCGCCGGAGGAGCTCGAGGCGGCGACGGCGGCGGCGGCGGAAATTTTGGCAGCCTGGCGGCGCAAAATTCCTAAGTGAATGGCCTCCGGGTGTCGCGGGTGGGGGCTCCGCCCGCGGGGTTAGGTATTTATACCTACCCCCTTTTGTCGCGGGTGGTGGCACGACCCGCGATAAAAGGCCCCCCTTTTATCGCGGGTCGTGCCACCACCCGCGATAAAAGGGGCCTTTTATCGCGGGCCGTGGCTCGACCCGCGACAAAAGGGGTAGGAGCTGATCCGTGGCATAGCCCATCCAACGGCTCGGCCGTTTGAATCCAACGGCCTAGAGCCGTTGGATGGGTTGTGCCACGGATCAACTCATCTCCTCTTCACCCCTTTTCTTTTTTCTATTTTAAATTAATAAAACTATTATTTCAATAACTTTTGAATGGTAACTCAAATACAAATGTTTTATATATGAATATTGATCAGAAAAAGATAATGAACATGAATATGCCATCCATATACCTATTTGCATCTCGCATCATATGAAACGGATAGTCGTGTATGTTTCACCCCTGTGCACCGCCGCCGTGCCACTCGTGTCGCGTCCCCGTGCCACGTGTCGCCACCGCTTCCACGTGCCTCGCCCCGCCGACGCCGGCGTGCGACGTGTAGCCACCGCTTACACGTGCCATGCCCCGTGCGCTATATAGAGTGACGAGTGCGGGCGCAACCACACGTCGTCGGCACCCCTCTCCCTCTCCGCTCATTCATCTCCGGGATGCCTCCATGTCGTCGAGGGGCGTCCGGTTTCCGTGGCGTTCGAGTGCGTCCGAGCGGTAGGTTCACCGCCGAGATACGCGCCAGTTGTTTTTGTTCAATAAAGTGGTTGACACAAAATTTATTACGATTGAACTGAAATTAAAGTACAGAGCTCAACTGAAAAATAAGATACATGGCCAGATTCGAATGTTGGAGCCATTCAATCATAGTCGTGCCTAGCCCTATAATAGTCGCCACTGTAGTCATCATAGTCGCCGACGTCATCGTCGCTAGCATTGGGGTCGCGGTTGTCGAACCTCGGCGGATGACCACGCGTGGGCTGGGATTGAGGGTAGCGCAGGCGGGGCCACGATAGGCCATGACGCTCTGGAGAGTCCGGCCACGCCACCACATCCGACGGCCGGCCTCATTGAAGTTCGAAGGAGGCGGGCCGTCCTCCTCGTACAACCTTTCTCTCACGCCGATGAAGAAGCTGTCCCAAGTCGGGCTGTAGTCGGGATGCCACTAGGGATTCCTCCGCTGCTCAGGTGTGAGCTCGAAATAGTAGTGGTTCGTGATGGCCATCTCGCGTGGCACACCTAGAGGGATAGGAGGGACCGGTACGCCTCCGACGGTCAGCAACCACCGGTCGGGACGCGGTAGCCGGGCGGGCAGGGGTAGTTCGAGGCGCAAAGTGCCTCCGCCTCCCGGGTGTTAGACATACGATGGAAGCCATGGGAGAGAGTGATGAGGTTTGCAGATATGAGTCCAAGCCTACATATATATAGTGGAAAAATGGCGGGAATGCGGGAAGAAAATAGGCGGGAACGAAGTGGCGCGCGAAACTTTCATCCCGGGTGGAGGCTCAAACCGGGACAAAATACGGGGAGGCTTATCTACGAGGGCTTTATCGGGGATGATGTGCGGTAACCTTTTGTCACGGTTGGTGGCTGCAACGGGACTAAAGCTGTCGGCAGGATAAGGATGTGTCGGTAACCTTTTGTCACGGTTGGTGGTGCAACCGGGACTAAAGCTGTCGGCAGGATAAGGACGCGTGGGTGGACGCACCGCTCGATGAGATAAAGCATGTAGCGCACGACGCCCGTCGAAGGAACAAGACAAAGTAGAAGCGGTGCCGTGCCTATAAAAGGAGCATCGATACGCCTTGCCAAGCAGATCAACAAGCCAAGCACAGTTTCATTCCCATGGATGAAGGAAAGGGTTGGGAAATCTCCCGTGGCGCAGCTTCTCGAAGATGTCGTTGGTGCACACGCCCTACGGCATCTTCGGAAGCTGCTCCTCGGAAAAATTTCCCTGCAAGCCCGTGAAAGACTCCGTCTCCTCAAACAGTGTTGGGGAAAGGGTTCTCATTATTACATAAATGTAGAGATTGTCTTGGGAACTATATATGAAGAATACATTATTACATCGCCATCTAGTGTTGTGATCTTCTACGCCGTAGCCATGGAGAATCTTCATCATTTAGTAAGATGCTTGGGTCAATTTTCACCGTGAAGGGCGGAATTTCTTTAAACTTATTATAATCTTCTGACATGTCTGTCTTGTCATCCACTCCCACGATGTTTCTTTTCCCCGAAAGAACTATGTGGCGCTTTGGCTCCTCGGTTGATGTATTCTTTTGTTGATTTCTTTTTCTTGATTTGCTAGACATGTCCTTCACGTAGAAAACTTGAGCCACCTTGCTGGCTAGGACAAATGGCTCGTCCAGGTACGCAAGATTGGTGGGATCCACTGTTATCATACCGTACTTATCGTCAATATGTATACCGCTGAGCTTCACCCATTTGCACCGAAACAAAGGGACCTTAAAAGTGGGACCATAGTCAAGTTCCCATATCTCCTCTATGTATCCATAATATGTGGTGGTCTGCCCATTCTCGTCTTTTGCATCGAAGCGGACACCGCTGTTTTGGTTGGTGCTCTTTTTATCTTGGTCGATCGTGTAAAATGTATTCCCATTTATCTCGTACCCTTGGAATGTACATATGTTTGAAGATGGTAACCTGGCCAACAAGTACAGCTGCACAGCAGATGGGTCATTAATGAGATGTCTTTGCAACCAACTGCCGAAGGTATTCATGTGTTCACGTGTAATCAAGGACTCGGGCTGGCCCGGGTTTATTTCTCGTAAAGCATTCTTATGTTTCTCGATGTACGGAGCCACCAAGATGGAATTGTATAGAACTGTGTAGTGTGCTTGATTGAAAGAAATCTTGTCCCTGCACACCCTTGATTTCCTTCCTAGTGTGCCTTTTCCAGTCAGCCTCCCCTCATACCGAGATTCAGGAACACCTCAATGACCTCCTCAGTTCCGTAGCCCTTTGAGATACTTCCTTCCGGCCTAGCTCGGTTATGAACATATTTCTTTAAGACTCCCATGAACCTCTCGAAGGGGAACATATTGTGTAGAAATACAGGACCGAGAATTCTAATCTCTTCAACTAGGTGAACGAGGAGGTGCGTCATAATATTGAAGAAGGATGGTGGGAACAACAACTCGAAGCTGACAAGACATTCGACCACATCTTCCTGTAATCCTGACAAAGTTTCTGATCCATTACCTTCTGAGAAATTGCGTTGAGGAATGCACATATCGTCACAATGGCTAGTCGAACATTTTCTGGTAGAAGTTCCCTCAATGCAACCGGAAGCAATTGTGTCATAAGCACGTGCAGTCATGGGTTCTTCGGAATTTTTTCTCCTTCATATTTACTATCCCCTTTATATTCGACGAGAAACCAGACGGAACCTTGATACTGAATAGGGCTTCAAAAAAGATCTCCTTCTCTTGTTTGGTAAGAGCGTAGCTGGCAGGCCCTACAAACGCCTGGATGATTGCCGTTTCGTCCTTTATGACGTTCCTGGTCCTCCCGTGCTTCTGTTGTATCTTTTGTCTTTCCATACACGCCCAAAACCTAGAATATTCACACAAAGATTCTTGGTCAGGTGCATCACGTCGATTGCAGAGCGGACTTCCAGGACTTTCCAATATTCTAACTCCCAAAAATAGATTTCTTCTTCCACATGGGCGCGTGTCCGTCAGCGTCTTTCGGAACAGGTCGACTGCCTGGACCCTTTCCAAAGATAACATTTAAATCCTTGACCATGTCAAATATATCAGCACCACTACGGGGGATAGGCTTCGGACGGCGGTCTGCCTCGCCATCGAAATGCTCGCCTTTTTTCCTTAAGGGATGCTTGCGCGGAAGGAAACGATGATTGAACGGGTACACAACTTTTCTGCTTTTTTCCAAATATTTACTTTCAGTCTCATCTAAACAGTGTGTGCATGCATTGTATCCTTTGTTCGTTTGTCCTGAAATGTTACTGAGAGCAGGCCAATCATTGATGGTTACGAATAACAACGCTCGTAGGTCAAATTCTTGCTCGGTGTGCTCATCCCACACACGTACACCTGGTTTGGCCCACAACTCCAAAAGTTCATCGACTAATGGCCTTAGGTACACGTCAATGTCGTTGCCCGGTTGCTTTGGGCTTTGGATAAGCACTGGCATCATAATGAACTTCCGCTTCATGCACAACCAAGGAGGAAGGTTGTAGATACATAGAGTCACGGGCCAGGTGCTGTGACTGCAGCTCTGCTCCCCAAAAGGATTCATGCCATCTGTACTTAGACCAAAGTATAAGTTCCTTGCCTCACCTGCAAAATCCGGGAACTCTCTCCCGATGTTTCTTCACTGCCGACCATCAACGGGGTGCCTCAACATCGCGTCTTTCTTATGTTCTTCCATGTGCCATCGCAACAACTGGGCATGCTCTTTGTTTCTGAACAAACGTTTCAACCGTGGTATTATTGGAGCATACCACATCACCTTCGCAGGAACCCTCTTCCTGGGTGGCTCACCCTCAACATCACCAGGGTCATCTTTTCTGATCTTATACCGCAATGCACCACATATCGGACATTTATTCAAATTCTCGTACTTCTCACCGCGGTAGAGGATACAGTCATTAATGCATGCATGTATCTTCCTCACATCTAATCCTAGAGGGCAGACAAGCTTCTTTGCTTCATATGTACTGACGGGCAATTCATTATTTCTTGGAAACAGCTTCTTTAATATTATCATCAATTTCTCAAATCCCGAGTCAGTCACACCGACCTTTGCCTTCCATTTCAGCAATTCCAATATGCTACCCAGCTTTCTATGCCCATCTTCACAACCTGGGTACAACAATTTGTGGTGGTCCTCTAACATCTTGTCGAACTGCAACCTCTCCTTATCCGTGCCACAGTCTCTTCTTGCATCAGAAATGGCCCGACGAAGATCATCATCAACGGGATCATCTGATGCCTGTTCTTCACCTCCTTCTTCTTCATTGTCGTCAATTGCGGTATCATCGCATTCAGAGAACATAGATCGGTACTGGTCATCATTATCTTCTTCTTCATCGCCGTCTTCCATCATAACCCCTTCTTCTCCGTGCTTGGTCCAAACATTATAGCTGGACATGAATCCAAACCGAAGCAGGTGGCTCTTAATGTCTCTTGAGCAAGAGTAATCCTTCTCGTTCTTACATTTTAGACATGGACAACACATAAAACCTTGCTTCACTTGTTGGCCTCGGCCACAAGCAGGAAAGAATTCACGCCCTCTCTGAAAGCGGGGGCACATCGGTTACCGTACATCCATGGATGACTCATTTGCATCATAAGTACAATTATATATGTATCAGATGCAATCACCTTTCTAAAATTAGTATTGTACGGACTATGTATATATATATATACGAGAAAATAGTGGCTAACCTTTTAGGATCAAAAAGAGGAGAAATCTTATCAAATAAAATCAAGTGGTATCCCTCTTACAAGCATTCCATCAAACACCTCTTGTGCACATGTAGAAAAAATGAGCTAGCATACACCTCCACCTTCACCACCAAGGAAAAAATAAGGTGGGGGGCTGGCTGCGTGTCTATATATAGCCATGGCCCTTTGGTCGCGGGCTGTATTACGACCCGCGACGAGAAGGGGTGCCGACAGGAAGCCCCAGCACTCACACCTTTTGTCGCGGGTCGAGATACGGCCCGCGACAAAAGGGCGCGACAAAAGGCCCTGCCCGCTCCACATGGTTTCTGGGCGACGTGGCCAGGCCATTTGTCGCGGGTGCAGGCGCGCCCGCGACAAAAGGCTCCCACAAAAGCCCTGTTTTCCACTAGTGTCACGACCCATTATTACATCAAACAGCGGAAGCAAATTATGCTATTATACATAGCAAGATTATCAAACGGCCTAAGAGGCCTTGAATAAACGACGTAGTGTTCCCCCATTCCGCAGCCCCAAGCTGCTACCTGGGAACCCTGAAATAGTAGGCGAAGTCAACGTCGGCATAGAAACCGTCATCGTTAAACCGTCATCGTTACCTGGGGCAACGTTCTCTGCAGCAGCAGAATGACGACAACCTGAGTACACGGACTTAGCAAGACTTAGTACAACCTGTTAGCAAAGCTGGTATGTGGGCTTTATGTAGAGCTTCTTTTGCGTAAAGCCAGTTTTCCTTTGTAAATAGAGAGAGTAGAATATCGACTACTCAGATCATTTCAAAGGGGATAAGAGAGCGGTATAAACAGTTCTACTGATCAACATATTGTATCCACCGAAAACATCATCCTCTACAACCACTCAGTTTGGATCACCTCCTCCCTACCCTGGAAGAGGCATCCCTCTCCTCACTTAGTTGAATTTTTTTACGATTGGTTCAAGTTCTCTATGATCAAGCATCTGTCACAAAGTCGTCCATAACCGTGAACACGGCTTTTCGAAAAGATTTAACCCTGCAGGGGTGTACAAGTTGTATCCACAAGTGACGACCGTTTCCATTGATGCCCTTGCAGGGGACACCAACGAAAGCGACGGACTACAACCTTTACCTTACGTCGACCTATTCCATGAGCCACGCCAAAAGGTTTTAACCCGCCATCGTAAGTCGGCCGTCTCCGACGCGGAACCGTTCGTTGTGTGCGGAGGTTGGTTTCCTAGGGACTTTAACCCCAGGGGACTCTAACCACAGGGGACTCTAACCCCCAGCCAACCCCGGCCGCGTTCCTGTATGTATGCACCTCTTTGCAAACGTTTTTCCATCCCCATGCGTATGGCAAATGGAACGCTCAAACTATGTAGCTCATGGATAGATCTAAGCAAGTTAGTCGATGGGAGTCCCACACCCCCAGGTGTGGCTGTACGCTCAGTCTTGGATCAAGTGACAAGAACAAGCGGCCTAAGGTGGCAGAAACGAAACAACCCACCACATCCCAATGTGGCCTCTCGTCGACACATTTTAAGCATATTATACCACTCATACCATAACACTTTCCACGTCAACCTATCATACTAGATTCACGAGAAGAAAACTGGAGTAAAAGCATATGAGCTAAGCATGGCTAAGCACAACAGATACAACGGCTCTAGCGATGCCACTAGCTTAGCCTAGGTATGCTAGGAGAGTGGATTAGTATTGTTGAGGCTTCAAGGTAATAAAATGTATCAGATAGGTATAACTCTATCTAACGATAAAAGACAGTGGAATCAGATGCAATATGTAAGAACTAGAATGAAAGCATCTGTAAAACAAGTATGAACCAGGCTAGGGCTTGCCTTGACTATCGACGGAGTTTTACTGCTCGGTGGCGTTATCAACCTCGATGTCGGACTCGTGCTCTATCGAGAAGAAGCAACACCAGAAAAGTAGAAACAACAATCAAGCATGGCATTGATGCAAGCTATCATCATGGATGACAATTTAAGTTGCAAGAATTAAACCTAAGAACTACCGGACGATTTAATCGGGACGGGAACGCTTGAAGAATGGCATTCCGGTAAATCCCGGATGTTACTTAAGGGTGTTATTTATTGTTCTGTTAAAATTGTGAAATTAAGTTATTCAAATGAACTTGATTTGTGTACCAAAGTGTAGATCTTATTTTTCTGATCATTTTGATATATTATTTTATATTTTTTTGATTTAAAATGAATCAGTTATTGATTTTACAATTTTTATCCATTTTCTGAAATTCCAGATATTATTAAAATTCTAACATAGGGGCCCACTGTCATAATTTTAAAGTTTTATTCAAAAACCTGGAAAAGGTTAAAACTCTAACACAGGGGTCCCACATGTCATAGATTTTTCATTTACAGAAAACAAATAAAACAAAATAAAAAAGGCCCCTAACACCATGTCCCACCGGGTCAACCGCCGGTGATTGACCATGGCAGTCCGGTGCTAGTGGCAAACGGAGCGGACGCTCCCGGCCACGCCTGGACGCGCGACAAGGCGCGTTGGACGTGCCACGACGCGATGAGTCAAGGGGTGGCGGCGCCGCCCGAAGGAGGTTGCCGTGCCGGCGAGAAGCGCGGCGGCTGGACATGGGCGCGCGTGGAGGAAGCGCTAGGGAGCAGAAGAGAGGAAGGGCGGGCGCCGGAGAATGGCCTGCTCACCGGGAACATCGTGGGGGGTGGGGGGTCGGCGACGGCGTGGAAGGCCGACGGCCGCGAACCGGGGCCGGCCAGAGTCGGGGAAGATGGCGATGGCGCGGCGTCGGGGGGCGTTGCCAGGTCGATTCGCTGCAGGGGAAGGTCGAGGAGAGGATGGCGGGGCCGCTGGTGTTGACGGCGTGGCTCACCGGAGCCTAGAACGGCGGCGACGCGCGTCGTCTGTGGGCAGGGTTAGGTTTTGGGCTCCATTAGGGCGCTCGGGAGAGAGAGGGTGATGAGGACATCCCTACCGAACTACTACCTCCGTCATTACAAGATGAAGAAGATGTTACTGTGAGCTCAAGTCCAATGAAGTTAGGATTGGACCCATTACAAGGGCTCGTGCGAAGCTACTTAAACAACATGTGAATTCACTCCTGAATGATACTTTGATCGATGACAACTTTATACTGCCTAAGTCCTTTTACTTGTCTACGATTAGGTACGAAGATGGAGCAAGCGTCGCACGAGGAGAAGAGAAGCAGTTGGACATGATGCTGGACGTGAAGACATTCCATGGATGCGCGAGAGCGGAGAGGGAGGCATGCGCGGAGGAGGAAGAAGTCGATGTCGACCCCACGCACGATAGCGCCGGCCGTCACGCCGGACGGTCCGGCGCCAGGACCGACACTGCCGGCTTCCACACCGGACGACTCGGTGCCTGCCGGCCCTCACACCAGTGCACATCGGATACTAGTCCAGGGAACCTGGAGGTTCGCCCGGTGGACACCCAACGCCACGCCCAGTTTGTGCCAGCCGACCCGGTCTAGGGCCCGGTTCCGCCGGACCATACGCCGGCATGACCGAGTCTGAACCGAGTTTGTACCCCTAGTTTTCGACCCCTGGTCGTCCTGGACCCCTATATAAGTGCCAAGGACGCCCCCAAATTAGGTTTACACCACGTTTAAGATAAACCCTAGTTCATAGTTGATTGCTACACAACTCTATTGAATTCTATACACCAATTCGAATCGATCTGGTGTTTTGCTACTGAAAGTTTTGGTGATCTGCTGTTCCATTGGGAATTAGAAGGTTGCAATTACCGCTTCGTGGTCGGCGGCTACGTGCGCAAGTGTGTCGAGTTGCGAATATCTTGCAGGGTTGAGAGCTGTTGTATTGGCCTCAATCGAGAGACTCATCAGCATCATACAAGTTATCATCCACTTATCATCGTATTCATCCGCTGTGTTCATCACCATCCACCTCGCTTACTGAGAAGATCGGGCAACCTCTTATCATCTTGATATCAGATTTCAGCGTTTCCTCGGTAAGCCATCCACAATCCACCCCATAATTGAGTTGTGAGTTATGTCCTATACATAAAAAGCCAAAAATATTAGGATTAGGTTTTGCCATAGCCTTAGATTGCATCAATTTCGTGTTTTAGTTGTTTTTCGTGTTTAGTTTTTGATCCAATCTAGAGTCTTCCGTGGTTCAGCCGTGGCACAGTTTTGGCCAGTTTTTCTGCCGTGGCACAGTTTCTGCCGTGGCTAGTTTTTCATACTTTTTGCTATTCCGAGTCTACATAGCGTACAGTTGCTTCATCTCTGAACCGTAGACACAACCTTTCGATATACATGACTAGGAACTTTCCCAAAAGAGACTAGTTTTACTGCTCGACAGGCTGCTCATTAGGTTTTCGGTGCTTTGCAATTTCTGTTGGCCGTGTTACAAGGAGTAGAGTCATAAAATCAAAAAAAAAATAGAAAATAGAAAATAAACAAAAAGATCTAAATTGCTGCGTGTGATATAAAAAAAGTGAAGGAAAAAGTGGAGTGCTAGTAAGAATCAAGTGAAGTCCTAGTTTACTTTTCTGCACCCGTAGTTGAGCAATCTTGTGCCTGTTTCGTTGAGCTTTGCTAGTGTCTCTCGAGTGCATTGCAACATGCTCTTCCATATAGTTGCATTGCCACATTTATCGCATTGTGTCAGTATCTTAGGGTGTTTTATATGGTCAGCGCTAGAGCTTGTTATTGGTGCATATAGGTAGCCTACCTACAACTCCACATATATCCTGCTTTGTCGTGTGATTTTTCTTATACCCTTGATATTCGCTTCGCTACATCCGTGCACTAGTTCGTCCATCCAAGTGGTAAGAAAAACTAAATTCACTTTGGAGCGGTAAGATTTACCTTTCTTATCAGTTTTGAGTGAGTTGTGAGATACCACCACAGATTTTGGATTTACCTATCTAATCATGTCTTCTAGTGATGTTGATGTTGTTTCACATAAAAAGGCTGGAGGTGATCTTGTTTCTTGGAGGGAGTATGAAGCTCTTCGTGATGATGTGTGGCGTGAGTTTCGCCAGTAGGGCGAAGAACTTAATGAGGACATTCAGACCGTCACCAAGAAGCTTGACACTACTAATGAGACCGTCAATAATATCCAAGTACAAGTGACAGACATACAGGGAACTCTTCAAGCTTTGAACCTCGTTGTTGATAACTTGGTGCAACAACAACAGTCCCAACATGAAGATGAGGATAGTGTTCATAGTGATTTTGAGCCTGCACCTGTTGCCCATGAGCGTGGTGGTGGGCGTGGTCTTGGACATGGTATCCGTCGTCGTGGTTTTGTCCCCGTCGGAGCCCGTCGTGTTCCTCCACAACCGTAAGACGATGGTTTGGGTAAGCCAAAATTCTCAATACCCAGATTTGAAGGAGGTCCTGATGTTGAAGAATATCTCAAATGGGAGCTCAAAATTGAGAAGTTGTGGCGCCTACATGACTATACTGAAGATAGGAAGATCAAGCTTGCTTCCTCAGAATTTGATGGCTATGCATTGCATTGGTGGGATGGAATTACTCGTGCCCGCGAAGAAGATGGAGAGTTGCCCATTATTACATGGCGCACTATGAAGGAGGTTATGCAAGCTTGCTTTGTTCCCACTAATTATTTGCGATCAATATATGATAAGTTGACCCTATTGAGACAAGGTGTTATGACGGTTGATGCTTATTACATGAAGATGGAGATGCTTATGCAGCGTGCCCGTATCTGTGAGTCCCTTGAGATGAAAATGCAGTGTTTTCTTCATGGTCCGAAATATTGAAAGAACATTTCCCGCCCTTTTGGGTTTTGTGTGTTTGATGTCAACAATAGGTATATATTTATGTGTGTTGATGTAGACAGGTACATGGTCTCATTATATATACATGGCTGGTGGAATGGAATGTCAGTTCTGAAGACTCTGCTGGTTTTTCACTTCAGCCGGAAGTTCCGGCCCCAGCTGGCGGAACTTCCGCCCAGATGCTCCAGGCAGAGGAATCTCAGCGCCGCTCACGGAGAAGTTCGGCGGAAATAGGCCGGAAGTTCCGGCCAGCGGAACTTCCGCCCTACTTCCTATCAAGTTCCGAAAACTGCGTACTTGTGCCACAGTAAGTCCAGTAAGGTTTTCGCGCCATTCCGGAAGTTGGCCGGAACTTGGCCGGAACTTCCGGTCGCTGGAAGTTCCGCCCGCTCGCAGTCTGCCAGGTTCTCTGATGCGAAAGCATCCAGCCAGAACTTCCGGCCCTCCTGGCCGGAACTTCCGGTGTTACACGAAAACTTCCATAACGGTCAGATCTGAATCCCCACTCATATAAATAGCCTTCTTCTCCATTGGGACAAGCTGCTCAATCATTGCACAAAAATCTGCCAAGCTTCACCACCATTAGAGCCACCTCAAGAACACAAGAATTGCAAGATCTTCTCCTCCACCCAACCAAAGCTCTTGATCTTTGGAGATCCGAAGGAGAAGACCCCGATCTACATCCTCACCGAAGCGATTCTCATTTCCCCCTCATATGCTTGAGGGCCCCCTTGCCAGTGTTCCTCTTTGGATCCCTAGTTGTTTGTTGTTGATTTATTCTTGTTGATTATTGTGTTGTTACAGATTTGGGAGCCTCCAATTTGGTTGTGGATGTGTGCCCCAAGAACTTTGTAAAGGCCCGGTTTCCGCCTCGAGGAAATCCCTTAGTGGAAGTGGGCTAGCCTTCGTGGCGTTTCTCACAGGAGACCTGAGTGAAGCCTTCGTGGCTGCTGGTCTGGCTTTCATAGCGACCACACTCCTCCGAACGTAGACGTACCTTCTTGCAAAGGAAGGGAACTACTAGAATCAACTCCGTGTCTCCGTGTGCTCCACTCTCGGTTACCTCTATCCTTTATCTCTATATATTGCGTAGCCATATCTTGCTTAGTCGTTGACCTTGTCATATAGGTAAATTCACATAGTTGCATATCTAGAGAATTTACCTTTGTGTCAAGCCTAAATTGAAAAAGAACTAAAAATTGGTTAGCACCTATTCACCCCCATCTAGGTGCGGCATACGATCCTTTCAATTGGTATCAGAGCCTCGGCTCTTATTTCGGGCTTAACCGCCTAAGAGTATGCCGGATGACGATCACTCGGAGGGGGCCGCAAAGCCGGTCTCCATGGATGATCTCAAGTTGATGGAAGCATCCTTGAGATCCGCCATGGAAGCACAACACCTCGCAAAATAAAACGACGATACAAAATAGCGATCAGCAAAAAAGCTCGGGGGCTGACACCCGCAAAAATAGCACACTCAATATAATTTATTCTGCCTTGGGTCAACCTCGCATTATAGAAAAAAATCGCCACCGAAACGCTCGGGGGCTTGACAAGAAAAATAATAAATCTAGTGACTTTACAATATAGATTATGTTTACAACATACAAGATACACCTCCTAGGCGCTAAATTCTCAACTGCTGCCTAGTATATCATCTATGGTCATCCGTTCATTATTTGCAGTGCGAGTACTATGTTCAGCATAGCTGCCCTTCACGAAGAATTCAGCGTCCATCCGAAGAAGTTCATCCATCATATCTTTAGCCACAGGGGTCACAATGTCATCAATTTTGCCGACGTTCCTCTTCCTTTTCGCCATCTTGGCTAGGCACTTGGAGACAATTTTACTCATGTCCAACTTTGGATAGTAGATTTGTATCATCATCATAGCAAATCTGGCGCCAGCAGATAGTTGAGCACGCACAAATCCATGGATTCGAGGTGCATCCCGAAATTTCTCCATCAAATCAGGAAGGGTTTCTGGCATCTTATTGCGCGGAAACATGGTGCCGTAAACTAAAGACAAGGTCCTTGTACAGAAGTCGAGAAACTCGCGGACCTGAAGCGCGCGATCTTGAAATCTGACGATTTGGCGGGTACGTTCAGGTGTACCCCAAAAATTAGAACCATGCTCCAGCGCAAGTCTGAGAAGTGCAGTAGATCGAGCTTCAACACGTTCATCCTCGGCAGCAGTGTCCAAAAAAGAACCTGTTTTAATAAAAGAATCAGCAAGAAAGAAAGAGAAGACAAGCAAAAGAAAAATTAAGTACGATCAAGTTAATGAAGCATACCTGTCATACCCAAGCTAGAATCCGTCATCAGTTGAAGCATGAAATTTTCTCGCGCAGAAGCTGCAGCAGCCTCAGAAACCGCGATTTCCTTTTCAGCTATGGCATCTTGAGCCTGTTGAAGCGCAATCTTTTCCCTCTCGGAAGATTTTCGAGACTGCTCCATTATCATATGTGACTGTTTCTTTATAGACTGGAGTTGTTGGCGAAGTTCTTCCAAATCTTGTGCCGAACCTTTACTCGATGAATCTTCAACAAGTTCGACAGCAACAGATTTCTTCTTCAAACAGGACGAAGCAGGAAAAACATCGGAAGGACGAGGAGTTGCAGTATAGTTATCAAAAATCAACTGAAAATAAAAGTTTCGACATCAATCATCAAGCAAAGATAGATTTCCACTGATTCTCAAAGTATGTACATGGCTATTACAAAAGAAGGATCCCTAGTGAACTGCTGAAGCAGTTGCCGCCAAAACTACTAGGGCGACAACGCCAAAAGAGAGTTAAAACTAAAAGAAAAGACAAGGTGGTCTACTTGACCTCCGGCTTCGACGAACTGGGAGCAGGAGTTGGATTGTATCCGAGGTAGGCGAGGATCTTCTTCGAGTTGGGCTTGGCAGCATTAATCAGCGCCTACCACCTCTTCGTCTCCATCTCCTTCGTGTCGCCAACTTTTGCCCAGTCGACTTCTTGTTGGCTGTCAGCAACCAAGGCAATTGTACCTTCAACACCAACTTTCAACCCTTCTTGGAGAAGTTGGACTCCAAGGTTTTCTTGAAAGTTGAAGCACTTGGCGAGAGCAACAAAAGTTGCGGGTACCTCCTTCTTCTTGAAGAAGTATGGGAAAAGCCGCGACAGGCCAATTTTAGCTTCAGCAAGGCCGTCGCGGGCCTCATCACCGTGGATCTCAAGAAGAGAAAGCGCGTCAAGGAGTTGGTCACCTTTAGAGTTTTCCAGCTCGTATTCTTGATCTGTTCTCCCTGAATAAAGTAAAAAAGAGTTGGTCAAAGGAAAGAGGGAGCAAAAGATGATAAAAGGAAACAGCAAGGATTTGAGCACTTAGTAACAAAACGTCGACTCTGCGATTCCAAGCGAGTTAGGATTTCTTTCTCGCGAGCAGACTGCTGAGTTATGTTTTCGCTCAGAGAAGTCTCCGCGTCATGAAGTCTTTTTTGAAGCTCTTCAACGGCGGCAGCATCTGTTTCAGCTTTCTTGCGAGCCTTCTCGCTTTGCTCTAACTTGGTAGCAAGAGCGTCAGCACGCTAGTTGGAGTCCGCAAGATTTTCTGGCAATATAAACGACAGCAAAATGTTATGACATAAATAATGGAGTACATTCAACAGAGGAGGCGAATAAAAGTACCTTCGAGCTTCTTGGTATAGTCACGGTACCTGACGAATTGGGTACCAAGACGGATAAATTCCTTCATCAAAGGCTGAAGAGAGGACCAAAGGAAAAAAGAAGTCAATATAGCCAACAAAAGCTCGACAACACCTCGTAAAGAAACAAATGAGAGCTGAAAGTGCTGAAAGGTTCAGAATATAAAGAAAAAGAGTGAAAAACTTACGTCATCCAATGAAGGTGTCGTAGAGCTACCAGGGAATTGGATGGGCTCCTTAGCTGGTTCTACCCTCGCTCTCTTTGGAGAAGAGGCTCGGGGGCTCTCAACTGGTGTTGGATGCTGTGTGTTTTGTTGAGGAGGCGAAGTTTCGTCGCCATCAGGCTGAACTTCGGAGACAACTTAAGTACGGGACGTGCTCGTCCGAGCAGTCGCGTCAATAGGTGTATTCTCATCTTCATCGCCACTACAACAAATAAAGCGACAAGATAAGAAAGCAATTTGAAAAAGTATCAACACTTACATACAGAGCCTCGTAAGGATCAAAAGCTCTCTTTCCAGCATCAGATACAGCTTTTCCGGCACGTGCAGCACCGGCTTCAGAGGTGCCAGAGTCGAAAACCTTGCCCCTTTTTCTCTTGTTCTTTGGAGAAGCAGCTGGGGGAGGAGAGCGTGTCGACGCGGTAGCCTCGGTTTCAATCTCCTTTTCAGAGGATGCCGCGGATTTTTGAGAACCCGCGATTTCACTCTCAGGGTGAGGCGTACCTTGGTTGTCGTCGGTGACAACGGACCGTTCTTCGACTTCCCCACCTTTGGGAAGGGGAGGAAGATGTGACGTAGTGTCATGGTTCTGAGCATAATAGAAAAAGTATCGACATGGATTTGTATCAGTAACAGCAGTTGAAAAAATAATAGTGCCAAAAAGAAAAAAAAAGAGTGCATGAATAAACAGGTGACAAAAAATATTACCTGCGGGAGCGCGTTGGTAGCGCTATATGGCGTCACACGGCAAGATGACGGGACGGCGTCCTTCTTGCTGAGCGACGAAATCTTGCGGACAAGTTTCTCTAGGTCATTGACCGATAAAATTGTCGACAGGCGATCCACATCTTCATCGCCAGCATACATCCAAAGGGGATTTTTAGCCCAGAGGCTGCACCCTAATCCTAAGGAAGTACGCCGTGATTTGGATACCCGGCAATTCTTGTCCTCGGGTATTTTGGAGCTGGTGGATGCGTGTCATCAAGGCTTGTCGCCGTTTTTTCTTCATCGGTAGCCTCTGCGTCCCAGGAACGACGGCGACAGATTTTCTCGGTACCATCAAAAGGAGGGATGTTGTCTTCGACAGAGCCATGATTCTCCTCGTGAATGTACAACCATTTTTTGCGCCACCCTTGTACTGAGTCAGGGAATTTGACGTCAAAGTACTCGACGTCAGGGCGGACGCAGATAACAACGCCACCGATGTTATAGGAAGCATTGGAAGAGCCATTACGGCGACAGAGGAAAATGCGTTTCTGATGGCGTGTAACTCACACGTTCGTTGGGAACCCCAAGAGGAAGGTATGATGCGCACAGTAGCAAGTTTTCCCTCAGAAAGAAACCAAGGTTTAATCGAATCGGGAGGAGCCAAGAAGCACGTTGAAGGTTGATGGTCGCGAAATGTGATGCGACGCAACACCAGGGATTCGGCGCCAACTAGGAACCTGCACAACACAACCCAAGTACTTTGTCCCAACGAAACAGTGAGGTTGTCAATCTCACCGGCTTGCTGTAACAAAGGATTAAACGTATCGAGTGGAAGATGTTTGCAAAGAAAACAGTAAAACAAGTAGATTGTATGCTATGTAAAGAATAGGACCGGGGTCCACAGTTCACTAGAGGTGTCTCTCCCATAAGATAAAAGCATGTTGGGTGAACAAATTACAGTCGGGCAATTGACAAATAGAGAAAGGCATAACAATGCATATACATGACATGGTAAATATAGTGAGATTTAATCCGGCATTACGACAAAGAACATAGACCGCCATCCAACCGCATCTATGCCTAAAAAGTCCACCTTCAGGTTATCGTCCGAACCCCCTCCGTATTAAGTTGCAAAGCAACAGACAATTGCATTAAGTATGGTGCGTAATGTAATCAACAACTACATCCTTAGACATAGCATCAATGTTTTATCCCTAGTGGCAACAGCACATCACAACCTTAGAACCACGATCCCAGATTCAATGAAGGCATGAACCCACTATCGAGCATAAATACTCCCTCTTGGAGTTAAGAGCAAAAACTTGGCCAGAGCCTCTACTAATAACGGAGAGCATGCAAGATCATAAACAACACATAAACAATAGATTGATAATCACCATAATCATAGTACTCTCTATCCATCGGATCCCGACAAACACAACATATAGTATTACAGATAGATGATCTTGATCATGTTAGGCAGCTCACAAGATCCAACAATGAAGCACAACAAGGAGAAGACGACCATCTAGCTACTGCTATGGACCCATGGTCCAGGGGTGAACTACTCACTCATCACTCCGGAGGCGACCATGGCGGTGTAGAGTCCTCCGGAGATGAATCCCCTCTCCGCAGGGTGCCGGAGGCGATCTCCGAATCCCCGAGATGGGATTCGCGGCGGCGCGTCTCAAGGTTTTCCGTATCGTGGCTCTCGCGGGGTTTCGCGACGAAGCTTTAAGTAGGCGGAGGGTCAACGCGAGGGGCCACGAGGGGCCCAGGGGATAGGTCGGCGCGGCAGGGCTTGGGCGCCGCCGGCCCCCCCTCCTCGTGGCCCCACTTCGTTAGGTCTTCGGTCTGGAAGCTTCGTGCAAAAATAGGACCCTGGGCGAAAGTTTCGTCCAATTCCGAGAATATTTCTTTACTAGGATTTCTGAAACCAAAAACAGCAGAAAAAAATGGCTCTTCGGCATCTTGTTAATAGGTTAGTTCAAAATGCATAAATATGACATATAATGTGCATAAAACATGTAGGTATCATCAATAAAGTAGCATGGAACATAAGAAATTATCGATACGTTGGAGACGTATCAGCATCCCCAAGCTTAGTTCTGCTCGTCCCGAGCAGGTAAAACGATAACAAAGATAATTTCTGAAGTGACATGCCATCATAATCTTGATCATACTATTTGTAAACATATGTAATGAATGCAGCGATCAAAGCAAAGGTAATGACATGAGTAAACAACTGAATCATATAGCAAAGACTTTTCATGAATAGTACTTCAAGACAAGCATCAATAAGTCTTGCATAAGAGTTAACTCATAAAGCAATAAATCAAAGTAAAGGTGTTGAAACAACACATAAGAAGATTAAGTTTCAGCGGTTGCTTTCAACTTGTAACATGTATATCTCATGGATATTGTCAACATAAAGTAATATAACAAGTGCAATATGCAAGTATGTAGGAATCAATGCACATTCACACAAGTGTTTGCTTCTTAAGGTGGAAGGAGATAGGTAAACTGACTCAACAATAAAAGTAAAAGAATGGTCCTTCAATGAGGAAAGCATCGATTGCTGTATTTGTGCTAGAGCTTTTTATTTTGAAAACATGAAACAATTTTGTCAACGGTAGTAATAAAGCATATGAGTTATGAAAATTATATTTTACAAGTTGCAAGCCTCACGCATAGTATACTAATAGTGCCCGCACCTCGTCCTACTTAGCTTGGACTACCGGGTCTTCGCATGCCATGTTTCAACCAAGTGTCACAAAGGGGTACCTCCATGCCGTACAAAGGTCCAAGGAGAATGCTCGCATTTCGGATTTCTCGCTTTTGATTATTCTCAACTTAGACATCCATACCGGGACAACATGGACAACAGATAATGGACTCCTCTTAAATGCATAAGCATGTAGCAAAGTTATTGTTCTCATATGAGATTGGGGATATATGTCCAAAACTGAAACTTCCACCATGGTTCATGGCTTTAGTTAGCGGCCCAATGTTCTTCTCTAACAATTTTGCATGCTCCAACCACTAAAATGATAGACCTTCAGACAAGACGGACATGCATAGCAACTCACATGATATTCAACAATAGTTGATGGCGTTCCCCAGAAGCATGGTTATCGCACAACAGCAACTTAATAAAATATAAAGTGCATAAGTACATATTCAATACTACGATAGTTTTTAAGGCTATTTTGTCCCATGAGCTATATATTGCAAAGGTGAATGATGGAATTTTAAAGGTAGCACTCAAGCAATTTACTTTGGAATGGCGGAGAAATACCATGTAATAGGTAGGTATGGTGGACACAAATGGCATAGTAGTTGGCTCAAGGATTTTGGATGCATGAGAAGTATTCCCTCTCGATACAAGGTTTAGGCTAGCAAGGTTATTTGAAGCAAACTCAAGGATGAACAAGTGCAGCAAAACTCACATAAAAGACATATTGTAAACATTATAAGACTCTACACCGTCTTCCTTGTTGTTCAAAACTCAATACTAGATATTATCTAGACCTTAGAGAGACCAAATATGCAAATCAAATTTTAGCAAGCTCTATGTATTTCTTCATTAATGGGTGCAAAGCATATGATGCAAGAGCTTAAACATGAGCACAACAATTGCAAAGTATCACATTATCCAAGACATTTTAGAATTACTACATGTAGCATTTTCCAATTCCAACCATATAACAAATTAACGAAGAAGAAACTTCGCCTTGAACATTATGAGTAAAGCCTAAGGACACATGTGTCCATATGCAACAGCGGAGCGTGTCTCTCTCCCACAAAGTGAATGCTAGGATCTATCTTATTCAAACAAAAACAAAAACGAAAACAAACCGACGCTCCAAGTAAAGAACACAAGATGTGATTGAATAAAAATATAGTTTCAGGGAGGAACCTGATGATGTTGTCGATGAAGAAGGGGATGCCTTGGGCATCCCCAAGCTTAGACGCTTGAGTCTTCTTAAAATATGCAGGGGTGAACCACGGCTTAGAGCTTTCACTCCTCTTGATCATAGTATATCATTCTCCTCTCTTGACCCTTGAAAACTTCCTTCACACCAAACTTCAAGCAAACTCATTAGAGGGTTAGTGCATCATTAATAATTCACTCATTCAGAGGTGACACAATCATTATTTTCACTTCTGGACATTGCATAATGCTACTGGACATTAGTGGATCAAAGAAATAAATCCAACATAGCAAAAGAGGCAATGCGAAATAAAAGGCAGAATCTGTCAAAAACAGAACAGTCCGTAAAGACGAATTTATAAATGGCACCAGACTTGCTCAAATGGAAAAACTCAAAACTAATGAAAGTTGCGTACATATCTGAGGATCACGCTCGTAAATTGGCAGATTTTTTCGAATTTTCTACAGAGAATTATGCCCAGATTCGTGACAGACAGCAATGCTGTTTCTGCGCAGCGATCCCAAATATAACATCAACTTTGACATAGAAACTTTACTTGGCACAAAAACATGATAAGGAGAGGTTGCTACAGTAGTAAACAACTTCCAAGACTCAACAAAACAAAAAATTTCTGTAGGTAAAAACATGGGTTGTCTCCCATAAGCGCTTTTCTTTAACGCCTTTCAGCTAGGCGCAGAAAGTGCAAATCAAGTAACATCGAGAGTAGAAGCATCAACACCATAGCTTGTTCTAATAATAGAATCAAAAGGCAACTTCATTCTCTTTCTAGGGAAGTGTTCCATACCTTTCTTGAGAGGAAATTGATATTTAATATTACCTTCCCTCATATCAATAACAGCACCAACGTTCGAAGAAAAGGTCTTCCCAACACAATAGGACAAGATGCATTGCATTCAATATCCAAGACAACAAAATCAACGGGGACAAGGTTATTGTTAACCGTGCACATTATCAATCCTCCCCAAAGGCTTCTTTTTAACATTATCGGCAAGATTAACATCCAAATAACAATTCTTCAATGGTGGCAAGTCAAGCATATCATAAATCTTTTTAGGCATAACAGAAATACTTGCACCAAGATCACATAAGGCATTACATTCAAAGTCATTGAATTTCATTTTAATGATGGGCTCCCAACCATCTTCTAACTTTCTAGGAATAGAAGTTTCAAGTTTTAGTTTCTCTTCTCTAGCTTTTATGAGAGCATTTGTAATATGTTTTGTAAAGGCTAAATTTATAGCACTAGCATTGGGACTTTTAGCAAGTTTTTGTAAGAACTTTATAACTTCAGAGATGTGGCAATCATCAAAATCTAAATCATTATGAGCTACAGCAATGGGATCATTGTTCCCAAGGTTGGAAAAAATTTCAGCAGTTTTATCACAAGCAGTTTCAGCAGTTTTAGCAATTTCAGGCAGTTTTGTTCGCTTTGCACTAGGAGTAGAAACATTGCCAACACCAATTATTTTACCATTGATAGTAGGAGGTGCAGCAACATGTGGAGAATTAGCATTACTAGTGGTGGTAATAGTCCAAACTTTAGCTACATTATTCTCTTTAGCTAGTTTTTCATTTTCTTCTCTATCCCACCTAGCACGCAGTTCAGCCATTAATCTTATATTCTCATTAATTCTAACTTGGATGGCATTTGCTGTAGTAGTAATCTTATTATCAATATCATTATTAGGCATAACTTTCAACTTTAAAAGATTTACATCGGAGGCAAGTCTATCAACTCTAGAAGCGATAGTATCAATTTTATCAAGCTTTTCCTCAACAGATTTGTTAAAAGCAGTTTGCGTACTAATAAATTCTTTAAGCATGGCTTCAAGACCAGAGGGTACATTCCTATTATTATTGTAAGAATTCCCATAAGAATTACCATAACCATTACCATTAGCAGAAGGATATGGCCTATAGTTATTACCAGAGTTGTTCCTATAAGCATTGTTGTTGAAATTATTATTTTTAATGAAATTCACATCAACATTTTCTTCTTGAGCAACCAATGAAGCTAAAGGAACATTATTTGGATCAACATTAGATCTACCATTCACAAGCATAGACATAATCGCATCAATCTTATCACTCAAGGAAGAGGTTTCCTCAACAGAATTTACCTTCTTACCTTGTGGAGCTCTTTCCGTGTGCCATTCAGAGTAATTTATCATCATATCATCAAGAAGTTTTGTAGCCGCCCCCAATGTGATGGACATAAAGGTACCTCCAGCAGCTGAATCCAATAAATTCCGCGAAGAAAAATTTAGTCCTGCATAGAAGGTTTGGATAATCATCCAAGTAGTCAGTCCATGGGTTGGGCAATTCTTTACCAAAGTTTTCATTCTCTCCCATGCTTGAGCAACATGTTCAGTATCTAATTGTTTAAAATTCATTATGCTACTTCTCAAAGATATAATTTTAGCGGGAGGATAATATCTACCAATAAAAGCATCCTTGCATTTAGTCCATGAATCAATACTATTCTTAGGCAAAGATAGCAACCAATCTTTAGCTCTTCCTCTTAATGAGAAAGGAAACACTTTCAATTTAATAATATCACCATCTACATCTTTATACTTTTGCATTTCACAAAGTTCAACAAAATTATTGAGATGGGCAGCAGCATCATCAGAACTAGCACCAGAAAATTGTTCTCTCATAACCAAATTCAGTAAAGCAGGTTTAATTTCAAAGAAGTAGCAGGTGGAGCAATAGGTGTGCATAGGAAATCATTATTATTTGCATTTGTGAAGTCACACAACTTAGTATTTTCAGGGGTATTCATTTTAGCAACGGTAAATAAAACAAACTAGATAAAGTAAATGCAAGTAACTAATTTTTTTGTGTTTTGATATAGAGAGCAAGACAGTAAAACTAGCAACTAATTTTTTGTGTTTTGATTTAGTGCAGCAAACAAAGTAGTAAATAAAATAAAGCAAGACAAAAACAAAGTAAAGAGATTGAGAAGTGGAGACTCCCCTTGCAGTGTCTTGATCTCCCGCAACGGCGCCGAAAAAGAGCTTGATGGCGTGTAACTCACACGTTCGTTGGGAACCCCAAGAGGAAGGTATGATGCGCACAGCAAGTTTTCCCTCGAAAGAAACCAAGGTTTAATCGAACCAGGAGGAGCCAAGAAGCACGTTGAAGGTTGATGGTCGCGAAATGTGATGCGACGCAACACCGGGATTCCGGCGCCAACTAGGAACCTGCACAACACAACCCCAGTACTTTGTCCCAACGAAACAGTGAGGTTGTCAATCTCACCGGCTTGCTGTAACAAAGGATTAAACGTATCGAGTGGAAGATGTTTGCAAAGAAAACAGTAAAACAAGTAGATTGTATGCTATGTAAAGAATAGGACCGGGGTCCACAGTTCACTAGAGGTGTCTCTCCCATAAGATAAAAGCATGTTGGGTGAACAAATTACGGGGCAATTGACAAATAGAGAAAGGCATAACAATGCATATACATGACATGGTAAATATAGTGAGATTTAATCCGGGCATTACGACAAAGAACATAGACCGCCATCCAACTGCATCTATGCCTAAAAAGTCCACCTTCAGGTTATCGTCCGAACCCCCTCCAGTATTAAGTTGCAAAGCAACAGACAATTGCATTAAGTATGGTGCGTAATGTAATCAACAACTACATCCTTAGACATAGCATCAATGTTTTATCCCTAGTGGCAACAACACATCACAACCTTAGAACCTTCTGTCACGATCCCAGATTCAATGAAGGCATGAACCCACTATCGAGCATAAATACTCCCTCTTGGAGTTAAGAGCAAAAACTTGGCCAGAGCCTCTACTAATAACGGAGAGCATGCAAGATCATAAACAACACATAAACAATAGATTGATAATCACCATAATCATAGTACTCTCTATCCATCGGATCCCGACAAACACAACATATAGTATTACGGATAGATGATCTTGATCATGTTAGGCAGCTCACAAGATCCAACAATGAAGCACAACAAGGAGAAGACGACCATCTAGCTACTGCTATGGACCCATGGTCCAGGGGTGAACTACTCACTCATCACTCCGGAGGCGACCATGGCGGTGTAGAGTCCTCCGGAGATGAATCCCCTCTCCGGCAGGGTGCCGATCTCCGAATCCCCGAGATGGGATTCGCGGCGGCGCGTCTCTGTAAGGTTTTCCGTATCGTGGCTCTCGGTCTGGGGGTTTCGCGACGGAAGCTTTAAGTAGGCGGAGGGTCAACGCGGGGGCCACACGAGGGCCCAGGGGATAGGTCGGCGCGGCCAGGCTTGGGCCGCGCCGGCCACCCCGGCCTCCTCGTGGCCCCACTTCGTTAGGTCTTCGGTCTTCGGAAGCTTCGTGCAAAAATAGGACCCTGGCGAAAGTTTCGTCCAATTCCGAGAATATTTCTTTACTAGGATTTCTGAAACCAAAAACAGCAGAAAACAACTGGCTCTTCGGCATCTTGTTAATAGGTTAGTTCCAGAAAATGCATAAATATGACATATAATGTGCATAAAACATGTAGGTATCATCAATAAAGTAGCATGGAACATAAGAAATTATCGATACGTTGGAGACGTATCAGGTTCCAAAGAGCCCAGTTAGGCTGGACTCCAAGGAAAGCTTCGCAAAGCGTGATGAAGATGGAGATGTGGAGGATGGAGTTGGGAGTGAGATGGTGAAGTTTCAATCCGTACATAAAAAGCAACCCCGTAAGAAATTATGAATGGGGGCAGAAAGACCACGGATGAGGTGGTCGACGAAACTGACCCGATACTCCATTGGAGGGTTGGGTAGCTCTCTTCGTTGGGGAAGCGGCGCATCTTGCTTCTTCTGATCCCGTTTCAGCAAGTTGATGTCTTGAGGGGAGATTTTGGATCTCTCCCACTCCGGTTCCCAGATCTTCGGTCGCCATCTTCGACTCGGGCGTGCTTGGTGAGTCTGCGCGGAGGCATCAACAATGGCGCCGGAGAGTGCGACGTGGTTGAGCTCAAGAACGTGGGCGCAAGGAGAATTTTGGCAGAGGAGAGCAGAGGAGCGGCGCGAGCGAAAGTGTCCAAGGAGGAAGACGATGACCTTAAATAGAGATGCGGTGAATCGACGCACCGTTGGATGGAGAAAATGTGAGATAGATAGGTCGCAAATTCACTGAGAAGGGAACGAACAGGCGCTACAGTACGTGCGCCAGGAAAAGTGGAGGACGTGTGTCCCCCACTTGCACGACGTGTCAACTTGATAGGAAATTTGGGCCCATAAGACAGAGAAAGAGCAGTTCTCGCGTTTTCCCGATATAGTGATCGTGGCTATCGTCAGCAATGATGTCACCTTGGCAAGAGAAAAACTCGACAATGAAGCTTGACAAGAATGTCGACAGCAGAAGATTATTGATTATTTCGAGAGCCTTTGATCAAATACAAGTTTTTGCCCAAATGCTCGGGGGCTACTTTGGAAAAAAGAAATATTCACGTATGACAAAATAGAAATGGCGAGAGGCTATGATCAAATACAAGTATTTGTTCATAGCCTCGGGGGCTACTCCCATCGGGAGCGCTGGTCGCGCACCCGATAGATATGGAAAGCTCGAGAAAGAATAAACAATATAGCGACATGAGGTACTAATTTGTTGAGCCTACAACCAAGTACAAGTCCTTGGCTGTAGCCTCGGGGGCTACTCCCATCGGGAACGCTGTTCGCGTGCCCGATGAAATTATATAAAAAAAGAGAGAGAGAGAGAGAGGAAGAAGTGAGCATATTTCGAGTTATACAAATAACTCTACATATACTCCCATCGGGAAAGCAAAATAAGTCATCCGTTGACTCAATAAAATGTGCTATTCCAACAGAAAAAGCACTCGACAATATATTCTCAGAGCGCCAAAGTAGCGAATAATCTCTGAATGCCGCAAAACATTGCGAAGGTAACACCCCAGATCCGTTCGGCGTGGCGTCGTCTCGACCTCGGTTAGCTACTTTTTTATCAACAGATACGAAGAAAATCCTAACGGACGCGTTAGGTACCGATAAAATATGACTGGGACTCGACGAATGGTAAGACCTTAAGCGGCACTTGTCGAAGTTTACACCGTATCCCGGATCATGTCCAGGGACGTGATCTTGAAGTAGGTTTTTGCGGATTGCCACTAGAGCAGTTAACTAGTACCTGATCCGTCAGATGAACTAGCCCCAACTACCATTATCCATGTACAACTATGTGGTATTTTTCTGCCATTCCAAGTAAATACTTCATGTGCTACCTTTAAACAATTCAAAACTTTATTACTCCTTATTTGTGTCAATGTTTTATAGCTCATGAGGAAGTATGTGGTGTTTTATCTTTCAATCTTGTTGGGCAGACTTTCACCAATGGACTAGTGGCATATACATCCGCTTATCCAATAATTTTGCAAAAAGAGCTGGCAACGGGGTGCCCAGCCCCAATTAATTAACTTTCATTAATAATTCTCTTCACATGTTTTGCCCTGATTTATTAGTAAGCAACTTAATTTTGTAATAGACACTCCTCCATGGTATGTGAAATGTTGGAAGGCACCCGAGGATTCGGTTAGCCATGGCTTGTGAAAGCAAAAGGTTGGGAGGAGTGTCATCTATAAATAAAACTAAAATAAATGTGTAAACAAAAGAGAAGAGGGATGATCTACCTTGCTGGTAGAGATAACGTCCTTCATGGGAGCCGCTCTTTGAAAGTCTGGTTGACAAGGGGGTTAGAGTGCCTACTACCATTCGTTGACAACAACAAACACCTCTCAAAACTTTATTTTTATGCTCTCTATATGATTTCAAAACTTAAAAAGCTCTAGCACATGATTTAATCCTGCTTCCCTCTGCGAAGGGCCTTTCTTTTACTTTATGTTGAGTCGGTTTACCTACTTCTTTCTATCTTAGAAGCAAACACTTGTGTCAACTGTGTGCATTGATTCTTACATGCTTACTTATTGCACCCATCATATTACTTTGTGTTGACAATTATCCATGAGATATACATGTTAAAAGTTGAAAGCAATTGCTGAAACATAAATCTTCCTTTGTGTTGCTTCAAAACCTCTTATTAAGAATCTATTGCTTTATGAGTTAACTCTTATGCAAGACTTTTTGATGCTTGTCTTGAAAGTACTATTCATGAAAAGTTTTTGCTATATGATTCAGTTGTTTAGTCATTATCTTTTTGTTAGCAAACTATAGACCATTGCTTTGAGTCACTTCATTCATCTCATATGCTTTACAATAGTATTGATCAAGATTATGTTGGTAGCATGTCACTTCAGAAATTATTCTTTTTATCATTTACCTACTCGAGGCGAGTAGGAAGCTGCTTGATACGTCTCAAACGTATCTATAATTTCTGATGTTTCATGCTTGTTTTATATATCAATGTCACATGTTTTATATACACTTTATATCATTTTTATGCATTTTCCGGGACTAACCTATTAACAAGATGCCGAAGTGCCGTTCTGTTTTGTTTTTGGTTCCAGAAAATTACGAATATTCTCGGAATTGCACGAAACAAAAGGCCAAGTCCCTATTTTTCCTGCACCGTCACGGAGTCCGAAGGAGAGACGAAGAGGAGCCACGAGGTAGCCACCTCACCTGGCGGCGCGGCCCCACCTCCTGCCGCGCCAGCCTATGGGGTGGGCCCCTCGAGAACCCCCTCGCGCCGCCCTTCGCCTATATATTCCTTCCGTCGCGAAAACCCTAGGGGGGTCGATCATATTCCAGAAGAACTCCCGGAGCGCCGCCGCCATAGAAACCTAGTTCCGGGTGTCAGAAGGTCCTGTTCCGGCACCCTGCCGGGATGGGGATTGACCCCCGGAGCCTTCTCCATCGACGCCACCGCCTCCATCATGCTCCGTGAGTAGTTCCCCCATGGACTACGGGTTCTTGCAATAGCTAGTTGGTACTCTCCCTCCCATGTACTTCAATACAATGATCTCATGAGCTGCCTTACATGATTGAGATCCATCTGATGTAATCGATGTTGTGTTTGTTGGGATCCGATGAATTGTTACATTATGATCAGTCTATCTATATAAGTTTGTGAAGTTATTGTTGCTGCAACCTTGTTGTGTTTAATGCTTGTCACTAGTGCACGAGTGGCACGATCTTAGATTTGAGCTCTATAATTATTGCTTAGATTATATCTACAAGTTGTTTGCACATGTCTCTGTCCGGAACCCGAGGCCCCAGAGTGACAATAACTGGATAACCGGAGGAAGGTTTAGATATGAGGATCACATGTTTTCACTAAGTGTTAATGCTTTGCTCCTGCTCTATTAAAAGAAGTACCTTAATTACTAGTAGATTCCCTTGAGGCCCCGCTGCAAACGGCTGTAGGACAAAAGATGTTGTGCAAGTTTCTCATTGCGAGCACGTATGACTATATATGGAAAACATGCCTACGTATAATTAATAGACTGGATGTTGTCTTAATGCTATTTCAATCCTATCAATTGGCCAACTGTAATTTGTTCACCCAACACTTGTTATTGGAGAGTTACCACTAGTGTAGATAGCTGGGAACCCCGGTCCATCTGTCATCATCAAATACTCACTCGGTCCTACATGTCATTGGAAGTAGTATCAACTATTTTCTGGTGCCATCACCTCTACTTACTGCTGCTGTGTTACTTACTATTGCTCTCATATTACTACGCTTTCACATCACCCCTATTACTAGTGCTTTTCCAGTGCTGAATTGACAACTCATTGTTAAGGCTTATAAGTATTCTTTGTCTCCCCTTGTGTCGAATCAATAAATTTGGGTTTTACTTCCCTCGAAGACTGTTGCGATCCCCTATACTTGTGGGTCATCAGGCTCCAATTTGGTTGTGGATGTGTGCCCCAAGAACTTTGTAAAGGCCCGGTTTCCGCCTCGAGGAAATCCCTTAGTGGAAGTGGGCTAGGCCTTCGTGGCGTTTCTCACGGAGACTGAGTGAAGCCTTCGTGGCTGTTGGTCTGGCTTTCATAGCGACCACACTCCTCCGAACGTAGACGTACCTTCTTGAAAAGGAAGGGAACTACGGGAATCAACTTCGTGTCTCCGTGTGCTCCACTCTCGGTTACCTCTATCCTTTATCTCCTCTATATATTGCGTAGCCATATCTTGCTTAGTCGTTGACCTTGTCATATAGGTAAATTCACATAGTTGCATATCTAGAGAATTTACCTTTGTGTCAAGCCTAAATTGAAAACGAACTAAAAATTGGTTAGCACCTATTCACCCCCCCCCCTTTAGGTGCGGCATACGATCCTTTCAAATATACCATCAAGGATATTGTTCTTCATCACCGTTATGATACTATGAATGAGCTACTACATCATGCAAGAGAATTTGAATCACAGTTGGCTGAAGAGCGCAAATCAAAGGCCGTGCTACTGGTGTTGTGCGTTACACGTCTCGAGCGCCACCCTCTACGGTGCCGGTGCCATCTTCGCGCCCTGCAGATTTTTCTACTTAGTCTAGAAAGCCGGTCTCCAATGTGTCCAACACAAAGAAGCCCGCACCTGCTGCAAGTGGAAGTGGTTCTAGCATGTTTACGGCGCACAACCGCGATATGGCTTGTCATACATGTGGTGGCAATGGTCACTTCAAGAGAGATTGTCCTAACCGTAAGGTGATGATTGTTAATGAGGACAATGAGTATGAGCCTAGAGATGATGCTGATCCGGATGCTTCAGAAGATGATGATTATGACCGTGATGGTGTTGATGCTTTTCCTTATGAAGCGCGCACTATTGTTGTGTCATAGCGTGCTTTTAATGTGCAACCGAGTGCATCTACCCAACGCTGCAATTTTGTCACATTCCAAAATTTTCCTAATTTTGGAATGTCAAATAAAAATAAAATAATGTGCTTGATGGTTGACTTGATTGAAATTCACAAGGAATTAAAACTTTTGTTTTATAGAAAAAAGGGTTTTCCCAAAAATAGATGTTTCATAAACATTTGGTTTCAAAGTATTTCAAACCAAACATATTATAGTTTTAAGATTTTGAAACCACAAAAATGTTATTTGACTTTGAGAAACAATGCTCAAGTAGCCCTAAAGTCCAAAGAGCATAAAGCTAGTTTATAGCATGTTCAATGGGACAAGAAAGAATATCTCGATGGCTTAAACCTATTTTGGGATCTCTCTCCTCAACCCAGACCTGAACAAACCAAGGAGAGCACCATGTGCCCCTTGCCCTCCTTCACGACTTTGCTTCACAAAATACTCCCACAGAATCCCAATACAATCCATGCCGACTATGCCAACATCAGTCACAAATTCTAGTTCATCGCTAGATGCCGTCGCTATCCGTGATCATTTCGATGATTCCTAACAGCGGAAGACTCCTCTCGTCAAGGCCTACCTCCAGGACATGGTGGTGCACCATGTTGTCGCTGCTTGATGCGTCGCCATCACTCCGGTCGCTCACGGTTGTTCCGCCAGCCGCCGCGACGCCATTGTCGAATCCTGGCGGTACAAGGAGAACGAGGCCCCATATCTTTTCTCATATTGATCATGTATGTCGTGGGCATCTTCACATGCCTTCGCATTTTTCTGTTTCGCAGTCGGGGGTTCTCTCGGATGATGTCCAATGTCACCCATGCCAAGGATCAACGCTCACGTCCAGGAGTACTAGCTCGACATCCAGTACTGCTCGTGCGTTTCCATCGACCCGGAGATCACCACGACAAAGCATGCGACGTCTCCGACGCACTATGTCACGTATACCAATTTACGGCACTTTGCTGCTGGCATTTTTCCAATGTGCCGTTAATGGTAGGTTTAGGCGGCATATTTTAGTTAGTGCCACTAATAGTTACCTAATTACCGGCGTTTTTTTAAAAAATGCCACTAAAGCTGGGCAAGCAAGGCATAACTGAAAGTGCCGCTAAAAGTTTGGTGATTAGCGGCATTCTCTGAAGTGCCGCCAAAGTTTTGGTGATTAACGGCAGTATCAAGTGCCGGCATGGCGGCATAGCTAGGAATTAGCGGCAGTATCTAAAGTGCCGGCAAAGCTTAGATGATTAGCGGCACTTTGTTGGATGCCGCCAAAGTTCTACGTTAATTTATTGCAGAGTTTCAGAAAAGCCTTAGAGTGCTTAACTGAGAAACACAGGGACCTTTCAGTAAATAGCCGAAAGAGAAGATCTGCCTTCGTTCCCCTTCCCAAATGCGCCCCCGTGCTCCCACTCCTCCGTCGTCCGTCGTCCGCCCCCAAACCCCGTTCGCCACCACCGCTGGTCCTCCGCCGACCGCGGGAGGGAAGGGAGGCGGCGTGCCCGTCCACCACCACCGCGGGTCCTCCGCCGTCCGCGTCAGGCTCGCCGCGCCCCCGTCTTTTGGGCCACCACTCCGTCGTCTTCCTGACGTGGGTGGCCGGGGTAGTCATATGGATATGATCTGCGCCACCTTCTCCACCGATGTCGTCGCCGGTCATTCTGGCCATCTCGCCCACCGCCGAGCACTGACTGGTTGCGCCTTTCTCCCCCGTCTCGTACATACGGCAGCGAATCGTCGATCCCAACACCCCGCGCTGCATGTGCTAACCCTAGCCACCTCTGCCTTCGATGCGACAGCGGCATGAACGTGGGTGGCTGCTGCGGTGGTGCTGGTGCTCCTCGTGCGGTGGTGCCGCTCCAGTGCTGCCGTGGTGCGGCTCCGGTGGTGCTGGCGTGGCCTCCCGTACTTGGAGGAAGGGGCGGCTTCAGCACCGGCGTCTACACTCTACACCGTCGTCGACTCGTCGCCCGCGTGGAGATAGTGTCCATCCCCGAGCTCCAGGTAGTGAACTCGACCCGTCCACACATATCCCCTTCTTCCTTTCTCCAGGTAAACTTATTGCTGTGTTTGATTAAACTGAATGGTCGTTAGGCTACTTGTACACAACGTGTTTGTGGTATTGCCTAAATGCCCAACTCAAGCGCTGAAGTGGGGAAAATTCTTTGGATGCCCAATTCGAGCTGAGAAATGCTTCCACATCTGCATATTTGGATGATTGAACTATCTACGGCTTTGTGAATAGAGCTTTTGAAACAATGTTGTCATGGCTGGTACATTTCATACTCACAATCTGTTGAGAATACGTTATCTTTTGTTATGTTGTGGCATGCTCCGTTACTACTCTTATTAATTTTTGTTGATGTACGTTGTAACCTAAAAGGACAAATGTGCCTTTTGTATGCAGATTGCTTGCATCGTCATCTATATACATGTTTTTATCTTATTACCTTGCTTCTTATGTTCAGTAAAGTTACTTGCCGGTTTTTCCTCTTGTTCCTTATACAGCCAGATATTTGGTCTCTACTTAGTAAAGTTTGTTTCCAATTTTTTTTTTTCTTATGGTGTGGTATTAACCCTTTTATACAACTACAGGGATTAAAGTTCTAGCGATATAGATAGAAATGTTGCTCAAGATGCTCGAAGGAATTCATAACAATCAAGTTCACAAGGATTCAACTCCAGCAGAACTTTACCTGCCTGTCTAGAGAACTTTACCCTTCAATTTTGGGACTTCGGCAGTCTAAGTTCGTATCCATTTTCCTGATGTCAAGTTTTGTATTAGCTTAGATTTTTCGTAGTTGAATATGTAACAGGTTCTAATTTGTGCCAATGATTATTATTTGCTTGCTGTTGTGGAAACAAACGTTTATTTAGGCCCTTCTAACCCCCAAGACGCATTTTTATTGGGTCTTGTTCTTTCCTATACAGAGTATAATCGAGGTACCCACTCTCTGGTAACTGCAAATGTATGCCTGACAGCTAGGTTATGCTTGGAGGCATGATGCCTCTGTTAATCCCCCATATAATTTATATGATATACTCCCATAGTAGAAATTATGTGCATAACGATTTGTAAGGTAAAAGGGAAATTGGTTCTCACATGTTTTGGTAGTTCGAGGGTTAAACAATGCTTTTCGTTACAATTCTGGTTTTGTGCTAGTATCTCCATTACTATGTTGGTATTCTTGTATGCATATTGATATGTCGTATAAGATATATATGATGTTTAGGTAAGATGTCGGGTTTCTCTTCTTTTTCCTTTATGAGCTTTGCGATACTCTGGTTGTATTTGCATCTAGGCTTTGGTTGTTTGAGGTTCTTAGGCTAGTATATTTATGTACTAAGGTTAATCCTTTCCTGTACAAGTACGTTTCTAAATGTTACTCTGAGTCTCTTATTCTAGCGGAGTACCAACCTGGTCACTTTGTGAATACATCTATTGCTGGCATGTCCATCTCCACTGATCCCTGCCAAACTGGGACATCAAATTCGAATTTCAGCAACAACAGAAACATGTTAGTGCTCAGAGTACTAGATGTACTTCATTATCTAGGTTCAGATTCTTAGGAGAAGAGTGAGAGCCCAAGGAACCATGAGTTTGGCCAAATGTCTGAATTAGTTGATGCACCTTTGTTTAACAGTAATAGTACAGTGCTTAACATCTGAACTTTGTGGTTCCTAACAAAGCCGGTAGGACTTTGTTTAGCGAGTTTATCAAACTAATTCCACATTATTTATGGCTGGAGTTACTTTCTACTTTTTTTTAGCTTATCAGTCACCTCACCTTTTTTGCCTTATTGCTCAAAAACCAAGCATAGGAAGCCATTTTTAATGCAGACAAATACTCCCTCCGTTCTCTTTTATAAGACGTTTTAGCTCTTTTATAGATTCGCTCACTTTAGTTTGTATCTAGTCTATTTTTAATGTGTAGGTTTTGGTTCATATCTAGTCCACTTTAAAATAACTTAAGTGTCTTATATTAATGAACAGAGGGAGTAGGTAACAGTGAAACAGAGATACTGTTTCGGCGTTAATATAGCACATTCACGCTAAAAAGTTTAAACTGTCAAATTGTTTCTTTATTTCTGTATGCGTCTTATCTATACCCCAATTTTCAAAATAGAAGTATTTGCCTCTTTCCCAGTTTCAAATTATATATGATAGCCCTGGTGATAATGTATATAAGATTATAAGGTGCCCCCATATTCGAAATTGGAGCTTTGTAATCTTTAACTATCAATAAAAGGACGTACCCAGTGCTAAGAGCTCCCGCACTGTGCGGGGTCTGGGGAAGGTGTTAGTGGCAAGCCTTACCCTCACGAAGTGCAATGTGAGGAGACCGCGACTCGAACCTGGGACCTCTCGGTCACAGGCGGTGAGGCTCTACCGCTGCACCAGGCCCGCCTTTCAATCTTTGACTATCAATCTTTCCGACAATATATATGACTGCTGACAGTAAAGTGGCACTAATGTCTCAAACTTGAAAGTAGCTTATATGTTCGTACTGTTTTAGTGAAACAAACTAATGGTAAACACACTGTTTTAGAGACCATGCCAAACGAACCGTGCTAATTACTGATTGCAGCGTTTCCTAATTTGCTTAAAATATGGAAACAAACTTAGGATGATATGTGGGGCTGGGGGAAGTGGTATTTCCTTGTCATATTCCTGGTTCTGCTTTATCCAAGTATTCTGCTGTATTTGTTTATGCTAGTATCAACATTATACTATTATTATGTCCTACTATTTGGGTGGAGATTTTTGGCTCTTGGGCTCGAGTGACCTACTATTTGGACATTTATGAGTTTCAAAAGACACTTTCCTCTACTGTTTGTGCTACATTATATTTCGTGTTGCTATTGTTTACTCCGATTCAGGCACTAGGAATGAATATTGCATTCATTCGAGCACAATAGTTCACCATGTTACCCTTACTTGTTACCCTTCGTGTTGCTATTTCGCTTATTTTATTCTCTTCTGTGATATTAAGGTGTACAGTTGACAGCAACCCACGGTGGTGTTGTACATATATTCTTGAGGCATCCGATCCCTTATTTGTGGAAATTGGGAAGTCTTTTATTGAAGAACAAATGAAAGGTAGGATGTCTTACTTAAAACTGAACTCCAATATTATGATGCATGGTATTTTGATCGAGACCTACAGTAAATAGTCTTTCAGAATTATTATCATGAACATTGGCTGCCTAAAATATGGTCTTAGTTTGACCTCGCTTCTGAAGAGTTTTTGATATACGATCTCTGAAAAGCATTCGAGTATCCATCTACTGCTTCTCCAGTCTTCATAGTTTGCTGGGCCTATTTTGACGATTTGTGTGGTAGGATATCCTGGGATTGGTGCGGTAGCAAAGAATTTCAGTTGATTGCCTTTGCTTTGAAAGAGCATGAAAGGAATGCTTTTTTCTTCATCTATATGTTTGTGTTGCGTCTCATCTAGATGCTACTCATGCATAATTATTTGAATCTGGTTCATGTTTATTTTGTGGTTGTAGTTCTTAACTATTGAAAAATTGTTGCATGATACTTTCTGAGGTATGTTTCTGTTTGCTTCTGGTAACTGTCCTTTTATCTTCAGGTATGTACTTCTAAAATGATATTGAGTGACCGAGGTTGATTTCGAAGATTATGTCTCTAGGCCCGGATAAAATCAGCATGTTATGTGATTGTCTGGATATGTTCGATTCAAGATTTTGTAAGTTAGATTGTCTGGATATGTCATTGTGTCTTGCAACGATGAGATCATGTTGAGATTTGCCTTTATAGTGTACTGCTGGATATGTTGGTTGCTGACCATGTTCAGATTTGCCTTTATAGTGTACTATTGCATATGTTGGATTTACAGGCAACTGCTGCTAGAACATGTTCAGATTTGCCTTTATTTGTGCTGCTGGAACATGTTGCTTGCAGAACATGTTGGTACTTGCCATTGCAGTGTATTATTTGTTGCAGAACATGTTGTAATATGCTGGAACATATTGCTTGAATAATTGTCATTAGTTGGAAACTGTTTGCTGCAGAAATGTTCCTCTAGGTCCATTTGGAAGCACTAGATTCTGCCTTGAATTCTATTTGCTGGCATTTATAAAAATGCCTTGGTTACAAATTCCTGGCACTTTTTAAAGTGCCTGAAAAGGAAATAGTGGCAGATTAAAAAATAGCCTGCATTTGTATTTACTGGCACTTTAAATATGTGCCAACAAAATTCTATAGCGGCACATCAGAAAATGCCATAAAAAGATTTAGCGGCACTTTTTTAGATGCCAGTAATAGAAATGCCGGCACTTCTGTAGATGCCAGAGTAAGGTTTGGCGGCACTTTTTTAGATGCCAGTAATAGAAATGCTGGCACTTTTACAGATGCCAGGAATATTTTTAGCGGCATTTTTGAAAAAGTGCCGGCAAAGGTTTTCTACGACAGCAGTAAATGCAGCACTTTTTTTTATGCCTTGAAAAATCTTTGCTGGCACTTTTGATGCCTTTGCCGGCACTTTTTAATGCCTGCAGTCCAGGTACGTGGTGTAGTGACGTCTACATCCGTCGACCATGTGCACCATGGCTGGTATGATCCTGGCTATGCCTTCGTGGTTTTAGCGCTCGTCTTGACCCTGTACGAACAGGCAATAGTACTATAGCTTTGATCTCATGTATTCAGATGCATGTCCATTCAATTGAACTGGAGTAGTACACTTGAAAAGAAACGCATCATCTCTATCAGGCCTAGATTCGTACATGTATAAGAGTCCTAGCCGGACACATCTCTTCAAATCTGCTAACTAATTTACTACACCGATCATGCAAATCTGCATGCACGTCTATTCCTTTCTTTGCTATCTTCTTTGTACAACTAGCATAAAAGGGCGCGGCGGCACGCCGCGCCAACTGTCTAATAAGATGGTGGTAATAATTTTAAGACCACACTTGGGTTGGTAAATGTAATGAGTATTTTGTTGCTTAAACAATGATCTTCAAGGTGGTTGACAATGAAATATGATATAATGTACATTGAAATCATGTGCATACGAAGGAGTAAATAACCAGGACTCAGAAACACACAGAATTAAGTCTAGTAACAATAGATGGTACTGCATATTGATCATCATCCTGTAATGGGTGAACAATTTGTACTTCCACAGTGCAATACACAAGAACCATTACATATATAGAACTTGGGCAGTAGCATGGATCGTTAGAGTGATAAATGAAAGGCGATTTCGCACTGATGCCCAGGCACGGTTTTAGCTCTCGGCGAGAAATCTGAGTGCACAATGCTGTATGGAGAACACCTAGTTGTTCTTCTCCTTGCATAATATAGCTGGTAGGATGTTAGAAGCTAAACAAAAGTGAGTAATAACATTCAACATTTTTTTCTCATGTGCTTCTAAAGAGGACGATAATAATATGCAATACGCACCCAAGGTGTGATCAATTGGTAGATCAGCTTCAGAGGTTACTACATTGAACACACACGGTAACATGGATTACTACAGTAGTAAATAAAAGCAGACCCCTGGCTTGTACGCGACCGTGAGACAATATTAGCGGTTGCAATGCATATGGAAATATATCCGTGAGGAAAGAACAAGAGCTCAAGATAAATAATCAAAATTGTGCATATGTAGTGAAAGAATTTAACAAATTATCTGAACAGTTAGACCATGTCAGAGCATGCAGAGGAGCAATAGTTTCAGATTTTCTCCTGACAAATAGAAGAGCATGTACCTTAGTTGTATAAAAATAACTTCACTCGAATGATGGTCTATATCACGTCTTGGTCAAAGTTCCAGCTTCAAATTGTTTATGTAGTTGAACGCGAAGGACAGTCGAAGTAAGAAACAGTAGATGACACAACACCCATTGAGTCAAAATAAAAGAAAATCCAAGAACCAGGTGCAAGGTAAAAACAGTTCAATGATTTGTGAAGCTGCTCATTACAAAGCTAAAATATCAAGACATATACACTATTATGCAAACATCAGAAATATTAATTATGTCCTATAGTGAGCAAATTAAATGTAAACTTTCAGACTAAAAGGTACTGCGGTTCCTACAGAAACTCAAACTATTTTTTGCAGTATGAGAAATGAGCAGGTTAAATTCCACTCTTAGGACTAAGACGCGCAGCTCTTTCAAAAATTTAAACTGAATTCTGCCTTTTGAGGTGCTTGTGCTCCTTGTCCGCCTGGGAGTCTCATCATCCTATATTCCTATATAGGGCGCACATCAGAAAATATTAATTATGTCCTATAGTGAGCAAACTAAATGTCAACTTTCAGACTAAAAGGTACTGCCATTCCTACAGAAACTCAAACTATGTTTTGCACTATGAGAAATGAGTAGGTTAAATTCCACTCTTAGGACTAAGACGCACAACTCTTTCAAAAATTCAAACTGAATTCTGCCTTTTGAGGTGCTTGTGCTCCGTGTCCTCCTGGGAGTCTCATCATCCTATACTCCTATATTGGGCGCACCGCTGTCTATCTTTGGTAACCTCCCAGCCTCCTTATAACCTTTTCAATCTACCTACGGTTGACAAAAGCTCATCCTACCATAGCTTGCTAATAATGACCTCTCACGAAAATGTTCTCTCTAATAAAATAGTGGAGAAATGAGGACGAATGCTCTATCCTCCAAGGCAAATGCAAAAAAGAACAAAAAACTGAGACATGTACTTGAAATTGTCAGAACTCTAGACATGCCGAACAACATATTCGAGGTAGCAACGTTTTGATCTTGACGAACATGGCATGGATTGTGCAAGACAATGGAAACCCCACACACCTAGCTGAACGGAAAACCTGAAAACATTAGTCTCATGGTAGCAACATTTTTTTGCAGTATGAGAAAATGATTTGTTTTTATTCAAACTGAAAGGGGGAAGCTCCCAAACGAACCTGCTAAGATTAAGAACCACTTGCAAAAAATGAATAGTGCTCATAGGTGTACAGATTGATTTTGTAGCATACACACACCAATTCAAATTTTTAAGCCACCGATCTTTTTCTACATCATTTTTTTCCTAAGAGGGAAACCCTCACTGCGACAAAAACAAATCATTTTCTAAGTTGTTAAGCTGGCAAGTATAAATTCGTACATGGCAAAACTGACAAAATAATATTCAGTTTGGTGTGTGTATGTTGTGTTACCCGTTCCATCTTTGTTCTCTTCAACCAAAAAGCAGACCAGCAGATCCTGAGATAGAAACGCTGGCATGTCCTTCTCGTTGTCCTGTGGATACCTAAAGAGAAAGAAAATCCATCATTGCTACGGACCTAATTAAAATCACTAAGATTAGTTGGGATATGTAACTTACAATTTTCAAATAATTAACATTGACTTTGGACAAAAAATGTGTTAAACTCCTCACTTTCTAACATAATCATAGTAAAATACATCCCTGAATGCATGTTTATAAATAGATAACTTTTATGAACATGTCAAATGCAATTACCAGTGTAATAAACACACTGCAATTGATTGATTCCCCATGTGAGCCGCTAGAACTAAACCATAAATTATTATGAAAAATATATCATTAATAAGATGACTTAAGAAATAGTCATAAGGAATATATATATATTATAAAGGGGACTCATTGTTTTTGAAGCGGCAAAGTTTGTGAAAGCAACCAAACGATCCTGCACAAAACGAACGAAGCAATTCTACCAGAAATACACCCAGGTCTGAAGAATCATATTTACCGTCCACTATAAAGCAAGAAAAATGTGTGCTTGAAGTAGTTCTTTACAGTTATGGACATATAAGTTGTACCAAGAAATATCTTTTCTTTAGGTGAGATCAAAGTTCATTAAACTAAAACGAAATCCATAAAACCGAAACTATCAACTACCTGAACCTGTATAATTCTTCTATATCTTAAAGCCAACATATTCTCATATCATGAATCCAACCTACTGTCAGTGGAACTCTGAGCACAATATCCCTCTCTCTCTCACGCTAACACCTACTGTACATCCTGGTTACAATAAATATCATCACCATTTGTAACAGAGCTGTATATGGCAGGGAAAAATTAGCCTCTACCTGTCTATGTTTTTTTTGGCACAATGTCATGCTGAAGCCTTGACCAAACCACCAACCATAGCCAAGCTGGCATCAGCAATTGGATCAAATGGAAACAGATTATGATTGCTCAACCCTACCATATCAGCAGCATGTGTGAATGCTCAGCCCTCTCTGCGCGTGCGATGCAAACTGCATGAGAGACAAACCGGCAGCACAGCTGCGCTAGTACTCGCCGTCAATTTCGAGCATCAGACCTAGCCATCTAGGAGAATTCGAACTGGGCAGAATATGGCGTCATAGACAGTGCAGGAACAAAGAGAACGGAAGGAGGAGGGGTCGCATGAAATTCAGAGCACCAAATCGAGCAGAAATTGAGCTGAGCGGGAGGAGATCACCGGTGGAGCAGTCGGCTACGGGGCGTGCTGGAGCCTCAGGAGGGCTTCCGTCCGGTAACTTGACTCGCCGAAGGAGAGCCCCTCGATTCCTCAGCGAAGAACTTGCTGGGCGGCCATGGGCCCCGACTGCTGCATCGAGCACTCCACGGAGCCGCCGTAGTCGCGCTAGAGCCTGCCATCCCTGCCGGCACCTTGACTCGTAGCAGATGAGCACGATGACTCCTCGGAAAAGAATATGCTCACGGCGGCTGTGAGCCCAAATTGGCGGCAGCGGGGATGGGGTACGGCCGTGAGCACAAATTGGGGGAAGCGGGGGCGAGCGCGGCGTGGGGGAAGCGGGGCAATCGCGGCCGTGCGCACAAATTGGGAGCTTCGCCTCCTCGAGTTTCTGCCTCCGCCTTGACCTGCAGACCTAGAGCAGATGAATAGAAGGAAAAAATAAGATGGCCGGAGAGCACTAACTTGCTCGTCGATTTGGTCACCATCATCGGCATCATCTGCCGATCCAAAGCGTGGTCGACTTGAATCCGCCGCTGCCGTCTTTTCTCGCAAGGAAGCTGACCCGGGTGATCTCGATGGAGTACGGGCGGAGGAGGTCGAACGGGATCTTTGGCGGGGCCGGCGCCGCTTGAGCCGCGTCTCCGGCGTCGAATTTTGGAGTTCTGGGACGGGGATCCGCTCGAACTCGCCCTCATCCTAGAAATCCAGCAACGAAGTGGGGTTCAGAGGCATGGGATTATGGCTAGGGTTCACGGCAATGGTGGTGATCACGCGAGGCGAATGCGCAGAGATGGAGACGGAGGTGGGTGGCGGGGGCGGGAGGTGAACGTCGAGACAGAGCACCTCCTCGCCATCGTTGCCATGCGCGAGGTCGGCGGCTGTGGCGTGGGGGAGCTCGTCCATCTCGAAGCCCTCGTGCTGAGGTGGAGACGTGAGTCGATCGGGAATTCCGGAGTTATTAAGAGAGGACACGTGGGGAGATAAAAGATCAAAGCGGCGGCAGATCCCATCAGCCACCACCGCCACATGTCCAGGGCCCACTATAAACCACAAAATGCTATGTCCACCCAGATCTAAAGAAAGCACACCACAGCAAAGGAAAGGAATAAAAAGTGCAAGAGGGCACTATATATGCACACAGAAAAATCACAACGGTAATCAACCAGAAAATCACGTACGTGTCAGCTACAGGTTAATCCGGAAAAAAAATCCAAAATTAGGAGAAAAAAGATGTTTGTTAAGGTTTAGTATAGTAGTCATTTTGCTGCATCCTATATCACTTTGGACAGAAAATAACCGCGAACTTTCAAAAATCATATCTTGAGTTCTAGTTAGCCAAATTTGGTAAATTTAATATTCCTAGAATCCTTAGAAAATATAGAAACCAATGGAACCATTTGTTCCAAGTTTTTACATAAATAAAATATTCAAATTTCAAATGAGAAATATTGAGTATTTTTGTCACAACTTAAAGTCTACAATTCTTTTCAATATGATTCATTTTGCAAAAGTGAATCTTCTGATGATACCTATCCCAATTATCCATGCTTAAGTAGCCTATGAGTACTTTTCAATATATCTTGGATGAATCTTTTCTTATTAATATTTGATCATTGCCATATCGATATCCAAAAGTCATATCTTGTAATCCAACATCATGCCTTGAATCCTTATGTTCTTTGAGTCAAAGGATAATTAAAGACTAAGTTAAAATAAATATCAACCCTTTTCAACTGCTTTGGTTTGTTTGTGTATGTTGACTTGGTTTGTATGTTTATGTTGTGTCAATTTCTATCTTATAGCTTGTACGGAGAGATACGTGATTTTATCGAGAGAAGTGAACAATATTAAACAACCGAAAGGCAAGTGTCACTTTCATTGTCCTAATGTTTTTCTATGCATGTAGTGTTTTTTTAAATAAAGACTGCATGCGTAAGAGGTTTTCAAAATATATGCTATGATATGCTAATTCTATAGTCTTAGGATTCCTCTAGTTTCCCTTAAGTTGCCATCGTACCTAGTTTTGTTTAGCCATGCTACTAGATACGTGGTTGAGATATCATGATGAGATGAGATGGAGAAAATATGTTTTTGTTATAAATGAAAACGACTTGATGAACGAACCACCTAGGCGGATTGGTGCGAGTGGAGCGTCTGCACGGTGAAAATTGGTGGGGTCCGCCGCCGAGGAACAAAAGAGATTTGACAGGTTTCATGTTTAGTAGCTTCTTGTACAGCCGCATGTCATATGGGCTCTGTCTTGACTAAGTAGGTGGTAGGGACCTGTCCCGACGTGACCAGCAGATGTAGTTGTGTAGGTTGGAATGGGTCCGTCCAGAGGGCTCGGGACCTTACTTCCGAAAACAGTCTCGTCTTAGTCTTCTCCCAACCATTTGAGCAAAATGAGCATCATGGTGGAAAAGGGGCTGACTAAGTCATGCTGGTAAAGTGTACAAACCTCTGCAGAGTGTAAAAACTAAGTACTTGGCCGTGTCCCCGGTTACAGACAACTTTGAGCAACTGGACCTGGAGTTGTTGGAAGATCTCTCTCATCCCAATTTCATAATAAAACTTGATGAAAATCGGGTGGTAACAATGGGTAAACTTGGCTAGTAAAGTATGAAGCTGAATCGGCCGTATCCTTCCCTGGTGAGCCAGAGTGATGAGAACGTGGGTTCATGTTCTTATACTTTTATTTTCAAAATCAAATGTTGTTTATAAAGTATAGGGAAAAGTGATTGCTTTCCGCAAAAGAGCGTAAACTACACCAGCCAAATATACATGTAGGTGATAGGCGCCATTTGTGTCCACCAAATAGATATCTTTGCCAATACAATTCCAAATGTATTGACCCTTGTGGCTGTAACGTTTTATGTTGTAGATTTTCGACGAGTAAGGTTCGAATAGGGTTACGAGTCTATCCTCAACATGCTCGCATGTGGCACATAAAGATGAAGGACTCCAGGCTATATGTCATTATGTAATTTTGGATCATACGATGTAATAAAGACCTTTGTTTCATGATATTACAGTGTGCTAGCGATTGATCCAGGGACTAGCACAGTAAAGCAGAGGGATCGGCACCCTACCGGGTGAGATCACTACAGATGGTATCAGAGTATTGTGTTGACCGTAGGTTCGTGACCCTAGGATTGGATTAATAATAGTAAGACCCTAGGGTGGAAAATCTATTTGATCATGTTTCTATTAAAAAGATGTTTGCTTTGTGAACTTCTAGTATCCTTACCTACTTCATCTTTAAAAGTGTTTTCCTCTTACCTTAGATGACTTACCTCATGAAAACCATCAAGGGAAAACCGATGATGAACAAGTACATGAAGAGTAATACCGATCCTTCAGATGATATATTTTGACTCCGCAAGAAGTGCCGCATGGGAAGCTATCGAAGAACTTGGAGAAAGACTAAAGTATAGGCTCCACAATACGCAAAAGCACCTGAAGGAAGTAGAAGAGGAAGTTGAAGCACTCAAGACAAATAGACTGGACCACCATTAATTTTCTTTCATGGACCAACGATGTCGTAATAACGTATTGATCATACCAAACTGTGGTATGACCATACTAGTTTGTTTGTGTTTGAACCATGTTGGTTGATGCTTGTTAGATGTTGTTTGTGATATGAATTATCTTGATCTGCTGTGTTTGGGTAGGAATGTTATCTAAAATCTTTCTATCTATTCTCCTCTATACCCCCAATCCAAGTAAGTCTATTCTCGACGAGTCACCATGAAGACAAAAATATTACCAACTCCAACGAGGAAGTTATCTATCAAGATGATGAAGAGTAGAATGTGAGAGACCCAAATCCATAGCTAAGGATCGATATAAATTTTCATTTTTTTTTGGTAATATCAGAGTTCAACCATTGTTCATACTCATAGTACAATCTATACCTACTAATAAAGGAAGTAAGGTTTCTCCCCAGAATTTTCGTACGTTTTTGTATTACCCCTAATGTTCGGTGGAAATTACTGCCACTGCCACCGCTGAAGTCAAAAGAAAAACGTTTCGCATGGTTCTTATCGAGTTCCGCTGTGCGTGGTGCTGATGGGCCTCCTGATTTAAGGCAAGAAGGCCTACAAAACCAAGCGAACTATCCATCTGACGAGAGAAAAAACGCGAGGAAATTTTTCTGCTCTCCCACTTCGGCCGCCGCCTTGCATCGGCGCGTTCACAGGGAATCGCCACAGAATCGCCATGGTTATCGTCACGGGACGGCGCACGTCTAATCCCGTCCACAGGAAATAAATTCAGAGGTGATTCCTCTGCTGCGCTAGAAAAAATACTGCCCAGATCGGAGAGCAAATCCCATCCACACAGATGAAATTCAGAGGTGTGATTTTCCTCGGAGGGCACCTAGCAGGCACGACGTCTAGCCCAAGACGGGAAGCCCCACGGAGCCGGGAAGCAGCCGCCGACCGTCGAGTTGCTTTCTCCGGTCGTGCCGCGTGCAACTACGACGACCGCGCGTGCGGCCTGCTGCGCCTCTAAGACGAAGCAAGGAGGACGTCCTCCATAGACAGTAGCCAGTAGACGTGCCTCAGTCGAGCACCCAACAGGCGAGGGAGAGCTACGAGGGAGGAAGCCGTGGAGGGGAAAACCAGGAACGAAGAGGGTCACGGCCATGGTACCGCACAGTCCAAGGCTCAAGCCAACGACAGACAAAAAAATTTGCCCAGCAAGAGTTGAAGCAACTCGCCAGCACAAACCAGTCCCCACCTTCTGTAATCCACTGCAAAAACTCACACACTTTCATCCAATGGTGGAATTGGCCGGTGAATCAGTGATCACCAGGTGCAGCTGCACCTGCAGGCAGCGTGATGTCTGCTCGCTTTTTTGTCCTACGAGGAGTGAAGGCTGGGCACGGCCACCTACATCAAGGAGTCCCAGCGTCAACCACTAAACTACGGTATGCGCTTGTGTGATTCTTGGTTCGTCTATTCCTTTTTACTACTTATGTAGATGGATTTTAATCTTGGTACTGAATATTCCATGGATGTTCCAGAGAAGATAGAAGTATTCCATTGTAATTTGTGAAATAGGATGGAAAATGGTTTCATTTCTGTCATAATTATTGGTGCAATCTTAATCAACCCAAGGAAAACAAAATCAAGTGGAGCAGTAGTGGACTATTTGTAACATTTTGGCTTAAAATATTGACTTTAAATTAAATTCTCCTACTTCGTGTAAGAAGTGTGAATAAGGCACACTGAATGCTTTGACAATCTAAGCGGGAGGTCTACTTTAAAATAGTAGTAGATTACATAGAAACACGTTTCAATTAATTATAAATATAAACAAGTAGATCAATTAAAAAGATGTTAAAATTAAAGATTAAAACTAACAGTACATTAAACTAAATCTTACTCAAAAATATTAACCCTTTTATTGGTGTACCTTTAATTTGTTATGTAAAATTGATGATAACCCCCCCAGTTGACGCGTCTTCTATCATAGCCCCCCCTGTGTGTCGCTGACATGTGGGGTCCGGACCCACATGTCAGTGACACAAGGGGGGCTATGATAAAAGTGTGCACCAACTTTGGGGGGTTTTCCTGGATTGCCCCAATTATCATAACGCGCATCTAAAGGTATAATTGGTGCACCCCCACCAAGCTATCAGGTAAATCAGATTTTACCGGCCGTTAATCTTTCCTCCGATGAATCTTGATCGTTCACTCATTTTCACCGCATGGTATAAAAAGCAGCCCGTGGTGGAAAACCTAGCTGCTGCCCACCCAATCCCCACGCGCCTCCTTTTTCCCCAATCCCCTCACTCCTCTGCCCATCCCCATCCTTTCCCAATCCGAGCGTGATTCTCCTCCCCCAATCGCCGGCCTCGCTCGCCCACAGCTCGGTCCCCGCTGCTGTCACAACCACCAGCACCCTCACCGCGCAAGCGGAAGCAGCAGCGCGCCATGGTTCCGACGGCTGAAGCGGGAGAGAGAGGAGGCAGCGTAGGGAGGAGAGCTGGCGGGGGAGGTGGAGTGGCAGCAGTAGGAAGAGGTGGACTGGAAGATCGCCTCCTAGAAGCCCCTCCTCATCATCCTCTGGTTGAGGCCGCCAAGGTATCCTCGACCAGCACGAGTCTGGCATAGGTACCCGTTGTCTCCTCCATAATTTCTCTGGTCTTGATTTGCCTATTCTCCTTTCTCTTCCACTTTTCATAATTTCTCATCTTTATTTGTGTAGATATTTTTGTATCTATCCATGAAAGGTGTTTGAGGAAAATCCAAATAGGCTGAAGGCATGCTCAACGAGTAACAACACCCTACAGGTTTCTATATGTTTATTAGTTTGAAAATTTAGTGATGAACACTTGGTTCTGTAGCGTGTCGTCCCACATCGGTTTTGTAATGTGGGTTGGCCTTCTTGCATTCACTATGTCGTCTACTTATTTGTTGAGTATCGTGTCATATTAACGATGTGTACCATGGCGCTTTATCAACTGATTATCACTGCAAAAGATTTTCTTTGCTGTTCTCTCAGGTTACCACAAAATGTTTTACAAAATGGTTATCATTGCAAAAGATGGGGCTGCACGTCAAGGCGCATTTTGTGTGCTATGTGTTCTACTTTTATTTGCAAGCTATCAGTAATGAGATGTATGAGTAAATTTCTAGGAATGTAATATGTGTGAAATTGTTTGAGACACCCATCGTACAATATTTCTTTCATTGAAATACCATGTACATGTCTCTTAGCAATTTGAGAAGTGCTAGCTAATTTGAGTGTCATGCTGATCAAGGGCAGGGTAGTTGTGTTGATCAAGAGCAGGGCCATCAGGTCGTTTAGGATTCTAGCAAATTTAATATCAAGATCTTCGCGTTTTTGTGCGTGCGGAATTTTGGGTGGAAGAAGTATGCGTTTGTCCGACCTTGACTCTCATACCATATGTATATATTGTATATCCCTTTGTTGAGAACCTGCGTTGATTACTTCCTTTATATATCTTGTGTTGCTCTTGCTTCACAGAAAAGATAAAGGCAAGAACAAATTGTTGTGTTGGTTAATATGTAGGAAAATTTGGCTCTGGGAATATTTATTTGGAAATATGTCTATGGGTTATATAAGTTCAGCTTTTCCTTGTCAGGTGATTGTTTATGGCTGTCAGACTTACGTGGGAAAAGAATGCTGCACAGAACCTTAGTTGGTTCCTATTTTACCTCATTAATTAAATCGTGAATGCGCAATTAGGTTGTGAAATATTGTGACCCCGCCTTGAGTCTCCAAATGCCTAACATGTCTTTGTTTTGCTTCAGGGATCATGTGCCTCCTATTGTCGCCGAACTCCTCTGCCTCCACCGTGTCTCTCTTCGCCGTGTGGTGGCTAGAAGGCTATCTTTGCTAGAACCAAGACGGGCAAAGAGGCCAAGCCACCTACGCCATCATCGCCTGCGTCGTGCACGGCTGCAGAGACATACGGACGAGCAGGGGTCATCGCCGACATCCTTGCCCCTCAATTTCCATAGCAGGAACCCCTCGACACCACCAAGAGTCGACCTCGACGACATCGTGATCCTTTCCTTTGGCTTTCCGCTTGTTATTTATAGCATCAGTGATCGACCGAGATTGCACAAAAGGAAAATAAAACTCCACCTATAATTCGTGTTGCAGCCGAAACAATTGTGTGTCCTAAACCTTATGGAAGACCTAACATTAAAGGTAATCACCAATTTCTATGCTTTTTTGGAGGAAAGGCAGAAAGTCCATTGTCTGAACACTCATTTTCCAAAAAAAAATCCATGAACTCTTTCAGTTGATATGTACGTGTTTAGCCACATTTTTCTACTCTGGTTGGAGCTGATACCTTTTACCTGTGTAACAGCTGCCATTCCTATTTTAGTGAAGAAAAACTATTTAATATTTCTCATACAGCCAGTTCTGTAAAAGTCAGCACATGTTTCTCTGACCTGCTTGCTTCAGAGATAGCCTGTTTGGCCTCACGTTGTGATGATTTTAATGTTTCCAGAGTCAGTTTGTCTAATAAAATCTTTGAACACATCTTTATCGTTAGAAGATTGCTTGAATGATTCAAGAAATTATAAACCACAAATCGTGTGAAAACAGAAAGTGCTTGGATCCATATCCATGACTTATGTTATTTATAGACCACAAATTCCAAGCACTTATGTTATTTACATACCACAAATTCATATTTAGATTTGTGTTGTTTTCTTTTATGGCTTGACATCTTGTAGCTGTACCATGACTAGAAAATTTGGTATGGGTGACATATTGATCTACTATTTGATTTGTAGCTTCAGTTGGTGTGCAAGAAGCTATTGTAGGATTATTTGTAGCATTAGCATCTCCACGTTATGTGCTTGAGACTGCATAATTTGATTAGTATCTTGCTCATTTGACAAAAGAAATGCCTGAGATCTTATTGTTTATTATTTGACTCAAAACTATATAAGTTTGTGCTTTTTTCCTTCCCTTGACAATTTGGTTTAGCAAAAAGAATGTCTTGTGTTAACGTCAATTTTGCCTCTCCGATTGTTGTAGGCATACCCAGGATCCCAGGTATCATAATTCTGCTACGCACCAGGCAAGGAAGTGCCTAATTGGCTCCTTGCTGTATGGTAAGGCACTCCTTATTTTCTCACAGCGGTACTTCATTTCTTATAGAGATAACGATTTGATTTTTGTTTCTTTGTAGTTTCAGGGATGATTTTGTACAGCGGAAAATATGCACTACTATGCTTAATAATGAGTTGGAAGGTAAATTATTTAGCCGATCGATTCTTATTGTGGACTTGAATTAGGACTCGAACCAAGGTCTGGTTATTGTGGAAGTACCCTTAAGAGGTTTAGTTATTGAAGGTTGACAGTGCCTTGAGAACGCTCAGGTTATGTGAGGAACCAGTGGTCTAGAGATATCCCTTACATTGCAACTGGAAAAGCACTTGGGGTAATCAACTAATCTTGAATTTCTTTGTATTTATTTTGCATGATGCATATTCTAATTGCTTTTCTAATTCTTCTTATCAGTGATGATGAAGTGGAATATTTTATCATCCAAGATATTGGACTGCAAGGGTTGGACATTTTTAATAAACTTAGATTGTCAGATATCTCATCTTCAAGACTTTGTTGGCCAAATTATTCTTATGTTTGATATGATGTGTGGTACCGGCTGCTATACTTTGGAGCATCTTTTCTGATTATGCTCAAAGCATGGAGCCTGGGGGGTAAGCTTATTGCGGTTGGTGATTTTGAGTTGTAGAATAAGCACATTGAGAATATGCATAGCCTCCCAATTTCATATGGATGTAAAAAATATGGATGTAAAAAATATGGATGCATAATTTAAATGCACTGCAAATGAAGGTAGCTGGGGATGGGAATATAGATCTTTTATTTGGCAAGCTTGATTCTTTGTTTCTTATAGTCTACAAGTTTCATCTTCTTATTGGGGACGGAAAGTAGGTCTGTGAACTCAAATGAAATGTAGCCATGCCCTGCTGCTAGATTGTAGACTTTTATTTGAGAATTTTTGCTTTCTTTTTTTGGCCTTGTAGTGTTAGGTGTTCATCATCTATACAGAAAACGGGCCAAATTATGTTACCCCATTTACAGTTACTCGGACTTCAATTTTTATTTGTTACTGTCTTTTTTTGAAATGTATGCTATGAATTTCTTGAAGGATAAGTCGTGTAAGTTTGTGGATTTGCTCAACTCTTCTCTCTTCTCATATTTTGCTTCTTCAATGATATCATCATCTAAGAATTTGATTGTTGAAAGATTCCATTATTTTAAAAAGAAACTAAAGGATAGTTCCATTCGTGAAATAGCATCTTCTGATCAGTTATCTCTGTTTCCCAAAGCATTTTTAGATCTACTAATCTTTTCTATGTCAAATTATTTAATGTATTTGTTTGGATTAGGTTTTTGGTGAATCGTACTAACCTAAACCTGTAAATCTTGACCAAGACTCCCTGTGTAAGCTCTTGGGTCAGAACCTACACTCTCTTAGATGTTTTTATCTCAAACATGATAGATCATAAGAAAATTGTAGAAAGTAAGCGGAATCTAAGATGATTGTCTTCTGCAAATCCCTGGGCAGGTATCAGTGTTGCGCCATTCCAAAGAAACCGTCTGGTACAATACCATCTTCCATGCACAGTTTGCTCTCTGATTTGGTTGGTTTTTACTACACGGTACTACGGTAGTGACATCAAAGTAATAATTACATTCCACTTTTTAATATGTTATTCCCCAGCCTAATAAGATGCTTAATTTAGATGTACATACTGGTCGTTTTGATGGGTAAACAAGCAGAGAAACAAAACATGACTTTTGTACAATAGTTAGCGGAATGGTTGTATCTAGCGTGATTTTTTTTATGGCTTGAGCAAAGCTTGTTTTGTATCGATGTTTAAAATACTTGAAAATCGATCTCTAGGTAGTTGAGAACTTCGGATCCATAGTTGTTTCACTGTGATTTTGTATTACTGAAGTACAACTATACAAGGAACACATACCAATATCTTTTGATGATTCACATTCCACTTATTTCTGTGGAAAGCCCAGGAGGCATAATTTCAGTATATTCTCTGAACTTGAAAACTCACTTGCTGAGGTTAGCCCAGTCATCGTTATCAAGGTTATGCATTTTTTTTCTCTCTTGAGTGGTCTAGCATGTAGACAACACTTCAAACCTGCTGATGTTCATGTGTTAGTATCTAAAAATTAAAATTTAGATCGTATATATGTCAAATAAACAGTAGCTGAAAGGAAGCGTAGTTTCAGTTTTATCTTCTACCTCTCCGAAAATTTATGTATTTGTTTTCTTGATACTGCATATTGTATTATTCTTATGGTATTCATGGCATTTTTTACTTCAAGTATTTTTATGGTATTTTTCACATCGGGTTGAAATTGACATCTAATGAGTCCGTCAAAGATTGACAAGCACAATGTGTTGCATTGCTTGCTGTTACCAGGAACATATAAAGTTGATTGTCAAGTTTATTTGTTCATCTTTAATGGAGATAGTTGCCACTATAAATTCTTGAGGGCACTGGCAGCTATGGAATTCTGTCGCGTGGGATTTGAAGTACCCTCTGATGTAGGATTTTTGTTAGTTTAGTTTGGGTAAAGTATTACGGTAGTGTTTTGGTTTCTATCCATAATTGCAGTTGGCGTGTAAATATTTTTTCCAAATTACTTTGTTCATGTTATAATGATAGCTGTTTCTTCAAATTCAAGTTCCTTCTGTAATACTTGGTCGTGTTCTAGAGCAGAGCATATGTATATTAATTCACAGATAGACAAACAGCTCAGAAGTGACATGTGAGTCTAATCTTGATGGCTAGGGCCCAACACTTACCACAAGCAAGCCCCATGGCATCCTCTACTTCTCCCATGGTTGCTGGTGGATGGCTCGCAGCAGCGTGGAGCATTTGGCACAGGTGAGCTTCTTTAAGTTTCTTTTCTTTTCCTCTTCAGTTCTTTCTCTCTCTTGGAAACAATTGCCCAAGAGAAGTTTTCCTGAACAAGTATACTCATTTTGCATGATATCATACTCTCTTATGATCAAGACATGTTTTCGCATGTCCTTTAGGCAGTGGATTTTAGAACCCTAGAGTTCTAGGCAATGTTTTGTCTAAAATTTTCAGTGACTGTTGAAAATGAGCTTAATCACGGGAAGCATTGGTACTGAAAGATACGCCTCTATGAAGTCCCTTTATTAACAGTAGGGATCTTATTTTCTAAAAAACTTCTGTAAAATAATATACTTCTTCAGTTACATATTCAAATTGGAGCATCAGGTGTGATTTAGTCAGATACATGAATTATGAATGCAAGGGCTAATTTATTTTATATGTTTAGCTTGGATGGTGTGCCTTCTATTGATGATTTTCTCATAAACTTTGAACTGTCTTTTTCAGTTATCCATATAATTTATTTGTCTTAGCTTGAACATTTCTTATACCAGTTCCTGGCACATTCATATATTTTTGTTTGCACCAGGTATGCTAATACACTAGATTTGCCTATTATTTGGTGGAATTTTTCAGTGTCCAGTATTGCTGATTTGTTGCTTTGCTCTAGACACTTTCAGGCCATACTCTTAAGATTTTTATTACATGTCCCATCTAAGTTTTAACTCACTGTAAGCCTAAGGTATATTTTTTGTTGCCCAAGAGTATGTAAAAATTATAGGGATAAGATTTCCTACTCAAAAGCGTGGGAGGAATTAACCGAATCTCTTGGATTTAAATATGTCTCCGATTCCCATTCATGTTTCCCTCATGATCTGTGTTGATACATTCAGATTATGAGACTACAGTCTGTTGTTTGCACATGACACTACTCCAAAGAGTCCCAAAACTTCGAGTTAGTCTTCAGGATGTCGAGGAAGACATTTGAATACATTTGCGCTCTTATTAGCGGAGACTTTTCAAGAAAGACACAGGTTTCAGAAATTTCAGGTTTCGAGACAAGATAGTTCTTGGTTTGGAGGATCAAGTAGTTATTGCTTTGTTGAGACTGGTGACTGGCCAGTCACTTCTGAGCATAGGGAATCGCTTCGGGATGAACCACTCAGCCATGTCAAACATCACTAGGAAGTTTATCGAGTCCTTGGAGGATCAAGCAATCAGTCATCTGAAGTGGCCTGACCCTGAGGAAATGGCGACCATCAAAGCAAAGTTTGACAAGATCCAGGGCTTCCTCAACTGTTGTGGCGCCATCGACGCGAAACACATCCTAATGTGCTCATCGGCTCAGCCTAACAGCAATGTTTGGCTTGATGGAAAGAAGAGAAACAACATGGTTTCGCAGGCCACAATTGACCCTGACATGCAGTTCAGAGACATTGTTAGTGGCTGGCCTAGCAGCTTGGATGACTCATGCAGTCATGCATCCTCCATACCTCGCGCTTTTACAAGGCAAGAAAGTTGCAAGGCCGGAGGGGCAAATGGAGCTTCCTGGAGATGGGGAGGGAGCAGGTCAGTGGTCAGAGAGTACATTATTGGGGATATAGGCTACCTTCTCCTTCGCTGACTATGACTCCATACCAAGGGCACGTCCTTTTCTTAGGTGCTTGATAGGATGTAGGAATTGTAAAACACATGAATTGTCGCAGCATGTCTAACTGGTTGAATAAGCGAAAGAAAAATTAAAAGTACCTTGGGTTATATTGCTGATAATTGCTATGGTGTGGTGTATGACCAGAGAGTTAAAAAAATATATCTTTGATAAAATTGTGCGTATGATCTTTGTGCGCTCCTTTCCTTATCTCAAGTTATCATTTGAAAGAAGAAACTAAAATTTTCTTATAGTGACATAACGGATAAAAAATTAGGGCAAACAATAAAAGTAAGAATCAATTATTGTTATAGATCTCCTAGGACTTTGGCACATGTTGATTGCTCCCTCAGAATTAGCTTCGTGCTGTTGTACAGGCTTCAGATCAGTTACTCATTGCCCTATGTTGTTTAGTATTTTCATGTATGCAGCTCCGTTGTTTGGTATCGAACTATCGATGTGGTCTAGACGGACATGTAAGGAAATGGAATTAATTGGTAAAGTCATTCGTCTAACATTCATCTCTCTTATGGAGATATTTTACCTTAATTGTTTCCCGCAAAAGTAAGAAATATATTATCATATTGGGTGTTTTTATCACCAAATAAATATTGGCACAAACTTCACTGGATCGTGCGCCAAGGCGCACTTATAAATCTAGTTTTGATAGATGTGTTGTATTGTTCTCATATGCCTAGGCTTGACTGTTTCAGTTCACGTTTAACCTCAAAAAACTTCCGCTATGCCTTGAAAATTTAACCTTAAAAGGATCTTAAATTTGGATAATTATTTTCGATCAGTTTTTCGTCCAACTTAATAATGCCCCTGAATTTGATGGTAATTACCCACCCCTGCCATCGGTAAGTTAAAAAAAATGTATCAATTATTTTCTTTGTGTGCCTATCCGTGCACCCGACATATCGGCTCAACCGAGTCGTTCTCTTATTTCCTTCTCCACATCTTTAAATATGGAATAAATCTACATCGAATCGATCCAAGCTTATACGAGGTCGACGAATCAGAGATATCAGAGAGATTTGAGGAGAAGAGGTTGTGAGCGAAGAGAGCGATTTCCGGTGAGCGCTTCGATATCACCACGTGGCGGCGCTCCGCTACTCCTCCCCGACGGGAATAAATCAAGGAATCGATTTCTATGGAGAATTTGGTGATCTTTCCTGTCTGAAATTCATGAACGATCGAAGATGCGGCAAGACGAGTACAGGATCCGGCACTCCCTACATCGAGCTGCTCTGCCGCCTGCTCGTCCCGTCCCGTCCCGTCTAGGTGAGCTTCGGCACTGTCGTCCTTCAGCCCCGCTCTCTGTCAGATCCACCGGCAACGCTGCTATAGAAGAACAACAGCAAAGTTGGAGAGAAAGAAAATTCTGAGCGAGCCCCGCCTGCGCTGTCCCTGGCTTCCCCGGTCCGCTGCCCCGGAATCCCCACGTGCGCGCGTGTCGCTGAGGGCGCTATACTGTGTGGAGGCGACGGGTCAAGGCGCCCCATAGATTCAAGCTCTACAGCCTCTCACTCATCCTCTGCTTCGGTGCTCTCCTAACCCCTTTACCCTTTGGCACCAAGGAACAGAGGGCTCGAGAGGGGCAGACACAAAGCAGGAGAACGACTTGAACACCGAGTAACAGAGGACGCGAGGAATCATATAATACACTATCTTATTGCCGGCGACCGGCACTTCTGACTAGATATGCGGTAGGGGTCGCTAGTGAAAGCAGTAAATCGAGATGCAGATCGATTTTTGTACGAAAATCAATCGTTCTGAACTTGCCGGGCCTTGACGACATGTATCTCTCGTTGGGGCCGCGGGTGCTGGTGAAGGACTGAAGGTAGAGCCTGCAGATGCAATGGTTTATGATGCTGGCTGTCATGATAATCAGATGGTGAGCAGTTGGAGGTGAACGTTGGTGCTTCTTTTTATGGTTTCAAAGGTACATAATAATATATCGTTTTTTTTATTCTCTACCTAGCCTTGTCGTCACATGTACACATATAATTTAGTAGTTAGAAATTATTATTCTTGGATCGACTTATCCTGGCAAATGTGATCGTTGATGAACTCTAACACTAAAATAAGGAACATCAAATGTGTTCAGAAACAACTTTTTTCTCAGACTAGTTGAATGCCCGTGCGTTGCCACGCCTTTTACGAGTTTTATGTCATCACACATGTCTTGACTTAAACATAGGATTAAAATAAATATTATAGAATACAGAAAAGATAGCCATGTGATATTAAAATAATTAATAATGTTTACAACCATTACATTTTGAAAGACGATGGGCCTATTCTGAGAACTCTGAACGACGCACTTTTGCTGGTGCTGTGCACGCCTCAAGAGTCGGTGACACGGTGCCACCACGAGCTCTTAGTGGGTCAGCAGGTTCACCGGCGTTGTGTATATGGCCATCTTGGCGCACGTGACTTGAGCGAGTCGCCGTACATGAATACCTGATAACGCGATGAGGGCAAGTGACTCAAGCTGCCAGGTCAGTCCAATTCTGTTCTTTAAGGTTCGATTTGGGAATTTAGTTTTTTTCTTCAGCCTGCAGTTTTGCACTTCTGAGCTGATTGTATATGATGCATCAACTTGTGACTTCACCATGTGTAGCCAGCATGGTGCAAGCTGAAAGGCAATGAGAAAAAAACAAGATGAGTCTTGTGCCCTGGCATGTGGACAAATTGTTGCAGTACACGATTATGGAGGAAATGGTACATTGAAGTTGGATAGTGACATGGCTAGTCTGCTGGAGTAGAAGGTGAACCTAGAACATCAGAACATGAGGTTGCACGCTTGCAGCTAGAGATGGCTCACGAAGTGGCAGAATTGGAGTCTTTTTTTAAGCACACTCGAAAAGATCAAGGTGAACTTTGAAAAAAAAATTGGTTAACTGGCATCAGTTGGAATGTAACTTTGTTTGCAATTATAGCTCTGAAGTTCTGGTTTTAGTGAACTGTGTGTTAAGTAGCTCGAGTGTATGCAGATCCAATTGGTCAGTTACAAACTTGTAATGACACTTTGTAGGAGCGCACTGGTTGTTAGCAATTTTCATGAAATTTTGCCAGGGAATTCCTTGAAATTTGGGCAGCAATCTCAGATGACAATTTGGCAACAATTCAGCAATACTTCTCATAAAGTAGGTTGAGATTATTCCATAGACCAAATTCGAGAACAAATAAGCGAAAAATGAAGCAATAAGAATGACCAGCAATTCCCTGAACTGTGTATGCATTGTGCATAATTTTATGAGGTCTTTATGATATAGAAAATCACACCGTACGGCAGAGGCGGATCCAGGGGGGCGAGCGGTGGCCAGGCCCCCCCTATGCGTCGGCCACCCCCAAGACTTTGTGGCAGGGGCCAGCTCTAATTACCGTATGGATGGGCTAATCCTAATTCGTTATGAGCATTACACGTTAGATTGTCATATGGCCCAAGCCCAAATAGCTCAGGAATTAGGATGGCCTAGTTAATGAACAAATAGAATTCACGTCTGACACTACATACGTGCGGCCAGGAGCGATCAATCCATCTACAAATACTAGTAACTCGCGTATCGCCGCCGCCGCCACTCTCCCGGCCGTGCTATGGCTTTGCCGTCAGCGTGCGCTCGGACCTCGGAAGCGGCTGCCGCTTCTGCCTCTTAAGTCCGGCACTGGGCGATGACTGACCTACTGATGACTGAACAACAGCCGCTGATCACCGTTGCCGGACCATCGTCCAGATTTCTCAAGGTACATCCGGATAACTACTTGATCTATTTTGCTGACGGTAATGGCTAACTGATTAATTAGGGTAGTTCTATCTGCTCATATGAGAGATAGAGATCTAAGTTAGCTTAGCTCTACGTCTCCTGGGAAAATTTGAAGAGAAAGAATAGAACATATGGCCTTTTTAAGTCCATTGCTTCAAGCGTTAATCCTTGTGCGCTGAAAATATGATAGAACAAATCTAAATTGTAGCTATCAAATATATTTTGTTCTGGTAATTTTCTGAACAAACTTGTTGGAACGTGCTGCGGAAGATATATACAATTTCCATGTGAGGACAATATATGCATCATCTTCGATTTGTGACCGTTGTCTCTTTCAACCCTCGCCCCCCCTATGCATAAATCCTGGATCCGCCCCTGCCGTAGGGGCTTTCCTTATGATATCACGGTAAAAAAAAGAATGATCAGCAACAATAACACGAGTGCTCAGATAACATGGATGAAGTTTACATTCATCACGGAGATGAGTTTATATAGTTTTTAACCAAGAATACAAACATTTGAACAGTGTTTGTCATGATCATCTTAGTCACCAGGCATGCCAAATAGCAAATAGACATATTTAATGTTTTGGACATTACTTCAAAAAAATCCCAAATCCTAGGAAAATTAAATGAGGAAAAAATGAATAATATTTACGACAAGACCATGATACTTAATCTGCCCTTGTCATAGTAAAATCAAAAGGAATTCAGGCAAGTTTTGACTGTCTTGATCCTAATACAACAAGTGTTAAAAACCCCCCTATGAGTACTAAATAGCTCTGATCAGTGACTCGTCCTTGTCACCATGGATCTGACCTGGCGCAGGAGCATTTTAACACCACATTCCATCGATCCAGACATGGACCATGCCAAATACAAGTAGGGTCTCAAGCAACTGCACAACTCAATTCAGTTCACGATGAAGCGGCTATCCGAAGATCGTAACATCAGCTGGAAGTCTGAATATATCCAGCCACAGAAAAAAAGAACTTGAGGCGTATAATGTGGCCATGACCAAGTTCCAGGACTGAATGCTGTGAAGAAGCTGTAGAGACCGCATCAACGACATCTGTAGGATATATAACACTGAGCAGCAAAATAAAATATTCCTCAATAAATTGGCTGATTTCCCAGATTAGATTTTGCTACTCTGTGGTCTACCCCTGTTTCCTAGAACAGAGAGAGCGGCCAGAGCAACAGGTTACCTCCGATGGCAACCACATGACCGCACAAAATATTCATATCAGCAATTGAAAAACTTGACTTGTTTGTCCTGAAACCTCAACGAGAAGGCGGAAGTCAGTTTCGTTAGCACTTAAAAATACCCTTCTCGCAATAAATTTTAGAGACGTGATAACTCTCTTAAGGGAACAATTTGCGAGAAACTCTGATCAAATTCCCGAACGAACAGGGAGAGGCGATTGCAGCGTATATTTATACACCAGGAATTGGAACCGAGCTGGAAAAATGTCAGATTCGTATGTGAGCACAACATATTTCAGATTTTCACCACATAGCTACGAACACACAAACACATTTCTTGCGTTTTGTCCCACTCGTCCACCAAGTCCACCATATGATATATGCCTCCCTTCAAGAATGTTCAGGAGGCATGGCTCATGGTTTGCTCGACCTCATAAATATCTCAAAGCGATCAAAAAATATGTTTTGCCATACTTAAAAGTAGTATAAGTTCGATTCTCTCCCGCGTCCGATTAGCAGTACCTGTGACCTAACTCCCCTCTCGCGACCCGCGCCGCCCCCTGCGGCGGCCGGGCGCCCATCTCCGCCTCCAGCGTCCAGCTCCCCCTCCCCTCCTTTCCCCTGCCGCCGCCGTCGGCATGCGCCGCCAGGCCTTGCCCGTGCGGTGCCGGCGGTGGCGGGCCGGACTTTACCCGCGGCTTGGACGGGGGCGCGGGGGCCTCGGGAAGGCGGCGGCAGTCTGGCGCGGCAGCGTGGTTTCCTCGCATCGGGGTGGTCGGAGATGTGGCGGCGTCGCCGTTGGCGGTGGCACGGCGCGGCCGGGGTGGTGGCAGCGGACCCTGCTCCGCCCAGATCTGGGCCAGTTTGGGCCCCATCTGGGTTGGGCGGGCTGTAGCTCCCCCTGTTCGGCGGCGGTGCTCCCGTGATTGCGGTGGAGGTAGTTCCCTCCCGCTTGGCTGCGGTGTTGCTTCCCCCGACCCTGCTATCTTCAGTCACCTCATCTTAGGCCCTGCGTCAAGGACCACAAGGGAGATAGCGAGGATGACGTCAAGACCGTGGTGGCGTGTGCTTGTGGGCGGATGGCTGGGTGGAGCAGTTCGGATGAACGGGGTGGTGGTGTTGGGGGTTGGGAGAAATCCATGATGGCTTTGCCGACACCGTCGCGGTGACGCCCGAGGGCGCCGCCTTGCCTTCCTAGAGGGCGTCGGGTGTACCCCCCGCCCAATCCCCTCCGTGTACTGGGGGAAACCCTAGGATTAGTCCGGACAGCAGCGACGTCATCGTCGTTCTCTTTGTTGAAGGTGTTTTTTGGTACGCGGTGGTTCGGAGTGCTAGGAGCGTGGTAGGACTTTTCCGGGAGGCGCAGCGGTGGCAGGTTGTCCTCGTTCTTGTCGATATGCCGGTGTTGGCATTCTTTTTCTTCTTTCTCTATTGTTTTCTTTGGACTTGGTTGTGCTGCGGCTCCAGCATGCTTGTTGTATCGTGGTTGCTATATTAATATAGCGGGGCGAAAGACTATTTCGAGGAAAAGTAGTATAAGTTCTTGGTCTCAAAAACCATGTAAACTTGAAAAAATTGGACGGGTTCCTATACGCTATATTGTTCTGCTTAGAAATACAAATGAGCAAAATAAACCTTACATCATTCTAAACAAGCTAAACTTTTTATTCATGGGTTAAAAAAGATAAACAATTCCATAAGCTAGCATCAGTAAAATTGGAGTCCATGTATCAAATTAATGGACTCGAGAACTAACGTAAAATTCATCATAGAGCACAAGCGTTGATAGTTGATATAGCTATTAAGGAATGTACGAAATAATGGTTTCCGGATCTTGTTTGAAACAAATATTCAATAGTCATATTTCTTACAATGCCAATCAACTATTGTAACTGACAATCACATCCGTTAAACTTCAATACTACATCCAGAACTTCAAAAGATTAGCTATGTCAATTTAAACCTATGTGAGTACCTTTGTATGTTTTTTTCAGGGAAACCTTTGCGATTTCGGTAACTGACATTAAGCACATAAAAGCCACCACTTCTGAAGGAAGTACATGTGAATTCTAAATAATTTTCAAGCTGAACATGTGAAAGTAAAGAGACATATATATTTTTGCATTAAGAAAGAACCTTGTAGGTGCAGATGATCTGGGACCTGAGGTTCACGCAGAGATCGATGTAGCCGACGAGAGAGAAGTTGTCTCCCCGAACAGCGCCTTCCCGGTTCTTATCGACAGCCAGATGCAGATAAACAAAAGATTTTCTTCAATAAAACAATACTAACATAACTCTGAATACCATAACTGCATGTTAAATTTCCTCGTCCAGGCTGATGAGTAATCCATAGTGATGTAGCCTTGAATAGGACATCAAACATTAACCTTCATTATGTCAAGGCTTTCCTGAAATTGTAAACGGGTTGACTACATACCTGCTGTTATAATTGCATATGAAAGAGAATCTTGTCACCTTCGAATCATGCTTCAGCACATTCTCCAGAAAGACAGACAACTGTCAACTCATGCATATTATATGTGCAACAATAAGGAAGATGGTGCTGGTATTGCACCTGGGAATAAAATATGACATAAGATCTGCTTCATCTAGTATAGTAATGCACCAGGAATAACCACTCAAATCAATAGAAAAAAAATAATTTAGAAGTTAGGAACACATTATGAGCCAACAAAAGTTCAAATTTCAAGTCCACAAAGTAAACATCAACAAATCAACTCTTATTAATTCAACAATTACATGGTAACTGCAACTTTCAGGTGAGAACATGAAGAAAATTCCTATAACACTGGATCAAAATAATGTACGCCTTTTGGTAGACAAACTGCAGCACCATTCTTACATTGTTCCTAGTGCAGAATTCAAAATAAGAATACCAGACTGCCAATTGAAAAAAAAAATACTCTTATATACTATATGATACGGATAATAGTAAACTGACTAATAATAGAAAAGTGTGTGATATGATCCTCAATAAGATATTGTCTATCTATCATCGTGAACCTGACCAATTATTTGAAATAAAATAATTTAAGAGGGCACGAGAGTATTGGCATGATATATCTAGCTGGAGTCTTAGGGAAGGAATGTACAACCTAAACTCATACCGCTGAACGTAAATTTTTGGCAACAAGTTTCAAGAAAGTACAGAATTTTAACGACCGAAAAAATGAGGAAAACCTACAGGTTGCCGTTGAGGAGCTCTGTACCGCGACGGCAATGATTATTCTCCTAGTCTGCAAGTTGCAACCGTTCTCTTCCTCTGTAATCACTACAAACATTAAAGTCGAACTCAGATCATTGTGTATGAAATATGATGTTCAGATCGAATTGGTAAACTAATTGTTTGGATGTGCTTGATTAAATTAATGAAGATGACCAGGTACAGACTTGGCACTTGGAGCGGGGCACTTCGGTTTCGAACTCGACGCCGTCCTCTTCCTCCTCGAGCAGTGATGGGCCAATGCAGTGGTGAGGCACTCATACTCCTAAAAAGGACCAAATCTCCACGTTTCCACCAAAATATTAAGATATTCTATAAATGATTTTCCATGACAAAACCACAAACTGAAGAGTGATTCTTTTTTCGATAAAAAAGATACGAGCCTGAAAACCTAGAGAAGAGATATTTGAAGGTGAAAGAGGAAACCTGAAGAATAGAACTTAATCATCGGCCAAGCAATTCACTACTCCGACCATGCGCTGTTCTGAAGCACCGATGCTGACACGGCACTCCTCCTGAAACACCTCTGCAAATTGTGCATCACCTGCACGTGCATGGGCTAGCGACATGAACTTGCCTGGTTACAAAGATGAGCATCCATGGAGACAAACAATACTGAAAATAGGCTAGCAAGAAGTAGTCTGGGCACGAATACTTTGTTGGAGGCGGGGTCGACACCAGATATCAACCGCCGTCAGGTCAAGATGCCGCGTCGCCGTCATGTCTCGATGCCCCGGATCCTGCTACGGCTCCCTCTCCTGCAGGGGACGAATCAAGGAGCTGCGGCCTTCTTCGGTTCCGGGTCACCACCTTCGGACCCTGATCCCTCTCCCGTCGGGAGGAATCGGGTGGACACTTCCCTGTCGCATTCTCGATTTGAGCCCTGCTGCCGTCGCACGCAGGGCCATCGCTGGATCTGACCTCGTCGCCTAGGGAATGCTTGCCGGGACAAACGCCTGTTGCAGCGGGGACTGCGATTCCCGCCGTCCTAGCGCCGCATCGCCTTAGCAGTGCGGTTCTCGATGGAGGGCGGCCGAGCGGCGGTTTTCCCTCTCGTTTCAGTTGCGGGATCGCACGAAGGCAAGTGTGACGCGAGACGTGGTAGGGAGGGATCGCAGATCGCACATGCGGGATCGTTCCACACGCGTGGGAAGGAGGACGACGTACCAACCATCCATCCCACCACCTCTAGCCATTTAATATAGTAGAGATTTAGCTTTGGGGCGCATCCTTCAACTTGATTGCATAATTATAAATATTAAAGTATGCTGTATTGGACTATTGGTCTGTAGTTGGTACTTTTTCCTAGATATAGTTCTCTTAATGCTTGAAAATAGAAAATATTTGATGGTATTAGTTCTCCAGAGTTTTCTCTTATAATTGCCAATGCCGATTCTAAAGGTGATCTCGGAGACATCTAAAAAAACAATTTTTGGTTAACGAATTGAATATTTCTAAACAGAGATAGAATTAATGTTGTTTTTGCATAGTACTTTTGTTTTGATTCTTGAGATTTCATGTAGGAGTTTTAAAATAGGTATATTCAATAAATTTCAAATCCCGTAGCAACGCACGGGCTTGTTTCCTAGTCTTGAAAAAACAAAATTGGGGATTTGAATTATAGTTCAATCTCCACGATCTTTTTTTCTTCAAAACAGTGAGGTTGACCAAGATTTAGAATGTGAGATTCAATAAACCATGTACACAGTAATGATCTGGGTGCACGATGGATTGATAACCATTCCTACTACTCTTATTATTCGCTCTTGTATTGTTGATTTTGCGAATCTAGAGAGACATACCTATAAGAGAGACGACGTTGATAAGCTTGAACCCTAGGAAGATAGTTTGGCTTCCTCTTAAATATTAGACAAGTGTTGTCAAACATAGGAATACGGTGAGGATGGCCACCAGCTACGTTTGGAAGTGTAGAGAAAGAATTTTGAAGACGCCAACAAGAAGTATGATGAAGTATGTCATGAATTCTACTCAATTTAGTATTCTATTTGACCCAGAGAGTGACCCATCAATGTGTCAAAGGTAGGAAGTTCAACAGCCAACCCTTGCAGATTAGAAGCCCTACTAAGCGGAAAATATCCGTTCAAGCCATCCTGAGAAGCATAGAAGATCAAGATGTGTGAATATACACCCACCTATTGGAGATGAAGTTAGAAGCCACAAATGGTTCAAAAGATGACATTGGGTATGACATAGCCGGAGATGTGCCAAGTAGGAATCCAAGTCAAATCCTACCTATAAAAGTTTCTTTTGACGGTGGTAGCCCACCTACATATCCTAAACCCAAATTCTTTATAGCCTTTCTCCGAATCTCGGGGAAGAGATTCCTTTTAAGGGTGGTAGTCTGTCACATCCCAAAATTTTCCTAATTTTGAAATGTCAAATAAAAATAAAATTATGTGCTTGCACTACTAGGAAAAGGCCTAGCCGTAAGGTTGACTTCAGTGGCGCACCATGATGGCCGTGCACCACTACTACTTAGCAGTGGCGCACCACAAAACGGTGGGCCACTATTACAAATGTAGTAGTGGCGCACCTTGTTTGTGGTGCGCCATTACTAATTCCTGGCAGGAGGCCAGCTCCTACCCAAAACTAATAGTGGCTCACGTCTCCTAGGTGCGCCACTGTTACTTTGCTTACCTATGGCGCATGGCGTAGTGGTGCGCCACTGCTAGGAGGTGGCCAGGGCCCCTTTAGAGATGAGGGCTTTAGCAATGGCGCACTGCCGTGGTGCGCCACTACTAGCTATGGCGCACCACCGACATGGTGCGCCACTGCTAAGTTGGGCAGGGTGTGGGTGCAGGTACCGGTGAGCAGTGCGCACCACTTAGCAATTGCGTCACCCTAGCAGTGGCGCACGGCTAGGTGGTGTGCCACTGCTAACCTGGGACCATTTCCTGCTTTTCACCCTTCACTCACATGTGCCACCCACTTTCCCCAAACACTCTTCCACCACCACCTCTCACCAAATCTGGATCTGGTTGTGTTGCCCCTCCTTCCCACCTCATTTTCACCCCTTCATTCACCAAAATTAAGTTGGTAAACTTAATTTTCTTCATAGGTAAGTAATGGTGAAGCTTTCTTAGCTCAATACCCTACTCAATGTCAACTTTTTACCTCATCCAACACTCTAGGTCTCGCCGTATCGGTAACTTTGTTGGTTTTATGCTTTGTGTGTGACCGGTTCCGATCGTCTTGCACACACACGTGTGTGTGCACATATGTTATGCGAAGCTCATGTGTGCGCATGCGCGAAAAGCGTCACGTGCATGTGTGTTGTATGCGAAGCCTCCACATGTGTTGTATATGCGAAGCCTCCACACATGTGTTGCATGTTTTTGTTTGCACGGATTTGAAATGCGATGGAGTTGCCAATATTTTGCCGAAACGTTGATTCATTTCCGTTTCGGCGAATAGTGGGCATACTACGCATATACATATGTCCTATTTTTAGGGAAGGTCATGCCAAAATTTTCTTTCCCTATGCTAAGATATCCATTTTCTCTATACCCGCAGGCGACCATGGTCCGCATGATGAGCGAAGGCGTTGTGGCTAGGTTTTTGAAAGCCGCGACAGCCGAGATGATTAGAAATAACCAAAAGGAGATAAGATGTCCATGTTGAAGATGCAAGCTGACGAGCCTTATGGACCCTAAAGCCGATATGGTGCGGGACCACCTTCTCATGCGTGGTTTCATGGATGGCTATCGGTGGGAAGGCGATGAAGATGATTATGAATTTTTCCATGGGATTTCAACAAGAAATAAGGAAGGAGGTGATCAGGATGTAGAAGATCTCGGACATGATCATGGTGTAGAAGATCTCGGACATGATCAGGATGTAGAAGATCCCGGAGATGATCATAATCACAATGTAGGAGATCCTGGACCTGATGATGAGGAAGATCAAGATGGAGGTCATCATGACGATCATGAAGATGAAGACGATGGACCATCGTCGATGGACTGGGTGCAGGACCCTTATCTTCAAGAGCTTCTCACGAGTAACGCAAGAGCTGCCGCCCGAGAGAAATCCAAGATGGATCAACTGGAGGTAGACGCGGTTACTCCATTGTATGAAGGATGCAGGCCGGAGGATACCCGCCTGAAAGTAACGCTCATGGCTCTGGAGATGAAGGTAAAGCACAAAATGACCGACACCCTTCAACGACAACATGTCATTCTGGCACGAACGTCTTCCCAAAGGTAACACGTGTCCGACTAGTATCGAGGAGGCCAAGAAAATCGTGTGTCCTTGTTGGAGATATGCCCAAGAGGCAATAATAAAAGTGGTTATTATATATCTTTATGTTTATGATAAATGTTTATATACCATGCTAAAATTGTATTAACTGAAACATTGATACATGTGTGATATGTAAACAACAAAGAGTCCCTAGTAAGCCTCTTAACTAGCTTGTTGATTAATAGATGATTAGTTTCATAATCATGAACATTGGATGTTATTAATAACAAGGTTATATCATTGTATGAATGATGTAATGGACACACCCAATTAAGCGTAGCATAAGATCACGTCATTAAGTTATTTGCTATAAGCTTTCGATACATAGTTACCTAGTCCTTATGACCATGAGATCATATAAATCACTTATACCGGAAAGGTACTTTGATTACATCAAACGCCACTGCGTAAATGGGTGGTTATAAAGGTGGGATTAAGTATCCGGAAAGTATGAGTTGAGGCATATGGATCAATAGTGGGATTTGTCCATCCCGATGACGGATAGATATACTCTGGGCCCTCTCGGTGGAATGTCGTCTAATGTCTTGCAAGCATATGAATAAGTTCATAAGAGACCACATACCACGGTACGAGTAAAGAGTACTTGTCGAGACGAGGTTGAACAAGGTATAGTGTGATACCGATGATCAAACCTCGGACAAGTAAAATATCGCGTGACAAAGGGAATTGGTATCATATGTGTATGGTTCATTCGATCACTAAAGTCATCGTTGAATATGTGGGAGCCATTATGGATCTCCAGATCCCGCTATTGGTTATTGGTCGGAGTGAATACTCAACCATGTCCGCATAGTTCACGAACCGTAGGGTGACACACTTAAAGTTGGATGTTGAAATGGTAGTACTTGAATATGGAATGAAGTTGGAATATTTGTTCGGAGTCCCGGATGGGATCCCGGACATCACGAGGAGTTCCGGAATGGTCCGAGAATAAGATTCATATATAGGATGTCATTTTATGTGAATAAAATGATGCGGAAGGTTCTATGGAAGGTTCTAGAAGGTTCTAGAAAAGTCCGGAAGAAACCACCAAGGAAGGTGGAGTCCACATGGGACTCCACCTCCATGGCCGGCCAACCCTAGTGGGGGAGGAGTCCCAAGTGGACTCCCTTAGGGGCCACCCCCCATGGAAGGTGGAATTCCCACCTCTAGTGGGGAAAGTTTCCCACCATATGGAAGGTTTTGGTTTCGGGTCTTATTCGAAGACTTGGACACCAACACTTGGGATCCACCTATATAAACAAGGGCCAAGGGAGGGGGCCGGCTACCCCAAGACCACAAGCTGGCCGCCCCATAGAGTGGCCGGCCACCCCCTCCCAAACCCTAGCTTTGCTCCTCCACTTCATATTGCCCGCATAGCTTAGCGAAGCTCCGCCGGACTTCTACACCGCCACCGACACCACGCCGTCGTGTGTCGGATTCAAGAGGAGCTACTACTTCCGCTGCCCGCTGGAACGGGAGGTGGACGTCGTCTTCATCAACAACCGAACGTGTGACCGAGTACGGAGGTGCGCCCGTTCGTGGCGCCGGAACCGATCGTGATCAAGATCTTCTACGCGCTTTTGCAAGCGGCAAGTGAACGTCTACCGCAGCAACAAGAGCCTCCTCTTGTAGGCTTTGGAATCTCTTCAAGGGTGAGTCTCGACAATCCCCTCGTTGCTACCATCTTCTAGATTGCATCTTGGCTTGGATTGCGTGTTCGCCGTAGGAAATTTTTGTTTTCTATGCTACGTTATCCTACAGGTATCGAGCCGTGTCTATGCATAGATGGTTGCACGAGTAGAACACAATGGTTTGTGGGCGTTGATGCTCTTGTTATCTTTAGTTGAGTACTTTGCATCTTTGTGGCATAGTGGGATGAAGCGGCTCGGGCTAACTTTACATGACCGCGTTCATGAGATTTGCTCCACGCTTGACATGCAACTTGTATTGCATAAGTGGCTTTGCGGGTGTCTGTCTCTCCTACTATAGTGAAGATTCAATTTACTCTTCTATTGACAACACTAGTATCACCGTTGTGGTTCATGTTCGTAGGTAGATTGGATCTTGCTCGAAAACCCTAAACCACGTAAAATATGCAAACCAAATTAGAGAACGTCTAACTTGTTTTTGCAGGGTTTGGTGATGTGATATGGCCATAATGTGATGATGAATATGTATGAGATGATCATTATTGTATTGTGGCAACCGGCAGGAGCCTTATGGTTGTCTTTAAATTTCATGTTAAGTAGTATTTCAAAGTAGTTGTAATAGTTGCTACATGGAGGACGATCATGAAGACGGCGCCATTGACCTTGGTGCTTCGCCGACGATGATGGAGATCATGCCCGTTGATGATGGAGATCATGTCCGTGCTTTGGAGATGAAGATCAAAGGCGCAAAGACAAAAGGGCCATATCATATCACATATGAACCATGTGATGTTAATCCTTTTATGCATCTTATTTTGCTTAGATCGCGACGGTAGCATTATAAGATGATCCCTCTCACTAAAATCTCAAGATAATAAAGTGTTCATCCTTAGTAGCACCGTTATCAAGTCTTATCGTTTCGAAGCATCTCGTGATGATCGGGTGTGATAGATTCGATAAGTACATATAATGGGTGCAAGACAGTTTTGCACATGCGGATACTAAGGTGGCCTTGACGAGCCTAGCATGTAAAGACATGGTCTCGGAACACGTGATACCGAAAGGTAGAGCATGAATCATATGATTGATATGATGAACACTTTGAGTGTTCGCCATTGAAATTACATCTTGTCTCGTGATGATCGGGCATAGGTGTGATGGATTTGGTTCGTGTGATCACTAAGACAATACGAGGGATATTGTTTTGAGTGGGAGTTCACCTAGATTTTTAATTATGTAGAATTAAAATTTGAACTCAATTTGTCATAAACTTAGTCTAAACTATTGCAAATATGTTGTAGATATGGCGTCCTCAATCAATTTTAACCAGTTCCTAGAGAAAGAAAAGCTTAAGAGCAACGGTAGCAACTTCACCGACTGGTTCCGTCATGTGAGGATCTTCCTCAATGGCGGAAATCTGCAATATGTGCTTGATGCACCGCTAGGTGACCCTCCTGCAAAAGAAACCGATGAAGTAAAGAATGTTTACATGACTCGGAAAACTCGGTACTCTCAAGTGTGCCATCTTATGCAGTCTGGAATCCGATCTTCAAAAACGTTTTGAGCACCACGATCCTCATGAGTTGATAAAAGAGTTGAAGACTATTTTTGAGACTCATGCGGCCGTGGAATGCTATGAAGCATCGAAACACTTTTTCAGTGTATGATGGAAGAAGGCAGCTCCATCAGTGAGCACATGCTCGTTATGACCGGCATGCGAAGAAACTCATGACTTGGGAATAGTGATTCCTAACAGACTGGGGATTAATCGTGTCCTTCAATCACTGCCACCAAGTTATAAGAACTTTGTGATGAACTACAATATGCAAACATGAACAAGGAGTTTCCTCTCTTGGCATGCTAAAAGCTGCTGAGATTGAGATCAAGAAAGAGCACCAAGTGTTGATGGTCAACAAGACCACCAGCTTCAAGAAACAGGGCAAGTCTAAAGGCAAGAACAAGAAGAGTGGCAAGAAAGCTGCCACGCCTCCGTGAAACCTAAGTCGGCCCTAAGCCCGATGCGTGCTATTGCAAGGAGAAGGGACACCGGGCGTAATTGCTCCAAGTATTTGGCGGATCTGAAGAGCGGCCTTATCAAGAAAAAGAAAGAAGGTATATCTGATATACATGTTATAGATGTTTATCTCACTAGTTCTCGTTCTAGTACCTGGGTATTTGATACTGGTTCGGTTGCTCATATTTGTAACTCGAAACAGGAACTAAAGAATAATGATGAAAGATGAAGTGACGATGCGCGTTGGAAACGGATCCAAGGTCAATGTGATCGCAGTCGGGACACTTCCTCTACATCTACCTTCGGGATTAGTTTTAAGCCTAAATAATTGTTATTATGTACCCGCGTTGAGCATGAACATTATATCAGGATCTTGTTTAATGCAAGACGGTTATTCATTCAAGTCTGAGAATAATGGTTGTTCTATTTTTATGAATAATATCTTTTATGGTCGAGCACCACAAAAGAATGGCTTATTTCTGTTAGATCTCGATAGTAGTAATACGCATATACATAACATTGATGCTAAGCGAATTAAATTGAATGATAATTCTACTTATATGTGGCACTGTCGTCTTGGTCATATTGGAGTGAAACGCATGAAGAAACTCCATACTGATGGATTACTTGAATCACTTGACTTTGAGTCACTTGATAGATGCGATGTCTGATGGGAAAAATGACTAAGACTCCATTCTCGGGTATGATGGAGCGAGCTACTGACTTATTGGAAATCATACAGATATATGTGGACCAATGAGTGTAGCATCGCGCGGTGGTTATCGTTATGTTCTAACCTTCACAGATGATTTGAGTAGATATGGGTATATCTATTTAATGAAACATAAATCCGAAACTTTCGAGAAGTTTAAGGAATTCCAAAGTGAAGTAGAAAATCAACGTAACAAGAAGATTAAATTTCTACGATCTGATCGCGGAGGTGAATATCTGAGTTATGAGTTTAGCATGCATTTAAAGAAATGCGGAATACTTTCACAATTGACACCGCCGGGAACACCACAACGAAACGGTGTGTCCGAACGTCGTAATCGAACTCTTTTAGATATGGTTCGTTCTATGATGTCTCTTACGATTTGCCGTTATCATTTTGGAGTTATGCATTAGAGACAGCCGCATTCACTTTAAATAGAGCACCATCAAAATCCGTTGAAACGACGCCGTATGAATTATGGTTTAATAAGAAACCTAAGCTGTCGTTCCTAAAAGTTTGGGGTTGCGAAGCCTATGTAAAAAGTTACAACCGGACAAGCTAGAACCCAAAGCGGAGAAATGCGTCTTCATAGGATACCCTAAGGAAACTATAGGGTACACTTTCTATCACAGATCCGAAGGCAAGATCTTTGTTGCTAAGAACGGAACCTTTCTTGAGAAAGAATTTCTCACTAAAGAAGTGACTGGAAGAAAAGTAGAACTCGATGAGATTGAAGAATCTCTACTCGTTGATCGAGTAGCGCAGACCGGAAAATGTTCCTGTACCACCTACACCGGCAACGAGGAAGCTAATGATAATGATCATGAAACTTCAAATGAGACAGCTACCCTCGCAGATCGACAAGGGATCGTGCCACTCCAGATTGGTATGATCCTTGTCTAAATGTCATGATTGTGGATAACAATGATGAGGACCGCGACGTATGAAGAAGCGATGATGAGCCCAGATTCCAACAAATGGCAAGAAGCCATGAAATCCGAAATGGGATCCATGTATGATAACAAAGTATGGACTTTGGTAGACTTACCTGATAGCCGCAAAGCTGTCGAGAATAAATGGATCTTCAAAAGAAAAACAGATGCTGATGGTAATATTACTGTCTATAAAGCTCGACTTGTCGCAAAGGGTTTCCGACAAATTCAAGGTGTTGACTACGATGAGACTTTCTCACCTGTAGCGAAGCTAAAATCTGTGAGGATTTTGTTAGCAATAGCTGCATTTTTCGATTATGAGATTTGGCAGATGGATGTCAAAACGGCGTTCCTTAATGGTGACATTGAGGAAGAGTTGTATATGGTACAACCCAAAGGTTTTGTCGATCCTAAAAATGCTGACAAAGTATGCAAACTTCAGTTCAATCTATGGACTGAAGCAAGCATCAAGAAGTTGGAACCGACGCTTTGATAAGGTGATCAAAGACTTCGGGTTTATACAGTGTCATGGAGAGGCCTGTATTTACAAGAAAGTGAGTGGGAGCTCTGTAGCATTCCTAATATTATATGTAGATGACATATTATTGATTGGGAATGATATAGAACTATTAAGCAGTGTAAAGGGTTATTTGAATAATAGTTTTTCAATGAAAGACCTTGGTGAAGCATCATACATATTAGGCATCAAGATTTATAGAGATAGATCAAGACGTCTAATAGGGCTATCACAGAGTACATACCTGGACAAGATTCTGAAGAAGTTTAGAATGGACGAAAGTAAGAAAGGATTCTTACCTATGTTACCAGGCAAGGTCTTGAGTAAGACTCAAGGACCGGCTACGGCAGAAGAAAGAGAAAGGATGAGTCAGATCCCCTATGCCTCGGCAGTAGGCTCTATCATGTATGCCATGCTATGTACAAGACCGGATATAGCACATGCTGTTAGTTTAACTAGCAGATATCAAAGTGATCCAGGAATGGAACACGGACAGCGGTCAAGAATATCCTGAAGTACTTGAAAAGAACTAAGGATATGTTTCTTTGTTATGGAGGTGACCAAGAGCTCGTTGTAACAAGTTACACCGATGCAAGTTGGAACACCGATCCCGATGACTCTAAGTCACAATCTGGGTACGTGTTTATATTGAATGGTGCTGCAGTAAGCTGGGCAAGCTCGAAGCAGGCACGGTGGCGAAATCCTCAACAGAATCGAGTACATAGCGGCTTCAGAGGCTTCATCAGAAGCGGTATGGATGAAGAGGTTCATTGTAGAGCTCGGTGTGGTTCCTAGTGCATTGGACCCATTTGTCATCTACTGTGATAACATGGGTGCCATCGCCAATGCACAAGAGCCAAGGTCACACAAGAGGCTGAAGCATATCAAGCTGCGTTACCACTCGATTCGCGAGTACATCGAAGATGGAGAAGTAAAGATTTGCAAAGTACACACTGATCTGAATGTAGCAGATCCGTTGACTAAAGCTCTCCCTAGGGCAAAGCATGACCAACACCAGAATGCCATGGGTGTTAGGTATATTACAATGTAATCTAGACTAGGTTGAGTAGTAGAATGCCCGTGCTTCGCCACGGACATTTAACGTAGTGTCAAATGCATAAACGTGTAAATAATGCATGCAAATATTAAAGTATAAAAAATAAATATATAATACATAAAATATTTAAAGATCCACTTCGCACAATTCATTTTGTAGAAGAGAAATGACTGAATACACTATTTATTAAAGCCATGGTCCGTTGACGCATCTATGATATTCTCGCACGATCTCGGGAATGTTGTCTTCAACTTCATTAGCCTGATACTTGAGTATGTGTGTCAGAAACTTTTTCCTTAGCTCGTAACCATCCTGCACAATTAGTCTATCATGTTAACATGAAGTTTTCTTCCCACCAAAAATATAAGATTGTGAACATAGAGTACTCACGCTGCAAACTGGATGAACAAATATTTTACCATCCCATGAAAGCATAAAACTGAATACTAAGTATCCAGACAATTTTCTGCAAATAAATGGAACATATCATTATCTTGGTCATTAGAATGGCGATAAAAAAAGCTGCTTGTAAAGATAACCTGAGAAAGATCACCTGTCGGGGCTTGTTGGTATTGGGATATTGTGAGGATATTTACGTGGCCAGAAATAAATATCGGAATTCCAGCCAGGTTGCGCTATCTCAAGAGCGTCATTTAGATAGAATGAACACCTTTGTAATTTTAGTTGGTACCTCTCTTCTGATAGAGGTTCAGAACATGGGTCTAAAATACATACACGACACTCATGTTTGTCGATGGTGAACAAGATGAAGTTGCCAAGAAATACGTGTGGCAAAAAAAACTGCAAGTGGTGAGCATTAAAACACATAAATTATGTTAATAATGGAAAAGAGACCTAACTTACCATGTTGCATGATGATATATTATGGTCTATCCCAGGCCAGCTATGAAAAAATGTTGCCAACTCCTTAATATCTGGCTTAACACACCAAAGTGGATGTTTTCTACCATCGAGTATCGCCGACTGAGATGAAAAAAAGGTTTAGAACCATAACAGTGACAATAAATATGTGATTATAGTAACTTACACAAAATCAGTTTTTTCGCGCGACATGTTGTGCACGGGAGGCTCTATCAAAAATTGTATCTCATCGCATGCCACTATGCGCACAGCCATGTTGAAACAATCCTTGTCCACTGGCTGGTCCATCCTGAGTATGTCCTGAATTTGCTTTAGAGTTAATCCTAGTGGATAAGGTGTGGAGCTTCGCACCCATTCTTTTCTGCAAAATAATTTATAAAAATAATGTTATGATAATAATATGCACCGACGCTTGATCATTATCTTATGAGGCTTACTTCAAACAGGTTGCATCGTCAATGGACATGATGTATTTGCATATCTCGTCAACAAACTCATGTGGTTTGGTGGACAAGGTGCAGATAGGAAGCTGGATATTTTCTTTTGCTAAATCTCCTTGGTGTTCTTTACCTAGCTTTGGCAATTCCGTAATATCAGAGTCGGATCCATTTTCTTGATCTTTAGATTGATTATATATCGGACTAACTCTTATTTTGTTTAGATCTGAATCATGCAATATGGCAATTAATTTTCTTCGGAATGCTTTCATATCCTCCTACAAAGTAGTAAGAAACATTGATATTGTAAATTAATAATTTAAGATGCAAGATACTACTAACGGTCTCTAAACAAAAATAATACATGAGTGATGCAGTCTGAAAGCCTATCGCCTGTCCAATATTCCATAAAATTTAACATGAACAACCCGCACGATGCGCTACAAAATTAGCAAATGTTATAGTAGAATTCTATCTAGACAAATCAGCATAATTTTTTTTAGAGTTTTCAGACCTACTTGTATCAAGCGTTTCTTCGCATTGATGATCGCTAAATACCAGTGGGTCTTACTGATATTTATCGGTAGGAAGATCTAAAATAAAATATTACATAAATAGGTATACACATGTTAAAAATATAATAAATGAGATGCATAGGTAGGGATTTAGTTCCTGGCCATGTCATGCTTTAGATAAATATATGTCTGCTCTATGATATGGCGATATATTTTCACGTCTTTCTTCAGCATATTGGAGACGTATGTTTTATCCATATATACCTTATCGCCGGCTCTATTAAGCAGATGATCACATGCACGCATGCAATATATGTAGGCATTTATCACCTACAATTGAACACGTAAAATACATTTTAATTAAAAATAGACACAAATTGTGTAAATAGTGATTTCTTGTTGACCTTACATCATCAGGCAGAAATCCGTCATCACATGTTAGACACTTTAAATGGTCATTGGATAGCGATGCATCACCGATCTCCACAAAGTTGGTATTTTTAGGTGCAGACATTATTGATTTAATGACGGTAAAATCTTCCACGGTGCAGACATAGTCTGGCAAGATATATAAGTGTGCCACATTAATTACATAAAAAGTAATATAGCAAAAAGGAAAGGGCGGAACTAAGTACCTTTTGGGATAACGTTTGTGTTTTCTTTTTTTGGTTTATTATGACATGACTCCTTTGGATTTGTAAGAGTCGGTGAGTCTAGGGTCTCTTCCATCAAGGTAGCCTCGAGGCCTTTAGTGATGGCTTCTTTTAAAACATCGACATCCATTTTTATATTGTCCATGACCTGCAAAAATGAAATTAATTATAAAGATCTTTTTATCTAGGAACATGGGTTTAGAAAAATATAATCAAAATCACCTTGGTTGATTCGGTAAAACTCGATCTCTTCCACCAACATTGTATCTGAAGGTTCTTTCAAAGCATTTGTAGTATCTGTCTCAGTTCCGTCCATGATCTACAATAATTAATACACATTGTAAGAGATGAATATTTGCAAATCTGAAAACAGTCAAAACATAATTGATTTGAGAGAATGTGTAGAGAGGGGCGGAGGCTGCATACTCGTCTCAGACAACAGGGCAAACCGGCAAGAAAAAATAAATTAAAGAAGAGCCGGGACAGGTCGCTCTATTTCTTCCTCACGTCTCCACACCCTATCCCCTTCCCCAATTCGTTCTGGTACCAGGCTACCAGCGCCGCCTCCTCACTCACGTCGCCATGGCCATGCCTCGCTGTCTCCTCTCCCAGACTCCCACACCTCCCGTCCTCGGTCCGCGCTCTCACAGCTGCCCACCCTCCGGCACCGAGCCAACCCGCCTCCCTCCAGCACTATAACGGCCACCCGCCCACCCGCGCACGGTTCCGGCTGCTGGCCTCCCCGCCCGCCGGTGCCGGGCCACCCCTCCATCGGCCTGATCTCACGGCCGCCCCTCCCTCCGGCGCTGAGCCAACCTGCCATCGGGCGCAAGGTTTCGGCTGCAGGCCGCCCCGCCTCCGGCGCCGAGCCACATCGCCATTGGCCACAGGAGGCCCCTACTCCGCCGCGTCCGCGGCAGCTGCGTTCGGGTACCCGCCGCGCGTCTGGACCCACCCGCTTCCCTGGCTTCGCTCCTCCTCACCTCCCGCTAGGCAATGGCGGGCGTCGGTGTTCCTCCAAAAGAGCTGCTCCCGCACGTCTTGCAGGAGGATGGGGACACGGCACCACGTGTGTCCACCCCAACCTGGACCGGCTCACCGTGGTGCATCCCCGCGGCTCTCTCCTTCTTGCGGCGGCTGCCATGGATCTCCTTTTGATTATCAGCGTCGCCGACTCGATTGTGTGCGGTGCGCGCGTGGTAATTGACGCCGGTGGAGAGGGTAAGAGGGAATACCTTGATGCCGGTGGGCGATTGCTAGCTGCCTGGAGGATTGAGAGAAAAGGTTCGTATGGAAACAGAGTTTTGTTTAGGCCTCGAGAGAAAAAATTGCAGGGTTGTTTGGATTTGTAATCGTATATAGCTAGGTTAGTTAGTTATTCCTGGAATCTGTTAGCAATTTTCGTGCGAATCAAATTGAAGCAAGTTGTTGTTTAAACGGAACTTTAGGACTCTGGTGGGACATGCCTGTTCGGACTCCACATGTAGAAATTTTCTTGGTTGAAGTCCTTCAGATTACGAAGCTAGAGATTTAGGCCCTTTCTTGTTTTTATTGAACTTTGGAAAGTAACCATATTTGCAGCCAGTAGTTGTTCTGAACCCCATTTGAAATTTTGAAAAGCTACGCCTAATGGTGTGGAGTTGTTTGTTACCCACGGGCTGGTATTTCTCCTCTTAGTAAGCGTGGATGGGTGTGTAACGTGACACGAGCTGGAGTTGTTTTGTTAGTTGCGTTTTCTTTGTTCCGCGCGCATGTTTTTTTTAAGATTCTGTTGAGATAAATGATTTTGGTAGGATAAAGAGATAAAGACGTGTTAGTTGAGAAATAGTAGGTGTTTGTTGCGTTGAGATAAATCATCTTGAATAGTAGACGTGGGGGATATTATTGTCCATCCTGAAAATGTGACACCAGACATTCACCAGTTTACTCTTAATAGTAGAGATTATTGACTCTAGTGCAAGTGGGAGACTGTTGGAGATATGCCCAAGAGGCAATAATAAAAGTGGTTATTATATATCTTTATGTTTATGATAAATGTTTATATACCATGCTAAAATTGTATTAACTGAAACATTGATACATGTGTGATATGTAAACAACAAAGAGTCCCTAGTAAGCCTCTTAACTAGCTTGTTGATTAATAGATGATTAGTTTCATAATCATGAACATTGGATGTTATTAATAACAAGGTTATATCATTGTATGAATGATGTAATGGACACACCCAATTAAGCGTAGCATAAGATCACGTCATTAAGTTATTTGCTATAAGCTTTCGATACATAGTTACCTAGTCCTTATGACCATGAGATCATATAAATCACTTATACCGGAAAGGTACTTTGATTACATCAAACGCCACTGCGTAAATGGGTGGTTATAAAGGTGGGATTAAGTATCCGGAAAGTATGAGTTGAGGCATATGGATCAATAGTGGGATTTGTCCATCCCGATGACGGATAGATATACTCTGGGCCCTCTCGGTGGAATGTCGTCTAATGTCTTGCAAGCATATGAATAAGTTCATAAGAGACCACATACCACGGTACGAGTAAAGAGTACTTGTCAGGAGACGAGGTTGAACAAGGTATAGTGTGATACCGATGATCAAACCTCGGACAAGTAAAATATCGCGTGACAAAGGGAATTGGTATCATATGTGTATGGTTCATTCGATCACTAAAGTCATCGTTGAATATGTGGGAGCCATTATGGATCTCCAGATCCCGCTATTGGTTATTGGTCGGAGTGAATACTCAACCATGTCCGCATAGTTCACGAACCGTAGGGTGACACACTTAAAGTTGGATGTTGAAATGGTAGTACTTGAATATGGAATGAAGTTGGAATATTTGTTCGGAGTCCCGGATGGGATCCCGGACATCACGAGGAGTTCCGGAATGGTCCGGAGAATAAGATTCATATATAGGATGTCATTTTATGTGAATAAAATGATGCGGAAGGTTCTATGGAAGGTTCTAGAAGGTTCTAGAAAAGTCCGGAAGAAACCACCAAGGAAGGTGGAGTCCACATGGGACTCCACCTCCATGGCCGGCCAACCCTAGTGGGGAGGAGTCCCAAGTGGACTCCCTTAGGGGGCCGGCCACCCCCCCCATGGAAGGTGGAATTCCCACCTCTAGTGGGAGGTCCCACCATATGGAAGGTTTTGGTTTCGGGTCTTATTCGACGACTTGGACACCAACACTTGGGATCCACCTATATAAACAAGGGCCAAGGGAGGGGGCCGGCCACCCCAAGACCACAAGCTGGCCGCCCCATAGAGTGGCCGGCCACCCTCCCAAACCCTAGCTTTGCTCCTCCACTTCATATTGCCCGCATAGCTTAGCGAAGCTCCGCCGGACTTCTACACCGCCACCGACACCACGCCGTCGTGCTGTCGGATTCAAGAGGAGCTACTACTTCCGCTGCCCGCTGGAACGGGGAGGTGGACGTCGTCTTCATCAACAACCGAACGTGTGACCGAGTACGGAGGTGCTGCCCGTTCGTGGCGCCGGAACCGATCGTGATCAAGATCTTCTACGCGCTTTTGCAAGCGGCAAGTGAACGTCTACCGCAGCAACAAGAGCCTCCTCTTGTAGGCTTTGGAATCTCTTCAAGGGTGAGTCTCGACAATCCCCTCGTTGCTACCATCTTCTAGATTGCATCTTGGCTTGGATTGCGTGTTCGCCGTAGGAAAATTTTTGTTTTCTATGCTACGTTATCCTCCCTCTGGATTTACCGCATGTGAAATATCATGTGTGCTTGAACGATTGCATCATTTATCGGAACGAGCACGCGGAGTGTACCATATGTCCGGAGTGCGGCGTCAGTCGGTACAAGAAGGGGAAGAAAGCTCCTCGGAAGGTGGTGTGGTACTTTCCGATCACTCCTCGTCTGCAGCGGTATTTCGCGGATCCTAAGCAAGCAAAGCTAATGCGCTGGCACGCGGAGATGAGGAAGGGAGAAGATGACGCAGATGATCCGAAGAAAAAGAAAAAGACAGGATGTTGAGACACCCTTCGGATGCTAGCCAGTGGAATGCGTTGAACCTCGAGTACCCAGAATTTGGGGACAATCCTAGGAACATAAGGCTGGGCGCGAGCACCGATGGAGTCAATCCGTTTGGCAGCCAGAGCAGCACGCATAGCACATGGCCCGTGTTTGTGTGGATGTACAACCTCCCCCGGTTGTGCATGAAGAGGAAGTACATTCAAATGAGTATGCTAATTGAAGGGCCGAAACAACCAGGGAATGACATCAATCTGTATATGGGGCTTCTGAAAGAGGAGCTAGCCACGCTATGGGACGCGCCTGCCAATACGTGGGACGCCGCCGCGGAAGAATATTTCGCTATGAGAGCCACGCTGCTCACGACGGTGCACTACTTTCTCGGTTACGGATATGTCGCGGGGAAGGTGGTCCACGGATTCAATGCATGCGTCAGGTGCATGGATGACACAACGTACCGCCAGCTAGATAGAGATCCGGGGTCCTCGAAAACGGTGTTCATGGGACATCGAAGGTGGCTTCGCGAGGACGACCCATGGAGGAAACGCAAGGATCTGTTCGATGGTCAAGACGAACCCCGAAGACGGCCACGTACGAGAAGCGGCGAGCAAATAGACGAGTGATGACCCACAAGTATAGGGGATCGCAACAGTCTTCGAGGGAAGTATTACCCAATTTATTGATTCGACACAAGGGGAGACAAAGAATACTTGAAAGCCTTAACAGCGGAGTTGTCAATTCAGCGCACCTGAAACAGACTTGCTCGCAAGAGTTTATCAGTAGTCAGCTTTATGGCAAGGAAATAGCGGAATAACAGAGCAGGAAATAAAGACAGCAGTGATTATAGTAAACAGCGGGATTAAAATACTGTAGGCACAGGGACGGATTTAACGGGCGTTGCATGGATGAGAGAAACTCATGTAACAATCAAAGCATGGGCATTTGCAGATAATAATAAAACGGTATCCAAGTACTAATCAATCAATAGGCATGTGTTCCATATTTAGTCGTACGTGCTCGCAATGAGAAACTTGCACAACATCTTCTGTCCTACCAGCCGGTGGCAGCCGGGCCTCTAGGGAAACTACGGATATTAAGGTACTCCTTTTAATAGAGTACCGGAGCAAAGCATTAACACTCCGTGAACACATGTGATCCTCACATCGCTACCATCCCCTCCGGTTGTCCCGATTTCCACTTCGGGGCCATTGGTTCCGGACAGCGACATGTGTATACAACTTGCAGGTAAGATCATAAACAACGAATATCTTCGTGAATAAATAACATGTTCAGATCTGAGATCATGGCACTCGGGCCCTAGTGACAAGCATTAAGCATAACAAGTTGCAACAATATCATAAAAGTGACATCTACGGATACTAGGCACTATGCCCTAACAATCTTATGACTATTACATGACCAATCTCATCCAATCCCTACCACCCCTTCAGCCTACAGCGGGGGAATTACTCACACATGGATGGGGGAAACATTGCTGGTTGATGGAGAGGCGTTGGCGGTGATGGCGGTGAAGATCTCCTCCAATTCCCCGTCCCGAGTGAACGGAGACTTCCCCAGCGACGGAGTTTCGCGATGTGGCGGCTCTCTGGAGGGTTTCTGGCGATGTCGACTTCTCTCCGTGCGTTTTTAGGTCGAACCCGATAAGTAGTCCAAAGGGGCGTCGGAGGCCGGCGAGGGGCCACACCATAGGGCCGCGGGCCCCCCGCGCCGCCTTATGGTGTGGGGCCCTCGGGCCTCCACCTCCTTCGCCCTTCTAGCTCCGTCAATATTTTGGTAAAATAGGGCCATCTGAAGAAATTCCGAGGATTTTCCCGAAAGTTGGATTTCTGCACAAAAACGAGACACTGAGCAGAAAACAGCGTTAGTCCGTGTTAGTTGTATCCAAAATACACAAATTAGAGGCAAAACAATAGCAAAAGCGGGAAAGTAGATACGTTTTGGACGTATCAACTCCCCCCAAGCTTAGCTTATTGCTTGTCCTCAAGCAATTCAGTTAACAACTGAGCGATAAAAGAACTTTCACGAACACATTTGCCCATATGATGTATATATTCTCATGCTATGGCTAATACTTAAGCAGTTCATAATGAGATACATGCAAATAAGATCATCCAACAGCTATGTCAATCATGGAGAAGTACCAACAATTAATAATAAGCACCATGAATCATGTATATAAGCAAGATTGCAATGTTCATAAGAGAATATGATAAAGTGGTATCTCGCTTGCCCGTATTTGATCGGCAAAACATAAATGCCGAGGCACCTCTTGAGTTCATAGAAAGACTAGAAGTAGTGATTGGCAAAGATAAAAGCATCAAAGTTATACCACAATCAATCATATTTTGAGACAAGCATATTATACTAAGAATGACAGTTGTGCTCTCAAGATAGTGCTCAAAGAAAGAATGGAGACACAACATAAAAGTAAAAGATTGACCCTTCGCAGAGGGAAGCAGGGATTAACATGCGCTAGAGCTTTTCATTTGTAAAGCAGGAGTAAAATTATTTTGAGAGGTGTTTGTTGTTGTCAACGAATGGTAATGGGTACACTAACTACCTCATCAACCGGACTCACAAGAGCGGCTCCCATTTATTTATTTTTGGTTGGCACTCCTTCCAACCTTTCTTTCACAAACCATGGCTAACCGAATCCTCGGGTGCCTGCCATCAATCACATACCATGAAGGAGTGCCTTTTTATTTAAGTTTTATTATGATGATGACACTCCCCCAACCTTTGCTTACACAAGCCATGGCTAACCGAATCCTTCGGGTGCCGTCCAACAATCACAAACCATGGAGGAGTGTCTATTTAAGTTAATTAATTCGGGACTGGGAATCCCATTGCCAGCTCTTTTTGCAAAATTATTGGATAAGCGGATGTGCCACTAGTCCATATGAGAGTCCGTCAAAAGTAAATGACAAGGTCGAAAGCTAAACACCACATACTTCCTCATGAGCTATGAAACATTAACACTTGAGAAGCATTTTGAAGGTTTTAAAGGTAGCGCATGAGAATTTACTTGGAATGGTTTGAAATGCCATGCATAGGTATTTATGGTGGACACTTATGGAACAACTTGGTTTTCAGGTGTTTGGAAGCACGAGCAGCGTCACCGCTCAGTACAAGTGAAGGCTAGCAAAAGACTAGGGAGCGACAAATCAAGAGAGCAGTAACTGTCATAATTATGCTTGCGGCAAAATAAATTAACGGAGGCATAAAAGTGATACAATAACTCTGAAGCAATATAAATCATCGAGGCTTAATTGACTTTTTGTTCAGTCATATGCACGCGTGAGCATGTGCCAAGTCGATATAAATGAATTATTCAGAGGAGGATACCACAATGCCATACTTACTTATGAATAAAACAATGCAAGCAAACATCCATGACATGCTACTCATATTAATAAATTGGAACTAAACATGAGAGACCATGAACTACTAGACTTTCTCAAATAACATATACCTCACATGAACCAACTAAGCATGCTCATATGTATGAGTATATGTACAAAAATGAAAGCAAATAGAGTTCATACCAGCCTCTCACCACAATCAGATTGTCGTAGATCGTCATTATTGCCTTTTCACTTGTGTAGCTTGGATAATATGAAATGAAAACCACGCTCCAGCCACCGAAGACCATTGAACTCATGATGAACTTTACAAACCAAAGAAGAACAGCAAATATTTTTGGTGTTTTCAAATTAGAAATAAGAACGAAAGAAAACAAGCAAACAAAGCAAAATCTTTTTGGGTTTTCTCATAGCAAACTAACGATAGCAAATAAAGCAAACTAAGAGCAAGGAACCAAATAAACAAATGGTGAAGAGAAACAACAGAAATATTTTTGGTCTTTTTGTGTTTTAGGAGAGAAACAAAGCGAAAACTAAAGAATGCAAACTAACAGAAACACAGAAAAGCAGGATGACAGAAATCTGCCAAATCCTGACAGCAGTACAGAAATCGAATTTAACAAAAATCTTCCATTGCTCAGACCAAAAAGTGTTCAACTAATGAAAGTTAGATAACAACCTGGGGAACATGCTCAAAAATTGGCAACTCAAAATAACGTTCTGGCTGTGCGTACGAATTTTTTGGTAACAGCACAGAATCTGTTTTTGGACAGCACTTCCCCAAATATCATCTCCCTCTCATTAGAAAACCACTCTAGAGACTAAACAAGTATGTACAAGTATCCAGCAACCATAATATGCAAAGAATGAGTGATGCCGGTATACCTCCCCCCAAGCTTAGGCTTTTGGCCTAAGTGGAGTTCATTCCCAACGAGGGTCGGGGTTCCACGCCGGTGGATCATACATGGAGTGGTAATAAGGCCCCTGTGCAGAAGAATATCGTGGAGGCTCCACGTGACCATGATGTTGATATGAGGAGCTTGCTGCATCGGATGAAGAGTCGGGATGCTCCTCGGTCTCCTCCACATTTTCCCTCGCACGACGGCTTTCTCTTTCTATGTATGCATTTAGCTCATTTTCTGTGATCGACCACCCGTTCCTGGCATCAAGGTTAAACAAAGCAGGTGCAGGCAATCGTACTAGTTTTTCAATTTTCTTAGTTATACTCCAACTTTTCTTATACAAAGTTATCCTATAATGCAGGTTGTTCAAACTAGATGCATCTGAAATAAACTCATGTCTAATCATGGAAACCACATCAAGCTTCTCTATAGAAAGCGGAATATCTAAATGGTGAGGTTCTAGACCATGCATAGCTAATAAGCGAGAGGCGATAAGGCCTCCACAAATTCCTCCTTTCTCACGGTTAGTAGCAAGTCTACAAGCTATTAAAGCACCCAAATTATAAGTCCTATCCTGTTGCAAAGCAGCAGCTAAGAAAGCCAAGTCTGGGACAGATAATTTACCTCCGGTCCTTCTTGCAAGGACGCACTTTGTAATGAAATAGGCAAAGTAGCGGATGGCTGGATGTTGAATGCTACTAATCTTACCATCATCATTGGAGAGACTCCTCCCATTACAAATCCTTGTATAAAGATCTGAGAGCTCCCGCGGTGTTCCCCTGATCTTCTCGCAGGATCCCCATTGCGGTACTCCAATTGCTGCACAAAAAACACTAAATGGCAAGTTGACAGCTTTATTGTAAATTTTATACTGGACCATGGGGTCAGATCGCGACCAATTGAACTTGAAGTCCTGCACAAAAGACATAGTTAATTTTGCATATTGTCTTGGCTCTCCTTCAACAAAACCACTCAGCCCTGCACGAGAGATTAGAGTTTGCACATCTTGTAAAATCCCCGCACTTCTCATAAAGTCCACGCATGGGTAGTAAGAGGGATATACTCCCTCCTCACGATTGACTCTAGAAACTTGCTGGACTTCCAATTCTTCTTGGTTCAATTGGGGCACACCTTCTTCCATTTTCTGAAATTTTCAACAATCATTATAAAATTTGATTTCAAGGTGTGTAATTGAAGGGAACTACTATAGGAACTTGCTAGAGTGCTAAACATGCATCAAAACTAATTTCTACCACTTAGAACAAGCATGCAAGCTCACTAAACATGTTATCTACAGCAGCAAAATATTCAAGATATACTCAACCAAATGAAATTCTAATTGGACAATCAAAGGAGTCACATACCAAGGAGTAAATGTGCCAAATTTCAGACAGAAATCTGGGCTGAGCAAGGAGATCGAAAAATCGCGAGTTCTTGAGCAGAAACACGAGTGAGAGAAACTTGGTACGAGTTTTTTCGGGAGAGAGAAGGTGCTGGGAGGAAGAGATGGTGTAGTGGGGCAAGGGGTGGCCCACACCACATGGTGGCGCGGCCCCCTTGCTGGCCGCGCCGCCCTATGGTGTGGCACCCCATGGTGCCCCACAGGTCATCCTCTGGTGCTCCCAGGTGCCTCGTCGAAAAATAGGACCAACGGTGTAATTTTTGTAATTTTTAGAGAACCTTGAAAAATGCACATTTCTGGGTATTAAATTAATGATTACTGCGCAGGAAAATGATTTCTAAAATCTTAAATGACTAAAGCATATTGCAAAACAAAAGTGCTACAGCAAGTAAAATAGGTGAAGGGAGAGAGAAGAAAGAAGTGTTGTTTAACTCTCCTATGCAATAAAATATACTTGTTAACAAGGTTGATCAAGTCTTGCTACCAAATAAATTTTATATGGCATAAGAAGAAATAAACCTCAAATCAATCATGTTACCTTATATTGAATTGATATGGATCCAATCACAAGAGTTTGATATTCTTCTTTAGGCTCATATATAGGACAATCAATGGATCCCACTTTGATAGTTTTCACATTAAAAATTGTATTGACTCCACATACTTTATCAATCCTCTTAGGAAAATAGACAGTGTGTTCCTTATTATCAACATTAAAAGTAACCATGCCTTTATTGCAATCAATAACAGCCCCTGCAGTATTAAGAAAGGGTCTTCCAAAAATAATGGACATATTATCATCTTCAGGCATTTCCAACACAACGAAATCAGTTAATATCAAGCAATGCTGAGTAACTTGAACAGGAACATTTTCACATAAACCAACAGGAATAGCAGTAGATTTATCAGCCATTTGCAAAGATATATCAGTAGGTATCAATTTATCTAAATCAAGTCTCTTATAAAGAGAAAAAGGCATCACACTCACACCTGCTCCCAAATCACATAGAGCAGTTCTAACATAATTATTCTTGATGGAACAAGGAATAGTCGGTATACCTGGGTCGCCCAACTTCTTTGGAATCTTACCATTGAAGGAGTAATTAGCGAGCATAGTAGAAATTTCCTCATTGGGGATTTTCCTTTTGTTAGTAACAATATCTTTCATATACTTTGAATAAGGAGGCAATTTAATAGCATCAGTCAAAGGAATTTGCAAAAATAAAGGTTTCATCCAATCACAAAATTTATTATAATGTTCCTCTTCCTTTGATTTTAGTTTCTTAGCAGGAAAAGGCATTTGCTTTTGAACCCAAGGTTCTCTTTCATTACCATGTTTCTTTGTAAAAAAATCTTCTTTAGTGTACTTTTTATTTTTAGTAGGCTTTTCAGGTTCTTTTTCAATTTCTTCTTTATCAGGAGTATCATTCTTATCATTATCTTCCTCATGTTCATTACCACTTTCAGTTTCAGCATCAGAAATAGAAATACTATTAGGATCATTAACAGGTTCAGAGGATTCTACAACATTCTTATGTTTCTTTTTCTTAGATGGAGCACTAGTTTTAATTAGTTGAGAATCTTGTTCAACTCTTTTGGGATGCCCTTCAGGATATAGAGGATCCTGGGTAGAAGCACCACCTCTAGTTGTTACTTCACAAGCATGTTTTTCTTTAGAATTATTTCCCAACAAGTCATTTTGCACTTTAGTAAGTTGATCAATTTGAGTTTGAACCATTTGAAAATGTTTAACAAGTATTTTAACATCATTGGAGGTTCTCTCCACAATACCATGCAATTCACTAATAGCTCGGGAATTTTCCATTAAATGATTCTCTACTCGCATATTAAAGTTTTCTTGCTTAACAATATAATTATCAAATTCATCTAAGCATTGAGCAGGAGATTTTGAATACGGAATATCTTCCCTAGTAAAGTGTTGAAGCGAGTGTACCTCAATCATGGATGAAGGGGGAATTGTCTCACATATATCTTCAATAGGAGGTAAATTCTTCACATCTTCAGGTTTAATACCTTTCTCCTTAAGAGACTTCTTGGCTTCCCTCATATCTTCATCATTTAATTTAATCATACCCCTCTTCTTCACTATCGGTGTCGGGGTTGGTTCAGGTGTAGACCAATCATCATGATTCCGGCCTATTTTAGCCAATAATTCTTCAGCGTCGTCTGGAGTTCTTTTCCTGAAAACACAACCAGCACAACTATCCAGGTATGCCCTAGACTCAATAGTTAGTCCACTATAAAATATATCAAGTAAATCATGCTTTTCTAAATCATGGTCAGGCTGAGCTCTAATAAGAGAGCAAAATCTAGCCCAAGCCTCAGGCAATTTCTCTCCATCTTCCTGGTCAAAATTATAAATTTTCTGCAAAGCAGCATGTTGAGCACTAGCAGGAAAGTATTTGCGGAAGAAAACATCAAGCAATTCTTTTGGACTTTTAATAGAACCAGGAGACAAATTATTATACCAAATTTTAGCATCATCCTTTAATGAGAAAGGAAAAATTTTAGCGACAAAATAAGTACGCATCTTAATATCATCAGAAAACAAGCCACTAAGAGTAGATAACTCAGTCATGTGTTCAACAACTTTCTTTTTCAGTACCACAAAAGGGTGTTTTCTCAACAATAGCTATATGAGATAGATCAAGAGAAAAATCGTAATCTTTATCCCTAATGTTTATAGGAGATGTGGCAAATTTAGGATCAGGAGATGGTTTATATCTAACAGCATGTTCTGCAAGCAACTTTTTAATTTTTCTTGCATCAGTAGTAGCCTTGCATTTTTCAATAAAATCATTATCAAGCTCTACATAATCTTCATCAAGATCATCACTAGAATATTCAACAGACTCAGGTGAATTAACAGGTGTAGCAGCATTAGGAGTTTCAGTATTTTCAATTTGTCTAGACTTAGCAATTGTAGCATCTAGAAAAGATCCCAATGAACCACTATCATCAAGCACAGCAGAAACATTATCAATATTATGAGAATTTTCAGATTCAGCAGAAGTACCAGCACGCGAAGCATGTGGCGGTGAAACAAGTTTATCAATCACAGATGGTGAATCAAGAGCAGCAGAGGTACTCAGAGTTGTACCTTTTCTTGTAGTGGATGGTAATATGGCGATCTTAGTACCGCGAGGTTTACCCATAATGGAGAATTTGCAGCGAACAATATCAATCCAAGTGAACTTCCAAATAAAGCTATGCTCCCGGCAACGGCGCCAAAATAGTCTTGATGACCCACAAGTATAGGGGATCGCAACAGTCTTCGAGGGAAGTATTACCCAATTTATTGATTCGACACAAGGGGAGACAAAGAATACTTGAAAGCCTTAACAGCGGAGTTGTCAATTCAGCTGCACCTGGAAACAGACTTGCTCGCAAGAGTTTATCGAGTAACAGTTTTATGGCAGTGGAAATAGCGGAATAACAGCAGTGAAATAAAGACAGTGGTGATTATAGTAAACAACGGGATTAAAATACTGTAGGCACAGGGAAGGATTTAACGGGCGTTGCATGGATGAGAGAAACTCATGTAACAATCAAAGCATGGGCATTTGCAGATAATAATAAAACGGTATCCAAGTACTAATCAATCAATAGGCATGTGTTCCATATTTAGTCGTACGTGCTCGCAATGAGAAACTTGCACAACATCTTCTGTCCTACCAGCCGGTGGCAGCCGGGCCTCTAGGGAAACTACTGGATATTAAGGTACTCCTTTTAATAGAGTACCGAGCAAAGCATTAACACTCCGTGAACACATGTGATCCTCACATCGCTACCATCCCCTCCGGTTGTCCCGATTTCGGTCACTTCGGGGCCATTGGTTCCGGACAGCGACATGTGTATACAACTTGCAGGTAAGATCATAAACAACGAATATCTTCGTGAATAAATAACATGTTCAGATCTGAGATCATGGCACTCGGGCCCTAGTGACAAGCATTAAGCATAACAAGTTGCAACAATATCATAAAAGTGACATCTACGGATACTAGGCACTATGCCCTAACAATCTTATGACTATTACATGAACAATCTCATCCAATCCCTACCATCCCCTTCAGCCTACAGCGGGGAATTACTCACACATGGATGGGGGAAACATTGCTGGTTGATGGAGAGGCGTTGGCGGTGATGGCGGTGAAGATCTCCTCCAATTCCCGTCATGGCGGAGTGCCGAACGGAGACTTCGGCTCCCGCGACGGAGTTTCGCGATGTGGCGGCTCTGGAGGGTTTCGGCGATGTCGACTTCTCTCCGTGCGTTTTTAGGTCGAACCCGATAAGTAGTCCAAAGGGGGGCGGAGGCCGGCCGAGGGGCCACACCATAGGGCCGCGCGGGCCCCCGGGCCGCGCCGCCTATGGTGTGGGGCCCCGGGCCTCCACCTCCTTCGCCCTTCCGCTCCGTCAATATTTTGGTAAAATAGGGCCCAAGAAATTCCGAGGATTTTCCCGAAAGTTGGATTTCGCACAAAAACGAGACACCAGAGCAGTTCTGCTGAAAACAGCGTTAGTCCGTGTTAGTTGTATCCAAAATATACAAATTAGAGGCAAAACAATAGCAAAAGTGTTCGGGAAAGTAGATACGTTTTGGACGTATCAACGAGCTATTGAAAATTGGAAAGAGTGCCCACCGCCGGGAAAGAAGCGAAAGGCGCCGGAGCCGCTGCTTAAGGTATGGAAGACGAGGTCTGTTTTCTGGGACTTGCCGTACTGGAAGATCTTACGTGTGCCTCACAGCCTTGATGTCATGCACATCACGAAGAACGTGTGCGAGAGTCTGCTTGGTACCCTCCTCAACATGCCAGAGAGGACCAAAGATGGGCCGAAAGCAAGGTACGACTTGCTATCAATTGGGATCAGGGAGGAGCTTCACGCGGACGATAATGATGACGATGACGATGACGATGATGAACGGAGGAACGCAAAGTCGTCGCAAGGGTAAAAAGCCAAGAAGATCGAATATTACTGCCCCCGCGTGCTTCACTCTAAGTCAGAAGGAGATCGAGCAGTTTTTCGATTGTCTCCTAGGAGTAAAACTTCCTTACGGTTACGCGGGGAAGATAAGCAGGTACCTAGACAAAGCGAAGCCGAGGTTCAGCGGGATGAAGTCTCACGACTGTCACGTGCTGATGACGCAGATACTTCCGGTTGCAATCCGTGGGATCATGGACGCGCACGTCCGTGAAACGCTTTTTGGCCTATGCAACTTTTTCGACGTCATCTCTCGGAATTCTGTTGGCGTGAGGCAAATTAGAAGGCTACATGAAGAGATCGTGGTGATACTGTGCGAGCTTGAGATGTACTTCCCGCCCGCATTCTTCGACGTTATGGTGCATCTGCTGGTACATATCATGGAGGATATCATCCAACTGGGGCCGACGTTCCTGCACAGCATGATGCCGTTCGAAAGGATGAATGGTGTCATCAAAGGGTACGTTCGCAACAGGGCACGTCCAGACGGAAGCATAGCCAAGGGCTTTCTGACCGAAGAGTTCATCTCCTTCTGCACGAGTTATCTAGAAATCGAGAATCCCGTCGGTCTGCCCGTAAACAGGCACCTCGGGAAGCTCGCTGGATGGGGTCACCGCGAGGGTAGCCGCGAAATGCATGTCGACTTCAAGGGTCGAATCGCCGACTTTGAAAGAGCAAACCTAGTCGCGCTACAACACATAGACGTGGTCGATCCTTGGGTGGTAGAGCACAAAACCTTCATCGCCATGACGTACAATGATCAGGGCCAACAGAGGACGGACAGATATATAATCAAAGAGCACAACTCAACCTTCACGCGGTGGTTCAAGGACAAGATGCTGACGTACCCTATAGACGAGGATTCTTCTGCCGAAGAAAAACTCATATTCGCCTTGTCACAGGGCGCCGAACACAACCTGATGACATTTCAGGCGTACAATCAACGGCTACACATTCTACACCGAGGAAAAGGACATGAAGAGCGATTATCAGAACTCCGGGGTAACGATGGAGTCCTACACCGGTGACATCAAGCAGAGATACTACGAAAGATCGAGGAGATCTGGGAGCTGAGCTACGCCGAGAGAATGTGCCGATGTTCCGTGTCAGGTGGGCCAAGAACGTCGTAAAAGAAGACCGGCATTTCACCACCATGGTTATACCCGAAGCCAAATCTAAGACAGCGGGCGCAAAGGTCACCGCGAAATATGAGCCATGGGTACTAGCTTCCCAAGTGGACCACTGTTTCTTCATTACCGACCCGCAAAAGCCCAGCCATGTTGTCGTGAGGAGAGGCAAAAAGAGCATCATCGGAATGGATGGAGCCGCCAACGAGCTAGACTTTGACCAGTACGGCGATCCGAAGATGGAAGATGACAACGACGATGATGAAGAACCATACACAACAAGAAGAAGCAGGACCACCCTACCTAAAGGCCGTCCATTCAAGAGAAGAAGTCTAGGAGTTCCGGGGCTAAATTATTCAACCGCGAGAAAGAAGGGCAAGAAGATTGTGAAAAGATAATTATGTATCATTTTCTTGTATGAGTAATGGATGTCATATTGTTAATCTACACATTGTACCGATCAAAATAGACATATAATTTATATTTTTGGATATTTTCTAGATTCTATAGTATTTTAAATATTCTACATAATTATAATTATTTATGCCTTTTATTTTGGTGTATTATGCTATTTATTATAGTGTTAAATCAATTTAATAAAAAAGTGAAAAAAATTGGGGCCGCCAGGGTTCGAACCTGGCCGGCCAGGGTAAACCAAACAGGGGGAGCTAGCCATTACGGTACAGTGCGATTCTTGTCAACTGTAGGTGCCGCGCTCGTTTTGACCTAAACCTAAAGAGGAAGTGGCGCACCCCAAGAGGTGCGCTATTGCTAAGCCTCATAGTGGCGCACCACTAGACGTGCGCTATTGCTAAGGGGAGTCGGGGACTTAGAAAAATCCCCCTTCTCTTCCCCGTCCTGACCAAATCCCTCCTCTTCTTCCTCGCGACTGCGCCCTCCTCTCCGCCGGCCACCCCTCCCCTGAGCGACGCTACCCCTCCTCTGAGCGACGCCACCTCCCACCAGCGGCCGCCACCCCTCCCTGAGCGACGGCACCCCTCCTCTCACGCGAGCGACCATAGACCTCGGCGGCCAGATCCCCTCGACCTCGATCCCCCTCCTCCCACCGGTGCGTGGCCTCTCCCCCTCGATTTAACGCCGGCGACCGCCTCTCCCCGACCTCGCCGCGGAGGAGTGATAACCCACAAGTATAGGGGATCGCAACAGTCTTCGAGGGAAGTTAAACCCAAATTTATTGATTCGACACAAGGGGAGGTAAAGAATACTTATAAGCCTTAACAACTGAGTTGTCAATTCAGCTGCACCTGAAAAGCACTAGTAACAGGGTGATGTGAAAGCAGCAGAATGAGAGCAGAGTAAAGTACACAGCAGTAGAGTATATGAGAGCAATGGCACCAGAAAATAGTTGATACTACTTCCAATGACATGTAGGAACAAGTATATGATGATGAAAGATGGACCGGGTTCCCAGCTATCTACACTAGTGGTAACTCTCCAATAACAAGTGTTGGGTGAACAAATTACAGTTGGGCAATTGATAGGATTGAAATAGCATTAAGACAGAACATCAAGATTATTAATCATGTAGGCATGTTTTCCATATATAGTCATACGTGCTCGCAATGAGAAACTTGCATAACATCTTTTGTCCTACCAGCCGGGGCAGCCTCTAGGGAATCTACTGAAATTAAGGTACTCCTTTTAATAGAGCACCAGCAAAGCATTAACACTCCGTGAAAACATGTGATCCTCATATCTAAGCCTTCCTCTCCGGTTATCCCAGTTGCTGTCACTCTGGGCCTCGGGTTCCGGACATAGACATGTGCAAACAACTTGTAGATACGTCTAAGCAATAAGTATAGAGCTTAAATCTAAGATCATGCCACTCGGGCCCTAGTGACAAGCATTAAACACAACAAGATTGCAGCAACAATAACTTCACAAACTTATATAGATAGACTAATCATAATGTAACAATCCATCGGATCCCAACAAACACAACACCGATTACATCAGATGAATCTCAATCATGTAAGGCAACTCATGAGATCATTGTATTGAAGTACATGGGGGAGAGAGTACCAACTAGCTACAGCTAGAACCCGTAGTCCATGGGGGAACTACTCACCGAGCATGATGGAGGCGGTGGCGTCGATGGAGATGCCTTCCGGGCACTTCCCCGTCCCGGCGGCGTGCCGGAACAGAGATTCTGTCCCCCGAATTGGAGTTTCGCGATGGCGGCGGCGCCCCTAGAGTCTCTCTGGAGTTTCGTCAATTCGTATCGCGTTTTTAGGTCGAAAGGGCTTATATAGGCGAAGAGGCGGCGCAAGGAGGTGCCTGGGGCCTCATCACCATAGGCTAGGGCTACAAGTTAAAGAGCAAGTTATACCACTTGATGATGGTGGTCGACGATGATCTCGAACTTGTGTTGGTGGTGGATGTTGTCAAATGAACCGCTTGGGGTGCCGTCGTCATTGTCGATGTTGAGCAAGCTTGTGGTGACTTAAATGGCACGCAAAACCGAAGTACAAACACAAAGAGGAAGTTCCAAAACGAAAAACGAAGTTAGCTGTCAAAATTTCGGACGGGCGGAACTTCCGGTCACTAGGGGTGGTAGTACCGGTCTGGCGGAACTTCCGGTCCTGCGAGGTGGTAGTACCGATCGCAATAGAACTGCGGGCTGTTCGTCGATTTGGGCGGAAATCCGGTCCAAAAACCTTCTAATTCGTGGAAAAATTGACACAAAAAGCTGTGAGAGGGTGGGGGAGTTGTAGATCAACAACAAAGACAAGTTTCTATTGGAACAAAGCCACACAAAAGCTCAACAAATCGCGAGATCCAACCAAGGCCAATTAAGGGGTATTTTTTGGGATTTTTGGAATTTTCTCCAGAAATTTTTTGGGGGTCAAATCCATGGGAACCAAGGAGCTCTTGATACCATATGATAAGAGTTGAACCCTAGGGGAGACCCGATCTTCACGGATTTGGGTGAGGTTCGTGGGGGAGGTGGTAGAACACCAAGAACACGAAAGGGGATCGGGGATACAAACTCACACACACATAAATCGGTTTGTCCTCGTTGGCCCAAACCACCAACTCAATAGAAGTTGCAGGAAAAGACCTTGGGGTAGAAGTCCCGCAAAAAGATCGACGAATTGAATCCAACAGATCTAGAAGGGTGAAAAGATCAAGGTTGGTAGTGCAAGCAAAAGACCAAAAGGTAGAAGTGCAAGCAAAAGACCAACAATTGATAGAAGTCACCAAAGAGATCACAAGGATTCAACAAGGAGATCGAGTGATACACGATATAAGATCTATGGTAGGGTTTCCCACATGGGGCCAAGAGCATGGCTCATGTTCTTTCTCAATTCTATTCGAACCCTAGATCTGAGCCAACAAGGCTATTTATAGTAGGAGGGTCGAAGGGATAAGTTACATGCTGAAACAAGCAGTTCTAACTGAAACACGTATCAGCGGAAGTTCCAGTCCTTGGGGGCGGTAGTTCCGGTCGGGGGCGGTAGTACCGGCCAGAAGGGGCGGTAGTACTGGATGGGGTGGTAGTACCGGCCAACTACCAGTCTACTTCCAAAAATGACCACTTTGCTTGCAGTAATGACATGGCTTTTGGCGCCTTTCCGGAAGTTGGGTGGTACTTGGGCGGTACTTCCGGTGGTCGGGGACGGATGTACCGGCCTGAGCTTCTTCTTCGTCTTGAACTGCTTCGTTTCGGAGGCGGTAGTACTGGCCCTGGAGGGCGGTAGTTTTGGCTGGGGTGCTGGAGCTGCTTTGGCTTGGCCTCCATGGCTTGCGTCTTGTCTGATGTAACTGATTGGACACAAGATATTTGAATGAAGTAGCATGCCATGCAATGATGTATCAAAGTTTTGCATGGAAAGGAGCGAATTGACCTCTTGGTGTGTGGCTTTGGCTCGTGCTTGTGTCATTGAGTCACGAGGAGGACTTGGCGGTCTTGAGGCGGAGGTGTCCAAAAGCCACCCCGTATCACCCGATGCATAAAACCTGTCCGCTGAGATGCAATACACGGCCTAAATGTGCCTCGGATGTGTCAGGATGGATCATGTGGGGCCGCGCCGCGTGACCCCTCGCTTCTTCCATGGGTATGCATGGCAGTGACCTGGCTCGATGCGTTTTCTCAGCGGCGTGCCAGTACTGGCGAGGCGGCATCGCTTCGGCAGTTTGTGCCACGTTAATGGCGATACCTCGCCTGCTGAGCAGCCGCCGCCCACATCTACCAATGAAATTAATGTCATTGTCGAACATGCCACCCCCTTGGCTTCCTCTAGCACATAGGTGGAGAGTAGTAGAGGCAAAACTAGGCCACGACCCCGCTTCCAAACTGCAAATTTTTGGTTACTACATACTCAGCACTGGTGGACCAGCCCATTTTCTATTACGTTTCCCTAATTCGACCAAATAGAGCGAACAAGCGAAGCTGATTGGACATAGACGTCCACCTTGCTATACTCGATGCATCCGCCCTATCGCTAGGTCTTCCTAGATTCCTCATTCTCGGCGTCCTAGCTCCGTTGCATAAGTCTTTTTTCTTACTAGTAAATATGCCCGTGCGTTGCATCGGAAAAAATTATTTTACGTCGTGGGGTGTCGTAAAAACCATTCAGGTGCCCCTCCACTGCTACTCTACGAAGCTGGGATACTAAAAACACGTTACCGTGATCCTACAACATGTGGATGTGATACAACAAAAAATTAAGCAGCAAACAATCGACCCATACCAGTACAACAGCTTACCCAACTGATTGGAGAAGAGGAGTCCATGTTGGTTCGAGAATCGATCAGGAAGACAGGAGAATCCATCCTTCACATGCCTAATGTGCCCGCCGCTCAGTCTCACCACCGGCCCTAATCCACGGCGGCTGCCGGCCAAGGAGACGGAGGAGGCCTATTAGGGGAAGCACCTTGACACCTGCCGCCGGATCTTGTCCATACCTGTCGTTAGCCCTTGGTAAGCAGCACCGCCACCCAAGGAGGACTCCCTACCGCATGCCGATGCCGCAACTTCCTCCCGCTGGTGAGACATATTTTCGTGGTTGGGGAAGAGAATTAAAATATAGCTAGTTTCTTCGATCAAATCATTTTTTCCACCGAGCGGAGAGGGTAATTGTTTACAACGCCATGGTCAAGTGATGATGGATGGATCCAACCAAGGAAACAATACTCTTTTATTGTACAAAAATATTATTTTTTATTGACATTTGAATCAAAATTATAAGAATGACAAATCGAAAGTATACAGACCTTCTCACCGTTGATCTGCATTACTCCTTAAAATACACGTGTATTCACCTCCATATTGATCCTAACGGTATCGATAGTTCTGACCCTCTATCTAAAGATAATCTAGGCCATGCGTTGATGTAGGAGATGACCTTTTGTACATAGCAACATTTGCTGATAGACTCCCGTTGGGTGATTAAGCATTACTCGGTCAAAATTACTCAGCGAGAAACGGTAGACGAAGATTCAACATTACCAAATAGACTCCAATCAAATTGACAATTAAATGCATCCACAATTATCAGCACTTCCCAATTGTACATGTATGTTCCAGTGCATTAATCAGTACGAACATCATCGTCTCTCTAATATCTGTAGAAATACCAAGCATGTCCCATTTTCTAATTATCTAGCAATCAGCTAACCCATTGGGTCCAATCTTTCTACCCAAAGTCGCAGCAGTGTCTCGTGCACTCCCTAACAAACGCAGGAGCACAAATATCAATGGCAAAGCTCGTTGCCTTCGTAATACAGACTCCATCAGAATTATTAGGAGGCGGCGCCGAAATAAAATACAGGCTCCCCATCCACCAACTTCAGGTGATCGAAATCGGCAGCTGCTCCTCACTCAAGATCTCCAAGAGATCAGAATCGACAGTTTCTTCTCCAAGCCCCCGTCCTCGTCCTTGGGTCACCTTTGCAACTCCCAGGTATGGCGCTGCCCCCCTTGGCCTCCCTAGGCCCGGAGCCCGACGACGCAGGACAAGGCGGTGGCGTGGGAGCTTGACGATGGAGCCTCACCAGGAGAGAAGGGAACATGAGAATGTAGCCCTGTGGTCCTGCAGGAGCTGGGCCTCAATGGATGATGCCTCGACCGAGTAGCAGCGCCCGATCATGGGAAGGACATGGGGCGGTGGCGGAGTATGGAGAGGATGGGGCTTCGCTGGTCTTCTGGGATGGCGCCGCACTGCAGGCAAGCTGGCCGGATAAATCAACCACGCAGGGACAGACGAACCAAGGAACGAATAGTTATTTAACTTACGGGTAGCATAGGTGGGTAATTTCCTCTAACTTTTGGGGTATTTTAAAGATGGACGAAAATTTCGCAAGAAATCTTATTTTCCTTATTATTAGATATAGACTAGCAAATATGCCAATGCGTTGCATCGGGAAGAATTATTTTACGTCGTGGGGTGTCGTAAAAGCCATTCAGGTTCCCCTCCACTGCTACTCTACTAAGATGGGATACTAAAAACATGTTACCGTTATCCTACAACATGTGGATGTGATAAGACAAAAAATTAAGCATCAAACAATCGATCCATAACAGTACAACAGCTCAATCGACTGATTGGAGAAGAGGAGTCCCCGTTGGTTCGAGAACCGATCAGGAAAAGAGGAGAATCCATCATTCATCTGCCTAATATGCTCGCCGCTCAGTCTCACCAATGGCCCTAATCCACGGCGGCTGCCGGCCAAGGAGACGGAGGAGGCCTATTAGGGGAAGCACCTCGGCGCCTGCCGCTGGATCTTGTGCATACCCGTCGCTAGCCCTTGGTCACCAGCGACGCCACCCAAGGAGGATTCCCTACCGCGTGCCGATGCCACAACTTCCTCCCGCTAGCGAGACATATTTTCTTTGTCGGGGAAGAGAATTAAAATATAGCTAGTTTCTTCGGTCAAACTGTTTTTCCACTGAGTGGTGGAGAGGGTAATTGTTTACAGCGCCATGGTCAAGTGATGATGGGTGGATCCAACCAAGGAAACAATACTCTTTTATTGTACGGAAATATTATTTTTTGTTTACATTTGAATCAAAATTATAAAAATGACAAATCGAAAGTAAACAGACCTTCTCACCGTTGATCTGCATTACTCCTTAAAATATACGTGTATGCACCTCCATATTGATCCTAACCATATCGATAGTTCTGCCCCTCTCTCTAAAGATAATCTACGCCATGCGTTGATGTAGGAGATGACCTTTTGTACATAGCAACATTTGCTGATAGACTCTGTTGGGTGATTCAGCATTACTCGGTCAGAATATACTCAGCGAGAAACGGCAGACGGAGATTTAACATTACTAAATAGACTCCAATCAAATTCACAATTAAATGCATCCATAATTATCATCACTTCCCAATTGTATATGTATGTTCCAGTGCATTATAAGTACGAACATCATTGTCTCTCTAATATCTGTAGAAATACCAAGCGTGTCTCATTTTCTAATTCTCTAGCAATCACATAACCTATTCGGTCCAATCTTTCTACCCAAAATCGCAGAAGTGTCTCGTGCACTCCCCAACAAACGCAGGAGCACAAATATAAATGGCAAAGCTCGTTGCCTTCGTAATACAGACTCCATCAAAATTATTAGGAGGCGGCGCCGAAATAAAATGCAGGCTCCCCATCCACCAACTTCAGGTGATCGAAATCGGCAGCGGCTCCTCACTCAAGATCTCCAGGAGATCAAAATCGGCAGTTTCTTCTCCAAGCCCCCTTCCTCGTCCTTGGGTCACCTTTGCAACTCCCAGGTGTGGCGCTGCCCCCCTTGGCCTCCCTAGGCCCGGTGCTTGACGACGCAGGACAAGGTGGTGGCGTGGGATCTTGATGACGGAGCCTCACCAGGAGAGAAGGGAACATGAGAATGTAGCCATGTGGTCCTGCAGGAGCTGGGCCTCGATGGACGATGCCTCGACCGAGTAGCAGCGCCCGATCATGGGCGGGACATGGGGCGGTGGCGGAGTATGGAGATGGTGGGGCTTCGCCGGTCTCCTGGGATGGCGCTGCGCTGCATGCAAGCCGGTCGGATAAATCAACCACGCAGGACAGACGAACCAAGGAACGAATAGTTATTTTAACTTACGGGTAGCATAGGTGGGTAATTTCCTCCAACTCTTGGACAAAAATTTCGCAAGAAACCTTCTTTTCTTTATTATTGGGTATAGACTAGTAAATATGCCCGTGAGTTGCATCGGGAAGAATTATTTTACGTCGTGGGGTGTCGTAAAAACCATTCAGGGGCCCCTCCAATGCTACTCTACCAAGTTGGGATACTAAAAACACGTTACCGTGATCTTACAATGTAACATCCCAAAATCCATGCATTTTTTTCTTTCAAATTCATGCATTGCATCATATTAGCATAGGAAAGTTTCATTTTTTAAAAGGTTTCAGTTATTTCCTTTGCATAAAACAAAAAAAACCTAGATTTGAAAATATATGTATCCATGTTTTTGGTTTGCATTAGAATAGTGTTTCTTAATGTTCATATGCACTACTGATATTTTTTTTTCAAAAAAAATCATAACTTATTTAAGCTAATTTTTAGGCATAAAACTATTACTCCCTCCGGCCCGAATTAATGGGCGTGGCCGCATCTTTTACAAAACGACCCTTGTAATATTTCCGACAAACAGCCGAGTTCGGCGTCGTCTCCCCCGCGCCACACTCCCCCGCCGCTCCCCTGTGCCACACTCCCCCGCGCCACACTCCCCCGCCGCTCCCCCGCGCCGCCTGCCCCGCCCTTGCCCTCGCCGGCCGCGTTGCTTCCTCCTCGACTCCCCGCGTTTCTTCCCCGTCTTCCACCAATCGGAACCTAACGAGGAGGGAGATCAAAGGTGAAGGGGATCCCTTTCCCCCCAAGCTAATCACTTTGCCGGCTCCGGCGGCCGTGCTCGTGGACGGCGGGGCCAATCCATAGAATAGCAGCGTCGGGGCGCGGAGCAGAAGGACGCTGGATCCGGCGGCAGCGAGGCGCTGCTGGAGCTGACGCCGCACCGGATGGCGGTGTGCCACCTCGTGCAGGTCTTCGTGCTGCTTGCGACTGCAGCGGCAATTGCGGCAGGCGGTCGGCGGCGAGCGGCTGCAGCTGAGGATTGCGGGGGGTGGCGATGTGGGGAGCGGTAGGCGACCACGCGGGCGTACGGCCTCCAGTCGTCCATGGCCATCGGAGGAATGACCTCAAGCCCGCTGCCGTCAGCTGCCGTCTGCGGCGGATCCAGCGCGCCTCGCCACCAGCAACGCACCCGGAGAAACGACCTTCTCCTCAAGGACCGCAGCTACGATCTGGGGGAGACCGGAGCAGTACCGGAGTCCACAACCTCGCGTACGTTTCATCGTCCTCCTACTGCTGCTCTGTACTTATTTTATTGCTTGCTAGTCTTATCCCAATTTTAATGACTTCGATCTATTCAAGATTCCGGTATGTGCGAGGCTGCGAGCTGCTCTTGCTGATTATTATGCTCGTCAGTGCCCTGGATCTTCGAATTGACCTGCTCTTTCGATGTACCAGGGCAGAGCAGCAGCCACATCCTGCTCCGGGTAGACCTAATTATGGGGGTATTTCGTTTTTGGAAACCGATTGTGTGTGCTGTCTGTGGTAGTGTGCTCCAAATTGAGTGCGGATTTCGCTTAACCATGTGGGGATTATTGTTGCCATTCTCTCTAAATCCTGTCGCATACAGTAATTAGCGTCAAAATGTAGCAACAGCCTGGTTTAGTGGAACTTTAGGCACCCTTTCGTCGAGATTAAGCTCTCTCCTCTTTCTTCCACACCTTCCCTTGCGCTTGTTTGAGAAATCAAGCACTTCATTTCTTTCCTCTTGATCTATGGCCTTCTTCCATGTCTTCTCAACAGATCTAAGACTTATTCCCAAAAGTTGAGCGACAATTTCTTTATCGGCCTTCACCACGGGTCTATCATTGCCTAGAGCTTTGAGTGCAATATATGCAGCAAATTTATAACTCTCCGGTATATCTTTATGGTGCCTCTGCACACCATGTTCTTGTTCTTCCTCTAGAATCTGTTCTGGCTCCGCATCATGTTCTTGTTCTTGGTGTTCTTCTTCTGGAACATGTCCTAGCTGAACAGCATGTTCTGGAGTATGCGGACTGAAGTCAAGATCCAGATCCCTCCCTGCATCATCCTGCTCTTGTGGAGGAGTTAAATTGATATCGAAGAGGAGGACCATTTTCTCCTATTGTGGACTGGGCGAGCTGCAGAAAAGATAGAACAGAGTCATTACAACCATAAAGTTTATGTAGCTAGAAGTTAGAGATAACACATTTGTTCCCTACTTGCATGTACAGATTCCAGGTCGCATAAATAATTGGGAATAACTTTAGTTGTATGTTAACATGAAGGTACTTGCTGCATTCTGCACTTTTGATTGAAGAAACATTCTGCACTTTGTCCTTCTTCAGTTTATCATGGATGCATATTAAGACACTAAATAAACTATAAATCCATATCTTGCATAGGAGTTCAATTTTTATTTGTGCATAGGAGTTCATTAAACAGGGAATCCATTTCTCCGGGTACATGGATCACGCCATGATCCCTTTCAACCAGCTATAGTGTCAGAGTACCTTTATTTGATAAATGGGTTGTTATGTCAATGTTGCGGCTGCAGGAGTATTGAACCTGCAGGCGAGGGTAAGCTCCGACCAGGGCGCGAGCAAGAGCTCGTCGTCGTCGTTCCTCAAGTCGAGCACCACCACACTGCTCCACAACCCTAACCAGTGAGTTTGCTACTATGGAATATATTCCTTTGATTTGTGCATTTACTTGTTAGGGTAAGTCTTGATTGTTCATGTGATGCCTCTATGCAAATATTTCTTTGATTCAGTTCAGTTCAGTTCAGTCATTTAGATTGTTAGTTTTAAATTAGGTTGAGTATCTTTGAGAAGTAAAGCATATTGTGTAGCTAATATTAGCAATGGTTCAAGTCACCAGTACTGTAAAACAACTAGCTCTTGGCATATGCCAGAATTTGACACATTTATGCCAGTACTGTAAAAGCAAACACAATTATATACTCCACCTTGTTTCAGCCATAATATACTCTACCTTTACGCAATGATAGCAATGCTACACTGCTTGAGTTTCTAACTGTACAATGCACTAGGAAGATAAAAAAAATGCTGAACAACCATGATTAATGCATTTACACAGGACAGAACCATCTTGTTGACCTTGCTGGGTAATTGGTTAAACCCCCTCTTTTATTCACAAACGGAGTAAGTTCTTGAAATTTTGAGAGACCTCAGCTTAAGATATCTACGAAGACAACCCTGGGATTGTCGCGATTTGTCCTCACTTCCGCGGCTGCCGCAGCAAGAATTGAGGCGACGGCCTGGGATTGGATCTTAGCTTTGGTATTTTACTTCTCCGATCTAGATTTTCTCTCCTTATTTTTTTTTCTTGACCTGGATCTTCTTTTCCAACATTACTGAAGTTGAATGTGTTCATTGATGAATGTGTAGGGAGTCTGGATCCTACCTGGAAGGTCTGTTTCTCGCACCTCTGGCTTTATCCTCTGCCTCCCCTGATTTCATTCAATCTGAAGTGTTTCTGCTGCTACGTTTAGGGGCACAGCTTCTTGGTTTTTTGCTAACGATTTGACGTCTGAAGAAAAGCATACCCGGTGTCTGAAGAACAGCATACAGCGTAATGGTGCAACCTGTAAGGCCTCTCACCAAACATTCTCAGTAAAATTTGCAGAGATTCCATTCTCAGCAACCACTTACTTGCTTGACTGCAGATCAAGGGGAGATGCTTGGCCAGAAGACATCACGGAGAGGTGCCGGCAAAGAAGAGGGCGAGCTCACCTGCCTGGGGGCGGCAGCGATGAGGATACTCCGACGAGGTTGGCGACTCGTCCTTCACCGACGCGGCCGTCGCGTCCTTGCGGCCTTGCTACCCCGTTTCGGCGCCCTCCACCGGCAAGCTGCTCAAGGCCTTGCTCCAGCCTTCCGTCCGCTGGGAGAGTGGGATCTCTCCGCGCAGGGAAAGGGGAAGCGTCCTGGGCAGGGAAAGGGAAAGGTCCGGCCGCGGTAAAGGGCGGAGCCACGGATAGCAGCGGCGCGGACTCCCTCTCGCCGGGGAGCAGCAGCGCGCGGTCGCCGGGAGGACGAGCCGCCGGAGATGAGCGGACGCGAGGAACAGGACGGAAGGACCTGATTGCAAAAGTTTTTGAAATTATAAGGGGTTTTCTGTAAAATTGAATTACAATGCGCGCCCGCCCAGTTTTTCGGGTCGGAGGGAGTACTAGAAATAATGCAAAAAAAAAAGAGAAAAAAAATATAAAGGAACAATCCACCGGCAAGGGCGACCCAGCCGGGAACGCGCACGAGCGCTCGCGCGTAGACCAAGCGGCCGAACGTGGCAAGCTAGCCTAGCAGCATGAGCCTCACGTTGCCCCTCACGTTTTTTTTTCTTTTTGTTTTTCTTCCTGACAAGTGGGGTGGGGCTCGTTTGTCATCTCCAACCTCCAGCCTGGGAGTCGTCCTCGCGTACGCGTACAGAACCGAACTCTCCCGATTCCTTCGCTAAATCTGCTCCGTTTCTTGCCCCCATTTGCACGGAACTTTGCCTATAAATACCCTATATTCCCCTTAATATTTTGACACCAAAAACCCTAATTTTTGCGCTGGCAGGCTGCGCAAATTGCTCGCCTGAGATCCGATCTGCAGCCTCCATTGCTAACCTTCGGAAGTTGACATCGTCGCTGTTTCGGAGCTCCCGAGGCCATCTCCTACCCATCAATCTCTTCCCCTTGGTCGACCACCTTGTTTTCACCCTTTTTCCCCATCTGCAGAGCTCAGAGACGCCGGTAATTCGTCGCCGGAGTTTTCTCTGGAGTTCATCACCGCCCGGAGCTCCATTCGCCCGTAGCTGCCACCCGAGAGAGAGGAACACGACGGAAAAGACACCACTGTGATCGCTGTTGTCCGCTGCATCTCGTCGTCCACTTCGCCGCCGCCAAGAACCGTCGGAACCGTCTCGTCCATTGATTTCGGTGAGGTCCCAGATTCAATCTGGGCTACACGTTTTCGCTTTAATCTGACGACCCACAAGCGTGATCCGCGTGAAGGGGTACCGGCGAATCAGATCGCACCACGTGGCCGAGTCCTTTTAATCAAAAAATCGAATTTCCGTTTTGCCGAATCTGCTAGCATATCAATCTTGTAAAATTTGTAGAAGAATAACTACACGTCCATTTTTCGTAAATAAAATTTGCACTGATTCAGAAAAGTATGTAGAATATTAATATGCAATAAAATTTAAAGTTTAATGTAAACTAATTTTCGTGAATATCAATCACTCTAATGGAGTATTTTTCACATAACTTTAGTTCTACAAATCCGATTAAGCTGATTCTTGTTGCATCGGTTTTCAAATTTAAATGCCCATACAGAGAACCAGAAACCAAATTTATTTAAGAGTTTTTCGTAATAAATTGTTCATATTTCGAAATATGTCATTAACATGCTATATTTTGCAAACTAAAATAGTTTTATGCATAGAAATATTTTGTGCATGCATCATATGTTACTCTAAATAACTAGAAGGGTACAGTGTTAACTTGTTAAGATCATGATGTGATTTGATTCGTTGGAAAATATTGTTTTTATGTAATGAATCATCTGGGTGGAAGTGGTTTGCTTGGTTTATGTTGAGTGGTTGCACCAGAGTCATGTCTATGGTGGTCGTGTGTATCATACTTGTGGTTGGCCCTGACAGGTTTCTGTTTTAGTAGCTTGTAGTACAACCACATGTCATATGGGCTCTGTCTTGACTAATTAAGTTATAGGACCATGGCCTGTCGTGTATCAGCAGGTAATGAATTGTAGGTTGGGTATGATCTGAAGCGTGGTTCATGGTTCTATTTCCCAAAGGTCTCGTCTTAGCTTTCATCCGACCATTTGAGCAAATTGAGCATCATGGTAAAAGGAGCTGGCTAGGTCATGTGGGCAAAGTGTACATCCTCTCAAGAGTGTCAAACTAAGTACTTAGCCGTGTCCCCAGTTATAAACGTTATCAGCAACTAGAGTCTGGAAATGTTTGGATGATCTCATCATTCCAATTTCTTAATTAAAACTTGATGGGTAACATGAGTTGTCAGTGTGATGATAGTTAGTGGGTTTTGAAGAAGATAAAATTGTTTTAAAAGTAGGAGAAATAAATATTGCTTTCAGCAAATGTGCCTGAACTCCACCTGCCAAATAAGCACGTAGTTAGGCGCCATTTATATATCCACCAAATAGTGACATTTGCCAATACAATTCCAAATATATTGACCCTGCGTGGCTGCAACGTTTTATGTTGCAGGTTACTCTGAGGACGAGTAAGGTATCGATTTTAGGTCGCGAGCTTCCACTCAACATGTTCGCCTGTGGCGTGATGGAGCTCTTTGAATTTATTCGTTTTCCCCTTTGAACTCTGTTATTTGAGCTAGCCATGAGCTATGCAAGTTGTAATAAATATATTATGGATCATACGTTGTAATAAGTGACGCATTTGTTATTATGGTTATTCATCGAACTGTGTGTGCTAGCGAGTCGATCCAGGGACTAGCACATTATGCACAAAGATTCAATTTTTACCGGGTTGAATCGCTTCAGATGGTATCAGAGCATTGTGTTGACTGTAGCTTCGTGACCTTAGAAAATGGAGTAGATTAGGATGACCATAGGAAATGAAAACCTATTTAATTTTGTCTTCTATCTTCTCGCTCCTCATTTCTCCTAATTCTATATCTATCATTTTTCTCAATCTCCTCTATTCCAAATAGTAGATGTTCATTACCCACTTAGTTAACAAGTTAAAGCTCTGTTGGATTACTTATTCAAAAATATGAACATGATGATGATGAGAAAGGCGATGGAATCGAAGGTGGTGCGAACGCTGAAGATGAAGGTGAAGAGGAGGATCCTGAGGAGGTGGTCTATCTTATTTCTGATGATGAGGAAGACCCTCCGGAGGAGGACACACCACCAGCAATGAACACTCGCTTGAAGAAGCGGCGCAAGTTCATGAGGGTCTCGGTCTACGCCAACCTCTTCACAGTTTAACTAGGATTGCCCACCATTAGTTCTTCATTAGGAAATCGATATTCGTGATAGCTAGGATATTGACCATATCGTCTTGTGATATGGCCAAGATATTTCTTAGGATCTGTTATTCTTGAATCTTGTTAGGATTTTTCGTGAGGTATTTATTATTAAAAAAACTATTTTCCGTTAAGAGACGATGTGAGGAGGTGCAGTTTCTGCATGTCGCTGTTTACCACGCGATTTTTCATATGTTACTGGTAACTGCAAAAACCACGAAAATTTCAGGTTAGGTGTGGAATTCTTTCCTGTACCTACACAAAAATTGCCTAATTTTTCTGACGTATTTAAGTGCCTCTGTAAAATACGTTTTCACAGTAGTAAAATTCTGGACAGATTCTGTCTTTGTTATAGGGATGTCTTGTTTGATTGTTGTGTAATATTTTTGATGTGAATGCTTGCTGCCATGTTTGTGATTAGTATAGGTAGTCTTTTTTCCTTTAGTTCTATCTATCTAAAACTCATCTATGATACCAACAACAACAACAACAACAACAACAACAACAACAACAACAACAACAACAACAACAACAACAACAACAACAACAACAACAACAACAACAACAACAACAACAACAACAAAACTGAAATGCAGCAGATGTTGGCAGCACAGACACAGTTGATGCAAGTGATGATTCAGTTCATGGCGAACAACAATCAGAACCAGAACAACAATAATAACAACAATCCACCTCCATAAGTGGACATGCTCACAAGGTTTCTGAGGTTGAGGCCTCCTGATGTGGGCATTACCCTTCGGGTAACTAGTATTGTACTACCTCCTACGACCCAGCCAGGGGCCCATGAAGACACTCGACGGCCAGGTGGGCCATAGCATCGTTTCCGAAGAAGGTTTCTTGAAGCACAAGGCAAGAAGACAAAGAATACAAGGAAAGTTTAGGTCTAGGGATCTCTGTAACCTAGTCGTACCCGGACAGACCTCTCGAGACCTGGCTCCCAATATAAGGGCCAGGAGAGGGCTACCGAGGACCACACGCAATCATAGTAATCATAGCGACCGCAAGTCTAGAGCTAGGTCATTACAGAACTTGGTCTCTCGATGAGATCACAGCCGAAACCTTCGACACCCCATTGTAATTCGATATTTTCATAATCAAGATCAGACAGGCAAGACCTAAGGGTTTTACCTCATAGAGAGCCCCGAACCTGGGTAAATCGCTCTCCCCGCTTGTTTGATAACCGTTGTCTTGTGCCAGCCTACAGAATTCCATCTACCCTATGCCCCATACGGAGAGCATTGCCGAGGAGTACCCTCGACAATTGGCATCGTCTATGGGAAATCTGTCGGCACAAGGCATGTCATCGGCAGTTCCAGTTATGTCTGCAGCGTTCGTGCTGGAATCACCAAAGCCACCAAGTCCAAGAAACTCAGTTCGTTGTGGATCCTTTGAGTTCACACCACGCTCTGAGGTATCGCATTCAATCTCCACGGAGTCACGCGGCAACATGGATACAACTTTTGGTGGTGTCCACTTCATCATCGACTCCAGAGGGTTTCTTCGCCTTCCCAGTTCAAGCGCGACAAGCCCAAGAACTTCGGTTCCAAATGATATCGCGCCAGCAGCAGCTTTTGCGGTCCTGCCTGGGAGTATTGGAGAGGACAGTCGAAGCAGTTTCGGCAGCAAAGAGGAGCAAAGGAAGAGACGAAGGGATTCACGCCGCGAAGAAGAGGAGCGAGTTGCGGGACGCCCTCGATAGTATGCACGAGGGTATTATAATGTGCAGTCAAACAAGATCCCCCTCCGCACACCTTATTTATCGGCCACGGAGCAACTTGAAGCACCGTGTTACTTGCATTCTTACATCGACCCAAATGATAATCTTGAAAAGGCCACCCATCTGCTTAGAAATTGTCGGCAGTTCCTCGAAGTCTGGCAGTTTTGTGATGACCTCAGGGCCGAGGCAGCAGCAAAAACTCATTCGATAGAAAAAAGGGCGGCAGCCTATAGTCATCCACCGCAGCAATACATACCCGAAGGAGGAGACATGTATGTACCAACCGAAGTATTCCCAGCGTCTCGAGGACAAGTCAACATGATCCATAAACTAGTTTTTCGAAGAGAGAAACCAAGAAGTTTTTTTGCGCGAGGTGAAGTACGCAGAGGTTGCTATGGCTGAGGTACCCGAATATATCGACAGGTCAGACCAAAACATATCTTTTAGCAAGGGAGATCACCCGACGGCCGTTCCAAGATCTGGTCACGCTACTCTAGTTCTTGAAGCACAGATTGGAGGTTACAACATTGTGACGCCCTGGAACCGGTACCATGAGGATTCCAGCGAACCCGCCAAAATCCGCACAATATCGATTCTGAGACGCCCTCCGACACGACGTGCGCGACGAATCACACACGTGATGCCAGAGGAATTACCATGAGCAGTAACATTACAACAGGTTTACAATAGAGCCAACAAGAAACATATATTACAACAACGACTCTGACGAGTCAAGATACAAATATACAATACAAAGATCTGAATCATACAGAAGATCAAATACGTCCGAGTATGGACAAGATACAAATTGGACTAAGAGTCCTAAAGATAACCAGCGGCGTCCATAACCCTGCCCAGGCCAAGCCGGAAGGGTAACCTTGCAAACGTCGTCATCTCGTACCTGTCGAAGTCGGGCGATCGGTTGCCGACAAAAGGAGGAAAAAAAAAGAGAAAGAGAAAAGGCGAGGGTAAGTACCAAGGAACGAACTATGGCACGTACTTAGCGAGACTAGAAATGGCTATGCTTGCCAGGCGAATATATCACCGGGGCTATATGGTAGGTTTAGCGGCAGCAAAACTATAACCAATAGAGACACGCTACAACATCCATCTACTCAGAGAAGATAAGAGAGTGTTGTGGGTATACTTCATGGGTGTACCATCGACAGTGCCTAGATCCGGCAAGCCCGGGTGGCCCATAGACGGTGATGTGGCATGTGGCCCATCGGGGGGCCCAGTTGCTGTTGATCGTGAAGGATGAAGTCCGGCCCAGGATCAGATAGCCGGATCCGCACCGACCTTCGGAGGAACCCGGATCCGTGGAGGCCCATGAGGAACCCGGATCCAACGACGTATATGGGAGGCGGATCCTTGACGTACACGGCAAGACATTGTACCGTAGTTAGGCAACTGTAATCCGGCTAGGACTCTCCGTGTAAACCCTAGATCCGTGCGCCTATATAAGCCGGATCCCGGAGCCCTAGAGGCACAACCACAACCATTGTAACAACGCGCAAGCGCCCGATAATTCCGACAAGCGCGAGCCCCGTCCTCGTGCGGTGTTCGAAGCTGGGTAACTCGCCACCGTCCCGTGTGCACCCGCCCTATGGCCCCCACTTCTTCTCCCGTGAGGATCCCTCCGCCGAGGTATCGTCGAATAGGCAACGACGTTGGCGCCCACCGTGGGGCTGCGGCCTGGAGGCCGGAACCGGGAGGGCTCCGCCATGGGAAGCTACGACGACACGATCGCGGTGGGGCGTGTTCTTTACGCCGGAAACTTTCCGATCGTCCCTCCAGATGAGTGCTGGATTCCGGCTAAGACTAACCCCGTCAAGCTCTCCATCGTCCCAATCGGAGGCATCCACATCTTCATTGGCGAAACCGTCGATTCCGACGGAAACTCCCTGGTAAGTGATACGTCTCCGACGTATCGATAATTTCTTATGTTCCATGCTACTTTATTGATGATACCTACATGTTTTATGCACATTATATGTCATATTTATGCATTTTCTGGAACTAACCTATTAACAAGATGCCGAAGAGCGTTGTTTTCTTGTTTTTGGTTTCAGAAATCCTAGTAAGGAAATATTCTCGAATTGGACGAAACTTTCGCCCAGGGTCCTATTTTTGCACGAAGCTTCCGAAGACCGAAGAGATAATGAAGTGGGGCCACGAGGCAGCCGAGGCTAGGGCGGCGCGGCCCAAGCCCTGGCCGCCCGACCTGCCCCCCTGGCCCTCGTGTGGCCCCCGCGTTGACCTTCCGCCTACTTAAAGCCTACGTCGCGAAACCCCCAGTCGAGAGCCACGATACGGAAAACCTTCCAGACGCCGCCGCCGAATCCCATCTCGGGGATTCAGAGATCGCCTCCGGCACCCTCCGGAGAGGGGATTCATCTCCCGAGGACTCTACACCGCCATGGTCGCCTCCGGAGTGATGAGTGGGTAGTTCACCCCTGGACCATGGGTCCATAGCAGTAGCTAGATGGTCGTCTTCTCCTTGTTGTGCTTCATTGTTGGATCTTGTGAGCTGCCTAACATGATCAAGATCATCTATCTGTAATACTATATGTTGTGTTTGTCGGGATCCGATGGATAGAGAGTACTATGATTATGGTGATTATCAATCTATTGTTTATGTGTTGTTTATGATCTTGCATGCTCTCTGTTATTAGTAGAGGCTCTGGCCAAGTTTGTACTCTTAACTCCAAGAGGGAGTATTTATGCTCGATAGTGGGTTCATGCCTCCATTGAATCTGGACAGTGACAGAAAGTTCTAAGGTTGTGGATGTGCGTTGCCACTAGGGATAAAACATTGATGCTATGTCTAAGGATGTAGTTGTTGATTACATTACGCACCATACTTAATGCAATTGTCTGTTGCTTAGCAACTTAATACTGAATGGGGTTCGGATGATAACCTGAAGGTGGACTTTTTAGGCATAGATGCGGTTGGATGGCGGTCTATGTACTTTGTCGTAATGCCCAATTAAATCTCACTATATTTATCATATCATGTATATGCATTGTTATGCCTTTCTCTATTTGTCAATTGCCCGACTGTAATTTGTTCACCCAACATGCTTTTATCTTATGGGAGAGACACCTCTAGTGAACTGTGGACCCCGGTCCTATTCTTTACATAGCATACAATCTACTGCAATTGTGTTTTACTATTTTCTTTGCAAACATCTTCCACTCGATACGCTTAATCCTTTGTTACAGCAAGCCGGTGAGATTGACAACCTCACTGCTTCGTTGGGGCAAAGTACTTTGGTTTTTTGTGCAGATTCCACGTTGGCGAGAATCCCGGTGTTGCGCCGCATCACATTTCGCGACCATCAACCTTCAACGTGCTTCTTGGCTCCTACTGGTTCGATTAAACCTTGGTTTCTTTCTGAGGGAAAACTTGCTACTGCGCATCATACCTTCCTCTTGGGGTTCCCAACGAACGTGTGAGTTACACGCCATCAAGCTCTTTTTCGCGCCGTTGCGGGAGATCAAGACACGCTGCAAGGGGAGTCTCCACTTCTCAATCTCTTTACTTTGTTTTTGTCTTGATTTATTTTATTTACTACTTTGTTTGCTGCACTAAATCAAAATACAAAAAAATTAGTTGCTAGTTTTACTTTATTTACTTGTCTTGCTCTCTATATCGAAAACACAAAAATTAGTTACTTGCATTTACTTTATCTAGTTTATTTTATTTACCGTTGCTAAAATGAATACTCCTGAAAATACTAAGTTGTGTGACTTTACAAATGCAAATAATAATGATTTCCTATGCACACCTATTGCTCCACCTGCTACTACAGCGAATTCTTTGAAATTAAACCTGCTTTACTAAATCTGGTTATGAGAGATCAATTTTCTGGTGTTAGTTCTGATGATGCTGCTGCCCATCTCAATAATTTTGTTGAACTTTGTGAAATGCAAAAGTATAAAGATGTAGATGGTGATATTATTAAATTGAAAGTGTTTCCTTTCTCATTAAGAGGAAGAGCTAAAGATTGGTTGCTATCTTTGCCTAAGAATAGTATTGATTCATGGACTAAATGCAAGGATGCTTTTATTGGTAGATATTATCCTCCCGCTAAAATTATATCTTTGAGAAGTAGCATAATGAATTTTAAGCAATTAGATACTGAACATGTTGCTCAAGCATGGGAGAGAATGAAAACTTTGGTAAAGAATTGCCCAACCCATGGACTGACTACTTGGATGATCATCCAAACCTTCTATGCAGGACTAAATTTTTCTTCGAATTTATTGGATTCAGCTGGAGGTACCTTTATGTCCATCACATTGGGGCGGCTACAAAACTTCTTGATGATATGATGATAAATTACTCTGAATGGCACACGGAAAGAGCTCCACAAGGTAAGAAGGTAAATTCTTGAAGAAACCTCTTCCTTGAGTGATAAGATTGATGTGATTATGTCTATGCTTGTGAATGGTAGATCTAATGTTGATCCAAATAATGTTCCTTTAGCTTCATTGGTTGCTCAAGAAGAAAATGTTGATGTGAATTTCATTAAAAATAATAATTTCAACAACAATGCTTATAGGAACAACTCAATAACTATAGGCCATATCCTTCTGCTAATGGTAATGGTTATGGTAATTCTTATGGGAATTCTTACAACAATAATAGGAGTGTACCCTCTGGTCTTGAAGCTATGCTTAAAGAATTTATTAGTACACAAACTGCTTTTAACAAATCTGTTGAGGAAAAGCTTGATAAAATTGATACTATCGCTTCTAGAGTTGATAGACTTGCCTCCGATGTTAATCTTTTAAAATTGAAAGTTATGCCTAATAATGATATTGATAATAAGATTACTACTACAGCAAATGCCATCCAAGTTAGAATTAATGAGAATATAAGATTAATGGCTGAACTGCGTGCTAGGTGGGATAGAGAAGAAAATGAAAAACTAGCTAAAGAGAATAATATAGCTAAAGTTTGGACTATCACCACCATTAGTAATGATAATTCTTCACATGTAGCTGCACCTCCTACTATCAATGATAAAATAATTGGTGTTGGCAATGTTTCTACTCCTAGTGCGAAGCGTACAAAGCTGAAATTGCTAAAACTGCTGAAACTGCTTGTGATAAAACTGCTGAAAAAAAATTCAACCTTGGGAACAATGATCCCATTGCTGTAGCTCATAATGATTTAGACTTTGATGATTGTCACATCTCTGAAGTTATAAAGTTCTTACAAAAACTTGCTAAAAGTCCTAATGCTAGTGCTATAAATTTAGCCTTTACAAAACATATTACAAATGCTCTCATAAAAGCTAGAGAAGAGAAACTAAAACTTGAAACTTCTATTCCTAGAAAGTTAGAAGATGGTTGGGAGCCCATCATTAAAATGAAATTCAATGACTTTGAATGTAATGCTTTATGTGATCTTGGTGCAAGTATTTCTGTTATGCCTAAAAAGATTTATGATATGCTTGACTTGCCACCATTGAAGAATTGTTATTTGGATGTTAATCTTGCCGATAATGTTAAAAAGAAACCTTTGGGGAGGATTGATAATGTGCACATTACGGTTAACAATAACCTTGTCCCCGTTGATTTTGTTGTTTTGGATATCGAATGCAATGCATCTTGTCCTATTGTGTTGGGAAGACCTTTTCTTCGAACCGTTGGTGCTGTTATTGATATGAGGGAAGGTAATATTAAATATCAATTTCCTCTCAAGAAAGGTAAGGAACACTTCCCTAGAAAGAGAATGAAGTTGCCTTTTGATTCTATTATTAGAACAAGTTATGATGTTGATGCTTCTACTCTTGATGTTACTTGATTTGCACTTTCTGCGCCTAGCTGAAAGGCGTTAAAGAAAAGCGCTTATGGGAGACAACCCATGTTTTTACTACAGCAATTTTTGTTTTGTTGAGTCTTGGAAGTTGTTTATTACTGTAGCAACCTCTCCTTATCATGTTTTTGTGCCAAGTAAAGTTTCTATGTCAAAGTTGATGCTATATTTGGGATCGCTGCGCAGAAACAGCATTGCTGTCTGTCACGAATCTGGGCACAGTTCTCTGTAGAAAATTCGAAAAAATCTGCCAATTTACGAGCGTGATCCTCAGATATGTACGCAACTTTCGTTAGTTTTGAGTTTTTCCATTTGAGCAAGTCTGGTGCCAGCTTTAAATTCGTCTTTACGGACTGTTCTGTTTTTGACAGATTCTGCCTTTTATTTCGCATTGCCTCTTTTGCTATGTTGGATTTATTTCTTTGATCCACTAATGTCCAGTAGCATTATGCAATGTCCAGAAGTGAAAATAATGATTGTGTCACCTCTGAATGAGTGAATTATTAATTGTGCACTAACCCTCTAATGAGTTTGCTTGAAGTTTGGTGTGAAAGAAGTTTTCAAGGGTCAAGAGAGGAGAATGATATACTATGATCAAGAGGAGTGAAAGCTCTAAGCTTGGGGATGCCCCGTGGTTCACCCCTGCATATTTTAAGAAGACTCAAGCGTCTAAGCTTGGGGATGCCCAAGGCATCCCCTTCATCGACAACATCATCAGGTTCCTCCCCTGAAACTATATTTTTATTCAATCACATCTTATGTTCTTTACTTGGAGCGTCGGTTTGTTTTTGTTTTTGTTTTTGTTTGAATAAAATGGATCCTAGCATTCACTTTGTGGGAGAGACACGCTCCGCTGTTGCATATGGACACATGTGTCCTTAGGCTTTACTCATAATGTTCATGGCGAAGTTTCTTCTTCGTTAAATTGTTATATGGTTGGAATTGGAAAATGCTACATGTAGTAATTCTAAAATGTCTTGGATAATGTGATACTTGGCAATTGTTGTGCTCATGTTTAAGCTCTTGCATCATATTCTTTGCACCCATTAATGAAGAAATACATAGAGCTTGCTAAAATTTGATTAGCATATTTGGTTTCTCTAAGGTCTAGATAATATCTATTATTGAGTTTTGAACAACAAGGAAGACGGTGTAGAGTCTTATAATGTTTACAATATGTCTTTTATGTGAGTCTTGCTGCACTTGTTCATCCTTGAGTTTGCTTCAAATAACCTTGCTAGCCTAAACCTTGTATCGAGAGGGAATACTTCTCATGCATCCAAAATCCTTGAGCCAACTACTATGCCATTTGTGTCCACCATACCTACCTACTACATGGTATTTCTCCGCCATTCCAAAGTAAATTGCTTGAGTGCTACCTTTAAAATTCCATCATTCACCTTTGCAATATATAGCTCATGGGACAAAATAGCCTTAAAAACTATCGTAGTATTGAATATGTACTTATGCACTTTATCTTTTATTAAGTTGCTTGTTGTGCGATAACCATGCTTCTGGGGAACGCCATCAACTATTGTTGAATATCATGTGAGTTGCTATGCATGTCCGTCTTGTCTGAAGGATCTATCATTTTAGTGGTTGGAGCATGCAAAATTGTTAGAGAACATTGGGCCGCTAACTAAAGCCATGAATCATGGTGGAAGTTTCAGTTTGGACATATATCCTCAATCTCATATGAGAATAATAATCATTGCTACATGCTTATGCATTTAAGAGGAGTCCATTATCTGTTGTCCATGTTGTCCCGGTATGGATGTCTAAGTTGAGAATAATCAAAAGCGAGAAATCCAAAATGCGAGCATTCTCCTTAGACCTTTGTACAGCGGCATGGAGGTACCCCTTTGTGACACTTGGTTGAAACATGGCATGCAAAGATCCGGTAGTCCAAGCTAAGTAGGACGAGGTGCGGACACTATTAGTATACTATGCATGAGGCTTGCAATTTGTAAGATATAATTTACATAACTCATATGCTTTATTACTACCGTTGACAAAATTATTTCATGCTTTCAAAATAAAAAGCTCTAGCACAAATACAGCAATCGATGCTTTCCTCTTTGAAGGACCATTCTTTTACTTTTATTGTTGAGTCAGTTTACCTATCTCCTTCCACCTTAAGAAGCAAACACTTGTGTGAACTGTGCATTGATTCCTACATACTTGCATATTGCACTTGTTATATTACTTTATGTTGACAATATCCATCAGATATACATGTTATAAGTTGAAAGCAACCGCTGAAACTTAATCTTCCTATGTGTTGCTTCAACACCTTTACTTTGATTTATTGCTTTATGAGTTAACTCTTATGCAAGACTTATTGATGCTTGTCTTGAAGTACTATTCATGAAAAGTCTTTGCTTTATGATTCATTTGTTTACTCATGTCATTACCTTTGTTTTGATCGCTGCATTCATTACATATGTTTACAAATAGTATGATCAAGATTATGATGGCATGTCACTTCAGAAATTATCTTTGTTATCGTTTTACCTGCTCGGGACGAGCAAAACTAAGCTTGGGGATGCTGATACGTCTCCGACGTATCGATAATTTCTTATGTTCCATGCTACTTTATTGATGATACCTACATGTTTTATGCACATTATATGTCATATTTATGCATTTTCCGGAACTAACCTATTAACAAGATGCCGAAGAGCCAGTTGCTGTTTTTTTTGGTTTCAGAAATCCTAGTAAGGAAATATTCTCGGAATTGGACGAAACTTCCGCCCAGGGTCCTATTTTTGCACGAAGCTTCCGAAGACCGAAGAGATAACGAAGTGGGGCCACGACAGCCACCGCTAGGCGCGCCCAAGCCCGGCCGCGCCGACCTGCCCCCGGGCCCCTCGTGTGGCCCCCGCGTTGACCTTCCGCCTACTTAAAGCCTCCGTCGCGAAACCCCCAGACCGAGAGCCACGATACGGAAAACCTTCCAGAGACGCCGCCGAATCCCATCTCGGGGATTCAGGAGATCGCCTCCGCACCCTGCCGGAGAGGGGATTCATCTCCCGAGGACTCTACACCGCCATGGTCGCCTCCGGAGTGATGAGTGAGTAGTTCACCATGGGTCCATAGCGTAGCTAGATGGTCGTCTTCTCCTTGTTGTGCTTCATTGTTGGATCTTGTGAGCTGCCTAACATGATCAAGATCATCTATCCGTAATACTATATGTTGTGTTTGTCGGGATCCGATGGATAGAGAGTACTATGATTATGGTGATTATCAATCTATTGTTTATGTGTTGTTTATGATCTTGCATGCTCTCCGTTATTAGTAGAGGCTCGGCCAAGTTTGTACTCTTAACTCCAAGAGGGAGTATTTATGCTCGATAGTGGGTTCATGCCTCCATTGAATCTGGGACAGTGACAGAAAGTTCTAAGGTTGTGGATGTGCTGTTGCCACTAGGGATAAAACATTGATGCTATGTCTAAGGATGTAGTTGTTGATTACATTACGCACCATACTTAATGCAATTGTCTGTTGCTTAGCAACTTAATACTGAATGGGGTTCGGATGATAACCTGAAGGTGGACTTTTTAGGCATAGATGCGCTTGGATGGCGGTCTATGTACTTTGTCGTAATGCCCAATTAAATCTCACTATATTTATCATATCATGTATATGCATTGTTATGCCTTTCTCTATTTGTCAATTGCCCGACTGTAATTTGTTCACCCAACTTGCTTTTATCTTATGGGAGAGACACCTCTAGTGAACGTGGACCCCGGTCCTATTCTTTACATAGCATACAATCTGCAATTGTGTTTTACTATTTTCTTTGCAAACATCTTCCACTCGATACGCTTAATCCTTTGTTACAGCAAGCTGAGATTGACAACCTCACTGTTTCGTCAAAGTACTTTGGTTTTGTTGTGCAGATTCCACGTTGGCGCGGAATCCCTGGTGTTGCGCCGCATCACATTTCGCGACCATCAACCTTCAACGTGCTTCTTGGCTCCTACTGGTTCGATTAAACCTTGGTTTCTTTCGAGGGAAAACTTGCTACTGTGCGCATCATACCTTCCTCTTGGGGTTCCCAACGAACGTGTGAGTTACACGCCATCAGTAAGTAACGCTGACGTGACCACCGCTGAGCAGGACGCAGTCGCGAAGATCCGATCTGAGTCGCAGGAACTTCCTAAAGAAGATTCCGCCTTAGATCTGAAAAAATCAAAACCCACCCAATCCGCCCCTGAGCAGGAAATATCGGTGGAAGACCAATGCAGATCCGCCTGGGTCTCCCAGGTGTTAGAGAAGCAAAGGTGTCACTTCGTGCACTTCATAGCCCATACCGCCGGAGCCGCCCCTCAAGAAGTCGAACTGGCAGTGATGGCCTGTGGCGCTCCGGATCAGCAGGAGGCTGTCGGAGAAAGCGACGCTCCGGGCCCAGAAGGTGCCAGAAACCCCGAGGAATCAATCCTCGGCAACATAAGCTCAAATTCCGACGATGCTTCATCTATCGATACAGAAGAATTCAACCGCAAGCTCGAAGAACTCGGAGGAGGTGAGCAATCTGACGCAGAATCCGCCCAGCCCATGCAGGTTCTTGCAACTGTGGCACCGCTGGATGGGCAGGAAACGGAAGATGAAGACTCCACCCCCGACTCAGAACCACCTAACGCAGGATCTCCGTTATCACGGGAACGACCGCGCATGGCAGTTTTGTCTCCGGAAGAGATGGTCGAGCAAGCACGCATGGATTTAGTCGCACAGTCGGATGTCCTCAACAATCCGATAACCCCGGACAACGCCGCAGATCTGGAGGCTTTAGAAGCCAAAAGGAAGGAGATGCTGGCTACTGCCCAAAAGTTTGCCAACACCGCAGCTGCGATGCTAGATGAAAGGATGGAGAACGCAAACTTCGTGGCCCACTTTCAGAAGAAGGACCGTGAGGTCGATGAATCCCTTGCACAAGTCAGGAAGCTTGAGGAACATTGGGAGGCCAAGGTGAAATTCGTCGCAGAGGAAGAAGCTAGAATCAGGCGAGAAGCCATCCCTCCCCGCAGGATTACCTTCGCAACCCCCACAGAGCAGCAGCCGCTCGCAACTCCAAAGGATAACATGAAGAAGGATACTGAGCTCCTGAAGAAGAAGGATGAGGAGATTGACATCGACTTCGTTGCTTCAGCAATAAGGCAGACACTTCGCGCAGGTTGGAGTCCAATCCGGATCATTGCGTATCTACCGCGCAGAAGGACGCCCCAGGAGATAACCATCGTGATGGTGAATCGCGCACGGGTTCTACGGAACGCAGGAGAACAGCCAGAGAACATCCAAACCCGATCTCGGTGCCCTCAGATTCAACTCCGAGAAATCCAGCAAAGGGTTAGGGCCCTATGTACACTAGCAGAGACAAGTATCGTATTCCATCACCACCACCCGGAACTTCGCGCCCTCCGCTGCCCCCTCGTCACCGCAGTCCAGCCGGAAACACTAGACCCCATGGGCCAGGTGGAATTAACATCCACGACATGCCACCGCCTAGGAACAGGGATCGTACGCTGGAGCCACGCAGGAACTGGAACCAAAACCCAGAGCCTGAGCCTCGTCGGAACCAAGACCGCGAGCCAGAGCCTCGTCGGAACCAAGACCGCGAGCCTGAGCCTCGCAGAAGTCAAGGACGCGAGCCAGAGCCTCGCAGAAGTCAAGGACGCGAGCCAGAGCCCAGGAGAAGCCGGAACGAAGAGCACGCGCCTGAGCCTCGCAGGAGCCGGAATGACGGCGGCAACCACCACCAAGAGGAAAGAAGCCACCGCAGCCGGAGCCAGCCGCGGGAAGACCGCCGGGAAGTGAAGGCGGAAGAGCATCTTACAGGCCCCCTCGCAGATCTCCCTCGCCACCACCCAGTGGAGGCGGAGGAGGAGGCGGAGGCGGAGGCCGGAGATCTCGCTCCCGCTCAAAATCACCAGGCGACGGTCCCCGCGACGCTCGGGAACATCTCAACGAGTATAGATCCGACTACATCGGTCCAAAGTGCTTTGGCCGGATGATCCGAGAGAAACCAAAGCCAAGAAGCTTGAACCTTAAGCTACCCGGAAATCTGAAGCATTATGATGGCAGCGAGAGGCCGGATACCTGGATTGAGGATTACTACAATGCAGTAACCTTTGCCGGAGGAACCCCGAATATAGCCTGCCGCATGCTCCAGTTGTACCTTATTGGTCCAGCTCGTGTTTGGCTCAGCGACCTCGAGGAAAACACCATCTTTTGCTGGTTTGACCTGAAGAAGGCTTTCGAGAACCACTTCAGAGGCACCTACAAGAGACCAGCCACCACAAGCGACCTTCAGGCCTGCATCCAGAAGAAGGGTGAAAAATCAAGAAGCTTCCTCAACCGATGGTTGGCGACCAGAAACGAGTGCGAGAACGTCGATAACCGCACAGCAATGCACGCCTTCATTGGTGGTCTGCAGCGTGGAGGGCTGCTGCGGCACAAGCTTACCTGCCTGGTGAACGCGAACAAACTCACGCTCGATGAGATGATAAACATCGCCAGTGATCTGTTGCCTGCCAAAACCCACCGGCGAGCAGTGGTTAAGCAACACGAAGAGCCGGGAGGCTTCCAAGGCGGCAGTGGGCCCTGGTCCCTCGACATCGTCCCGCAAATGCTCCGCACACGACCTAGCGGTTGCAGGGCGTGCCACCTGACCTATACCTGGTCGGGAAGGTGTTGGATTGCTTCGATTAGTTTCTGCATGGCAGACACGTAAACATTAAATACGAGCCCTATCGGCTCTCAGGTGCCCTGCGGATCGGCTCAAAGAGCCGATCGCCCCATGGTTCATGTTGGATTTACAATGACATGGGGATCCTGCTTGATCAAAACAAAGCTAAACCAATCTACGACAGTTTAGGGTTTTCACCGCATAACCGGAACATCCTACGCGTAGTTGGGCCTAGCAGATACGAAAGATGGTGAAAACTACCCCTATAAGAGGCCTAAAAACCAACGTTTAAGTCAATTCCCGAACATCCCTTATAGGAACGACAAACAACACCTAATGCACTACCGGATCGTCCAACCCCAGCATAAGGCCTAATCATGCAGATATTAAACTAATCCTTGAAGAACAAGGAGCAACTATAACAGATCGGATCCACTAAGTAACGAACAAGCAAGATGCTGCCCTTACACCTGGATAGGTGTAAGGGCAGCTAGATATTGAGGGACGGCATAGCTAAGCAGATATGCGTAAGAAAAGCATCTATGCAAGCCCCAAAACATCTACGATAAGTGCACTCGCCATCAACAACGCTTCAGACGAGCAGCACAAGGTAAACGAATAACGTGTGCGCCTAGATCGCAAGATGCGATCTAGGCAACATGATGCTTCCGGAGAAACCCTCGAAAGAAGGGGTGGCGATGCGCGATTTGTGTTTGTTGTGAACGTGATTGTCCTCCTTTTCCGATAACCCTAGATACATATTTATAGTCCAAGGGACTTTCTAATTCGAGGCGTGCACCTAACCGTGCACGGGTCAAACTCTATCTTTTAATTCTAAACTAAGATGCGATCTACTATATTACAGATACACGGGCAATTAAGCCCAAACTCTCCGTGCAAGGCCGCTTCAAAGATGCTCCACGTGTATATCTTTCAAGCCCATCTTCACTTACGGCCCATCTCCTGATTTGGCCAACCGGTGATAACACATGCCCCCTGGTTTTGGTAATGGTAATTTCAAAACCATTCCGTTTTTCCTTCGAAGGGTCATGTCGTGGCAGAGAGAACCGTCGCAGTATTCTTCATCATGATGCCTTGCCTTCTCAACTTCCCTGCACGATTTGACAGTTGTGGCACCACATCCTCGAAAACTGCTTAAGCATTAAATCTCCGCTATATCCCCTTTATGCTAATTTAGCCGATTTCCCCTCAACTGATTTTGCCGATTGTCAATTTGGTCGATGCTTAATGAGCCGATGGCAACGCCTCAGTCCTTCACAATAACTTGCAAGACAGGTCAATTCAGTTATCTCCTCAAACGGTAACCTGAACCCTTGCTTCACTTCAGACCCCAAATTTCCGATCGAACAGGTCCAACCCACATCGCGCGAATTCCAGATTTTTGGACTCCAAAACACCTGAGCGTAATGTTCGATTTACCGGCAAACTTCCTGAATCAATGCCTTCAGGAGAGCTCTAGGACCGTTGCTGAAAACCTTGATGTTGAAGCTGATACTTCTGCAGAATAGGTACCATTTGCCCACAACTTTCCTTGTGATGCTCTGTTTCTTCGCAGCAACAAGATGGCCCAGAGCCTATCAATGATGATGGCTCCCTTTTCAAATTCCTCCCACCAGTTCTGGTGGTTTTCTTCTGCAAGATCTCACCACCTTTCAAAAAGATTGTGGTGCAGAGCTAGCTGATTTCAGCCAAAATCGGCTCCCAAGAGCAAAGGATCTTCAGGGCCAGCTGCCCCCCGAGCCTTAGTCAGGGCGAGAATAGCAGTGAGAAAGGTGGCTGCCAGGAAAACTTGGAAGGGCAAACACCCCTCTGGGCTTTAGTAGCATGTTAAGTTCGGTAATCCTGCTCTTGTAGACCCCTACCGAAGATGATATCAGCGAGGATACGCAATCCAGCTGACGAGGCTCAAGCTTGGGCACCTCTGAGGATACCACCACGTAAAACCAGCCAGATGTGCCACCATCGGCTTCCAAGAAAAGGTGAGCCTCCAACTCCCATCGAAACAGGGCAGGAAAGCTTACGCACACGGAGTCGATGCACCAAGAGGGCTCGGAAGGATCAGCAAACCCCTTTCTCGAACCAAGAAGCTTCACATGTAATGGCTCTCCCACTCCTCCTAGCTCAATTCTTGTGATTTACTTCTTCGATTGGCTCACCATCTTCTTTGTAGAGTGGGAATGTTGATGAAGTTCTGATGCCCTCCGCAGCTCTGAACGTAACAACCTCTACTGGTGACATCGACCAAGTCGCCACCTTGGCAAAACCCCAGGCAGAAACGCCACAGCCGATCGTATCGTCATCGGCTGTTCCCATGGTCCTAGGAGAGGTATGCTCCCTTTGTTGGGCTCGTCCTTACCCTGATCTGCATGCTTATGCTGCTCTTGTTGTTTGTCAGGGTTGGGATGAACTCCAATGCTTCAAAGCTCTGCTTTCTTCACCCATTGAGACATTGGTCGAAAATTCTGAGGAGATGAAGAACATCCTTGAAGAAATCCAGCTCCACATCCCAACGACACTGCGGTTGAAGCTCTGGCCAGTCGTAACGTTGTCTTGCCTTCAGGTCAAGGGTGCAGTTGGCTCTGTAATTCTAAAGTCGATGTCCGAGCATCGGCTGTGCCAATTTTTTGTATTTTCGATTTTTTATTAGCCGATCGATTCATGAATCGGCTTCCCCTGGGTACATACTTTATGGCCTTGTACCTTCTCTGTGTGTATGCCCCCCGAGCCGAATCTTTCAAGTGATTGAAGATATCGGCTTTTCAGCCAATTCAAGCTTGTCTCACCACTCACCATGCGAAATAGCACATCAGTAAACACGGGTGGTGGGTATAATTTTAGCCGATTGCTGGAATCGTTCTTGCAGCTTGGTGATCCAACTATTTGCTGATAAATGTTGGCCATGGCTTATCCCCAGGACCAATTTCGATCTCTTCTAATCCATCAGCTGCTGCAAACCCCAGCTTTCCATCGCCTGCTAAATCAATGATGAACACAGGTAGAAGGCATGTTGAAACTATTTGTGGCCGATTGCTAGAATCAGCCTCCTTTTCCATTGCAATGTTTAACGAGGGTTTATAACTTCTTGGTTCTCTGCTACAACGACGTGGCATGTCTGAGGTGAGATCCTTGTTTCTTATTTTTTGGGGTCGATCGCAGGGGTCGGCCTTGCCACGTACGTCCGTCGACTTGGATCTTGCTACTCTGTCAGGCCAGTGGATAAGACCAGCCTCACCCCATTTTTGGTAGCTTCGATGCGCTCACAGCCGTCCAGATTGATTCCAGAGGGCGGCTCTTGGTCATTTGCTTCCCAGATGTTCATGGCAGCCAAAGAGATATCGATCGAATCATCTGCATGAACAACCTCCACTTCATCTCCATCCCATTGTATGATGCACTGATGCATTGTGGACGGAATGCAACAGTTAGCATGGATCCAATCCCTTCCTAGCAGAACAGCATAAGTGCTCTTGCTGTCGACGATGAAGAAGGATGTAGGGATGGTCTTTCGGCCGACGTTAAGTCCATGTTCGAACACCCTTGGCTTCTGACGGTTGGCCGTTGAAGTCACTTAGCGTGACGTTGGTCTTGATCAAATCTTCATTGGAACGCCCCAAACGTCGTAACATGGAGTACGGCATTATGTTGACCGCGGCTCCCGTATCAACCAGCATCTTGCTGATAGGTTGCCCATTGATATAACCCTTCAGGTATAGGGCCTTCAGATGCCTATAGCTCTTCTCTCGTGGCTTTTCAAAGATAACTGGTCGTGGCCCGCAATCAAACTGTGCCACTGACACTTCCTCTTCTCTTGGAGCACAAAACTCGACGGGAGAACGCACACCATGTTTGTATCACCGATGTCCCCGCATCGACTTTTTGTCTGTTGGGTCGCCACACTTTCTGTGGGCGAGCCGTCTCTAGCGCTTGCTGAATTTTCACGCCAGATCAGGCCGCTTTCCTCAACGTGTACAGTCATCGCGCCTCGACTTCTTCCAAGTTTCTAGCGTTGCACTCTGCGCTTTTGGGAGTGGCGAGTCCATCAGACACCACCTTGGTCGGTGATATCTATCTTCTTCGACTCCTCGAAGTCTTCATCTTGGGATGACTCAGCTCGTTTGTTCTGAGGTGGGAGAGGTCCTAGACGCTTGAACTGAAACTTCATTTGTTCCCTTCCTCTTCTACATTCTGGGCAGTTCTCGATTGTAGGCAATCGGCTCATTCTGAGTCCCAGCAGTGTTTGAAGAAAGGACAGTTCCAATGCCTATCCATGTCCTCTTGCTCTCTTGACCTCCCCGTGACGCTCATACCCTTCGTGTCGACGGTATTTCCTGTCTGCATCAGACCGACGATATCTATCATCATCTACGTCGTAGCACCGACGTCGGTCGTATTGCTGTTCATATTTGTTAAGGAGGTGCGGGGAAAGTGGTCGTTGATACCGCACGCTGATCACCTCTTCCTCAGTCAAATACCGTCATCATCGGGGTCGCGTGGATCGGCCTCCTTTTTTATCTTTGCCGCGAGAGCGACTGCTCTCTGGCTTATCCTCGCCATGGCGATCGCAAGCCTGCCATATTGATATCAAACGAGAAACCTGGCTCGCGTCCTATGCAGGACGAGATCGACCATGTTGACTTCAAACGGCTGCGTGTCAACTCTCATGGCAAACTGACCGAAGAGTAATCGGCCTTGTTCTATCGCCATTTGAATCTGTCCGCGCTTTGCAGTCGTTGGTGGCATGGGTGAACGTGTGATGCCATTTGAAGTATGGCTCCGTTCATCTCTTGTACTGGGGATTTTGTGGCCTTCGGGCAACTTCAGTTGTTTCTCCTTCAGCAGCAAATCAAAAATCTGCTCCGTTTTGCTTAAATCGAAGTCAAACCCTTCCAGGCCCTGGTTGTTTCACCCACTTGCAGGACACGGGTTTTGCCCCCCGGTCCACTCAGCTACGACCTCCTGATCTCCGCAGAATCTTCATCTTCGTCCGTCTCGATCAGGGCGACGCGCTTGTACTTGTCTGGTAGAATTCGGGTGGCGCTGTTCATACGCTGTCAACTTCTGAAACCATGTGCGCTGTGAATTGTACTCGCTTGGAAGGTCACATCTTTGAGCGGCGCTACAGCGCTATCGCCGGCTCGCATGCTTCCTTCTCGGATAGACGAACCGAATAACATCGGTTCTGACGGTCCGGCGCTGAATGTATTCGACACCGTCTCTCTCACCTCGCGAACCTGAGTCAGATCGGCAATGCCGCTTCGAGCTTCGAGTGATATTGTACGTGGAATTGTTCCTCCAGTGCTTCCACGTCCGAACCGAATCTGGTGGCAACGAGGTGTACCTCCAAAGGCCGGACCGTGAGAGACTGCGAGAAGAACCTCACGCGTAGCTCGTGAGGCTGAGACCATACCCAATTGTGCCAAGTATCGGCTCACGTGCTCAATTGAGCTGGTTCCTTCGATCCACTGAATTTGGTGAAGTCGGGGAGCCGATACTTAGGTGGCACGGGATCAGGTCGTACTCGTTGGGATACGGCTTGGAATAGCCGATCATTCTCTTCGGCGGATGCCGAACTGATCTCTCATGATTGCGTGATCTCATCCACCGTAGGAGCTGCAGAAGTTGATCGTTCATGACTTGTACCGGTGGCATATTTAGTTAGCCACGCCGTTTCTCAGATCTGCTCCAGAACGTTTCGCTCCACACTCTCCTGCGTGGCGCCCTTCGTAACCTGGTCATCCGGTTGTTGCCTGCACGTATGTGCACACGTATCCATGTGGAATTTCCTTGGGCGGCTCATACAGGAATTGGTAGTCGCCAGGATCACCTCCAACCTTGTAGACAACGTACGCCGGTGAACCTTGTTGCTGTGGAGCTGCAAACATGTATTGCAGTGGTGGCCTTGTGTAGAGCGGTATCTCCCCTTGGTGAGTTCCTAGATCAGGACCTGACGGAGAGTACTTGTGCTTCATGATTTCCTGCACCACATTGAGCGCAACACGCTCCAAAGTGTTCACCAGGCTCTCAGAATGCCGATGTAGTGAATGAGCAACGGCATAGTTGACTTCCTGTCGCAGGGCTCTGGTACGTTCATCCGAAAGGAGAGATAGATCTAGTCCCTCCAGCGCACCTTCGGGTTGGAACCCTTTGAACTTGATCCCGTGTGAACGGGTTTTCAAAAGCGCCGATGAGATCGGCTTCCAAGATGGCCTTGAGATCATCATATTTCTTCTTGTGCTCGGAGGCAGATCTTCATACTTGACCGGTTCTTCCGCCATCTCGATGCGATGTTGACGTGGTTGCTGCGGAAGATTGTCCCGATGTCCCACCGGGCGTGCTGTGTTGCTCCAAAACCCACCGGCGAGCGGGGTTAAGCAACACGAAGAGCCGGGAGGCTTCCAAGGCGGCAGGGGCCCTGGTCCCTCGACGTCGTCCCGCAAATGCTCCGCACACGACCTAGCGGTTGCAGGCGTGCCACCTGACCTATACCTGGTCGAAGGTGTTGGATTGCTTCGATTAGTTTCCTGCATGGCAGACACGTAAACATTAAATACGAGCCCTATCGGCTCTCAGGTTGCCCTGCGGATCGGCTCAAAGAGCCGATCGCCCCATGGTTCATGTTGGATTTACAATGACATGGGGATCCTGCTTGATCAAACAAAGCTAAACCAATCTACGACAGTTTAGGGTTTTCACCGCATAACCGGAACATCCTACGCGTAGTTGGGCCTAGCAGATACGAAAGATGGTGAAAACTACCCCTATAAGAGGCCTAAAAACCAACGTTTAAGTCAATTCCCGGAACATCCCTTATAGGAACGGCAAACAACACCTAATGCACTACCGGATCGTCCAACCCCAATAAGGCCTAATCATGCAGATATTAAACTAATCCTTGAAGAACAAGGAGCAACTATAACAGATCGGATCCACTAAGTAACGAACAAGCAAGATGCCTTACACCTGGATAGGTGTAAGGGCAGCTAGATATTGAGGGACGGCATAGCTAAGCAGATATGCGTAAGAAAAGCATCTATGCAAGCCCCAAAACATCTACGATAGTAGTGCTACTCGCCATCAACAACGCAGACGGCAGCACAAGGTAAACGAATAAACTTGCCTAGATCGCAAGATGCGATCTAGGCAGCATGGTGCTTACCCGGAGAAACCCTCGAAAGAAGGGGTGGCGATGCGCCTGATTTGTGTTTGTTGTGAACGTGATTGTCCTCCTTTTCTGATAACCCTAGATACATATTTATAGTCCAAGGGACTTTCTAATTCGGGCGTGCACCTAACCGTGCACGGGTCAAACTCTATCTTTTAATTCTAAACTAAGATGCGATCTACTATATTACAGATACACGGGCAATTAAGCCCAAACTCTCCGTGCAAGGCCGCTTCAAAGATGCTCCACGTGTATATCTTTCAAGCCCATCTTCACTTACGGCCCATCTCCTGATTTGGCCAAAATATGGTGATAACACGATCACACTGCCGCCGATGACGACGCAGGCGGAGATCTCGCAGCTACAGCCATACCGCTGCATCAACAAAAGAAAAAACCGTGACAATGGCGTCGCAACAACAACAAGCGGAAGAACCCCCGAAGACCGAAAGGCGGAGGATCCGACATGGTTGCCATGACGTTCCAACGCGGAGGTCCAGAGGCGAAGAGGCCGCGGACGTGGAGGCGGAGCGGTGAGGCCAGCAGCGCCCGACGAGGTCACCGCACGGATCCCGTGCCCCCAAACGTACGAAGAATACAGGGGATATGCCGTGCCTGGCTCATCTAGATCCGGTTACGGGCAAATCCACTCACACCAACCGCAACTGCAAGTGGGTCAACGATCTGAAGAACGACCCGGAGGCAGGATACAAGTGAGCCCGGAAGCACCGCCCACGCGTCAAAGGAGGCAAGGGCAAGAACAAGGACAAAGAAGAGGACAGTTCCGAGGCAATGGACGAAGATGATGCTTCACCGGATCCTAAAGAGGGTACCGCAGCTAACAAGTCCAACCCCTTCGGGAAAAAGAGTGTTGAGGCTTACCACACCTTCCTCGGAACTCCCATAGTCCGTGCCAAGAAATCAGCGCTCCGGCTCTTGAACGCCACAGTTCCGACTGTGCCGCAGTATGTCAAGTGGTCGGAAAGCCTGTACCTTTGACAGGTCGGATCATCCGGCCGTCATCCCCAAGGAGTGCTATGCTCTGGTTGTAAGTCCCCGCATAGACGGGTTTGACTTCTCCAAGTGCCTTATGGATGGTGGAGCTAGCCTGAACATCATGTACCTGGAGACTCTGGAGAGAATGAACCTCACCAGCTCAAGCACAACCCCTGGTGAGGTATGGTGTGGTTCCTGGTCTTCGGAGCTTTCCCGTGGCCTTCGGCGATGTTAATGCGAAGAAATGCTCGTTCCAGTAGTCTTCGGCCATGCATTTCCGCACCTACCACATGCTAAGGCATCAACATAAGATTCCGATCTCCAACGGCATGATCACCGTGTCGGAGACTACAAGAAAGCTAGAGACTGAGGAGGGCGAGGCCGCCTTCGCAGAATCTGTCCTATCTCGAGAGGAGCTGCAAGGCTACAGAGCCGCGGTGGATCCGACTGAGATGCAGACCACCAAGAAGCAGATCTCCGAACAGAAGACCTCTTTCAAGGCCGCGATAGAAACCAAGAAGCATGACCTCATAGTAGGTGACAACTCCAAGCAGGTTTCAGTCGGAGCCAACATGGACCCCAAATAGGAAGACGCGCTCGTCGAGTTCCTCCGCGCTAACATGGATATCTTCGCATGGCAACCTTCTGACATGTCCGGAGTACCTAGGGAACTCGCCGAGCACTTCCTCAACATAAATCTGGGGGCTAAACCGGTGAAGCAAGCTATGCGACACTTTGGAGATAAGAAGCACCGCGCCATAGGAATGGAGTTAGCAAAGTTACTAGAGGCAGGTTTTGTAAAAGAAGTTATCCATACTGATTGGGTCGCAAACCCCGTCCTTGTACCCAAAAAGATTTCTGAAATACTAAGAATGTGCATCGATTACTCTGGCGTGAATAAGCATTGCCCGAAGGATCCGTTCCCCTTGCCGCGCATTGACCAAGTCATTGATTCGACGGCAGGGGCGGAACTTATGTGTTTTCTTGACGCATATTGCGGGTATCACCAGATCCGGATGAAGAAGTCCGACCAAAAGGAGACCTCGTTCATCACACCCTTTGGCACTTACTGCTATGTTACTATGCCCTTTGGCTTAAAAAACGCAGGTGCCACATACCAGCGTACGATGCAGCGGTGCTTGAAGGACCAAATTGGCCGGAACGTACACGCATACGTCGACGACATCGCGGTCATGACCCGAAAGGGATCCGACTTGATCAGCGACCTTAAGGAAACCTTTGACAATCTCCGACGGTACAAGATGATGTTAAATCCGCTGAAGTGCGTCTTTGGCGTACCAGCCGGAAAACTCCTTGGCTTCATTGTTTCCCACAGAGGAATCGAAGTTAACCCGGAAAAAATCAAGGCTATCCTGAACATCAAAAGGCCAACTTGTCTCAAAGATGTGCAACGATTAACTGGTTGTGTAGCAGCAATCAGTAGATTTGTTAGCCGCCTTGGCGAGAAAGCCCTACCGTTATACAAGCTGCTGAAGAAAGCAGACAAGTTTGTCTGGGATGAAGCAGCAGACGAAGCACTTCAGGGATTGAAGAACATACTCTCCTCACCACCAATATTGGCAGCCCCAATCGAGTCAGAGCCTATGCTCCTCTATATGGCAGCCACCAACAAGGTAATCAGCATCGTAATCGTGGTGGTGCGACAAGAAGAAGGATACGAGCATGGAGTCCAAAGGCCCGTCTACTACATTAGCGAAGTCCTGACGGAATCCAAACAGAGATATCCTCACTTTCAGAAGCTAGCTTACGGAGTTTTCCTAGGCAGCCGGAAGCTGAGACACTACTTCCAAGAGCACCCCATGACAGTGGTGAGCAAAGCTCCGCTGGCAACAATCATCAACAACTCCGACGCAACGGGGCGTGTAGCAAAATGGGGCATCGAATTATCTGCCTTTGACATCAACTACGAAGCCAGAACCGCAATCAAGTCACAGGTCCTAGCGAATTTCATCGCGGATTGGACTGAAGCGCCGGAAGGTACACCTGTGCCGGAACCTGAAGCTTGGGTCATGCACTTTGACGGATCCAAGCAACACCAAGGCTCGGGGGCTGGAGTTACCCTGAAGTCACCCACCGGAGAAGAATTGCAGTACGTCCTGCAGATTCACTTCGAAGCTACGAACAATATGGCGGAATACGAGGCTCTACTACACGGTCTGCGCATCGCTAAGGAAATTGGGATCAAGCACATTATTTGCTGCGGAGATTCCGACCTGGTGGCACAACAAGTAGCCGGAACCTGGAACGCCAGAAATTCCGTCATGGCGGCCTACAGAGACGAAGTTGACGAGATCGCCAAGTGCTTCCTCAGATACGAAGTCAAGTACGTCAGAGAGACGATAACACAGCAGACATGCTGTCCAAGCTCGGATCCGGCAGGAAGCCAATTCCGCCTGGCATCTTCCTTGAGCATCTACGGGTACCCTCAGTAAAGGGTGCAAACCCGGAAAATCCTGATCTGGCAGTTTCTCCGGCTAAGGAAGTGATGACAGTCATTCCGGCCTGGACTCAGCCATTCTTGGAATACCTCATTGATCGAAAGTTGCCGGAGGACGAGGTCCACGCACGATAGATCATCAGGCGAGCAAGATCCTACACAATTGTCGATGGGCAGCTCTACAAACGAAGTGCAAACGGGGTATTTCTCAAATGCGTCTCCAGTCAAGATGGCATTGAAATCCTCCGAGAGATCCATGCAGGGGATTGCGGGCATCATGCCGCCCCCATCCCTCGTTGCAAAAGCTTTTCGGTTAGGATTTTACTGGCTAACAGCTAAGGAAGACGCTGAGAAGCTAGTGAAAACTTGCCGAGGTTGTCAGTACTACGCTACTCAACCAAACGCTCCAGCCCAAGAGCTGAGGACCATACCTATCACCTGGCCGTTCGCGGTCTGGGGGCTCGATATGGTTGGTAAGTTAAAGAAATCATCTCCCGGTGGTCATGAATACCTCCTGGTCGCTATTGATAAGTTCAGTAAGTGGATCGAGGCAAAGCCAGTGAGAAAAGCCGATGGTACTACGGCACTAAAATTTGTTTGCAGCCTCGTGACGAGATTCGGCATCCCACACAACATAATCACAGATAATGGCACAAACTTTGCGCAAGGAGAACTCAAGGATTACTGCGATGAAGTTGGGATCCGGCTTGACCTTGCATCTGTGGCACATCCGCAATCCAATGGTCAGGTCGAACGAGCCAATGGCCTTATACTAGCCGGAATTAAACCACGACTTGAAGAACCGCTGCGACGTGCAGCCGGAGCTTGGGCCGATGAGTTAGATTCTGTCCTGTGGAGTTTACGAACTACCCCGAACAGATCAACTGGATTTACTCCGTTCTTCCTGGTATACAGATCCGAAGGTGTGCTCCCCACTGACATCATCCACGATTCACCGCGAGTTTCCGCCTACAACGAAGAAACTGCTAACGAGGCTCGACAGCTATCTGTGGACCTGATCGAAGAAGCTCGGAACCTAGCTGACCAACGCTCCACCATCTACCAGCAGAAACTCCGACGCTATCACAGTCGTCGAGTTCGGAACCGCTCGTTTGTGGTCGGAGACTTAGTCCTCCGCCTTCGTCAGGTGAAAGATCACAAGTTGCAATCTCCATGGGAAGGACCTTTTGTCATCAGCAAAGCACTACACAACGGATCCTATTACCTTGTTGACTTCCGGGAACTGAAAGACAGACCTGCCAACTGGCACCGGAAACGAAAACGAGAGGATCCGGGTGACATATACGATGAGACAGACCGTCCCTGGAACATAGCACAGCTACGTCCTTTCCACACTTAGCATCTTACGCATTATATACCTTGTAATATATATGATACATGATCAATGAAATAAAGCCTTTGGTTCACTCTATGAGTCTTTTACCTCCTTTAATTTTTCATTTTTGGATCGTGTATGTTTTCCAACTAAAACCGCAGAGCTAGATATTTTCCGCCTAGGCGTGTATGAAATTTGTGATTTTTAAAATCGTCCGGTAGGACGTAAGCTTAAGTTTTCTGGCGGAAATATTTTCTGTTGCAAACCCATGGATTCCTGGCAGCGACTTCCGGCACTTGGGCTGGGGGCTTGTTTCCGCGGTTATTGACGGATCGCCATTGGGCTTCGTCGCCGCTGGCGAGCGTTTCCGGCACAGGTTTTCCGGCTCGCGGAAGGTCAAGTGGGCAAGCCGGAAATTATAAAACCAGCACTTGCTTTCGAGAAACGAAACATGCAAATAATATAAAAAACGGATAGCAGGATAAGTATCTTCCGCCCATGCATAACTGTTTCGTTCCTAGCTACTTAAGAATTTAAGTTATATTACAAACCCACTCCGGGGCCAAAATGATGCATCAGTTTTAAATGCCTCGCATGTTCTACCCGGAGGACTGCTCTTCGTCAGAAGCAACGTAGGCGGAGCCATCGCCGGAGTCGTTGCCGGAGCCCTCTTCTTCGTGTTCCGCGCTTGACCCGGAGCCTTCCTCAGCGAAGTCGTCCTCGGGGAGGTCCTCCTCATCTTCATCTTCCGCGTCTGAGAACCCCGCGGGAAGATCATGCTTACTGTACCAAAACGAGTGGTTCACTCGCCCGACAAAGAGCCGATCGTACCCTTGGGTCTCCGCGAGGAGGGCCCTCATGTTGGTGCCTTTGGGGGCTCCGCGTGAGACGTCAGCGAAGTTCATGGTGGGGAAGTGCGCCTTGCACGTCGCCAGCACGAGGGAAGCAACTCCGCGAGGGGAAGACTCCTGCCAATCTTTGATGAGTTCCGGCACCTGCTTGATAAGCTTGGTCATGGTGTCGATCACCGCGGTTCCGCCTCTCTTCAAGGATAGTGACTTGGCGACTCCGCGACACGCCTCGAAGAGGCCGTCAATAGAGCTCTGTGATTCCTCATACGCTTCAGTCCTTTTTAGAGTGGCATCCTTAGTCCACTCAAATCCAAGGCTCGCTGCGAAAAGTACAGTCAGTTTTCCGTGAACAGAAGCACAAGTATGAAGAAGTCGGAATCTCAAAGAAAAAAAGAGAGAGGTCCTTACGAAAGATCATTTTGTCAATTGCCTCCGCCTCAGCCTCGTACTCCTTGTTCTTCGCGACCAAGGTCTGGATCCGCTGTTGACTTTTCTTCAGCTTTTCCGCGAGATCCGACAGTTCTTCGGCATGTTTCTCCAAGAGTTCTTTTTTCTTCTTGGTCTCCTCCTCGGAGGATTCTTTCAGGAATTTCTTGAGAGATTCATTCTCTGCCTCAAGTACTTCTATCTTGGCGGAAAGGGAGTCGATTGAGGGGCGTTTGGCAATATCATCTGGAACTCGGAATTTGAACAACAAAGTTAATATAGGTGCACTGACAATGCTGGGGGCTCAGTCGGAATTGTTACCTTCAAAACCCTTGATACGGTTCTCCAGCAGCGCAATGGCCTTTTGGTTATCCGCGTCCCTGGTTTGAAGCAGCTCAATTTCTTGCTTCTGCTCCAGTACATGGGTGCGCTGATCTTCGTGTAATTTCCGCGTGTGCTGTGAAGTGCGGAGGAAGGATTAGACGGAAACTCAAACTTATGGACTAGACGGAAGTTACAATCTTTAGCATGTGAAAACTCTGATTTTCCGCTACAATCTTCAAGATCAAGGCATCGGCTCATACATGTTACTCGGAAGAATGCATTAACCAATGCCTGGGGGCTGGTGTTACCTGGCGCACATTCTTTGCTTGGCGAAAAGGCCTTGATTCCGCCCTCAAGATCAATCAACTCCTTCTCCTCAGTGTTCGCGGGTCCCCACACTTGCTCCATCATAGAGGAGATCTCCGCGTGGCGTTGGGAAAGGGGGACCTTTTGCAGAACCAGGAAGAAGTGAGGGTGAGTTTGGGGCGTGCCGGTCGCGCCGCTCAAGAGGAATTTTCTCTCGATCTTGTCAGCCGGAACGTCAGTCGACGTGGCCGTGGGCTGCTCAGGCGGATGCGTGGATGAGGAGGCGCCTTTGCCGGAATCGCCTTTGTCAGATCCAATAATTGGATCCTCCGGAAGATCATCAACGTTGATGATGTCCTTCGGATCCGACTTGGCGGCGGATGAGGCCTTGGGCGGAACCTCCACCTCTGGAGTAACTGGAATAGAAGCCGGAGACGGCTTAATCTTCTTCTTGGCGATCTTGGGGGCTTGGCTTCCGGAGCCTTTGCTGCAATAAAAGAACAAGAGGCATAAACAATTTAGTGTATGCTAAAATCGCAGCAGCAACAATATGTGGTGACGGAAACCAAATGCTTACGCAGTTGGTATAAAAAATTGCTGGATGTTGGATTGAGCGCGGTTGCTGGTATCAATCATCTTGAGACGTTTCTTCTCCGCCTCCAGTTTACGGGTGGCCGCGATACTAGGTGCTTCGCGGGCGCGTTTCGCAGCAGGGCTGGAGGGAGCAGGTCTTTTCCTCTTGGTGAGACGCGGAGCTTCAGGAATTTCCGCCTCAGACGCGGCTTCCGGGTCGTTGTTCCCTGATTGGGGAACCCGGAGGAGAGTTCCGAGTTCGCCTTCCTCGAGGGCTTCGAGCTTTGTTACCAAGCAAAGACTTAGAAAAAATTTAAGATATGAAGGATTTTATGGACGCGTCAGGATAACGTACCGCGGTCCCGGAACCGTTGGTATGGATGTCTATGTTACACACGTGAACGTGCAGTTCACGCGCAATCTTGATGAGGACCCGGATCCTCTTATCGATGGCGTCGGCGGAGAGGTTGTCTTTTGTGGCGCGCATTGGGTCGTCGCGCCCCGTGTAGTGGAACATCAAGCGGTCTCGATGCTGCAGTGGCTGGACGCGCTTGGTGAACCAAGACATTGTGATATCCTTCCCCGACAGGCCCTCCTCCGTGAGCTTGCAGATCCGCCTAACAGCGCGGGTCAGCTGAGGCGACTCGGAGAGGTGGGGGCATTGTGTCCATGCCGGAGTTTCGCTGGCGGGACTGTTCTTGAATTCCGGGAGTCTCCTGTCGCTCGCCGGGTCGGAGACGTCCTTCAGGTAGAAGAAGCCACCGGACCAGTACCGCGCGGATTCATGGCGGTCGGTATGGGGGTAGACGCGGCCGGGGCGGAGCATGAAGGTGATGGATCCGCAAGTCGCCAGCTCAGAGGTCTGGCGGATCTTCTCCTTCTTGACGGAAAAATAATATTGGAAAAGAGGAAGCTCAGGGGCTATCCGGAGGTGGCCCTCGCAGAGAGTGACGTGGTTGCTGATCGCCAGGACGCTGTTCGGCGATATATTATGGGGCTGGAGCCCGTAAGCTTTCAGGATTTCCGAGAAGAAATCCGATGGCAGAAAGGAGAAACCCCGCTCCACCAGCGCCTTTGTTATCACCATCTCGCCATCCTGAGGGGCTGGAGCCAGGGAACCCGGAACTGTTCGCCAGCTTCCGGGAAGCAGAAATCCTCTGCCTCCAAGTTTGTCAGCTCCGTATCAGTGGTGGTGCAGGGCCACCATTTCCCTTTGGCTTCGGAATCTCGCTGACGAGCCTTGGATTTCTTGGCGGCGATTTCTTCCGCCTTCTGTTCGACCTTCTCTTCTCCGGAGGCTTTCTCCGGGTTAGCAGAAGTCCCTTCAGTCTCCTTGCCGGAATCCTTTGAAGGATCCAGCCTGACTGGGACGAAGGGTGGAGGGGCAGAGGAGATCGGGGTTGCCAGGGTTGGTTCAGAGGTTGGAGGCGGAGTCGTTGAAGACATCTGAAGAAAATACATTGGCGGAAACATTCCTTAGTCGGATCCAGCGTCGTCAACCTAACGTTCATCCCTACCAACGACGGCGCGAGAGCGAAGCTCGAGAATTTACCGTGATGGAGTCTGCGGCGGCCGGAGTCACCGGCGACGAGGATTCGGCGCGGTGGCTCGCTGAAGTTAAGAACAGGACGAACTCCGTGCGGCGGTGAAGCAGCTCCGGCGAAACTCCGGCGAGATTCTGGCACGGCGGAGAGAAAGCTCGAGGCGGCGCTTCGCAGCGAGGTAGAAAGAGGGGTGAATGAGGATTAGGGGGTCGACGGTGGATATTTATAGGCTGGTGGGACGAGATTCGTGTTCCGCATCCTGTGGTCGGAACGCAGGCGTCGCGCCGTTGGATGCATGACACGTGTCAAAACCCTAAACGGTAAAAATGGCTAAGGATAAGTTACCGCTCAAATCGCGCGAAAATGGCGCCAGAATTGGCGGAACCGTTTGAGTCTGTTAAGATTCCGGGTAAAAGCGTGAAGATAAGTAATTCTCGTTCGCAAGCAGGGGAGTAACCCGGAGACATGTTTTATGGCTGTCGATGGATGAAGTCCCGCAGGATGAGAGATTTTCCGACTAACGGTTGGGAAAGAAGAAAATATGAAGTTGGAGTTCTTCAACTTTCTCCGCGTTACCAACAATGCCGGAGACCATGAGGTGCAAGCATGGCGTAAACTGCAGGTGAAACTCAGAGAACTCACTGTTGTGGGTATACTTCATGGGTGTACCATCGACAGTGCCTAGATCCGGCAAGCCCGGGTGGCCCATAGACGGTGATGTGGCATGTGGCCCATCGGGCGGCCCAGTTGCTGTTGATCGTGAAGGATGAAGTCCGACCCAGGATCAGTTAGCCGGATCCGCACCGACCTTCGGAGGAACCCGGATCCGTGGAGGCCCATGAGGAACCCGGATCCAATACGACGTATATGGGAGGCGGATCCTTGACGTACACGGCAAGACATTGTACCGTAGTTAGGCAATCTGTAATCCGGCTAGGACTCTCCGTGTAAACCGTAGATCCGTGCGCCTATATAAGCCGGATCCCGGGAGCCCTAGAGGCACAACCACAACCATTGTAACAACGCGCACCCGATAATTCCAGACAAGCAGCAGTAGGCCCCCGTCCTCGTGTGTTCCGGGGTAACTCGCGTACCACCGTCCCGTGTGCACTCCGCCCTATGGCCCCCACTTCTTCTCCCCCTCGTGAGGATCCCTCCTCCGAGGTATCGTCGAATAGGCAACGACAGTGGCCCTAGTGGCTCATTGGAGTGACTCGTGCCTCCACACCGCTCCAACGGAGACGTAGCACCCTTGGGTGTGAACTTCGGGATACATCGTCGTCTCCTCGTGCACCGGTTACTTCTCAACCCGAGCTCCTTTACCTATGCGCTTTACATTGTGATATCTATCATGCTTGATGCTATACCTATCTTGTTATCACCTTGTTGCTCATCATGCTAGCATAGGTTGTTGGAGCACTTAGGCAAACCCCTAGTTGTTAGGCTTTGAGCTAAACTAGCAAACACTTAGTTTTATTCCGCCTAGTTTAGCTCTCAAGTAGAAGTTTTTATACACCGCCTATTCACCCCCTCTAGGCGACGTCCTAGTACATTCAATTGGTATCAGAGCTAGGGCTCTCTTATCTTGTTGGGCTTCACCGCCTAGAGAGTAATGACGTCGGCTAGAGGATTAGTGCACATTTCCGCTTTTACATTTGATGGCACTAATTATGATGCTTGGAAATTCTACATGCTTGATTGTTTTCGGGGCATGCACCCACATATGGAGCAAACTCTTGATATGGGTTTTTATCCTCCCAAGGATCCACAAAATCCATCTTACGAGGAGAAGAAAAACTCTTATCTAGATGCTCAAGCTACTAAAGTGCTTTGCCATGTTGTGAGTCATGTAGTGATTTCCTCCATCGCGCCTTTCCGGAGTGCTCATGAGTTTTGGACAAAGCTTCGAGATACATATGGTGGGTCCAAGACCATTGAGGATGATCGCACTCCTTCCACTTCACCAAAGTGTGGTAAGACACAAGGTAATGATATGGTGAGTGGTGATGAACATTGCATTGTTGATGGTGAGCCTTCTCTTGATGATTCTTCATCCCTATCCCATTGCAATGTTTCATCTTTGGACTTGAACACTTATAGCACTATAAATGCTTTACATGCTAGTGTTGGTAGTCCTTGCATATCTTCATTCCATGATGATATGCTTGCCTTGTCTTGTTGCCATAATGAAAATACTTTGCTTTCCTCTAGTATTTGTGTGACTAACAATGTAGAGGAAACCGGAGATACTATGGGCCAAGACGAGATCTTGGATGGAGCTTCAAGTAGTTCATCTTCTTCATCATCGCACGGTTCTTACACATGCCTTATGGCTAAGGCTTCAAAGGTATCTCCTCCTTTGGAACCCTCTCTATCAAGTGATGATGAGGATGATGATATGGAAGGACTTAATGTTGCTTACTTAAACATGATGGGTGAGTTAGTATTCCATGCTCTTCATGATAAGAAATTTGCTTGCTCTAACTTCATGAAAATCTTGGCTTTTGCCATTGAGAGCACAAAACTTATTGAGAAAATGGAAGGGCATGAGCGCGAGTATGCAAACGAGATTGCAACCCTTAGTGAAGCTCTTGAAGAACAACAAACCACCAATGAATCTCTTTGGGAGACCTTTGTAATATCCCAGGTATTGGGGTTACAAAAATAGAGGAAACATATTTGTGCATTGCATTCATGCATAGAAAATATGGGGAATTTTCGCGCTTTAAAGTAAAACAGTCACAGTAACTGAAGTTTCACTTAATCTTGGTGGAATTGAAGTAGCTCATCAAGTCAAGCGCTATAAACCTCAATGTGACTTTGTTAAAACCTTGTTTTGGGTAGAAATGGTTTGATCTAAGGGGGTAGATCAAATGGAACCAATAATCAACACAACAACACTTTACTCAAGGATCAATTGCTTGATCTTATAAAAGATCATAATATGGTAATCCTTGCCATAACATATGAACATCTATTCAACTACAAATTAAGAAACCATCCTTGACTTATCTTTTCCATGTCATTAACAAATAAATATTACTACCATGAACCTCATGGTATTTCTTGAACTAAACTTTTGAATTTAACACCAACCAAAGCTTATCATTAAACCCTAGAGATGGGAGAGGTTTATACCCATCAAAAATATAAGAAACAAACTCTAAATTTTTAATACTTAAAAGTTGAGCAACTACCTTGGGAGTATAATTTAATTCACTTTAAAACTAATTACCAAATATGGTAAAACACAAGGACCTAAGTGCATAAAAGCCACACATTCTTATTTTAATCATAACTTATTATATATGTGGAATATCACAAAACTAAATTCGTTTACATTACGAATTATAGTTCAAACTATTTGAATAAAATAAACTATGAGCATTTTGAAATTCATATGATCATGCCTTGGTGAAATCAAACATCACCATTCAAAATTGAGGTATAATCCTTGCCTTTAACAATTTGATTCCAAATTAAAATATAAATACAATCACATATGATATAGTGACTCACCCACAAGCATAAAATCATTCACAAGATATTTAGTAACAAAAGCCACTTGGCTATCCAAAAACAAATCTCATGAGAGGATAATACCATATGCCACATAGGATGAAAATATCTACATAGCTTGAATCCCAAGCTATGCCACCTCATGCTTAAAGGATTGCTATGGATGAGAGTATGACAACCAAGCACCTTACTCATCAAATCAAAGCAAGAGTCATCCACCTATGTGTCATGATACTAGAGCATGCCCAAGCCTATAAAAGGAACCCTCTACCTCATTCATTCCATCATCTTGTAACATGATACAAGCAAACCAAAGTGTTGGACCACTCCATGATTTAGATAAGATTAAGATGAAGCAGCTAGGAGGTGGAGGCATATGTAATATCCCAGGTTTAGAGGCTACAAAATGAGAGAACACCAAAGTGTGCATTGCATTCATGCATAGAAAATCCGGGGAATTTTCGCGCTTTCAAATAAAACTTACCACAGTAACTGAAGTTTCACTTGACTTGCTGGAATTGAAGTAGATCATCAAGTCAAGCGCTATAAACTTCACTGTGATCTTTGCTAAAACCCTGTTTTGGGTAGAGATGATTTGATCTATGGGCTAGATCAAATAGAATTAGTTTTATAACAAACAACATCTTAAGTAAGGATCAACTACAAGATCTTATAAAAGGATCTCAACATGCCATTCCTTACAACAACACATGAATAATTATTCAATCCTAAATCAAAGAACTCAGTTAATAAAGAAACTATTCTTTACTTATCTTATCCATGTCTTCTACTAAATAAATGTTCCTAACATGAGTCACATGGTATATCTTTTTAACTACAATGCTTGAACCCAAGCCAAGGACAATCATATTCATTCTTCATTAACCCTTGACCATTCCAATCTTGTTTCCTAACTCATTCCATTAAACCTAGAGAAAGGAGAGAACTATTCATATGCTTATATTATGCATTCAATAGAACCTAACTAAATATTTAAACCTTATCCAAGTGAGGTACTTGTTGATACTAACCAATGATACAAGAAATATAAGTCAAGTACTAAACCCTATTTGACCTAGCTAATACTTAATAGTAAGTAAGAACCTCTTTTACTAGTGATCCAAGAGAGAGGCAAGTGTGGTGATCATTACACCTTGGTAATGATCATAAACCCTAGAGAAACCCTACCTATTAAAAAGAGCTCAACCTAAAGAGGTACACTCAAGTATATTGACTTATACTTGATCTTGGAGAGAGAACCATAATTCACCAATGAATTGTTATGAGGCCAATATTGATCATTACAATTTAGGTGATGATCATAAACCCTAAGAATCTAAGTGAGTGTGTGGACAGAAGTATTAAAGAAGAGAGATGAGTGAGGAATAAGTGGATCAAGTTTAATACATGATCTTATCCTTGTAAATTGAGAGGATAAGTTAAACCTATACATGTGATCATAGATCTCATTCTTCTCATGAAATAATAAGTAAAACATTAGTAGTTAACCAAACCAATACTCATGCCTTGTGTAGTATTGATATGATATTTAAACCTTGTTTATCCAAACACTTGAGACAAACCTAGCATTGCCTTGAGACAATAATTCTACCTAAGTGAGGAGGATGAACCTAGCCACTAAAACATGATCAAGCTTATGGTCATACCTAATCTTAGTGGTGTATCACATTGGTGATCACTACTAAAACCCTAAACCCAATTTGAGTTTCAATACAAGTATAAATTTAGATTACAAATAGAACCCTGCCATACCTCATGCCTATTTAATACTTCAAATGGTGAAGTATTCCCAAAACCCTAAACCTTGTCATATGGAATCAATCCCACATAAAATAACATGTCCTAACTTGTGTATCATGTATCACAAGTAAAAGCCAAGCCATATATGCTTAAAAACTAAATACCATTTGGTGAGTAGAGTGAACCATTATCCAATTCTATTTTGGCTCCCAAGGAAATTGCTTAGTAAACCCAATGAAATGGTATTTTATAAAATATAATCATCATATAAGTAGTTGAGTTAACCATGATGAGCATAGGATCTATCTCTGATAATTGGAGCTAGAAGTTACTAAGCAAGATTAGTAATTATAGAGTTGATCCAAACCATCTTCTTAAACCCTAAGAACAATTCTTCACATAAAATCATGAACCATTCCATTCTCAACACCATTTAATTTAAACCCTAGCCATAACTAAATTATATGTGAGTAATCATTATGGTTAAGCCCTAGAAAAATATAATATGTTCACCATTCACATGTTATCAATTTTAGATCTTTTAAAACAGAATTGATTCCTAAATTTAAAATAATTGAATTGAACCCTAAAATTCATATCTATTTGAATTTTAACTTGTGCTTTATAAGAACTAAAGTTAATCCATTATAAATGGTTGTTTAAAAACAAAACAATGCAGTGGGTATTATCATAAAATGATATTGATATTCAAATAGTTTTGAACCTAAAAAACAAAGTAGAAATCAAATTTGAATTCAAACCAGAAAATAGTAAACAAAACAGAATTCAAAATAGAAATTTAAAAGAGAATTGGAGGGAAACTTACCTGGTGGACCTCAGCACCGCAGCAGCCCATCACCACCACGTCCACGCAAGCCCATCAGTAGCCCAGTCCACGAACCAAGCACCAGCCCACCGTTTCGGGTGGCTTTAAGAATCGTGCGAGAGGAAAAACGTGACCGTCGTCTTCCCCGGCGTCGACAGCGAGCTTGAGCCAGTAGGCCACGATCCTCGTCGACGATAAGGACGTCCCGGACACGTAGAAGCTTCCAGAACTCCTCTCTATGTCTCTCGCATCCGAGCCTATCCACGGGCGAAAAGATCTTCGCCAAATCAAAGTCTCCAGAGACCGCCACCTCTTCACCATCGCCGTCGTCGTGTCGCAGCCTCCGTGCTCCCCTCGGCCTATAAATAGGGGTAAAAGAACCGCCGAGCACTTCTTGATCTCATCCACTCCTCCAGATCTTCTCTATCTCTCTCTAGCTCTCAATTCCATCCGTGCCAGTACGCCGGAGACGAGGAAGAACTCGAGGGTACAAGCCACCCCCGGGTCAACCAAGCAGTCCTGGCGGCGCACCTCATCACCAGGAGCATCCTGAAGGAGTACGACATCAAGCGGAGCAAGGAGGAGGGAGAATTTTGGCGTTCCCTTTCACCCGAGCTTATCGGAAAGCGTCCTATTGCCGTCGTCTCCGACCACCTCATGCCTCGCCGAGGGTCTCATCGTCTTCCGGGTGAGCACACGCATCTCCAGCATCTACTCTTGCTTCCTCGAACCCTCGGTAGATCACGTTCGATCCTTTGCCGGAGTGCGCCGCCGCCGCACATGGTTGCCGGCGATGCTCCGGCGAGTTTCTCGGAAAACCGCCACCACCATCGTGTTCAGTAGGTCGTGGGGATCCAGAAAATTGTACTCGCGCATCCCGGGAGGCCTTAAATCGGCGTCTCCGTCGTGCCCTGCCTCGCCGGCGTTGAGCCGCCGGTAGGGTGACGTGGAGAGGGACCCACTGGTCGTTGTTGACTGGTCGTTGCCATCGTGGCAGCTGACCCAGTCAATGACCCCACCTGTCAGCCTGTGTGGGTAGAAACGAACCGGTACGTTTAGTATTTAGGTTTAATTTTAAAACCAGTAAATATCTGAAACTTTGCAAAATCATAGAAAATTCATTTCAACTCAGAAAATTATGAATAATATATCAAAATGCTCACAAAAATAAACTCTATGCAAATAAAATATAAAACAAAAATGTGTGTCAAAATAAAAATTCACTTATTTTTATCTTTATTTTGTCTTTCTAATTGTTTAAAATACAAATTGAATTCAATAATTAGTAAAGCTTCAAATTTAAATTTTAACTATTCAGTAACTAATTAAAATGTTAAGATTAATTTTCTTTATCATGTTTGCATTAACTTAAATATTAGTGGTAATTCATAAACCCTAAATTGCATGTTACAATTTCCTACTTTCTATAAATAATAATAACTCAAGAAAATATTATAAGCCAATATTATTTTGGTAATTCAAAACTTATTTACTTAAACATCTTTAGTTAACAAGTCATTATTTTAAAACCTAACAATAATTAGGAAACCCTAATTTCTAATTAAACCCTAACTAGTAATTATTTTAATTCTTCAACCCTTTAAAATAATTAAATGATAAGGCTATTATTAATTTTGTGCAAAGTACTTGATCACATTAATTCTAGTACCAAGCATTACTTTAAGAATTGGATCATAATTTAGAAACCCTAGTTTTATTATAAGTTAGAATCTAGGTCCCATTATTTTATGTGATCATTTGAAAATGCTTTAACCCTAAAACCCTAGTTGCTTATCACATGTGATCCTGTGAATTTCATCTTACATAGAGAACCTTATGATGTAATCAACAAATACAAATCATGGTCCACCAGAATAGAAACAATTCACATGAAGTCATCATTTCATATCTTCATTTTTGAATAAACCTTGTATGATCCACTAGTGCCACTTAATTACAAACCCTAACTTGCTAATCTCACATTGACACCGTTGATCATTATTCCTATATACCATACCATTAGGATCAACCTCAACCATCAAACCCTAGTAGAACCATAAGATAAACCCTAGTATCAACCTTGTATAGTAATGCACATCACATGCTCCTATCCCACTAAACCCTGCTTAGAGAGTAGTAAACCACTTAGTTTAGAAACCATTAGTGATTACTTAGTTTAGCAAATAGGAAGCAATAGTAAACCCTAACTCATAGCACCACCTTGACCATCATCCTTTGATATGATACCATAATCAACCATAGTAATGAACCTGCCAATACTTGCTACATATAAACCCATTCTATTTAAGAACCAACTAGTTCCTATTAGTAAACTAAATGAACCCATTAGTAGACCATAGAAGCCCATAGCTCCTATTCATAGTAGTTCTTGTTCTTATTTAACCTGTTCTTCAAAAGTTATTCTTTTGAAGTACAGATGTCAATTAAACCATAGAAGCCATAGTTCTTATTTGAAATACTTATTATTTCTTCATCAACATGTTCTTCAAAAGTTATTATTTTGAAGTATAATACATATAATCCTCAACCATGAATCATAGAACTTAAAAGTGACAACTGTTCTTTACATATTGTTCCACCACTATTCTTTATGTGTATGATTGTTATGATGCATTATGTCACTTGTTTATGCTATAATATCACCAACCTTAATAAAAACCTTGTTTGAGAACCATTCTAAAAGTGCAACAAACCCTAAAGAAATCTTTACAACCCATACATCCTAAATCATCGAGGTTAGGTTACGCTCGGGACGATTGCATCTCATGCTATGCATTATAGCATCTTTGCCAGTTCTTTAAACATTGTCCTTACCGGACAATGATGGTATTTCAGAATTTGGAGTTCTCACGTATCGAAGCTTTTGCCTGCATAATCTTGCAGTCAAGAAAGGCAAGTTCATTGCTTGCTCATGTCATTTGATTACTTTTATCAAATTATATGCAAAGTACTATACTTATCACTCTTGCATTGAGAAACAAATATTATTTTACAATTATGAATATGACTATGTGGTGGGCAATGGAACCATGGTATGTGTTGATTGGTGGAGGTTCCATTGCACGGTACTATTCATCTAGGATTAAGTACCAATGCCGTCCAGTGATTCTAGCGCCGTACATATCGCGTTGACCATAAGATCTATAATGGCTCTAAGCCAGCTGTATCTTTTCCCTCTCGCATGCCAACGGATTGGTAATAAGGGTTGCCCGGATCGTCTATCTTTGGTAAAGGTGGGGACATGTGGTCCTGCACGTCTACCATTAGATACAGGAGAGGGTAGACTTATTATCGGTCTATGAAGGATTGTAAGGGTTGTCCGGATCAGTCTATCTATGGTGTATAGAACAGGGCACATAAGTTGTTCGGATCAGTCTACCTTAACGGTATAGGAGAGAACAAGTGCCTGTGTTAGTCTACCCATAGATATAGGAGAGGACAGACTTACAAAAGGGTGGGTCTGCGAGGTCGCGGAGAAGGCGGTGTGGGCTTGGATCTTTATACCTGGCCTCACACCAAGGAAGTGTGAACGGGGGCAAGTCCCTACGGATGGCAAAAAGGGTGAGATCTCTTATGGGAAAAGTAACGCACCTCTGCAGAGGTATCAAGAATTGTGTCACCCTGTTCCGGGAAGGGAACTGCGAACGCGGCAGAAAGGAACTCCATGAAGTTCTAGTCAACCTGTGAAGACTGACGGGCATAGTTTTCAGAATAAAATAAACCTTTTGAAGAAATGTTTATGAAAACTTGCATTCGCCTATGACTTTCTGGTCTGTGGCTGTAGCTAGTGCATGATACACCTATTTCCTAATATGAACTTGTTGAGTACGCTCGTACTCATCCCACTCTTAAATCGCTTAGCTATGGAGGCACCGGAGGATAAACTACCGTGGAACTCGAAGACGAAGGAGTCAACTGCAACAAGATGAAGAATCCAAGCAAAGGAGTCAAAGAAGTCAACTTCTGCAACAACTAGAGTGGAAACTTAGACTAGTAATAGAAGGGAGCCTTTCCCTAGTCCTAGCACCTATGTAGCTAGATTTCTATAGCAAGCCAAGTAGCTCTTAAGCTTAAGTTAGCAATAAGTTAGATTACGAGTCGTTCTTCTGGAGCTTTATTTGAAGTTTTACCTCACTGTAAAGTAGGAGGCTGTGTTGATCTTCTGTAAACAGCTTGTGTATCCTTCTATAGACATACCTTGGACTCGCATATGTTTCTGTTGTACCACTCCGAGGGATGTAATATGAGTGGAACGGTGTTTCACTTGTGTTATGTCATCGACTTGTGTACTACACCATGCAGCTGGGTCACCACAGCTGGTATCAGAGCAAATGCTTTGACCCTAGGATTAAAACCCTTTAAAGGAGACCTATAGGTTTGGTAGTGTCTATAGGAAGTACCTTAGCTAATACAACTATGTTAAGTCAACTATGCTAAACCAAATATTCTTTTGACTTGAGATGGGTATTCACTTGAGAATAATCCTGACACACTTGAGTCAATCCTTCTTATCTATCTTTCTTAAGTGAAGTTAGTTAGTTATCTTGCTTCATTCCAAATAACTAAAACACCATTGGAGTTTAAAATAATTTGAGGTAGTAGACCACAGTTGGTATACAACACATGGTAGTCCATAGAGAGGATACAACCATAAGGAAGATATCCTATTGGAAGAAGTATACCAATACAAGTATAGTTAAGTAAGAGTCATTTAAAATGTCAAATGACTGATGTTAAGTAATGTAGATAAGTAATATGAGGGAGTATATACTTATGATAAGTCAATCATAGGAGGTAAGGAAGAGTGATAGGAGTATTTAAGGCTATATTTTTTATGGTAAAGTTGGTAATCATATATGATTCACTTGAGAATCATGATGTGAGGGAGTAGAGCATCATACGTGAGTTAACAGAAGGATGATGAGGAGTAGGATTTAAGGAATAGTTCGAAAGCTTAGGCCTTAAAATCCTAATAACTGTACCAAGTATGCTAGAACCATAGTCCTTAATTTAAAGAAGGCTTATTTAGAGCATATCACATAGAGAAATCCTAGAGTTATAGGTGGTATATTCTAAACAATCATATGTTTAGAGTAGACATGTTAGAAGTAATTGTATTATAGGAAGTAGTCCTCAATAGCACATATATATGGATACTATTTTGTTAGTACTTCCAAAGAAAACTAGGTTAATTTCAACTATCCCAGGCCATTTTGTTTCAAGTTTGTCTCATTGCAAATGTGCAATTAAGATAAATGTTGAGACAACTAGTAGAAATTCACGTATTTGTGCTAAGTATCACAACCTAAACCTATCTTATGTGGTGTTATATACTACACATCTGATCCTGATGTTTAGGGATGTCTTACCCAATTACTATCTTCAGGCATATAAGGATGTGTATTATAAACACAAAGCTGGATCTTCTTGGATTTTATTGGATTTTCATTGATTGACTAGATCCATACATGAAGTTTGACTTTGATATGCAAATGCATGTTGCAATATCAAGCTCTTACTTGATGTTATAGGTCTAGAGGGTAAAGGTATTCGTGTAAGGAAGTGACGAATTCTGGAGATTTTGAAGACAAGATGAAGGTTCACTAGAAGAAGGAAGTAAAGTTGTGGGAAGTAACCACGATACTTCAAAGTAAGGACCAATCAAAACTCACTTTTATCCTCTATTAAGGAGTACTTCAACATGGAAGTACTATGAAAGTGAGAAAAATAGTGAATATGGAGTAGTAGAAGTGGAGCCATATTCATTATGGAAGGAGGGAATGCAAGTGAAGTCACTTAAGATACTATTTCCATAGTGTCAACAAGTGGTTTTCTTGCAAAACAAACCCTATAAGAAGGAAAATGGACAAGTAAAGTCGCAGCTGGCATAATAAGACCACAGCTGATATAGAATAGTCATGATGAGGAAGTATTGAAACTGAGGTATATCTTAATTAAAACCATAAAAGTATCCGCATGTGGTAGGTAGATGTGGAATAGAACCATAACATAGCCACAGCTGGTATCCAATAAGCCACATCTTGTGTTAGATAGTCTGCAGCTGGTAACAAATAGTCCACAGCTAAATCGTTCTTTCACTCTAAAGGAAAGAGGGATTCCGTAGCTGGTATTCCGTAGCTAATAAATATTTAGTCGGAGGATTCATCTCGGGTACCCACAACTGTGTGGATACACCGCAAAGAATTCTTCGTGAGACTTTAGAAAGGTACAAAATATAAACCAGACTTAAACCAATCTTCTACCTTGGAGTTTAATGATTAGAAGAAAAGGAGTTTGAAGATCATTAGTAAACTCCAAGGGGGAGAGGAAGATTGAAGGAGAAGTATTAAGACATGATTTGGAGTATGAAAGACGAAGAAGAAGGCCTGAACTGAGAGGAAGTCCGATCCTATTTTCATAAGATTGGTGGAAGTATCCATATAATAATACTCTCAGGAGGTTGTCAGACCAGAAGCCGAGGTTCATATCTCAAGGAAGTAAGGGTTATACCTTAACTTGAGTGGGTAATTGATAATTACTCAGAAGCAGAAGAGCTCAAGTAAGTCTAAGCTAATGAAGTTGGATGAAGAAGATGTCGGAGGACAATAAAAGTCTAAGAAAACAAAAGACCGAAGGGTTTGACCATACCAAAACATGTAAGCCTATTAGAAAGATTCCTTTCATGGAACCTAAAGAAACCAAAAGGAAGATAACTAGTATGAACTAGAAGCCATGATTGGATGGACTAAATGAGTCTAATCCATTCGTAGGACTAAACAACCAGGACCATGCCTATTGTAAATACCTTGCTAAGTACCATTACTTTCGTTATGGTAGTAAGGAAAAAAAAACAATACCTTACTTTAAACCAATCCTTTAGACTTAAGGTTTGGGCACCGCAGCTGGATTACCGCAGCTGGTAGAACCAAGCTTTGAGTACCCAAATAGGAAGATGTCACCACAACCATTAGTAAAGTCCATTAGCATAAGAAGATGTCCTAATCCAAGAATCTTTGGAGAGTAAGCCTATAAAATGAGAGTGTTGGAAGAAATCATAGAATTGAAGAAAGTATCAGTGCCAGACATCAGAAGACTTCATGAAGGATCGAGACAAGGAATATATTCAACTATATCTAATGAGATCACTAGGGAGTTTGAAAGGATTGTGATCTGTTCAAGTCCGTTCCACATTCCGAAACGTGAGAGCATTCGAACTTCGGGACGAAGTTCAGTTTAAGAGCTGTAATATCCCAGGTTTAGAGGCTACAAAATGAGAGAACACCAAAGTGTGCATTGCATTCATGCATAGAAAATCCGGGGAATTTTCGCGCTTTCAAATAAAACTTACCACAGTAACTGAAGTTCCACTTGACTTGCTGGAATTGAAGTAGATCATCAAGTCAAGCGCTATAAACTTCACTGTGATCTTTGCTAAAACCCTGTTTTGGGTAGAGATGATTTGATCTATGGGCTAGATCAAATAGAATTAGTTTTATAACAAACAACATCTTAAGTAAGGATCAACTACAAGATCTTATAAAAGGATCTCAACATGCCATTCCTTACAACAACACATGAATAATTATTCAATCCTAAATCAAAGAACTCAGTTAATAAAGAAACTATTCTTTACTTATCTTATCCATGTCTTCTACTAAATAAATGTTCCTAACATGAGTCACATGGTATATCTTTTTAACTACAATGCTTGAACCCAAGCCAAGGACAATCATATTCATTCTTCATTAACCCTTGACCATTCCAATCTTGTTTCCTAACTCATTCCATTAAACCTAGAGAAAGGAGAGAACTATTCATATGCTTATATTATGCATTCAATAGAACCTAACTAAATATTTAAACCTTATCCAAGTGAGGTACTTGTTGATACTAACCAATGATACAAGAAATATAAGTCAAGTACTAAACCCTATTTGACCTAGCTAATACTTAATAGTAAGTAAGAACCTCTTTTACTAGTGATCCAAGAGAGAGGCAAGTGTGGTGATCATTACACCTTGGTAATGATCATAAACCCTAGAGAAACCCTACCTATTAAAAAGAGCTCAACCTAAAGAGGTACACTCAAGTATATTGACTTATACTTGATCTTGGAGAGAGAACCATAATTCACCAATGAATTGTTATGAGGCCAATATTGATCATTACAATTTAGGTGATGATCATAAACCCTAAGAATCTAAGTGAGTGTGTGGACAGAAGTATTAAAGAAGAGAGATGAGTGAGGAATAAGTGGATCAAGTTTAATACATGATCTTATCCTTGTAAATTGAGAGGATAAGTTAAACCTATACATGTGATCATAGATCTCAGTCTTCTCATGAAATAATAAGTAAAACATTAGTAGTTAACCAAACCAATACTCATGCCTTGTGTAGTATTGATATGATATTTAAACCTTGTTTATCCAAACACTTGAGACAAACCTAGCATTGCCTTGAGACAATAATTCTACCTAAGTGAGGAGGATGAACCTAGCCACTAAAACATGATCAAGCTTATGGTCATACCTAATCTTAGTGGTGTATCACATTGGTGATCACTACTAAAACCCTAAACCCAATTTGAGTTTCAATACAAGTATAAATTTAGATTACAAATAGAACCCTGCCATACCTCATGCCTATTTAATACTTCAAATGGTGAAGTATTCCCAAAACCCTAAACCTTGTCATATGGAATCAATCCCACATAAAATAACATGTCCTAACTTGTGTATCATGTATCACAAGTAAAAGCCAAGCCATATATGCTTAAAAACTAAATACCATTTGGTGAGTAGAGTGAACCATTATCCAATTCTATTTTGGCTCCCAAGGAAATTGCTTAGTAAACCCAATGAAATGGTATTTTATAATATATAATCATCATATAAGTAGTTGAGTTAACCATGATGAGCATAGGATCTATCTCTGATAATTGGAGCTAGAAGTTACTAAGCAAGATTAGTAATTATAGAGTTGATCCAAACCATCTTCTTAAACCCTAAGAACAATTCTTCACATAAAATCATGAACCATTTCCATTCTCAACACCATTTAATTTAAACCCTAGCCATAACTAAATTATATGTGAGTAATCATTATGGTTAAGCCCTAGAAAAATATAATATGTTCACCATTCACATGTTATCAATTTTAGATCTTTTAAAACAGAATTGATTCCTAAATTTAAAATAATTGAATTGAACCCTAAAATTCATATCTATTTGAATTTTAACTTGTGCTTTATAAGAACTAAAGTTAATCCATTATAAATGGTTGTTTAAAAACAAAACAATGCAGTGGGTATTATCATAAAATGATATTGATATTCAAATAGTTTTGAACCTACAAAACAAAGCAGAAATCAAATTTGAATTCAAACCAGAAAATAGTAAACAAAACAGAATTCAAAACAGAAATTTAAAAGAGAATTGGAGGGAAACTTACCTGGTGGACCTCAGCACCGCAGCAGCCCATCACCACCACGTCCACGCAAGCCCATCAGTAGCCCAGTCCACGAACCAAGCACCAGCCCACCGTTTCGGGTGGCTTTAAGAATCGTGCGAGAGGAAAAACGTGACCGTCGTCTTCCCCGGCGTCGACAGCGAGCTTGAGCCAGTAGGCCACGATCCTCGTCGACGATAAGGACGTCCCGGACACGTAGAAGCTTCCAGAACTCCTCTCTATGTCTCTCGCGTCCGAGCCTATCCACGGGCGAAAAGATCTTCGCCAAATCAAAGTCTCCAGAGACCGCCACCTCTTCACCGTCGCCGTCGTCGTGTCGCAGCCTCCGTGCTCCCCTCGGCCTATAAATAGGGGTAAAAGAACCGCCGAGCACTTCTTGATCTCATCCACTCCTCCAGATCTTCTCTATCTCTCTCTAGCTCTCAATTCCATCCGTGCCAGTACGCCGGAGACGAGGAAGAACTCGAGGGTACAAGCCACCCCTGGGCCAACCAAGTAGTCATGGCGGCGCACCTCATCACCAGGAGCATCCTGAAGGAGTACGACATCAAGCGGAGCAAGGAGGAGGGAGAATTTTGGCGTTCCCTTTCACCCGAGCTTGTCGGAAAGCGTCCTATTGTCGTCGTCTCCGACCACCTCAAGCCTCGCCGAGGGTCTCATCGTCTTCCGGGTGAGCACACGCATCTCCAGCATCTACTCTTGCTTCCTCGAACCCTCGGTAGATCACGTTCGATCCTTTGCCGGAGTGCGCCGCCGCCGCACATGGTTGCCGGCGATGCTCCGGCGAGTTTCTCGGAAAACCGCCACCACCATCGTGTTCAGTAGGTCGTGGGGATCCAGAAAATTGTACTCGCGCATCCCGGGAGGCCTTAAATCGGCGTCTCCGTCGTGCCCTGCCTCGCCGGCGTTGAGCCGCCGGTAGGGTGACGTGGAGAGGGACCCACTGGTCGGTGTTGACTGGTCGTTGCCATCGTGGCAGCTGACCCAGTCAATGACCCCACCTGTCAGCCTGTGTGGGTAGAAACGAACCGGTACGTTTAGTATTTAGGTTTAATTTTAAAGGGAGCATTTGCTGTGCAATCACTTGTTTCGTGCAATCGTGCAATCTAACTCACGTCAGACGTCCGATCCAAAATCTGCGGCCCGCTCCAAATATACCTGCGTCCACCTCCAGTAACTTGCAAGTTTGTCAAAAAACCCCTGCACATCTCGGTTGTCCCATACTGAGCACTCATTCTTCTCTAACAGATCTGGATCTCTGTCACGTTATCTCTTTCGCTAATCACTCTAGGGCTCCGGCCGCCGGTTGACACAAGTTCCAGACGGCGCGACTCCCCTGAGATTTTCCTCAACGCCAAGGAGATAAAGTGTCAATCATAATCAGAAGTTCGTTCTTTACTGGTACCACTACTGTTCACAGATGCACTGATAGCTTGTTGTTTCTTACTACGCAGCTAGGCTAGTAGCTGATCGGTGTTGTATTTGATATCGTTAAATCCTCATACACATCTAGTTGGATATATAATATTAGTAACCCATCGATCCAAGGCATGCACTGACATCCTTTTGTATTTAGTATCAGTATATAGAGTTCAAGATCACGTATATGCATGGTGGTTTTCAGATATGTATGAACCCATGATCAAACCATCCTTGCAGATCATGGAAGCTACCAATAGCATGCCTGCACATGAATTTGTTGGCGCCCAATCGTCCATGGACATAAACGACCCACGAAGCAAGAATGATGGTTTCAGTACACCCAGGAAAATAACAAGTATACCTCTACGTGTGAGTATCCAGTCAGTCAGACAATATAGTGTGTCCTCTAGTTTAAAATTTTATATAGATGTGCATTGTGGAACAGATTGACTTAGCATGCTTATGTTTCTACAGTGTTCATCATTCACCCCTGAGTGTGAAGAGGAACTGAAGCCTGTAGTAGGGATGGTATTTGATGACATGGACTCTGTGGAGAAATTTTATAAGTCATATGCACATCATGTTGGATTTGGAGTCCGTGTCGGGCAGCACAAGAAGTTATTGGATGATGTAGTTATGTGGAAGCGTTTCTTATGTGACAGACAAGGATTTAAGTTGAAGAAAAGTACAAATAGTACTAATCCCTCACAGAAAGCTACAATGACCGGCAATACCTCAAAAAAGAATTCAAAAAAACGTAAAAGGAAGGAAACAAGATGTGGATGTGATGCCCGTATTTTTGTCAAGGGGACTAGTGATAACAAGTATATGATAGCTTCATTAGTTGAGAATCACAATCATGGACTAGTGACACCTAGTAAGCATCATCTGATCAGATCGAACCGCCGAGTAAATGAGAAGGCAAAACAGACACTCTACTCATGTCACAAAGCAAGCATAGGCACATCGCAGGCATTCAGATTGCTTCATGTCGGCGCTGGTAGTTTTGAGGGCGTGGGATGCACAAAAAGAGACTTACAGAACTACTATTGCGAATTCAAAAATAAAATCAATGACTGTGATGCTCAAATGTTTGTGGACCAATTGGGCAGAATGAAGGAACTCAACCCAGCCTTTTTCTTTGATTATGACGTGGATGAAAATGGTAGGCTGTTGCATGTGTTCTGGGCAGATGCCACCGCGAGAAAAAATTACAACCATTTTGGAGATGTGGTCTCTTTTGATTCTACATACACAACAAACCATTACAATATGATTTTTGCACCTTTCACCGGGGTCAATCATCATATGCAGTCTGTGTTTTTTGGAGCCGGCTTTGTTGTAAATGAGAGGATTGCATCTTACAAATGGTTGTTTGCTGCCTTTTTAAGAGCTATGGGGGGTAAAGAGCCAAGACTTATGATAACAGACGAGGATGCTAGTATGAGGGAGGCTATGAGATTTGTTCTTACAACCACTATACACAGATTGTGCATGTGGCATATTATGAAGAAACTTCCTGAAAAAATCAGTCCTAGCTTAAGAGAAGACCCTGCATTTTTTAAGAGGGTGAATTCGTGTGTATGGGGATCAGAAACACCTGAAGAATTTGAGCTAACGTGGAACTCTTTTATTTCTGATTTTTAGTTGGAAGACAACGAGTGGTTGGCTACTAGATATAAGATCCGCGAGTCATGGATTCCAGCCTACTTCAGGGACATACACCTAGCAGGGATTCTTAGAACTACATCAAGATCGGAGAGTGCAAATTCATTTTTCAACCGTTTTATTGGCCGCAAGCTTGCATTTGTTGAGTTTTGGCTTAGATTTGACACAGCTTTACAATGTCAACGGCAAGAAGAGCTGATAGCTGACAACACAAGCATACATACAACGCCTCAGATCATGACATCATGGGAAATAGAGAAGCAAGGCAGTGAGGTATTCACACATGAGGTGTTTGATAATTTCCAAAAGGAGGTACTTGCTGCTAGAGAGCATTGTGATGTACAGGGCACTGAAATGGTAGACGGGATGAAAGTCGTGGCGATCAGCGATGCCTCTAATAAGGTTAGAGAAGTACAGTGTGATACATCAACCATGATAGCTAAATGTTCTTGCATCTTATTTGAGTCTAAAGGAATCCCATGTCGCCATATCATACGATTCTTGCGGGCTGCAAAAGTTGAAAACAGTAATGATCAACTGAGCTCCTATGTCCTAAAAAGATGGGAGAAAAATTGCAAAAGGTAAATATCACTAGTTGAAATTATGCTATTTTCTTTGAATTGCTGGCTGACAATATAATTTTGTGCAGGTATAGTGTATACGACAGCGAGGGTAACTTACTTGCAGAAAAGCCCAGTGACCCGGTTGAAGCAGCCAAGAGAAGAAAAATTTCAGATGCCCACAACAAGTTCGAAGCATTGGTTCAAAAAGCTAAGAACTATGAGGAAGGGATTGACTTCCTCACAACTAGTTTGCTCAACATGGAGGAACATCTATCTAAGTTGGGTCCTGCTGTTTCAGTTACAAGGCAAGAAGAACATGAGGCTTTTCTTGGCTGTAGCATTCCGTCAGAAGTTAGTGTCCTACCACCAACTGATGTCCGTACTAAGGGGAGATGCAAGAGAATAAAGGGACATGGGGACAAGGGGAAAAATAATGAAAGTGAGAAACCGAAGGCGATACGGAAGTGCGGGAAATGCAAGCAAGCTGGTCATAATAGCCGCAAGTGTCCAAACAAAAACCCGCCAACAGAGATAGCGTAGGATTCAGTTTCATATTTTCACTTCAGTTAGCATCAAACTGTAATTTGAATTTTTTGGCCATATTGTCTCAGCCCTTGTGTGGTAAATGCACTACTGATGTTATGTTCTTCAAAATGGATTTAGCTTGAGTATTTTGTTTGGTTACCTGACATGAAGACATTCAGTCTTTGTACAGGGTGTTCTGTTCTGTTGGTTGTCTCTGAAATATATACTTTGTACGTCACTATAAGTTTTGGAGAGATTGATCGCTAGGACATGGTGTTCTGTTCTGCTACTTCATTGTTCAAGCCATCAGTTTTGGAGAGTTTGATTTGTTTTCTTGGTTCAGATAATTAGAATGTCCAGACTGCTTATACAGAAGCATTCACGTGTAACTTTTCTAATCTCCTAATTAAGTAGTCAGAAGTCAGATCCTTGGACGAAAGATTGATGTACTAGCCTTCTACATTTTCTTCGTTGACATTTGATTCTACAGAGGAATCCATACTCCCTTTGCGAAAGTAATAAGATAACTCAATTTCTGAAACACGTACGAGGTGGAACTCCCAACTTCCTACCCTGTGAGTCAATTTCGGCCGACCTCGCTGTGAGTCAATTTCTGAAACCCATACGTCGCGGCTACCTCGCTGTGAATCTCTTCGGCCATGCCCCAAGCATCCTCCTCGTCTGGTTGCTCCGTCATCTCTCTGCCGCAAGGCGCGCCGCGAACCTCACCCGCCGATTTCGCCGTTCAGTGTGCTAAGCCTTCCGATGAATTTCCCCGACAAGCTTCTTGCAGGCTTTTGGGCGTATGCTTGATCCGTTCTTCGAATCTGTGTCGTTTGCTGTTTCCCCGACGAGCTTCTTGCAGGCTTTTGGGCGTTCTGCTTGATCCCTTCTTCAACTCCGTGTCCTTTGCTGGAGACCTGGAGCGATCAATCTAAGGAAGAAGGAAACTCTGTTGGGAGACAAATGAGGGCTGTGTAGTACGCAGGGGGGTTTTCACAAACTTGCAAGTTAGTGGAGGTGGAAGCCGGAATATTTGGAGCGGGCCACAGATTTTAGATCGGACGTCTCGCGGCAGTTAGATTGCACGATTGCACGGAACGGGTGATTGCACAGCAAATGCTCCCTTTATTATGATGACACTCCTCCCCACCTTTGCTTTCTCAAGCCATGGCTAACCGAATCCTTCGGGTGCCGTCCAACAATCACATACCATGGAGGAGTGTCTATTTTTGTAATATTATGAAGGTTAATTAATTTGGGACTGGGAATCCCATTGCCAGCTCTTTTTGCAAAATTATTGGATAAGCGGATGAAGCCACTAGTCCATTGGTGAAAGTTGCCCAACAAGATTGAAAGATAAACACCACATACTTTCTCATGAGCTATAGAACATTGACAAAAATCAGAGGTGATAAATTTTGAATTGTTTAAAGGTAGCACTCAAGCAATTTACTTTGGAATGGCGGAGAAATACCATGTAGTAGGTAGGTATGGTGGACATAAATGGCATAGTGGTTGGCTCAAGGATTTTGGATGCATGAGAAGTATTCCCTCTCGATACAAGGCTTAGGCTAGCAAAGTTATTTGAAACAAACACAAGTATGAAGCGGTGCAGCAAAACTCACATAAAAGACATATTGTAAACATTATAAGACTCTACACCGTCTTCCTTGTTGTTCAAACTCTTTACTAGAAATTATCTAGACCTTAGAGAGACCAATTATGCAAACCAAATTTTAACAAGCTCAATGTATTCCTTCATTAATAGGTGCAAAGTATATGATGCAAGAGCTTAAACATGAGCACAACGATTGCCAAGTATCACATTATCCAGGACATTTTACCAATTACTACATGTGGCATTTCCCGTTTCCAACCATATAACAATTAACGAAGCAGTTTCAACCTTCGCCATGAACATTAAAAGCTAAGAACACATGTGTTCATACGAACCAGCGGAGCGTGTCTCTCTCCCACACAAGCATTTATTCAAACAAAAACAAAAACAAAAACAAACAGACGCTCCAAGTAAAGTACATAAGATGTGACCGAATAAAAATATAGTTTCAAGAGAAGAAACCTGATAAATTGTCGATGAAGAAGGGGATGCCTTGGTCATCCCCAAGCTTAGACGCTTGAGTCTTCTTGAAATATGCAGGGATGAACCACTGGGGCATCCCCAAGCTTAGACTTTTCACTCTTCTTGATCGTAGTATATCATCCTCCTCTCTTGACCCTGGAAAACTTCCTCCACACCAAACTCAAAACAACTCATTAGAGGGTTAGTGCATAATCAAAAACTCACATGTTCAGAGGTGACACAATCATTCTTAACATTTCTGGACATTGCACAAAGCTTCTGAAAGTTAATGGAACAAAGAAATCCATCCAACATAGAAAAAGAGGCAATGCGAAATAAAAGGCAGAATCTGTCAAAACAGAACAGTCCGTAAAGACGAATTTTAAAATGGCACCAGACTTGCTCAGATGAAAATGCTCAAATTGAATGAAAGTTGCGTAAATATCTGAGGATCACTCACGTAAATTGGCATAATTTTCTGAGTTACCTACAGAGAATTAGGCCCAGATTCGTGACAGCAAGAAATCTGTTTCTGCGCAGTAATCCAAATCTAGTATGAACCTTACTATCAAAGACTTTACTTGGCACAACAATGCAACAAAACTAAGATAAGGAGAGGTTGCTATAGAAGTAACAACTTCCAAGACACAAATATAAAACAAAGGTACTGTAGCAAAATAAACACATGGGTTATCTCCCAAGAAGTTCTTTCTTTATAGCCATTAAGATGGGCTTAGCAGTTTTAATGATCGCAAGAAATAGTATTTGGAGCAAAAAGGAGCATCAAGAGACAAATTCAAAACAAATTTAAGCCTAGCATGCTTCCTATGCATAGGAATATTGTACACAAATGAATTCATGAAGAACAAGGTGACAAGCAAAAGAGGATAAAACACGAGTAACTTTAAAATTCTCAACATAAAGAGGGGAAACTTAATATTATTAAGATGCATATAACCATGTTTCCCTCTCTCATAATAACTTTCAGTAGCATAGTTGATGAAATCCACAATATACCCATCACTTAAAACATTCTTATCATGGTTGATATGCATAGGAGTATCATAAATTTTGGCATAAGAAGAGTTCTTCTCATTAATAGTAATTGGAGCAAAATTATTATCAAGAATTTGAACATGGTAAACAAGTTGCATATTAAGGGAATTGTTTTTGGCAATCCAATCATAACTATGACAAGTTTCATAAGGATAGTTATAACCTATATCATAGCATTCTTTATAATAATCATTAAAGGTCGGAGGCACAGTGTCATCATAAGAAATAGAATAGTTATCTTTCACAGTCGGTTTATCTGTGACCATACCATCATTGTTATTAGAAGGAGATGTATCAAACACATAATGATCAGTAGCAAAAGGATTTTCAAACACCTCTTCCCCAAGCTTAGAGCTTTCTATATCATTATGGGAGGAAGCATGGATAGTACTGATACTATCGCAATTATTATCATCATCATTTTCAGAATTAGTTTCCCAGAGATTTGCAATATCAAAAGTAGTATGCTCATTCAAATCATGATCACTAATGTATGTAAAGGGCATAGGAAGATCATTGTATTCAGATTCATTATCATAATAATCATTAGGCGCAACATACTTACGGTTACCTATTGTTACCTCATACACGCGGGGATATGCCATTACCTCTTTCTCTTTATTCTCCTTCTTCTTCTTCTTCTTCTTCTTCTTCTTCTTCTTCTTCTTCTTCGTTCCCTTCTTCTTCTTCTTTTCCTTCTCCTCGTTCCCTTCTTTAGGAGGAAGAGGCTTGAAGGGTGGCTTGTCCGCATAACCTGATTTACTTTCAGAAACAATAGAAGAAACTTGGGAGGATCCCTCCTTTTCATTAATTAGTTGAAAACACACAGCGGTCCTATCATATTTTGGCAAGGTGTCATCTTCTAAAATATTTTGTATGTAAGTGTTTGTATGGCTATTATCAATGCAATAAGAAAAACACCCATGCAGGACATCATCAATATCAAGATCACTCATATGTAACAAAGAGATTTTTCTTGAGAGCTCTTCACACCACAAAAATAAAGTAAGTTCATCATGCTGATTAGGAGTAATTTCATCATCACAATACAAATTTGCAGCACTCATTAGGTTCAAATTATCATTGGAGGAGCATTGAAAATTAAAATGACCCACTTCATGGCAAACTTCACAAATAAAAGGATAGAGGGCACAAACTTTTTTACCAAGATCATCTAGAGTCCTAGCCCACTTTCTAGTTTTTTCATTAATATGGTGGATACAATATTCATCTTCGATTTGATTAATTCCACAAGGTCTATGCATTCCACAAAAATTAACATGCTTATAGGAAATAGCATTCTTAGGAGTTTGAGCATGCTTATTGCAATCATTAACAACAATTTCATTCTTCATGCAAGCCTCTTTAAAAGGTTCATGATACTTATCAAAATTCTTTTTAGGCAATTCAAAATGAGAAGCAAAGGCTCTATAAAGATTTGCAGCAACTTGAGAGTCAAGACCATAAGTAGCACTCATATCTCGAAATTTATCAGTATCCATAAAAGTTTCAATGCATTCATAATCATAATTTATACCTGACTCTTCACCTTTGTTGTTCTCCCATCCTTCAGCGTTCTCCTCAATCCGATCAAGAAGATCCCACCTAGCTTCAACCTCCTTGCTTGTGAAAGATCCCTCCGAACAGGCATCCAGATAGTCCTTGTGTTGTCCTGAAATCCTCGCATAAAAATTGTTAACAATAACATTACGGGGGAGCTCATGGACGGGACATTTGAGCATTAGTGACTTCAATCTCCCCCACGCTTGAGAGATACTTTCTCCATTACGAGGATAAAAGTTATAAATGTAATTCCTATCAATATGCACTTCATGAGGAGGATAAAATTTAGAGTAAAAGAGAGATACAATTTCCTCCCAACCAAGAGAATGACTATTCTTCAACAATTTATACCAATGCGCCGCTTTACCAGACAGCGAAACAGAATAGCTTCTTCCTCACTTCATCCATAGAGATACCTGCACACTTGAATAACCCGCATAATTCATGCAAAAACACTAAATGATCTCCAGGATGGACAGTTCCATCCCCTTCATAGCGGTTATCCATAACACGTTCAATAATTTGCATAGGTATTTTATACGGAATACTTTCAGCAGGTGGATTTAAAATATCAGAAGTATCATTAGAGTTATCGCATATGGGAGATAAAGCATTATCAGAGCAAAATATTTCTTCCAAAGCTGAGGAGCAAAAAAGATTATTTTTATGTAAACTACCTTCCCCAAGCTTAGACTTATCCATAGCATTAGCAGTGATTGCGTTCATACTAATAATATTGCTACTAGCATGCAATTGAGGCTCCATAGGTTCTTTAATTTTCGCATCACACAATTCATGTCTTAACTCAGGAAATAAAATAAGAAGCTCATTGTTGTCCATTATGCCTAACTAGTGTAAAACAAGAAACAAAAAGATGCAATTGCAGGATCTAAAGGAAATAGCTTTGAGTACTTACAACGGCGCCGGAAACTAGCTTAGTAGCCGAGATCCGGAGTGTGAGTACCTTTTACCTTTCCTCCCCAAACGCCAAAAGTGCTTGATGTCTACGGGTGGTTCTATTCTTGTAGACAGTGTTGGGCCTCCAAGAGCAGAGGTTTGTAGAACAGCAACAAGTTTCCCTTAAGTGGATTACCCAAGGTTTATCGAACTCAGGGAGGAAGAGGTCAAAGATATCCCTCTCAAGCAACCCTGCAATCATAAAGCAAGAAGTCTCTTGTGTCCCCAACACACCAAATACACTTGTCAGATGTATAGGTGCACTAGTTCGGCGAAGAGATAGTGAAATACAAGTAATATGGATGTATATGAGTGGTAATAGCAATCTGAATGAAATATGGCAGCGAGTAAACATGCAACAAAACAGTAAACAAACGGAGATTCGATGCTTGGAAGCAAGGCCTAGGGATCCTGCTTTCACTAGTGGACACTCTCAACAATGATCACATAATAGAACCACTCTACACTCTTTTGTTGGATGATGAACACCACTAACTGTGTAGGATTACACGAACCCTCAATGCCGGAGTTAACAAGCTCCACAGTATTCGATATTCATCTTTAAGTAACCTTAGAGTGCAAGATAGATCAACACAATTACACCAAGAACTAACATAGCATGCACACTGTCACCATCACACTATGAAGGAGGCATAGATCACATCAAAACTTATCATAGCAATAGTTAACTTCATAATCTACAAGAGATTACAATCATAGCCTACACCAAGTACTACACGATGCACACACTGTCACCATTACACCGTGCAGGAAATAGAGTACTTAAATAACATCACTAGAGTAGCACATAGATGATATTCAACTAGATCACATAAAGAGAGAGATGAACCACATAGCTACAGAGCCCTCAGCCCGGGTGAATTACTCCTCCTCATCATGGAGACATGGCGGTGAAGATGGCGGTGGAGATGACTCCGGGGCAATTCCCCGTCCCGGCGGCGTGCCGGAACAGAGACTTCTGTCCCCCGAATTGGAGTTTCGCGATGGCGGCGGCTCTGGATGGTTTTCTCTGGTTTCATCGAACGTATCGGTGTTTTAGGTCAGGAAGGCCTTTATAGGCGAAGAGGCGGAGTCGGAGGGGCCACGGGGTTCCCTCCCCATAGGGGGGCGCGCCCCCTTGGCCGCGCCGTGGGGGTGGGGCCCTCCTGGCTCCCCTCTGGCCCTTCTTCTCCTGAAGCTTCCGGGAAAAATAGGATGTTGGGCGTTGATTTCGTCCGATTCCGAGAATATTTCCTTTCTAGGATTTCTGAAACCAAAAACAGCAGAAAACAACAACTGGCTCTTCGGCATCTCGTCAATAGTTTAGTTCCGCAAAACGCATAATAATGACATATAATGTGTATAAAACATGTAGGTATCATCAATAAAGTAGCATGGAACATAAGAAATTATAGATACGTTTGGGACGTATCACATAGCAACTCACATGATATTCAACAAAGGTGTAATAGTTGATGGCGTCCCCAGAAACATGGTTACCGCTCAACAAGCAACTTATAAGAAATAAGATACATAAGCTACATATTCTTTACCACAATAGTTTTTAAGCTATTTTCCCATGAGCTATATATTGCAAAGACAAGGAATGAAATTTTAAAGGTAGCACTCAAGTAATTTACTTTGGAATGGCAGAGAAATACCACATAGTAGGTAGGTATGGTGGACACAAATGGCATAGGTTTTGGCTCAAGGTTTTGGATGCACGAGAAGTATTCCCTCTCAGTACAAGGCTTGGGCTAGCAAGGTTATTTGAAGCAAACACAAGTATGAACTGGTACAACAAAACTTACATAAGAACATATTGCAAGCATTATAAGACTCTACATTGTCTTCCTTGTTGTTCAAACACTTCACCAGAAAATATCTAGACTTTAGAGAGACCAATCATGCAAACCAAATTTCAACAAGCTCTATGGTAGTTCTTCATTAATAGCTGCAAAGTACATGATGCAAGAGCTTAAACATGATCTATTTGAGCACACAATTGCCAAGTATCAAATTATTCAAGACAATATACCAATTACCACATGAAGCATTTTCTGTTTCCAACCAAATAACAATGAACCAAGCAGTTTCAACCTTCGCCATGAACATTAAAAGTAATGCTAAGAACACCAGTGTTCATATGAAACAGCGGAGCGTGTCTTTCTACCACACAAAGAATGGTAGGATCCGAGTTTATTCAAACAAAAACAAAAATAAAAGCAAACAGACGCTCCAAGTAAAGCACATAAGATGTGACGGAATAAAAATATAGTTTCACTAGAGGTGACCTGATAAGTTGTCGATGAAGAAGGGGATGCCTTGGGCATCCCCAAGCTTAGATGCTTGAGTCTTCTTGAAATATGCGGGATGAACCACGGGGCATCCCCAAGCTTAGACTTTTCACTCTTCTTGATCATATTGTATCATCCTCCTCTCTTGATCCTTGAAAACTTCCTCCACACCAAACTCAAAACAAACTCATTAGAGGGTTAGTGCATAATCAAAAATTCACATATTCAGAGGTGACATAATCATTCTTAACACTTCTGGACATTGCCCAAAGCTACTGAAAGTTAATGGAACAAAGAAATCCATTCAACATAGCAAAAGAGGCAATGCGAAATAAAAGGCAGAATCTATCAAAACAGAACAGTACGTAAAGACAAATTTTTTACAGGCACTTAACAGGATGAGATGAAAAAGCTCAAAACTAATGAAAGTTGCGTACATATCTGAGGATCACGCATGTAAATTGGAAGATTTTTTTGATTCTTCTACAGAGAGATCTACTCAAATTCGTGACAGGTAGAAATCTGTTTCTGCGCAGCAATCCAAATCTAGTATCAACTTTACTATCAAAGACTTTACTTGGCACAACAATGCAATAAAGTAAAGATAAGGAGAGTTTGCTACAGTAGTAACAACATCCAAGACTCAAATATAAAACAAAAGTGCAGAAGTAAAATAATGGGTTGTCTCCCATAAGCGCTTTTCTTTAACGCCTTTCAGCTAGGCGCAGAAAGTGTGAATCAAGTATTACCGAGAGATGAAGCATCAACATCATAATTTGTTCTAATAATTGAATAAAAAGTTAACTTCATTCTCTTTCTAGGGAAGTGTTCCATACCTTTCTTGAGAGGAAATTGATACTTAATATTCCCTTCCTTCATATCAATAATAGCACCAACAGTTCGAAGAAAAGGTCTTCCCAAAATAATGGGACAAGATGCATTGCATTCAATATCCAAGACAACAAAATCAACGGGGACAAGGTTATTGTTAACCGTAATGCAAACATTATCAATCCTACCCAAAGGTTTCTTTGTAGAATTATCAGCAAGATTAACATCCAAATAACAATTTTTCAATGGTGGCAAGTCAAGCATATTATAGAGTTTCTTAGACATAACCGAAATACTTGCACCAAGATCACATAAAGCATTACAATCAAAATCATTGACCTTCATCTTAATGATGGGCTCCCAACCATCTTCCAACTTCCTAGGAATAGAAGTTTCAAGTTTTAATTTCTCTTCTCTAGCTTTTATAAGAGCATTTGTAATATGTTTTGTAAAGGCCAAATTTATAGCACTAGCATTAGGACTTCTAGCAAGTTTTTGTAAGAACTTAATAACTTCAGAGATATGACAATCATAAAAATCTAAACCATTATGATCTACAGTAATGGGATCATTGTCCCCAATATTTTGAAAAATTTCAGCAGTTTTAACAAACAGTTTCAGCAGTTTTAGCAGTTTCAGGCAATTTTGCACGCTTTGCATTAGGAGTAGAAACATTGCCAACACCAATTATTTTACCATTGATAGTAGGAGGTTTAGCAACATGTGAAGCATCAACATTACTAGTGGTGGTAATAGTCCAAACTTTAGCTACATTATTCTTTAGCATTTTCTTCTCTTTCCCACCTAGCATGCAATTCAGCCATCAATCTAATATTTTCATTAATTCGAACTTGGATAGCGTTTGCTGTAGCAAATGACTTTATATATTTAGTTTCATTAGGCATAGCTTTTAATTTTAAAAGATCAACATCAGCGGCAAGACTATCAACCTTAGAAGCAAGAATATCAATTTTACCAAGCTTTTCCTCAACAGATTTGTTAAAAGCAGTTTGTGTACTAATAAATTCTTTAGGCATGACTTCAAGACCAGAGGGTACACTTCTACTATTGTTGTAAGAATTACCATAACCATTACCATTATTAGAAGGATATGGCCTATAATTTTTACCAGAATTATTCCTATAAGCATTGTTGTTGAAATTTTTACTTTTAATGAAGTTCACATCAACATTCTCTTCTTGAGCAACCAATGAAGCTAAGGGAACATTATTCGGATCAACATTAGATCTACCATTCACAAGCATAGACATAATAGTATCAATCTTATCACTCAAGGAGGAGGTTTCTTCAACAGAATTTACCTTCTTACCTTGTGGAGTCCTTTCCGTGCGCCATTCAGAGTAATTTATCATCATATCATAAAGAAGCTTTGTTGCGGCGCCTAAGGTGATGGACATAAAAGTACCTCCAACAGCTGAATCCAATAGGTTCCGCGAAGAAAAATTCAGTCCTGCATAAAAGGTTTGGATGATCATCCAAGTAGTTAGTCCATGGGTAGGGCAATTCTATACCAAAGATTTCATTCTTTCCCATGCTTGGGCAACATGTTCATTATCCAATTGCTTAAAATTCATAATGCTACTTCTCAAAGATATAATTTTAGCAGGAGGATAATATCTACCAATGAAAGCATCTTTACATTTAGTCCATGAATCAATACTATTCTTAGGCAAAGATAGCAACCAATCTTTAGCTCTTCCTCTTAAGGAGAAAGGAAACAATTTCAGTTTTATAATATCCCCATCTACATCCTTATACTTTTGCATTTCACAAAGTTCAACAAAATTATTAAGATGGGTAGCAGCATCATCTAACACCAGAAAATTGCTCTCTCATAACAAGATTTAGTAAAGCAGGTTTAATTTCATAGAATTCTACTGTAGTAGCAGGTGGAGCAATAGGAATGCATATAAAATCATTATTATTGGTGCTAGTGAAATCACACAACTTAGTGTTCTCAGGAGTATTCATTTTAACAGTAATAAAAATAAGTAAAGCAAAGTAAAACAAGTAAAGTAAAACAAGTAACTAATTTTTTTGTCTTTTTGATATAGAGAAAGCAATCAAGACAAATGAAATAAAGTAAAGCAACTAATTTTTTTGTGTTTTTGATATAAAGAAGCAAACAAAACAGAAAATAAAATAAAGTAAAGCAAGACAATAACAAAGTAAAGAGATTGGATGTGAGAGACTCCCTTGCAGCGTGTCTTGATCTCCAACGGCGCCAGAAATTTAGCTTGATAACGCGTGAAGCACACGTCCGTTGGGAACCCCAAGTGGAAGGTGTGATGCGTATAGCAGCAAGTTTCCCTCCGTATGAAACCAAGGTTGTCGAACCAGTAGGAGATGAAGGCCACATGAAGGTTGTTGGTGAAGGAGTGTAGTGTGGCGCAACACCAGGGATTCCGGCGCCAACGTGGAACCTGCACAACACAACCAAAATACTTTGCCCCAACTTAACAGTGAGGTTGTCAATCTCACCGGCTTGCTGTAAACAAAGGATTAAACATATGGTGTGGAGAATGATGTTTGCTTGTGAAAAACAACAGAGAACATAGATTGCAGTTGATTGTATTTCAGATGTAAAACAATGGACTGGGGTCCACAGTTCACTAGTGGTGTCTCTCCAATAAGAAATAGCATGTTGGGTGAACAAATTACAGTTGGGCAATTGACAAATAGAGAGTGCATAACAATGCACATACATATCATGATGACTACTATGAGATTTACTTAGGGCATTACGACAAAGTACATAGACCGCTATCCAGCATGCATCTATGCCTAAAAAGTCCACCTTCGGGTTAGCATCCGCACCCCTTCCAGTATTAAGTTGCAAACAACAGACAATTGCATTAAGTATGGTGCGTAATCAACACAAATATCCTTAGACAAAGCATTGATGTTTTATTCCTAGTGGCAACAACACATACACAACCTTAGAACTTTCTGTCACTGTCCCAGATTCAATGGAGGCATGAACCCACTATCGAGCATAAATACTCCCTCTTGGAGTCACAAGTATCAACTTGGCCAGAGCCTCTACTAGCAACGGAGAGCATGCAAGAACATAAATAACACATATATGATAGATAAATAATCAACTTGACATAGTATTCCATATTCATCGGATCCCAACAAACGCAACATGTAGCATTACAAATAGATGATCTTGATCATGATAGGCAGCTCACAAGATCTAAACATGATAGCACAAGAGGAGAAGACAACCATCTAGCTACTGCTATGGACCCATAGTCCAAGGATGAACTACTCACGCATCGTCCGGAGGCGGGCATGGCGATGTAGAGCCCTCCGGTGATGATTCCCCTCCGGCAGGGTGCCGAGGCGATCTCCTGAATCCCCGAGATGGGATTGGCGGCGGCGGCGTGGAACTTTTCCGTATCGTGGCTCTCGGTAATAGGGTTTTCGCGACGGAGAGTTTAAGTAGGCGGAAGGGCAGAGTCGGAGGAGGCGCGGGGGCCCCACACCATAGGCCGGCGCGGGCCCCTCCTTGGCCACGCCGCCCTATGTTTAGGGCGCCTCGTAGCCCCACTTCGTATCCTCTTCGGTCTTCTGGAAGCTCCGTGGAAAAATAAGACCCTGGGTGTTCGTTTCGTCCAATTCCGAGAATATTTCCTGTGTAGGATTTCTGAAACGAAAAACAGCACAAAACAGAACTGGCGCTTCGGCATCTCGTTAATAGGTTAGTGCCGGAAAATGCATATAAATGATGTAAAGTGTGTATAAAACATGTGAGTATTGTCATAAAACTAGCATGGAACATAAGAAATTATAGATACGTTTGAGACGTATCAACAATGCAAGGACAACTTCCAATAGCTTTTAGTGGGCATCGATACGGGCAAGGCCTGCCAGTACCGTATGCTGGTACCACCCTCCAGAAGCACTGCCTCGTCAAATACTTTCACCTCCCACAGACGGATTAAAGATCAAAGAGGCACAGCTCCGTGAAACAGATAAACACTGCCCCAGATCAGATCTCAAGAAGGAACTTTGGAGAAGACAAGATCCGGGCTGCTACGTGGATCCTCTGAGGACAAGGCATAATCCCCTTCATCATCATCAACCACTGCACCATCACCATCATCATCCTCCAACCATAGTTGTAATCTTGATTGCTATTGTGAATTTGTATTCGAATTTGTTCCATTCCTTTAATCCCTCCATAATATTATGATGATGTTCTTGATTGTCTCCATGTGTGAGAAGTCCTATTAGTTCTTGGGTAGAGGGAGAAACCCCAGCATGAATATGAGATGAATCTAAGATGATCTATGGTTTTAAGTATTAATGTGTGTTAGTTCTCTCTCTTGATATCATGTGTTGTGCACCATGTAATATTTGCCTTATGGTCTTGAGAGGGAACTACCCTTTGAAGTGTGGTAAAGTGAATGGCAGGAAGTGACATTACCGTATCGGTGCTTTGACACATGAATAAGGGGGATAAGAGGGATTCACAATATCGTTAACCACGGGGTAAACCCCTTAATAGTAATAGTCAATATGTGGCTTGCAGAAGACTAGCTGATGTGATTATTTAGAGAAGCGATGACCGATGGCTTTCTGGGCGCATCTTATTACAGAGCTCTCCCACACACAATATGCTTAAAATCATACTTTATCTTGATTAACATGAATCCTAGTGCTAGAGGTGAATCCAATAATCCCCGAGAACACTTTGTCTTATTAAGCTTCAACCCATTATAACGTTTGTACTGCTTTAGTTACTTTATTTGCAACCATTTACAACACCCCCTTTTAAACATTTTGAGATTAGAAAACAATTATTAAGTAACCTTTAGTTGAAAGTAGCAAGGGGCATTAAGACCCTAACGAGAAGCTCATCATGGTTCGATACTCTTATTTCAAAACTACCTACAACTGATATGTGTTCTTGCAGTTATCAAGCTATTTTCTGGTGCCGTTGCCGGGGAGCTCGGCGCTTTTGGTCTTTGTTCTTAGTTGCTTATCTATTGTTGTTTTTACTAAAGTTGCTTAATAGTTTCAGGTAATACCATGGCTGCTCTCGGGCTTATGAATAAGCTTGATGTTGCTGAATACCTCGGGAGATTCAACCAAAGGTTCGTTAAGGAATTCCCCAGTGGGAGTGATGTGGGATATGCTATTCATCCATGCTTTATTGCTATTATGAAGGGGAGTAGTTTTGCAGGACATGATCCCGTTGTGGTTGTGTTGGAAAATCAATTTGAGAAACTACATTGATGATGAACTAAAACTTAAATTGTTTAGTCAATCTCCAACACTGCATTATCTTGGTACATAACTTGCCCTGCAGTAAAGATTGATACATGGGAGAATCTTATGAAGGAATTTATATTTCGGTTCTATCCCAAATTCAAGTCCGCTGAAGCAAGAAGATTTATGAAAAATTTCAAGAATCTTCGCGGTGAAAGCTTAATGAGAGCCTACCTCAGGTTTAAAGGTACGTTTCAAAAATGTCACCATCATGATTTACCACCTTGGTATGTTTTACATGTCTTTTATGGAGGACTTAAACAAGATAATAAAAGAGAATTAGATTTGTTATCTGGTAGATCTTTTATGGAACTCACAGTCGAGCAAGCTTGGATACGCCTAGACAAAGGTCATAGAAATAGAGTACCATGGGGCTTTGATCTTGTAAGTGGGGGAGAAATCAACATTGAATATGATTGTTTAAATTCTTGTAAAAAACACCAGGCAATTGAAAGAAACAACTAATGAGCTTAATCTTGATGATGTTATGGTATTAGATGTTCTTCAAGATTTTACAGAATTCATTGAAGCACCCAAGAGAGAATGGCTTCATTACACTCCGCCACCTCAAATCATTGAAGCAACACAAGTTGAAGCTGAAGTACCCAAAGTGGTACCCATTGAAATGATGCCTTACAATGAGCCACTCAATTTCCCAATGACACAGGCAAGGCACATTAGAACTCAACTCCTTGCAGAACAAAGAGAAGAGGAGGTAAGAGAGGTAAGAGCATCAGATTTAAAATTTAGTAAGGAGGAACCTACTTATGAAGTTGCAAATGAAGAGAGTGAGGTAACTAAGGAAGATATTTTTGCTATGATTGCACACTGCAACGTAATTGAGCTCGATTCCGAAGCCTCGCTGTTTGTAGAAGGTATGGTTAAAGCAAAAGGTGTGGGCAAACCTGTTTTACCTTGCACTTTTGGTGGATCCTCTTATTATGGACTCTGTGATATTGGAACAGCCATTAATGTTATTCCCTATAGATTTTTTTTAGTCATCCATGATGAACATGAACATTCACAATTAGAAGACACAGATATGACAATAATGGTAGCTGATAAGACTCTTAGAGTTCCTGTGGGAGTAATATAAAATGTACCTATTACAATAGAACCTTACACGTATCCCATTGATTTTGTTGTCATTGATATGCCAATTGATTCTCATTGTCCAATTATTTTTGGAAGAATTTTATTAAACACTGCAGGAGCTAATACTGATTGTAGGAAAGAAACTATCTCTCTTAAGTTTGGTGAGGAAGTGATGAGTTTCCATTTCTCGAAGTTCACTCATAAACCAATTATTGAAGAGGAAGACTTTGAAGAAGAAGTTAATTTGGCTAATCTTTCCGCAATACTTTATGATACTCCTAGATATGATTTAGAGGTAAGTTTACCTGGAAATGAAAGTAATATGATAGGATTAGATAAAAATTATATTGATTTTTTTTATGGAATCTCTCCCTATAGCCGATAACTCAACTAATAAGAAGTATGAAGTGCCTGAAAGAACGGGAGATGAAGATTTACCACCACCTGAATTGAAACATGTTCCTCCAGATTTAAAATATAAGTTTTTAGATGAAACAAATAGATATCCAGTTATTGTAAGTACTAACCTTTGAGAAAAGGAGGAAGAACAGTTAATGATGGTACTTAAAATGCATCGTAAGGCTTTTGGGTATTCTTTGGATAACTTGAAGGGGATCAGTCCCTCAATAGCCACACATCGAATATTAATGGAAGATGGAGCCCAACCGTATGCTGATTTTCATAGGAAACTTAAGCCTGAAATGAATGAAGTGGTAAGAAAAGAAATCATTCACCTCCTCGATGCAGGTATCATCTATCATATGTTAAATAAAGTGACTGGGTGAGTCATGTTCATTGTGTCCCTAAGAAAGGAGGATTTATTGTTGTACCAAATAAACACAATGAAATGGTCCCAACCAGAACTGTTGTAGGATATAGGATGTGCATTGTGAATAAGGAAACTAGGAAAGATCATTACCCATTGCCTTTTATAGATCAAACTCGAGAAAGACTTGCTAGACATTCACATTTTTGGTATCTTGGTGGATATTCTGAGTTCTCCCAAGTAGATGTTCATCTGGAAGATCAATGGAAAACAACTTTCACTTGACCTTTTCGATTATATGCTTATCGTAGAATGCCTTTTGGATTGTGCAATGCACCAGCTACTTTTCAGAGATGCATGACTGTTATATTTGCCGATTATATTGAGCATATAATGGAAGTGTTCATGGACGACTTTTCCGTCTATGGAACTTCGTTTAACCATTGCTTGTGTAATTTGCATAAAGTGTTGCAGAGATGCGAAGATACTAATCTAGTCTTGAACTGGGAGAAGTGCCACTTCATGGTTCAAGAGGGGATAGTACATGGACACAAGATCTCGGGAAGAGGCATAGAAGTTGACAACTCAAAAGTGGAGCCATAGAAAAAATACCTCCTCCACGAGATATCAAAGGTATAAGAAGTTTCCTTGGTCATGCTGGATTTTATAGAAGATTTATTAGAAATTTTTATAAAATAGCAAGACCCCTTACTAATCTATTACAAAAATATGTTCGGTTTAAGTTTGATGAAAATTTTCTCAATGCTTTCGACATTCTTAAGCAAGCTCTACTTAAAGATTCTATGATACAACCACCTGATCGGAAGAAACCTTTAGATCTACTTTGTGAGGCAAACTATGAATCTATTAGAGTCACTTTGTGCCAGCAAGAGGGTGATGAACTTAATATCATCCATCATTCTAGCCGGACTCTAAATGATGCACAGATAAATTATCCTTTGATAGAAAAATAGTTCTTTGCGGTTGTGTTTGCCTGTGAGAAGTTTAGATCATACACTGACTCAAAAGTTAGAGTCTACATTGATCGTATGGGCCTGAAAGAAATCCTTGAAAGGACTGATGTTAATCCTATAATGATCCGGTGGATTTTGCTTTTGCAACAATTTCATTTGCAGATTATACAAAGAAATGAAGAACAACTCGAAGATCGAGAACCCGTGGACGGAGAAGCATTATCATGTAGCATATCCATAGTCTTTGTTCCACCAGGTACACTTTGTTTTTGTGAAGAAGTTTCTCCTATCCTTTGTGATGGTGTGAGTAAGCATCTGTTACCCACCATATATGGAAGAAGGGGAGGAACAATATGATGGTCAAGAAGTACGGTACCTTTTACTTCTAACTATTGCAAGAGATTTTTATTTGATTTTATTAGTTCAAAGTTTTTAGTTTTCCGTTCTTATGTATGCATTTTCGAGGTCCTTATAGTTTTCTAAGCTGAATGGAGTTTTTGCAACCTCGGTACGGGCTGGAGGTACGACCGGCTCCGCCCGTACCAGTGGTCGCTAAACTTATGGGAAACTTTCGTTGAAGCGAGTTTCTAACCTTGTTTTCCATAAGGGCAGGCGGTACGGACATATATGGCCATACGGCCAGTCACTAAAGTTACATAAGCTTTCTTTTCATTTGATCTCTTGATATTTTTAAGTTAAAAATCATTATCCGCCGCCTTTCTTAGGTCGGTAAATTGGTACGGGCAGACGGTACGGTGCAAACCCGTCCGTACCGAACTCTCAGACCAACTTTGTCTATTTGGATTTTTGGCAGGATGTCGGGTATGGGTGGACAGTACAGTCCGCGCCCATACCGAGAGCCGCCGCTCTGCCCAGAAATTCATTTTTAAGTTTATATCTTTCCAATTTGTTGGGATTCTTTTTCTGTGCGACCATAAACTCCAAACCCACGAGATTTCTTTCTGCTTCACCCTAATAAGGCTTCCCAAAGCTTCTCTTTCTTCATCCTTTCAGATCTTCATCACCAGATGCGTTACCTAGCTCCAGGAAATGGGAAACCTTTCAACGTCAACCATTCATGACTCCAGCTCCATGTGGCTGGAAACAGCCGGGGTACATGGCCATGGTGACTCTAGAAGATGAGGAATAATCCAAGAAGTCGCATGGGAAGGGGCACGTGGAATCCCTGAATCTCATCACCACTCACTATGCGTCGCCAAAACATAAGCATAATGGTGTTGATGCAGGAACTTATGAGGAGACTACCGCCCATACTTCCACAACAAAGAAGATGAAGCTGAACGCTCGCATCCGCGTGAAGCCCATGGAGGAGTGGGGCTTCGTACTTAAATATGAACCCGCTTCACCAGTCAAGCCACCTATGAGTACTAAGCTTCGCATTAGTGATACGTCCCAAATGTATCTATAATTTTTTATGCTCCATGCTTGTTTTCTTACAATTCTTATATGTTTTAATGAGTGGCAAGTTTCTCTTATATGTTATAAGGCAATTGACAAAGAGAGATTCTAACATATGGTACTGTAACTCCAAAACAACAGTCAACAGGGACATAATTATTATTCACTTGTATAAGAACATTGTCAACTCTCCCCAAAGTTTTCTTTGCATCAACATCAACAAGAAGAACATCCAAATAACATTTTTCTAACGGTGGCAAGTCAAGCATATCATGAACTCTTTTAGGCATAACAGAAATACTTGCACCAAGATCACATAAAGCATTACAATCAAATTCTTCTACTCTCATCTTAATAATAGGTTCCCAACCATCTTCTAACTTTTTAGGAATTGAAACCTCATGTTTCAACTTCTCTTCCCTCATTTTCATAATAGCACTAGCAATATGCTTTGTAAGAGCAACATTTTGTTCACTAGCATTGGGAGTTTCAGCGAGCTTTTGCAAGAACTTTATAACTTCAGTAATGGTACAACTTTCAAAATCAAAATCATTGCTATCAAAAGTAAAAGGACAATTATCTCCCACACCTCTAAAAAACTCAGCACGCTTGTCGAGAACAGTTTTAATGGGTTTATACACTTCTCTATGTGGAGTGGGGAATTTTCCTACATTTTTGATTTTGCTAGTAGTAGTAGGAGGTTTGCTAGAATTCAAAGGTTCAGTATTACTATTGGTGGTGATTGTGTAAACCTTGGCTAAATTATTTTCTCTAGCCATCTCATCTTCTCTTTCCCACCTAGCATGCAATTCAGCTAACAACCTCATATTGTCATCAATTCTAACTAGTGCAAAAGTTTTATTCTCAGTATTATCATGAGGAACAACCTTTAATTTAAGAAGATCAACCTCAAGAGCAACGCTATCCACTTTAGAAACAAGAGCATCTATTTTGCTAAACTTTTCCTCCATGGATTTATTAAAAGAAGTTTGTTTACTAATAAAATCTTTGAGCATACCCTCAAGTTCAGAGGGAGCACTCCTATTGATGTTATAAGAATTACCATAAGAGTTACTAAATCCACTTCCATTGTTGGGACGATACGGCCTATAATTATTGCTACCAAAATTATTCCTATAGGCATTATTATTAAAATTGTTGCTCTTAATAAAATTCACATCTACATTTTCTTCTTGAGCAACCAAAGAGGCCAAAGGAAGATTGTTTGGATCCATAGGAGCATTATTATTATCAAGCATAGACATAATAGCATCAATCTCATCACTCAAAGTAGAAGTTTCCTCAATAGAATTTACCTTTTTACCTTGTGGAGCTCTCTCGGTATGCCACTCCGAATAATTTACCATCATATTTTCCAGAAGTTTTGTAGCCGCCCCAAGTGACGTGGGCATTACCCTTCGGGTAACTGTCATTGCCCTATCTTGTACGACCCAACTGGAGGCCCATGAAGACACCTGATGGCAAGGTGGGCCACTAGGGCGGTGCTGGAGAAGATTCCTTGAAGAACAAGACGGAGAGGAGCCGAACAAGGAAAGTTTAGAGCTAGGTCTTTTGTAAACCTAGTCGTACCCGGACAGATCTCTTGAGACCTTGCCTCCTATATAAGGGCCAAGAGAGGGGCTGCCGAGGGACACAATAAATCTTAGCAACTTTAGCCACCAAAAGTCCGGAGCTAGGTCGCCGTAGCGCTTAGCCTCTCGACGAGATCACAGCCGAAACCTTCCGCACCCCATTGTAACCCGATATTTTCATAATCAAGATCAGACAGGCAGGACGTAAGGGTTTTACCTCATCGAGGGCCCCGAACCCGGGTAAATCGGTCCCCGCTTGTCCGTTAACCGATGTCTCGTGTCACCACAGGATTCCATCAACCCTAAGCCCCAATCGGAGGGCATTGCCGAGGAGTACCTCGACAATTTGTGCCGTCTGTGGGAAGCCTGTCGGGACAAGGCAGGCCATCGGCAGTACCGGTCACGTCTGCAGCGTTCGTGCTGGAGTCACCAACGCCGTCAGATCCGAAAGATTCAGTTTGTTGTGGGTATAATTTATGGGTATATCAACGGCATGGCCTAGATCCGGCAAGCCCGGGTGGCCCATAGTTGGTGATGTGGCATGTGGCCCATCGAGCGGCCCAGTTGCTGTAGATCCTGAAGGATGAAGTCCAGCCCAGAACAGGGAGCCGGATCACAACCGACCTACGAAGGAGGCCGGATCCGTGAAGGCCCATAAGGTATCCGGATCCCGCACGACATAGGTGGAAGGCGGATCCTTGACGTACACGTTAAAGACATTGTACCGTAGTTAGGTAACTTGTATTCCGGGTAGGACTCTCCATGTAGACCCTAGATCCGTGCGCCTTTATAAGCCGGATCTCGGGAGCCCTAGAGGCACAACCACAACTCATTGTAACAACGCGAAAGCGCCCGATAATTCCACAAGCACGTAGGCCTTGCCATCGTGCGGGTCCGAAGCTGGGTAAATCGCATACCACCATCCCGAGGACTCTCCGCCCAATGGCCCCTACTTCTTCTCCCCTCCATGAGGATCCCTCCTCTGGAGTACCGTCGAATAGGCAACGACAGTTGGTGCCCACCGTGGGGCCTGAGACCGGGAGGGTTCTACCTTCGGAGGCATCGGCGACACCATCACCGTGGGGCGCGTCAAGTACGCAGGAAACTTTCTGATCGTCCCCGAGGACGAGTGCTGGATTCCGGCTAAGACAAACCCCGTCAAGCTCTCCATCATCCCGATCGGCGGGATACACCTCTTCATCGGCGAGACCGTCGATTCCGATGGGAACGCACTGGTAAGTAACGCTGACGCGACCGCCGCTGAGCAGGACGTAGTTGCGAAGATCCGATCTGAGACGCAGGAACTTCCTGAGGAAGACTCCGCCTTAGATCTGGAAAAATCAAAACCCACCCAATCCGCCCCTGAGCAGGAAATAAAGGTGGAAGACCAATGCAGATCCGCCTGGGTCTCCCAGGTTTTAGAGAAGCAAATGTGTCACTTCGTGCACTTCATAGCCTATACCGCAGGAGCCGCCCTCAAGAAGCCGGAGCGGGCCCCATGCAGGTTGAGGCACCAGAAAATAGCGACGCTCCGGATCAGCAGGAGGCTGTCGGAGAAAGCGACGCTCCGGGTGAAGAGTCGATCCTGAGCAACCTAAGCCCAACTTCCGACGATACCTCCTCCATGGACACTGAAGAGTACGATCGCAAGCTGAAAGAACTCGGAGGCGGTGAACAAATTGAAGTAGATTCCGCCCAGCCTAAGCAGGTTCTCGCAACCTTAGCGGCGCTGGATCAGCAGGAATCGGCAGATGAACACAGCACTTCCGACCCGCAACCATCCAATGCAGGATCTCCGCTATCGTGGGAACGACCGCATAAGGAAGTCCTGTCCCAAGAAGAACTGGTTGAGCAGGCAGGCATGGACGCAATCGCACACTCGGAGATCCTCAACAAACCTATAACTCCTGACGACGCTGCAGATCCGGAGGCTCTAGAAGCCAAAAGGCAGGAGATGCTGGCAACAGCCAAGAAATTCGCCACCACCGCAGCAGCAATGCTAGATGAGAGGAAAGAGGCCGCGCACTTTGTGGAAAATTTCCTGAAGTGAGAACGCCAGGTCGACGAATCACTGGAACAAGTCAAGTAACTCCGGAAGCATTGGGAGGACAAGATCAACGAGGCTCAACAGGAGACCGATAGACTCAGGCTGTAGCTCCCCGCAAGATCACCTTCGCAACTCCCACTGAGCAACAGCCATTCACAACTCCGAAGGATAACATGAAAAAGGCTGCGGAGATCTTGAAAAAGAAGGACGAGGAGATTGATATCGACTACGTCCGTACACTCGTTGCCTCAGCAATGAAGCAGCAGAGCAAGGCAGATACTTCACGCAGGTTGGAATCCAATACGGATCACTGTATGTCTACCGCGCAGAAGGACGCCTACGATAATCGCCATCACAATGACGAATCGCGCACCGGATCCACGGAGCGCAGAAGGAAAACCAGAGAACACCCAAATCCGATCCCCATACCGTCAAAGACGCCTCCGTCAGATCCGAGGAAGGGAAAGGATGCAATGTACGCTGGTAAGAACAAGTACCCGGATCCGTCACCTCCGCCTAACGGGTACCCGCGTCCTCCACCACCTCGCCGCCATAGTCCAGTCGGAAACACTAGGCCTCATGGGCCTGGTGGAATCAATATCCGCGACAACGTGCCGCCTCCGAGGACCGGAAACTGGGAGCGTACGCCGGAACCCCGCCGAAGCCGGAACAACAATCGTGAGCCTGAGCCCAGAAGGAGCCGGAACAATGATCGCGAACCTGAGCCCAGGAGGAGTCGGAATGCGGAACACGAGCCGGAGCCCCGCCGGAGCCGAAACGACGGAGGCGACCATCACCAAGGTGAAGGTAGCCATCGAAGCCAGAGTGAGCCGCGGGAAGAACGCAGGGAATCCGAGGGTGGAAGCAAAAAATCTTACAGGTCCCCTCGCAGGTCTCCCTCACCACCACCAAGTGGAGGAGGTGGAGGCAGAGGCGGAGGCCGAAGATCTCTCTCTCGCTCAAGAACCCCTGACGGCAGCCCACGCGATGCACGGGAACGCCTCAACGAGTACATAACTGACTACATCGGCCCAAAGTGCTTTGGCAGGATGATTCGAGAGGAACCAAAGCCAAGGATGAACCTCAAGCTACCCGGAAACCTGAAGCAGTATGATGGCACCAAAAGGCCGGATACCTGGATCGAAGATTACTACAATGCAGTAACCTTCGCCGGAGGAACCCCTAACATCGCCTGCCGCATGCTCCAGCTGTACCTTGTAGGTCCAGCCCGGATCTGGCTCAGTGACCTCGAGAAGAACTCCATCTTTTGCTGGTTTGACCTGAAGAACGCTTCGAGAAGCACTTCAGGGGCACCTACAAGAGACCTGCCACGACAAGTGACCTACAAGCATTTATCCAGAAGAAGGGTGAAACATCAAGGAGCTTCCTCACCCGATGGTTGCAAACCAGGAACGAGTGCGAGAACGTTGACAACCGCACAGCTATGCACGCCTTTATTGGTGGATTGCAGAGAGGAGGACTGCTGCGGCACAAGCTTACTTGCTTGGTCAATGCAAACAAACTGACTTTGGATGACATGATCACCATCGCCAGCGATCACACTGCCACCGATGACGATGCAGGCGGAGATCTCGCAGCTACAGAAATTCCCCTGCATCAGCAAAAGAAGAACCGTGATAACGGTGGCAGCGGCACCAAGCGGAAAAATCCCCCAGATGACCAAAGAAGTGGCGGATCCGACTTGATCGCCATGGCTTTACAGCGCAGAGGCCAAGGAGGCGGAAGAGGCCGCGACCACGGAGGCGGAGCTGGAAGGGGCCAGCAGCGTGGTGATGAGGTCACCGCTGCCGGAACCCGCGCCCCCAAACTTATGAAGAGTACAGAGACATGCCTTGCCTGGCCCATCTGGATCCGGCTACAGGAAAGTCCACTCACACCAACCGCAACTGCAAGTGGGTCAATGATCTCAAATCTGACCCGGAAGCAGGATACAAGCGAGCCCAGAAGCACCGCCCACGGGACAAAGGAGGCAAGGGCAAGAACAAGGACAAAGAGGAAGACGGTTCCGAGGCGATGGATGAGGATGATGCTTCGCCGGATCCCAAGGGAGGATTCGCAGCTAAACCCAACCCCTTCAAGAAAAAGAGCGTGGGCGCGTACCACACCTTCCTTGGAACCCCAACAGTCCGCGCAAGCAAATCAGCTCTCCGAATCCTGAACGCCACAGTTCCAGCTGTGCCGCAGTACGTCAGGTGGTCGGAAACTCCGTGTACGTTTGATAGGAAGGACCATCCTACTGTCATTCCGAAAGAGTGCTATGCCTTGGTTGTAAGTCCCCGCATCGACGGCTATGACTTCTCCAAGTGCCTCATGGACGGCGGAGCCAGCCTGAGCATCATGTACCTGGAGACTCTGGAGCGGATGAACCTTACCAAGGAACAGCTAAAACACAGCACCACTGAGTTCCATGGTGTAGTTCCAGGTAAAAAGGAAAACTCCCTTGGCAGCATCAGACTTCTCGTGGCCTTCGGCGATGCCATTAACTTTCGTGAAGAGATGATCAGGTTTGAGGTCCTGCCCTTCAAGAGCTCCTACAACGTCATCTTCGGCAGACCCACCTACCACAAGTTTCACGCGAGAGCGTGCTACATCTACAACAAGCTCAAGATTCCGGGTCCAAAGGGTATGATTACCGTATCCGGAGACTACAAGAAGGCTCACGAGTGCGAGTTAGGCGAAGCCGCCTTTGCAGAGTCTGTGATATCTGGAGAGGAGCTGCAAGGCTACAGAGTCGCGGTGGATCCGCAAGAGATGCACACCACCAAGAAGCAGATCTCCGAACAGAAGAACTCGTTCAAGGCCGCGATAGAAACCAAGAAGCATGACCTCATCGTAGGCGACAGCTCCAAGCAGGTTTCAGTCGGAGCCAACATGGACCCCAAATAGGAAAATGCGCTCGTCGAGTTCCTCCATGCTAACATGGACATCTTCGCATGGCAACCTTCTGACATGTCCGGAGTACCTAGGGAACTCGCCGAGCACTACCTCAACATAAATCCGGGAGCAAGACCGGTGAAGCAAGCTATGCGACGCTTTGGAGATAAGAAGCGCCGCGCCATAGGAATGGAACTAGCTAAGTTACTAGAGGCAGGTTTTGTAGTAGAAGTTATCCATACTGATTGGGTCGCAAACCCCTTCCTTGTACCCAAAAAGAATTCTGAAATACTAAGAATGTGCATCGATTACTCCAGCTTGAATAACCATTGTCCGAAGGATCCATTCCCCTTGCCGCGCATTGACCAAGTCATTGATTCGACGGCAGGGGCGGAACTTCTGTGTTTTCTTGACGCATATTCCGGGTATCACCAGAAGGCGACCTCATTCATCACCCCGTTCGGCACTTACTGCTATGTCACCATGCCCTTTGGTTTGAAACATGCAGGTGCCACTTACCAGCGTACGATGCAGCGGTGCTTGAAGGACCAAATTGGCCAGAATGTACACGCTTACGTCGACGACATCGCGGTCATGACCCGGAAGGGATCCGACTTGATCAGCGACCTCAGAAACCTTTGAGAATCTCCGACGGTACAAGATGATGTTAAATCCGCTGAAGTGCGTTTTTGGCGTTCCAGCCGGAAAACTCCTTGGCTTCATCGTCTCTCACAGAGGGATTGAAGTTAACCCGGAAAAGATCAAGGCAATCCTGTGTTATCAAAAGGCCAACTTGTCTCAAATATGTGCAACGACTAACTGGTTGTGTTGCAGCGATCAGTAGGTTTGTTAGCCGTCTTGGCGAGAAAGCGCTACCTTTGTACAAGCTGCTGAAGAAAACAGATAAATTTGTCTGGGACGACGCAGCAGATGCAGCACTTCAGGGGTTGAAAGAAATACTCACCTCCTGTAACATCCCAACCTTGTGTTTATAAATAAATAAGTGTTCATGAGCATTTCATGCATATAGTTTGCATTTGAGTAAATTTTGCATCAAAGTTTAACAATTTTCAATTATGCAAATCTCTCTCTATTTCTTTCTCATTCAAATCTTGGAAGTTTTTCAAAATAGACAACATGGTTTTGTTTTCATTCAACAAGTCCATGTATGTTTATTACTCCTCTGGCAAAATTGAGTTTCAAACAAAATTCAAAACAGAGTTGAATTTGGATTTTGAAAAGAGAAATTAAAACTAGAAAAAGAAAAAGGAGAGAACCCTCCTCTCTCTCTCCCTGGGCGCAGCCCATCTCCTTTCCCCCTTCCCTTCTCTCTGGCTCGGCCCAAGTTGGCCCAGCCGCACCCCACCTCAGCCCAACTTCCCCGCAGGGGGTTTTCTGCAAAATGATCATCCTCCCCCGCTGACCAAAGCAGCTGCCTGGCAGCCGCCCGGCCACCTGATGGTGCCGGCGGCCCCGATCGTCCCCGCCGCCCCCGGCGGCCTACAAGTACCTCCGCCGCCGCACCCTGGAACCCTAGCCCTCTTCTTCCCCTTCCCCCACGCTCTTCCGCGCCCCCTAGAGCAAACCCTAGCCGAGCATCTGCGGGCCGGCCACCGTCGACTCCGGCGTCGGCGAGGCCCCCCCGCCGTCGCCGACCTCTCCGACGGACTCGCGGTGAGCTGCTGGTCCTCCCTGCACCCTAGGTTCGCCCCCTCCCGCTCTCTATCGCCGTTGCGCCGCACCATCTGTCCCGGCCGCCGCTCGCGCACGTCGCCGGCGATTCTCCGGCGGCCAATAGCCAGCGGCGCCGCCACCAAACGGTCCGCTGCGTCGAGGCGCCCCGTTTTGCCCCTGCCCACGCGCCCGATTGCCCTCCGAATCGCCGGATTGCAGCAGCACCCGAGCTCCCAATGAGCAATGGCGCCGCTGACGTCAGCATGACGTCAGCGTGATGTCATTAATCAATTTTCCCCATTTTCTGTATTTTCTGATATTCATTTCTGTAATTTCTGTAAATAGAAAAATAATGACATGTGGGTCCCCTGGTCAGAATTTTAATAATTTCATAAATGTTTAGAAAAGAATAAAATTATGACATGTGGGTCCAACTTTTATTATTTTTATATAATTTTCAGAAATTGTTTTAAAATGAATTAAACTTTGGAAATTCATAAGTAATTCATTTTAAATCAGAAAAATAAAAAATTATATATCAAAATGATCAGAAAAGCAAATCCTATCTATTTATCCATGTTTAATACATGCTTGAACCAATTAAATGTGAGCCTTAGTAGAAACCCTAAATCGACCCCCCTTATGTCGGGATCGATGCCGAAAACCCTTAATTTCAGTCGATGCACCTAGGGTTTTACCCAACCCCTTTAATATGACATGTCATCATATTGTATATGCATTGCATTGTACCCTGTCTTGATTGTGCTCTTCCTTTTCGGTATTTGGTTCTTCTCGATAGGGATCGAACGCGAGCCTGAGATCAACGCCACCGAAGAGCAGCATCAGAACAACGAGGGACAAGGCAAGCCCTAACCTGGTTCATATATGGTTTCGAAATGCTTTACTTCTGGTTCTTACATATTGCATACGTTTCAAATATGTTTTATCGGCAGTTGTAGATATCCTATGTGTGCATATTCCATCCTTGTAGCCCAGAGTTCCTGATCCACCGCTCCCAGCAAAACTAGGTTGAGCTTGTTCGCATCGCTAGAGCCGTATTTATGTTATGCTTAGCCATGCTTAGTTGTTGAAGTCTGATCCATCCGGTTGATGAATCAGAGCTACGAATGAACCTAGTTTGTCAGGATGACGTGGTATGATCAGTGATGATAATAAACATGCTAAAGGCTTGGATGGGCCGCCACATGGGGATGTGGTGATTTGACTCGTTCTCGCCGATACTAGGACCTGAGTTCTTGCCTCTGGAACCAAGACTGAGCGTACAGCCACACGGGGCCCATGGGAACCCCTTGGCCCGAACTTACCTAGCTTACCCATGAGTCAATTAGTTTGCGAGTTCCATTTTCCATACGCATGGGGGAAAGGTGGAAAAGGTTTTCAAAGTGCATCATACAGGGCCGGGGTGAAGGATGTTGGAGGCATTGAACTGGATCCCCTGCGCACAATGACCGGAACCGCCTCGGAGAATGGCTACCTACGATGACGGAGTTCCCAGTTAGTTTGACTCATGGAATAGGCGAAGTAAGGGAAAGGTTTTGGTCGACCACCCTCTGCTAGCACACCAAGGAAGTGTGTTAATCTATAGTGGCATTAAGAGTCGGTCGGCGCGTGTGGGTAAAGTTGTACACCCCTGCAGGTTAAATCTTTTCGAAAAGCCGTGTCCACGGTTATGGACGACTTGGGAAAGGACGTGATGATCATAGATAACTTGAACCTAATCGTAAAACTTGATGTCAATGTGTGAATAGGGATCCCTTCTCAAGGTGTCGAGGGGGCGATCCTAGGTGATAGGTTCAGGTAATGATGAAGATTCGGTGGATTCAACATGATGATAAATAGAGCTAGAGTTGATATCGCTCTCTTATCCCCTTTTAAAAATGGTCTGAATAGACGAGCTTCTGCTCCCTCCTGTTTACAAAGGAAAACTAGCTTTCCGCAAAATAAGCTCCACATAAAGCCTCGCGTACCCGCTTTTCTAACAGGTTGTACTAAGTCTTGCTGAGTCCCTGTACTCAGCCTTGCATGCTTTGTTTCAGACGAAGTCCTTCCAACAGATGGTGGTTTCTACCTTGACGTCGACGAGTAGTTCGGAGTTCCTCAGGCGGCAGCCTGAGACTTATGGGTTGGGACGTCGCCTTATGTTATGGCCTCTTAGGCCTTTGCAGTCTTGTTATCTAGATAACATAATTTGCTTTCCGTTGCTTGTTGAATTGTGGTCAGTGACCTCTTCGTGTAATAAATTTGGATCTTAACTCTGTTAAGAGTTGTAATATATTTTCTTTCAGTCGTAGAGTCACTGTTGTGTTACCGATTCTCCCCTTTAGGCCCTAGAGATCTAGGTTAGGCTTATGCCAGATGTGAATCTGGGTTTGTCTAGCCCCGACCTCCGGGGTCGCGACAGGTTTTGGTATCATGATCCCCACCTATCCTAGCAGCTCCAGAAGAGTCAGAGCCTATGCTCCTTTACCTGGAAGCCTCCAACAAAGTCATCAGCCTCGTCATCGTGGTGGAGCGAAAGGAAGAAGGTCACGAGTATGGAGTCCAAAGGCCAGTCTATTACATTAGCGAGGTACTGACGGATCCAAACAAAGATATCCTCACTTTCAGAAGCTAGCCTATGGCGTGTTCCTAGGTAGCAGGAAGCTGAGACACTACTTCCAAGAACACCCAGTAACAGTCGTGAGCAAGGCTCGCTGTCGACGATCCTCAACAACGCTGACGCAACAGGACGCACAGCAAAATGGGGCATTGAGTTATCCGCCTTCGACATCAATTACAAAGCCAGGACTGCGATCAAGTCCCAGATCTTGGCAGATTTCGTCGCCGATTGGACAGAAGCTCCGGATGCAAATCTGGAGTCGGAACCGGAAACATGGGTCATGCACTTCGATGGATCCAAGCATCAAGGCTCGGAAGCCGGAGTCACCCTGAAGTCCCCTAACGGAGAAGAACTGCAGATGTTCTGCATTCACTTCGAAGCTACAAATAACATGGAGAAATACGAGGCTCTACTACACGGTCTACACATCGCTAAGGAAATTGGGATCAAACACATCATATGTTGTGGAGATTCCGACCTGGTGGCACAACAAGTAGCCGGAACCTGGAACGCCAGAAACTCCGTTATGGCGGCCTACAGAGACGAAGTTGACGAGATCGCCAGATGCTTCCTCGAATACGAAGTCAAGTATGTCAGGAGAGACGACAACACAGCGGCAGATATGCTATCCAAGCTCGGATCCGGCAGGAAACCAATTCCGCCTGGCATTTTCCTGGAGCACCTACGGATACCCTCGGTAAAGGGCGCTAACCCGGAAAACCCAGATATGGCAGTATCTCCGGCTAGAGAAGTGATGGCTATCATTCCGGCCTGGACACAGCCGTTCCTGGACTACCTCATCGGTCGAAGGTTGCCAGAGGACGAGGTCCTCGCACGACAGATCATCAGGCGAGCAAGATCCTACACAATCGTTGATGGACAGCTCTACAAACGAAGCACAAGTGGGGTATTTCTCAAATGCGTCTCAAATCAAGATGGCATTGAAATCCTCAGAGAGATCCACGCAGGGGATTGCGGGCATCATGCCGCCCCCAGGTCCCTCGTTGCAAAAGCTTTTCTGCTAGGCTTTTATTGGTTAATAGCTAAAGAAGATGCTGATAAACTGGTAAAAATTTGCCGAGGTTGTCAGTACTACGCTACTTAACCAAACGCTCCAGCCCAAGAGCTGAAGACCATCCCTATCACCTGGCCATTTGCGGTCTAGGGGCTCGATATGGTTGGTAAACTAAAGAAATCATCTCCTGGCGGTTTTGAGTACCTCCTGGTCGCTATTGATAAGTTCAGTAAGTGGATCGAGGCAAAGCCAGTGAGAAAAGCCGACGGTGCTACGGCACTAAAATTTGTTTGCAGCCTCGTAACGAGATTCGGCATCCAGAACAGCGTAATCACAAATAATGACACGAACTTCGCACAAGGAGAATTGAAGGATTATTGCAATGACGTAGGGATCCGGCTTTACCTCACATCTGTGGCTCACCCACAATCCAATGGTCAGGTCGAAAGAGCCAACGGTCTCATACTATCCGGAATTAAACCACGCCTTGAAGAACCACTGCTACGCGCAGCTGGAGCTTGGGCTGATGAGTTAGAATCTGTCTTGTGGAGTTTAAGAACTACCCCTAACAGGTCAACCAGATTTACTCCATTCTTCCTGGTATATGGATCCGAAGCCGTGCTCCCCTCCGACATCATCCACGATTCGCCGCGAGTCTCCGCCTACGATGAAGAAACTGCTGACGAGGCTCGACAGCTTTCTGTGGACCTGATCGAAGAAGCTCGGAATTTAGCTGACCAACGCTCCACCATCTACCAGCAGAAACTCCGACGCTATCATAGCCGTCGAGTTCGGAATCGCTCGTTCATGGCCGGAGATCTAGTCCTCCGCCTTCGTCAGGTGAAAGATCACAAGTTGCAATCTCCATGAGAAGGACCCTTCGTCATCAGCAAAGTGCTTCACAACGGATCGTACTACCTCGTTGATTTCCGGGAGTTAAAGGATAGACCTGCTAACTAGTATCGGAAACACAAGCGAGAGGATCCGGATGACATATACGATGAAACAAACCGTCCCTGGAATATAGCACAGCTACGTCCTTTCCACACTTAGCAAAATTCGCATTACATACCTTGTAATATCTATGATACATGATCAATGAAATAAAGCATCTGGTTCACTCTTTGAGTCTTTTACCTCCTTTACTTATTCATTTTTGGATCGTGTACGTTTTTCCGACTAAAACCGCAGACATGGATCTTTCCACCTAGGAGTGTATGAAAGTTGTGTTTTTCAAAATCGTCCTTTAGGACGTGAGCTTAAGTTTTCTGGCGGAAATGTTTTTTGTTGCGAACTCATGGATTCCTGGTAGCGACTTTCGGCACCTACGCTGGGGGCTTGTTTCCGCGGTTATTGACGGATCGCCATTGGGCTTCGTCGCCGCTGGCAAGCATCTCCGGCTAAAGGTCCTCCGGCTCGTGGAAGGTCAAGTGAGCAAGCCGGAAAACATAAAAACCAGCACTGGCTTTCAACAAACGAAACATGCAAAATAAATATAATGGATAGCAGGATAAGTTTTTTTCGCCCACGCATACTTGTTTCGTCCCTAAATACTTAAGAATTTAAGTTATCTTACAAACCCTCCAGGGGCCAAAATGATGCATTGTCTTTCTTCCCGCAGGAATAAGTTTTTTACTTCTCCTTAGCCGGAGAAGCCTCGCCCTTGTCATCAACCTTGGGATCATCTTCTTCTTCGCCCTTGGCCGGAGAAGAAACATCATCATCATTCTCTTCATCGTCTTCAGCCGGAGATGTTGCGCCACCTTTATCCTTGGAGCTTGTCCAGGTGTACTGGCTTCCAGATTGAGCAGGTCGGGCTTCCGCCTCGCGTTTCTTATGGAGCTCTGCTTCAAGAGGTTCATCGGCAGGAAGAACCACCTTGTCATAAAATGCATCGTGACAGATTCTCCGGGCGATACGGGTGTCGTAGCCACCAACTGCGTCCAGTAGCGCGTTAACATCCGCGTTCGGAGGAACACCAGAAGTCACCCTGTCCAGATCAAGATCCGGGTTATGTGCTAGGCACATAGCCAAGGACATGGCGGCAGCACCTCGAGCTGACGATGTGTAACGCCCAGGGTAGCACCCCCTATTAGAATTGCTTGTTCTTTTTATTTATGCATCATCATGCATCATGCATCACATCATCCATGTTTTCAACAAATAAATTATTTTATAAACCTAATTATTTTTATTTCTTTCCTCTCATATGGTTTATATAATAAAACCTCCTCCCATGTCTTTTCGTTTTCAACAACACCCTCACAAACAAATCTTGAGATAAGTTTTCGAAATCCTTTTCACATTCAAATTTTCGAAAATTGCACCAGACCTGCTCCCTCCTCATCTTTAGCTTTGTCATCTCTTCATTCTTTTTCTCTCTTCCGTTTTAAGCCAAGTTTTTCTTTGGCAAATCCTGTAACAAGGAGTTGGAGCCGCATCCTTGTAATCTGGCCACCCCAGCCCAATCAATTCTGGTCATCCTTGCTCCAGCCGAACTACAACTTGAAGCCCACCTCCTCTCTGTACCTTCCTTCTTCGTACGGCAGCACATCGATAGTATCCACGTCGCCCTGCAGCGTGATGCGACGGCAACCATGCAAGGTCCTTCTCAATATAAAAGCCTCCTGCAACCCTACCCTAGCTTCTGCCTCCTTACCCTCCTCAGTGCAGCCGCCACTCCTTTCAACTCGCTTCCGCTCACGCAAGGAACCATCGGCACCACCAGCAACCGCTCGCCCTCGAGCACCTCGCTTGCAGCAGCGGTCTCCGCGGCAACCATGGCAGCGCCGTCCTCGTCCACCTCACTGAGCCGGAGACGCCGCAGCTGCTCGAGCTCTTGAACCTCTACGTCATCTACCCCGGCCTCCCCTTCTTCCACATCGCCGGCAGCCCTCCTCCTCGTCTCCGACCACCCCAGGGTGAGCAGCACCCCCTCTCCTCTCCCCTGCATGCCTCACCATCTCTGCATCGTCGAACGTGAGAAGAGATGGAAGGAGAAAACGAAAAAAAAAATAAAAAGGTTCCAGTTTTTGTTCTGTTTCACGGTGGCCACTTTCGACGCAGATCCCCGGCGAACCAGGTCGTCTCAGCACGCGATTCTTGTTCCGTTGGATGCACGCCACCACCAGCTTTCTCCTGATCTTTGTTTCGTCCAAAACGGTGCAGTATCGGCGATGCCATCGTCGACCAAAGTTGGGTCCAGAAACTGTTTTCAGATTTCAGTTCAGTGTCGCTGATTCGACGTCCCGTTTTCCGGCGAGCTTCTCCGTCGTGTCCGTGCACCGTTTCCACTCTTTTCGGTACCTCTCGATTCACGGCACATTCCTCTTGCTCAACCTCTTTTGTTTCGCTCAAAACGGTGCCTAGATTCGTCGTGTACGAAGCTTTAAAATCTGTGCACTTTCGCTGTCTACAGGAACAACAGCTGTTCGGTTTCAGTTTGTAGTGTCTCTGTTCTTCAGTTATCCCACGGGCACACACTTCAGGTAGTATGCATCCTAAGATTTATATAAATCTAAATCATGAGCCCACTGGCACCAGCTCTCATCCTAACCCGTGGAGACCTGGGTTCGAGGCCCCTGGCGTGCAATATAAAGCCCTTTTTTTTTTTTACAAACAGATGGTTTTCAAATTGTTTCATAATTGCATTTTTATAAATCCAAATCAAACAAACTTTATGTCCATTTTGATCAGAAAAACATGAGGAACATGATTATGCCATCCATTCATGTGTTTGCATCTCGCATCATGTCGTGTTATGATAGTTTTGCATGTTCACCTATCATATATGCGGAGTATTTCGGACACCGACTATGGTTTTCCCCGCTCCGTTTAATTTTGAAGTAGCCCACCCTTGCCATGTCTATGCCATGCTAATCAACACTTAACTTTGCCGGTAGAAATGCAACTCCAAACCTAATTTGTTTGTCCGGAGTTTCGACTCCGATTAATATGGATAAGTGCATCGCATCATACTTGCCATGTCATGCATATCATCTTGAGCATGCTGGTTCTTTATCCGTAGTAGTAAGACTTGCATACGTTGTGTGTTCCAGCATTTGCTTCTTTCCGGATAGGATCACGAAGTGGTGATGTGAGATACGACGAGTTCTCCGACAAGTTCTTCTACAACTTTTCACAGGCGAGCCCTCTCTCTTCACCTACTCTCCCTCGCATTGCTATCCTTATGTTGCGCTTCTTTCGAGTCACGTCTCCTATTCCACTTGTTTACCATAATAATCCTATATGTATCATTCCTTAACCATAGCCGTTGCTTGATGTTTGAGCCTTGCGAGTCGTAGGCGTGTTTAGGCTTTGTTGTTTATCTCGATCTGTTATCGGGATATGTTGGGTTGTTGGGAGGTTATCACATGCTACATCAGTTATTCACACTTTACTTTATTGTTAACAACTAAAATTGTAAGCAGAGGCATCTGTGAGCCCCTTTGCGAAAGCATCGGAACTTTGACTCACTAATGTCCCCTAGGACCCGAGTTCTTGTTATCTGTTCCGAGATTGAGCGCTCTAACCACACGTGGGTATGCTTACTGGTCTCCCCTTGACCACTGCCGGAATCTTTGTCCAGTGGCCACAACTAGTTTGGGTGTTTATTTGTTTCTTCCGGGCGTGCAAGCTTGTTTCTTTGTGGTCAGATGATATGATGTTACTTTTGGGGAAGCCGTGTGCCTTGTAACCCCGTTGTCTCTTGCACGCTCGTAGGCGCGGTACGTATTGCTGAAGATGGATTCACCCTGCGGGCACTGTTTCCATCCGAAAGCCGTAGACGCAAACAGCTAAGTCCGCTTCGAGCACGGCCGGACTTCGATACGGGTTAACTTAGTTAGGTGGCTTCCTGGACATTGTTGTAGTGAAGGAGAGTGCGAGTCGTGATATCCACCTGTCGCAAGTGGGTTGAGCGTGCGTGTGGCTACATTTGGGCACCCCTGCAGGGTTAAATCTTATTGATAAGCCGCGTCCGCGGTTATGGACGACTTGGAATTGTATAGCTCGATCATAGAATAACTTACACCTTTATGTTGTTGATAATAATTTGCTAATAACTTGCGTAGTAATATAGCATTACTACAACCGATACCTAATAAAACTTGTCCACCGTTGAGTGCCTTTTACATTGCCTCTTCGCTTTGTTGAAGGGGATATGTGTAATCGGCTGGGTTATGTTTGTGTAGTTTTATCTGTTACCTTGTGCGCTCTCTTATCTTCTCTGAGTAGACGGATGTTGTAGCGTGTCTTTATTGGTTATAGTTTTGCTGCCGCTAAACCTACCATATAGCCCCAGGCGATATATTCGCCCGGCGAGCATAGCCATTTCTAGTCTCGCTAAGTACGTGCCGGAGTTCGTTCCTTGGTACTTACTCTCGCCTTTTCCCTTTATCTTTTGCTTCCTTCCTTTGTCGGCAACCGATGGCCCGACTTTGACAGTACAAGATGACGACGTTAGCAAGGTTACCCTTCCGCTTGGCCTGGGCAGGGTTATGGACGTCATTGGTTATCTTCAGGACTCTTAGTACAATTTGTATCTTGTCCGTACTCGGACGTATTTGATCTTCTGTATGATTCGGATCTTGTATATTTGTATCTTGACTCGTTGGAGTCGTTGTTGTAATATATGTTTCTTGTGGGCTCTATTGTAATCGCTGTAATGTTACCGCTCGTGTTAATTCCTCTGCATCACGTGTGTGATTCTTCGCGCACGTCGTGTCTGAGGGCGTCTCTCATGCGATCTCGGGGTCGCTACATGGTTTGGGCAGATGGTACCTCGCACCAGCTCCGGAAGAATGTCCATCCTCCGAATAAGCTCGAACTTCAAGTGGCTCTTCTTGATGGATAAGTTATGGCAAATCTTCCGAGAGGCGGAGATGAGGTCCTTGCAGTCGTCTCCGGCAAGTTGAAGCAGATCATCCCGAGGGAAGTGGTTCCAATGTTTCTCGTGGTATCCAAGAGGCTTGATGACCCACAAGTATAGAGGATCGCAACAGTCTTCGAGGGAAGTAAAACCCAAATTTATTGATTCGACACAAGGGGAGGTAAAGAATACTTATAAGCCTTAACAACTGAGTTGTCAATTCACCGCACTGGAAAAGCACTAGTAACAGGGTGATGTGAAAGCAGTAATATGAGAGCAAAGAGTAAGAATACGCAAAGTAGCAGTAATATGAGAGCAATGGCACCAAAATAGTTGATACTACTTCCAATGACATGTAGGAACAAGTATATGATGATGAAAGATGGACCGGAGTTCCCAGCTATCTACACTAGTGGTAACTCTCCAATAACAAGTGTTGGTTGAACAAATTACAGTTGGGCAATTGATAGGATTAAAATAGCATTAAGATAGAACATCAAGATTATTAATCATGTAGGCATGTTTCCCATATATAGTCATATGTGCTCGCAATGAGAAACTTGTACAACATCTTTTGTCCTACCAGCCGGTGGCCCGGCCTCTAGGGAATCTACTGAAATTAAGGTACTCCTTTTAATAGAGCACCGGAGCAAAGCATTAACACTCCGTGAAAACATGTGATCCTCATATCTAAGCCTCCCCCTCCTTGTCCCAATTTCGTCACTTTGGGGCCTTTGGTTCCGGACATAGACATGTGCATACAACTTGTAGATACAATCTAAGCAATAAGTATAGAGCTTAAATCTAAGATCATGCCACTCGGGCCCTAGTGACAAGCATTAAACACAACAAGATTGCAGCAACAATAACTTCACAAACTTTATAGATAGACTAATCATAATGTAACAATCCATCGGATCCCAACAAACACAACACCGATTACATCAGATGAATCTCAATCATGTAAGGCAGCTCATGAGATCATTGTATCAAGTACATGGGGGAGAGAATACCAACTAGCTACATAGAACCCGTAGTCCATGGAGGAACTACTCACTGAGCATGATGGAGGCGGTGGCGTCGATGGAGATGGCTTCCGGGGCACTTCCCGTCCCCCGGCGTGCCGGAACAATGATTCTGTCCCCCGAATTGGAGTTTCGCGATGGCGGCGGCGCCCGTGGAGTCTTTCTGGAGTTTCGTCAATTGGTATCGATGTTTAGGTCACCAGGGCTTAAATAGGCGAAGAATCGGAGTCGGAGGGTGCCTGGGGCCTCCCCTCATAGACTGGCGCGCCCAGGCCTGGGGCCGCTCCGCCATATTGTGTGGCCCCCAGGGCACCCCTCTGGTCCCCTCGACTTTCTGGAAGGTTCCGGGAAAATAAGGTTATGGGCGTTGATTTCGTCGAATTCCGAGAATATTGCCCGAACAGCCTTTCTGAACCAAAAACAACAGAAAAGAACTGCACTGTGGCATCTTGTTAATAGGTTAGTTCCGGAAAAAGCATAAAAACATTATAAAGTGTGAGCAAAACATGTAGGTATTGTCATAAAACAAGCATGGAACATCAGAAATTATAGATACGTTGGAGACGTATCAAGCATCCCCAAGCTTAGTTCCTACTCGCCCTCGAGTAGGTAAACGATAAAAAGAATAATTTCTGTAGTGACATGCTACTTACATAACCTTGATCATACTATTGTAAAGCATATGAGATGAATGAAGTGACTCAAGGCAATGATCTATAGTTGCTAACAAATAGATAACATATAGCAAAACTTTTCATGAATAGTAATTTCAAGACAAGCATCAAAAAGTCTTGCATAAGAGTTAACTCATAAAGCAATAAATTCAAAGTAAAGGCATCGAAGCAACACAAAGGAAGATATAAGTTTCAGCAGTTGCTTTCAACTTTCAACATGCATATCTCATGGATAATTGTCAACACAAAGTAATATGATGAGTGCAAATAAGCAAGTAAGTAAGAATCAATGCACAGTTGACACAAGTGTTTGCTTCTAAGATGAAAGGAAGTAGGTAAACTGACTCAACATAAAGTAGAAGAAAGGCCCTTCGCAGAGGGAAGCAGGGATTAAATCATCTGCTAGAGCTTTTTAAGTTTCGAAATCATATAGAGAGCATAAAAATTAAAGTTTTGAGAGGTGTTTGTTGTTGTCAATGAATGGTAGCGGGTACTCTAACTACCTTATCAACCAGACTTTCAAGAGCGGCTCCCATGAAGGACGTTATTTCTACCACCATGGTAGATCATCCCTCTTCTCTTTTGTTTACACATGTACTTTAGTGTAGTTTATTTTTATTTTTCGGTGACACTCCTTCCAACCTTTGCTTTCACAAGCCATGGCTAACCGAATCCTCGGGTGCCTTCCAACAATCACATACCATGAAGTAGTGACTATTTTTTTAGTTTTATTTAGATGACACTCCTCCCCACCTTTGCTTTCTCAAGCCATGGCTAACCGAATCCTCGGGTGCCTTCCAACATTTCACATACCATGGAGGAGTGTCTATTTGCAAAATTAAGTTGCTTCTGATGAATCAGAGCAAAACATGTGAAGAGAATTATTAATGAAAGTTAATTAATTGGGGCTGGGAACCCCGTTGCTAGCTCTTTTTGCAAAATTATTGGATAAGCGGATGAAGCCACTAGTCCATTGGTGAAAGTCTGTCCGAAGTAAATGACAAGATCGAAATATAAAACACCACATACTTCCTCATGAGCTATAAAACATTGACACAAATAAGAGATAATAGCTTTTGAATTATTTAAAGGTAGCACATGAAGTATTTACTTGGAATGGCAGAAATACCACATAGTAGGTAGATATGGTGGACACAAATGGCATAGGTTTTGGCTCAAGGTTTTGGATGCACGAGAAGCATTTCCTCTCAGTACAAGGCTTTGGCTAGCAAGGTTGTTTGAAGCAAACACAAGTATGAACCGCACACAAAACTTACATAAGAACATATTGCAAGCATTATAAGACTCTACACTGTCTTCCTTGTTGCTCAAACACTTTTACCAGAAAATATCTAGACCTTAGAGAGACCAATCATGCAAACCAATTTCAACAAGCTCTACGGTAGTTCTCCACTAATAGGTTTAAACTACAAGGTGCATGAGTAAACATGATCTATTTGAGAGCTCAAAACAATTGCCAAGTATCAAATTATTCAAGACAATATGAGGCATTTTCTGTTTCCGACCAAATGTCAATAAGTGCAATAGTTTTCAACTCCGCCATGAACATTGAAATAAAGCTAAGAACAACAGTGTTCATATGAAAAAGCGGAGCGTGTCTCTCTCCCACACAAGGATTGCTAGGATCTGAATTTATTCAAACACAAACAAAAATAAAAACACATAGATGCTCCAAGTAAAGCACATATGATGTGACCGAATAAAAATATAGTTTCAATAGAAGAAACCTGATAAGTTGATGAAGAAGGGGATGCCTTGGGCATCCCCAAGCTTAGACGCTTGAGTCTTCTTGAAATATGCAGGGATGAACCACGCGGGCATCCCCAAGCTTAGACTTTTCACTCTTCTTGATCACATATCATCCTCCTCTCTTGACCCTTGAAAACTTCCTTCACACCAAACTTCTCATAAACTTCATTAGAGGGGTTAGTACTCAAAAACTTTAATCCACTTTAGTCCTGTAGTGACACATTGCAAGAACTCAATAAAACATTAGCTACAGCTCTCCACGTCTAGAAAGCCTCACTTAAAGTCCACAAGAGACAATGCAAAAACAGAGACAGAATCTGTCAAAACAGAACAGCCAGTAAACACGAATTTTTACGAGGTACTTCCGTTGCTCAAATCAGAAAACTCAGAACTAATAAAAGTTGCGTACATATCTGAGGAACACGCACGTAAATTGGCAGATTTTTATGAGTTACCTACAGAGAGCCCTGCCCAAATTCGTGACAGATAGAAATCTGTTTCTGCGCAGAAATCCAAATCTAGCATCAACTTTACCATAGAGACTTTATTTGGCACAAAAACATGATAAGGAGAGGTTGCTACAGTAGTAACAACTTCCAAGACACAACAAAACAGTAGCAAAATAAACACATGGGTTATCTCCCAAGAAGTGTTTTCTTTATAGCCATTAAGATGGGCTCAGCAATTTTAATGATGCTCACATAAGGATGAGAGTTGAAGCAAAAGAGAGCATCAAAAAGCAAGTTCAAGACACATTTAAGTCTAACCCTCTTCCTATGCATAGGAATCTTGTATACAAATAAATTCATGAAGAACAAAGTGACAAGTATAAGAAGATAAAACAAGAGTAACTTCAAAAATTTCAGCATATAGAGAGGTGTTTTAGTACCATGAAAATTTCTACAACCATATTTTCCTCTCTCATAATAATTTTCAGTAGCTTCATGGATAAACTCAACAATATAACTATCACATGCAGCATACTTTTCATGATCCATAAACACATAATTTTTATCAAGCTTAAAAATAATAGGATCAGAACTTTCAAAACCACTTTTATCAATACTATAACAAGATGATTGATCAATCTCAAAAGATATGGGACTCCTAGATAAAGTCAAGACTTCTCCAATCCCATTTTTATTAGTAGTACAATTAATATTATCAAGTAACATAGGACCATCATCTAGAGATTTATCATAAACATTTGCCAAGCAAAACTCTTTAGTACCATGCATTTCGACATCAGCACAAACAAAGCATTATCATAAGATTTATCAAAGTAGCATGGATTATCATAGATAACAGTAGCATAATTATTCTCACAAGTTTTACTCATAGGGAATATTTCAAGAGAATCCACAGGAACATAACATTCTTCCTCCTTTGGTAAGCATGGAGGACAATCAAATAGTGTAAGAGATAAAGAGTTACTCTCATTAGAAGGTTGGCATGGGTAGCTAATCCATTCTTCCTCCTTTTGTTCATCACTCTCCTCTTCTTTTTCATCTAATGAGCTTTCAGGTTCATCAATTTCCTCCTCTTTTTCATCCAATGAGCTTTCAGGTTCATTAATTTCTTCTTCCACAGGTTCCTGCAAATTGTGAGTGCATTCTTGTGCATTAATGAGTCTCTCTTTATAATCAATGATATAAGGATTATCACTGTAACTTTCTATGCAAAAATTAAGAATAGAAGAGACATAATCTTTAAGGTCCTTACAAACAACACAAGTTTCATAATTTTTAGACATGAAGGATTCTATTTCAGAGGCTCCCATAAATAAGACAAATTGTTCCACTTCTTCGAACCCAAGATGAATATAGTTATTCCAATTATAGTTCATAATTAAAACTTCCTCACTAAAGCCACATTGAAATTTAAGATGTTTAGTATCCTGTTTAGAGCAACAGTTTATATCATGGCGTTTAAGCAAGATTTTAGCAATTGTATTCAATTTTTCTATCACAGCACTCATCACTTCACCCGCTCTTGATTCTCTATAATTGTTATATAATTCAATAAGCTCCAACATAGTTATGCGTTCTTCCATAACAACAGTTTTTAATTTTTAGGTTTTTCAAATTTTTATGGATTTTTGGGTATATAAGAAAAGTAAAACAAGACAAAAAGAAACTAAGCAAAATAATACTCCCTCCATTTCTTTTTATAATGCCTATAGATTTTTGGCATTTGTTTCAGAATATAAGGTTGTAGCTTGGCTTTTTTTTTCAATTAGCCCCTCTACCGGTCAGGTCCCACACGACATGCATGCAAAAAAATCCATACAAAAGGAAAACAATTAATTAAGATTCCTAATGCATGATCCAACGATTTCTTAGATTTAGGAAGCATTGTTTTTCTTTCCTTAATAGTAGAACCTGGCTGCACATATATGGAGAATCAACCAGAAAGATTTGTGGGATTTGTTATGTTAATTTAGGAAGTTATCAATTTTCCTCATTTTACTCTGATCTCAAATCATTAAGCCAGGGGGTCTTATGTAAAGAATACTCTTGCGCTAATTTCCGTGCCAAAAAACTATAGGCATTATAGAATGGAAGGGAGGGAGTACTAGACAGAAATAAACTAAGCACAAATAAACTAGAGAAAAGTAAACTAAGCAAAACAAAATAAAATAAAACAGAGAGAGAGGTAGAGTGTTCCAGGTGAACTTATGAGTAGAGATATGCCTCCCCGGCGCGCCAAAATAGTCTTGATGACCCACAAGTATAGGGGATCGCAACAGTCTTCGAGGGAAGTAAAACCCAAATTTATTGATTCGATACAAGGGGAGGTAAAGAATACTTATAAGCCTTAACAACTGAGTTGTTAATTCAGCTGCACCTGGAAAAGCACTAGTAACAGGGGTGATGTGAAAGCAACAGAATGAGAGCAATAGTAATAACACACAGCAGTAGCAGTAATATGAGAGCAATGGCACCAGAAAATAGTTGATACTACTTCCAATGACATGTAGGAACAAGTATATGATGATGAAAGATGGACCGGGGTTCCCAGCTATCTGCACTAGTGGTAACTCTCCAATAACAAGTGTTGGGTGAACAAATTACAGTTGGGCAATTGATAGGATTGAAATAGCATTAAGACAGAACATCAAGATTATTAATCATGTAGGCATGTTTCCCATATATAGTCATACGTGCTCGCAATGAGAAACTTGTACAACATCTTTTGTCCTACCAGCCGGTGGCAGCCGGGCCTCTAGGGAATCTACTGGAAATTAAGGTACTCCTTTTAATAGAGCACCGGAGCAAAGCATTAACACTCCGTGAAAACATGTGATCCTCATATCTAAGCTTTCCCCTCCAGTTGTCCCAATTTCTGTCACTTTGGGGCCTTTGGTTCCGGACATAGACATGTGCATACAACTTGTAGATACAATCTAAGCAATAAGTATAGAGCTTAAATCCAAGATCATGCCACTCAGGCCCTAGTGACAAGCATTAAACACAACAAGATTGCAGCAACAATAACTTCACAAACTTTATAGATAGACTAATCATAATGTAACAATCCATCGGATCCCAACAAACACAACACCGATTACATCAGATGAATCTCAATCATGTAAGGCAGCTCATGAGATCATTGTATTGAAGTACATGGGGGAGAGAATACCAACTAGCTACAGCTAGAACCCGTAGTCCATGGGGGAACTACTCACGGAGCATGATGGAGGCGGTGGCGTCGATGGAGATGGCTTCCGGGGCACTTCCCCGTCCCGGCGGCGTGCCGGAACAAAGATTCCGTCCCCGAATTGGAGTTTCGCATGGCGGCGCCCCCGTAGTCTTTCCGGAGTTTCGTCAATTGGTATCGATGTTTTAGGTCACCAGGGCTTAAATAGGCGAAGAGTCGAGTCGGAGGGTGCCCGGGGCCCCTCAGGCCGGCGCGCCCAGGCCTGGAGCCGCGCCGCCATATTGTGTGGGGCCCCCAGGGCACCCCTCTGGTCCCCCTCTGACTTTCTGGAAGGTTCCGGGAAAATAAGGTTTTGGGCGTTGATTTCGTCGAATTCCGAGAATATTGCCCGAATCGCCTTTCTGGAACCAAAAACAACAGAAAACAGGAACTGGCACTGTGGCATCTTGTTAATAGGTTAGTTCTAGAAAACGCATAAAAACATTATAAAGTGTGAGCAAAACATGTAGGTTGATGTCTACGTGTGCTTCTAATCTTGTAGACAGTGTTGGGCCTCCAAGAGCAGAGGTTTGTAGAACAACAGCAAGTTTCCCTTAAGTGGATTACCCAAGGTTTATCGAACTCAGGGAGGAAGAGGTCAAAGTTATCCCTCTCAAGCAACCCCGCAACCACAAAGCAAGAAGTCTCTTGTGTCCCCAACACACCTAATAGGTGCACTAGTTCGGCGAAGAGATAGTGAAATACAAGTGGTATGAATGGATATGAGCAGTAGTACGGCGCCAGAAAAGTGCTTGCTGGCGTGCAGTTGATGGTAGTAATATTGTAGGAAGTAAACATGCAGCAGAACAGTAAACAAGCAGCGATAGCAATATTTAGGAACAAGGCCTAGGGATCATACTTTCACTAGTGGACACTCTCAACCTTGATCACATAACAGAATAAATAGATAGATGCTAGACTCTACACCCTCTTGTTGGATGATGAACACCACTAACTGTGTAGGATTACACGAACCCTCAATGTCGGAGTTAACAAGCTCCACAATATTCAATGTTCATATTTAAATAACCTTAGAGTGCATAACAGATCAACATAACAAACCAAGTACTAACATAGCATGCACACTGTCACCATCACACTATGAAGGAGGAATATATCACATCAATACTATCATAGCAATAGTTAACTTCATAATCTACAAGAGATCACAATCATAGCCTACGCTAAGTACTACACGATGCACACACTGTCACCATTACACCGTGCAGGAGGAATAAACTACTTTAATAACATCACTAGAGTAGCACACAGATAAATTGTGATACAAAACACATTGCAATCATAAAGAGATATAAATAAGCACCTCACTATGCCATTCATAACAGTGAATAAGTATTCTGTGCAATATAGCCTAAGAGACCCACACGGTGCACACACTGTCACCTTTACACACGTGGGACAAGGAGTCTCCGGAGATCACATATGTAAAACCCACTTGACTAGCATAATGACATCTAGATTACAAGCATCATCATATGAATCTCAATCATGTAAGGCAGCTCATGAGATTATTGTATTGAAGTACATAGGAGAGAGATGAACCACATAGCTACCGGTACAGCCCCGAGCCTCGATGGAGAACTACTCCCTCCTCATGGGAGACAGCAGCGTTGATGAAGATGGCGGTGGTGTCGATGGAGGAGCCTTCCGGCACTTCCCGTCCCGCGGCGTGCCGAACAGACTCCTGTCCCCGCATCTTGGCTTCGCGATGGCGGCGGCTCGGAAGGTTTTCTCCGGTTTCGTCGAACGTGGTAGGGTTTTCGCGATGGAGACTTTAAGTAGGCGGAAGGGCAAGGTCGGGAGTCCTGGGGGCCACACACTAGGCCGGCGCGGCCAGGGCTTGGGCCGCGCCGCCCACTGTGTCCCCACCTCGTGGCCTCACTTCGTTTCCCCTTCGGACTGGAAGCTTCGTGGAAAAATAGGACCCTGGCGTTGATTTCGTCGATTCGAGAATATTTCCTTACTAGGATTTCTGAAACCAAAAACAGCAGAAAACAGAACTGGCACTTCGGCATCTCGTCAATAGGTTAGTTCCGGAAAATGCATAAATATGACATAAAGTGTGTATAAAACATGTAGCTATTGTCATAAAACAAGCATGGAACATAAGAAATTATAGATACGTTTGAGACGTATCAAGCATCCCCAAGCTTAGTTCTGCTCGTCCCGAGCAGGTAAACGATAACGAGGATAATTTCTGGAGTGACATGCCATCATAACCTTGATCATACTATTGTAAGCATATGTAATGAATGCAGCGATCAAAACAATGGTAATGACATGAGTAAACAAATGAATCATAAAGCAAAGACTTTTCATGAATAGTACTTCAAGACAAGCATCAATAAGTCTTGCATAAGAGTTAACTCCTAAAGCAATAAATCAAAGTAAAGGTATTGAAGCAACAAAAAGGAAGATTAAGTTTCAGCGGTTGCTTTCAACTTATAACATGTATATCCCATGGATAGTGTCAATGTAAAGTAGTATAACAAGTGCAATATGCAAGTATGTAGGAATCAATGCACAGTTCACACAAGTGTTTGCTTCTTGAGGTGGAGAGAAATAGGTGAACTGACTCAACATAAAAGTAAAAGAAAGGTCCTTCAAAGAGGAAAGCATCGATTGCTATATTTGTGCTAGAGCTTTTATTTTGAAAACATGAAACAATTTTGTCAACGGTAGTAATAAAGCATAAGTATCATGTAAATTATATCTTACAAGTTGCAAGCCTCATGCATAGTATACTAATAGTGCCCGCACCTTGTCCTAATTAGCTTGGGTCAACACTGATCATCATTGCATAACATATGTTTCAACCAAGTGTCACAAAGGGGTACCTCTATGCCGTCAAGGGTCTAAGGAGAAAGTTCGCATTGGATTTCTCGCTTTTGATCATTCTTCAACTTAGACACCCATACCGGGACAACATAGACAACAGATAATGGACTCCTCTTTTAATGCTTAAGCATTCAACAACAATTCATATTCTCATAAGAGATTGAGGTTTTATGTCCAAACTGAAACTTCCACCATGATTCATGGCTTTAGTTAGCGGCCCAATGTTCTTCTCTAAAGATGCATACTCAAACCATTTGATTGTGAAAACCGCCCTTACTTCAGACAAGACGAACATGCATAGCAACTCACATGATATTCAACAAAGAGTTGATGGCGTCCCCAGAAACATGGTTATCGCACAACAAACAACTTAATAAGAGATAAAGTGCATACGTACATATTCAATACCACAATAGTTTTTAAGGCTATTTTGTCCCATGAGCTATATATTGCAAAGGCAAATGATGGAATTTTAAAGGTAGCACTCAAGCAATTTACTTTGGAATGGCGGAGAAATACCATGTAGTAGGTAGGTATGGTGGACACAAATGGCATAGTGGTTGGCTCAAGGATTTTGGATGCATGAGAAGTATTCCCTCTCGATACAAGGTCTAGGCTAGCAAGGTTTATTTGAAACAAACACAAGGATGAACCGGTGCAGCAAAACTCACATAAAAGACATATTGTAAACATTATAAGACTCTACACCGTCTTCCTTGTTGTTCAAAACTCAATACTAGAAATTATCTAGACTTTAGAGAGACCAAATATGCAAACCAAATTTTAGCAAGCTCTATGTATTTCATCATTAATGGGTGCAAAGTATATGATGCAAGAGCTTAAACATGAGCATAACAATTTCCAAGTATCACATTATCCAAGACATTTTAGAATTACTACATGCAGCATTTCCCGATTCCAACCGAATAACAATGAACGAAGCAGTTTGCAACCTTCGCCATGAACATTAAAAGCTAAGAACACATGTGTTCATACGAACCAGCGGAGCGTGTCTCTCTCCCACACAAGGATGAACTTATTCAAACAACTAAGATAACAAAACGAAAATAAAAGCACACAGACGCTCCAAGTAAAGTACATAAGATGTGACGGAATAAAAATATAGTTTCAAGAGAAGAAACCTGATAAATTGTCGATGAAGAAGCGGATGCCTTGGGCATCCCCAAGCTTAGACGCTTGAGTCTTCTTAAAATATGCAGGGGTGAACCATCGGGGCATCCCCAAGCTTAGACTCTTCACTCTTCTTGATCATAGTATATCATCCTCCTCTCTTGACCCTTGAAAACTTCTTCCACACCAAACTTTAAGCAAACTCATTAGAGGGTTAGTGCACAATCAAAAATTCACATGTTCAGAGGTGAAACAATCATTCTTAACACTTCTGGACATTGCACAAAGCTACTGGACATTAATGGAACAAAGAAATTCATCCAACATAGCAAAAGAGGCAATGCGAAATAAAAGGCAGAATCTGTCAAAAACAGAACAATCCGTAAAGACGAATTTTACAGGGGCACTAGACTTGCTCAGATGGAAAAACTCAAAACTAATGAAAGTTGCGTACATATCTGAGGATCACACACGTAAATTTGCAGATTTTTTTGAGTTTTTTACAGAGACTTCTGCGCGGATTCGTGACAGACAACAATGATGTTTCTGCGCAGCAATCCAAATCTAGCATCAACTTTACCATAGAGACTTTACTTGGCGCAAAAACATGATAAGGAGAGGTTGCTACAGTAGTAAACAACTTCCAAGACTCAACAAAACAAAAATTTCTGTAGTAAAATAAACACATGGGTTATCTCCCAAGAAGTTCTTTCTTTATAGCCATTAAGATGGGCTCAGCAATTTTAATGATGCACTCGCAAGAAATAGTAGTTGAAGCAAAAGAGAGCATCAAGAGGCAAATTCAAAAAAAATTTAAGTCTAACCCACTTCCTATGAAAAGGAATCTTGTAAATAAACAAGTTCATGAAGAGCAAAGTAACAAGCTTAGGAAGATAAAACCAGTGTAACTTCAAAAATTTCAGCATATAGAGAGGTGTTTTAGTAATATGAAAATTTCTACAACCATATTTTCCTCTCTCATAATAATTTTCAGAGGCATCATGAACAAACTCAACAATATAAGTATCACATAAAGCATTCTTATTCACATGCATAAAAGTATCATTACTCTCCACATAAGCATAATCAATTTTATTAGATGTAGTGGGAGCAAATTCAACAAAGTAGCTATCATTATTATTCTCATCATCAAATATAGGAGGCATAGTATAATCATAATCAAATTTACTCTCCATAGTAGGCGGCACCAAAAGACCACTATCATTATAATCATCATAAATAGGAGGCAAAGTATCATCAAAGTAAATTTTCTCCTCATTGCTTGGGGGACTAAAAATATCATGCTCATCAAAGCCAGCTTCCCCAAGCTTAGAATTTTCCATATCATTAGCAACAATGGTGTTCAAAGCGTTCATACTAATATCATTGCTACTAGCATGCAAATAAGATTCCATAGGTTTTTTAATTTTCGCATTAAACCATTCATGTCTTGACTCAGGAAATAGAATAAAAAGCTCACAAATGTTTTCCATTATGCCTTACTAGTGTAAAACAAGAAACAAAAAGATGCAATTGCATGATCTAAAGGAAATAGCTTCGAGCACACACACAACGGCGCCAGAGAAGTACTTTACCTGGGACCGAAGTATGAGAGCCTTTTACCTTTCCTCCCCGGCAACGGCGCCAGAAAAGTGCTTGATGTCTACGTGTGCTTCTAATCTTGTAGACAGTGTTGGGCCTCCAAGAGCAGAGGTTTGTAGAACAGCAGCAAGTTTCCTTAAGTGGATTACCGAAGGTTTATCGAACTCAGGAGGAAGAGGTCAAAGTTATCCCTCTCAAGCAACCCCGCAAACACAAAGCAAGAAGTCTCTTGTGTCCCCAACACACCTAATAGGTGCACTAGTTCGCGAAGAGATAGTGAAATACAAGTGGTATGAATGAATATGAGCAGTAGTACGGCGCCAGAAAAGTGCTTGCTGGCGTGCAGTTGATGGTAGTAATATTGTAGGAAGTAAACATGCAGTAAAACAGTAAACAAGGCGATAGCAGTATTTAGGAACAAGGCCTAGGGATCATACTTTCACTAGTGGACACTCTCAACATTGATCACATAACAGAATAAATAGATAGATGCTAGACTCTACACCCTCTTGTTGGATGATGAACACCACTAAGTGTAGGATTACACGAACCCTCAATGTCGGAGTTAACAAGCTCCACAATATTCAATGTTCATATTTAAATAACCTTAGACTGCATAACAGATCAACATAACCAAACCAAGTACTAACATAGCATGCACACTGTCACCATCACACTATGAAGGAGGAATAGATCACATCAATACTATCATAGCAATAGTTAACTTCATAATCTACAAGAGATCACAATCATAGCCTACGCCAAGTACTACACGATGCACACACTGTCACCATTACACCGTGCAGGAGGAATAAACTACTTTAATAACATCACTAGAGTAGCACACTGATAAATTGTGATACAAAACACATTGCAATCATAAAGAGATATAAATAAGCACCTCACTATGCCATTCATAACAGTGAATAAGTATTCTGTGAAATATAGCCTAAGAGACCCACACGGTGCACACACTGTCACCTTTACACACGTGGGACAAGGAGTCTCCGGAGATCACATAAGTAAAACCCACTTGACTAGCATAATGACATCTAGATTACAAGCATCATCATATGAATCTCAATCATGTAAGGCAGCTCATGAGATTATTGTATTGAAGTACATAGGAGAGAGATGAACCACATAGCTACCGGTACAGCCCCGAGCCTCGATGGAGAACTACTCCTCCTCATGGGAGACAGCAGCGTTGATGAAGATGGCGGTGGTGTCGATGGAGGAGCCTTCCGGGGGCACTTCCCCGTCCCGGCGGCGTGCCGGAACAGAGACTCCTATCCCCCAGATCTTGGCTTCGCGATGGCGGCGGCTCTGGAAGGTTTTCTCTGGTTTCGTCGAACGTGGTAGGGTTTTCGCGACGGAGACTTTAAGTAGGCGGAAGGGCAAGGTCGGTGGAGTCCTGGTGGGCCACACACTAGGCCGGCGCGGCCAGGGCTTGGGCCACGCCGCCCTACCGTGTCCCCACCTCGTGGCCCCACTTCGTTTCCCCTTCGGACTTCCGGAAGCTTCGTGGAAAAATAGGACCCCGGGCGTTGATTTCGTCCGATTCCAGAATATTTCCTTACTAGGATTTCTGAAACCAAAACATAGCAGAAAACAGGAACTGGCACTTCGGCATCTCGTCAATAGGTTAGTTCCGGAAAATGCATAAATATGACATAAAGTGTGTATAAAACATGTAGGTATTGTCATAAAACAAGCATGGAACATAAGAAATTATAGATACGTTTGAGACGTATCATAGGTATTGTCATAAAACAAGCATGGAACATCAGAAATTATAGATACGTTGGAGTCGTATCAAGGCTCTGCACGAGACAATCAGATATAAGCATACAGATTGAGTCCAATGAAAAGGTTATCAAAACAAGCTCCGGATTCATACCTAGGATATCCTCGTTGAGCAGGTCCCAGTGCTGTTCCGCGGTTTCCATATACCTCCGGAGTCCATTGAGCTCTTTTTGCTGCCTTTGGATAGTCTCGCTATCAGCTTTTCTCTTCATTTCAAACTCACCAGTTTTCTGGATGAGTTCTGAGCTTTTTTCCGCCAGCTTTTTCTCCGCCTCTGGGAGGAGCGCAGAGTCTCGAGCTCGGAGGACGCGGCGGCAAGGGAGGAAGACACACCTATCAAAGATACATCAAGATTAGTTTGGAACTCGGATCATGAATTATCGACAAGTGCGACGGAAACCAACCTTGGGCGTCTGACAGTTGCTTCTTCAGATATGTGTTTTCCTGCTTAAACCTTTGAATTTGCTCCGCCTGGCCCTAGGTAACGCGGCGCTGCAGGGCAATGTTTTTATGTAGCTCATAATGCAGAGCTTGCTGTTCCTGTAAGTGCAAACAGAGCAGGAGTAAATTCCGGATATTCTACAAGTAAGTCTTTCTGAAGCATTGTGCCGGAAACTTTTCCGCCATAATGCTTGGGGGCTACTACGACGTTTTAGTTTTTCTCTCCAGTTAAAATTTCTTCTAAGTATTTAGGTGCTAACTATTGACTAGTTTCCGCCTATATACTTGGGGGCTACTGGGGAGTACCTTTTGCTTGCAGAGGAGCTTGTCGAGGAACTGGCCAACTCCCCTCTTGAAGTCCTGAATTTCCGAAGATTTGGCATCAGGCTTTCCCCAGGCATTGCTCATCATGGCGTTGAGCAGGTCTTGTTCGAGATCCCACTTTTTCGCCTCTGTGAGCTTGTTAAAAAAACTTGGTCGCATAGGCCTTAGGGGTGGAGGTAAGATCAGCCGGATCTCCGAAGTTCTTCGGAAAAATGACGATATCGTTTGCCACAGCTTCAGCTTTTCCCGAAGAGTTGACTTCCGCCTCTTCTCGCCCTTGAGCTTCAGCCTCATCAGGGGCAGGGCCTTTGGCTCCGGAGCTTTCCCCGCCCACCTTCTCGCTGCTAACTGGAATTATTTTCGGTGGAGTTTCGGTGGTAGGAGGGGGAGATTGCTCTGCTTGAGGAGGAGATGGCTGGGGAGTGGCATGGGAGGTACTTGGCGGAGCTGGCGTTGCGGGACCAATGGCCGGAGACTTCTTCATGTACTTGGTGATGGGCTCTTGGATGTTGGTCCGCGTGGTGGTGGTACTCGGATTTCTACAAACAGGCAGAGGAAATGTATAAGTAACAAGTTTATTAAAACAAAGACGCACTATACTCGTAAACTTACGTGGCGCCGGGAATAATGGGGCGCGATCGCTTTCCTGCTGTATTCAGCAGTTTGATACGTTCACGCTCCGCCTTCTTGGAGTTTAGCGGAGGTGGTTTCGTGACCTTGGGCTTCTTGGCGGAGGCCTCGCCGCTAGCTCCGGCTTCGGAGCCGGAAGCTTTGGCGCGGGGACGCTTTGAAGGTCGAGGGGCAGCCTTGCGGGGCACGTGCTCCTCTTCCTCGTCATCGTCCTCCGGATCCTCCTCCGCCGCTTCGCCGCTGACGGGAACACGGAGTATGGTGCGGAAGTTCTCCTCCGCCAAAGTATCGAGCTCGAGGGGAGTTAAATGAAAGTTAGAATAACAACCAAAGTTTATGAAGTTAAGAATGACAAAGGAACTAGAGCTTACCGGAGGACACTGGTCGTTTATCTGAATATCCTTGATTAACTCCGGGACCGGTTGGCCCCGGCCAATCTTCACGAGCGTCTTGATTCTCCTCTTGAGGGAATCAGCCGGAAGGTCGTGGCGGGTCGCTCGGAGAAGGTCATCCGCCCCAGTGTATGCGCAGATTAACCGCGCGCTGTACCGAAGTGGCTGGATCCGCCGAGTGAACCAGCTCAAAGTGAGCTGAGCTCCGGTTAGCCCGTCATGGACTAACCAAGAAATTCTTCGCGCTTCCTTCTCCAGAATCGGAAACTGGGCAAGCGTGGGAACGAGGCTCCAGCTGGCGCGTTATTCTGAAGGCTCGTTGACAAACTTGGGCAATCCTTCGTGGACACCCGGAACTGAGATGTTCTTTTCGTAGAACCATCCGGCGTTCCAATACCGGACGGATTCATGGGAGTCATGGGGCAGATACATACGACCTGGTCGGAGCATAAAAGTCATGCTCCCGCAGTTCACCATGGCCTTGTCCTTTGTTTCTTTCTTCACTCGGAAGAAAAATTGCCACAGTCGGACATCTGGTCGGATCCCGAGATGCCCTTCGCTGAGAGTTGCGAAGTTGGAGAGAAGGAGATATGAGTTCGGGCAGATGTTGTGGGGTTGAAGCCCATATGTGCTGAGGATTGAGAGGAAAAACTCCGAACAAGGGAGTGATAGACTGCGCTCAACCCAAGCTTTGGTCATGACCCTTTCGTCTGCTCCGGGTTTGGGAACGTCGGAGTCACGTATGAAGCTCCAGTGAGGAGAGATCATACCCTCGTTCTGGAGTTCTCTGAGCTCCGCATCTGTGGTTTCGCAGGGCCACCACTGACCCCTCTCGCCTTCGCGGTTCCGGGCTTTGGAAGCCCTCTTGTTTTCCGCCTCCTACACCTTGGCCGCCATCCTGGCATGTCCCTCGAGTTCTTCTTGAAGTTCTTTGAGGGTGGGGATCCAGCTTAGTGCAGTGCTGGAAGAGGCGGAGAATGGTTGAGCTAGCCTGATGTCGGAAACATATGGTGGCAAGTATGCAATGGGTTCCGGGCAGATTGGTTCTAGTGTGCTGGGTTCCGGGCTATTCGGAGAACTACCAGTACAGTTTGGTGAACCATGTGACATGCTTTCGGCTGCACCCATGCGAAACTAAATTGAGTAACCGGATCTACACTAAGTCTTTCTTATACAAGGCCGGCGCACGTACCGTTAATGGCGCGGTGGTCCGACGGAGCTCCGGTGAAGAGAAGTTCGCCGGACTTGAAGCAAACCTCACTACTTGACCATGAATCGGCGGCGGGAAGAGTTTCCCGATCAACCGTAACAATCTTGGCGCGAGGGGAGGCTTGGAGTGGCGGCGCGCGAAGCTTTCCGCGGGGTAGTTCGCCGGAGTCGAGATCTAACTGGCGGCGCGGCGCGAGGAAGAAGACGAAGTGGGTGAGGAAGTGAAAGAATGAAAAGTTACCGCGCGTGGGGGTATTTATAGACCTCCCGCGGAGATTCGTGTTTCGGATCCGACGGTGGAAACTGAACGGTCACACCGTTGGATGTGTGACACGTGTCTTAGGATAAAAGCGGTAAAACGACGTAGAGGTAACTTAACTTCCGGCTAAAGATTCGCATCTCCGAAAATTTAGCGCGGGAAAAGAGGAAGTTGTGCGCGAGAAAAGTGGGGAATCTGCTACATTGCCGTTACTAAAGAACAGATGATTTCCGAGTAAGACGACATCGGAAACATATAAAGTTTTGAAGCTCTTCAAGATTCTCTTCGGTTCCGAGTTGATTGAAGTCGGAGGAATGATAAATCTCGGAAAATTCGGGGGCTACTGTTGTGGGTATACTTTATGGGTATATCAACGACATGGCCTCGATCCGGCAAGCCCGGGTGGCCCATAGTTGGTGATGTGGCATGTGGCCCATCGGGCGGCCCAGTTGCTGTAGATCCTGAAGGATGAAGTCTAGCCCAGGAACAGGGAGCTGGATCCCAACCGACCTACGAAGGAGGCCGGATCCGTGAAGGCCCATAAGGTATCCGGATCCTGCAGGACATAGATGGGAGGCGGATCCTTGACGTACACGGCAAGACATTGTACCGTAGTTAGGTAACTTGTATTCCGGGTAGGACTCTCCATGTAAACCCTAGATCCGTGCGCCTTTATAAGCCGGATCCCGGGAGCCCTAGAGGCACAACCACAACTCATTGTAACAACGCGAAAGCGCCCAGATAATTCCAGACAAGCAGCAGTAGGCCTTGCCATCGTGCAGGTGGTCCGAAGCTAGGTAAACCGCGTACCACCGTCCCGAGGACTCTCCGCCCAATAGCCCTACTTCTTCTCCCCTCCAGGATCCCCCTCTCGTCGATCCGAAAGACACAATTCGCTGTGAGTTCTTCGAGTTCATACCGCATACCGAGGTGTCGCATCCGATCTCCGCAGAATCACGCGACAACATGGATACTACTTTCGGTGGTGTTCACTTCATCATCGATTCCAGAGGGTTTCTTCGCCTCCCTAGTTCAAACGCATCAAGCCTAAGAACTTCGGTTCCAGAAGATATCACGCCAGCAGCAGCTTTGGCAGTCCTATCCAGGAGTGCGGGAGAGGGTACCCGAAGGAGCTTCGGCGCCGCAGAGGAGCAAAGGAAAGACGAAGGGACTCACGTCGTGAAGAAGAAGTGGAAATCGCGACTCGCCCCCGACAGTATGAACAAGGATGCCACAGCACACCTTGCCTATCGGCCACGGAGCAACTTGAAGCACCGTGTTATCTACACTCTTACATCGATCCAAAGGATGGCCTTGAAAAATCCAGTCATTTGCTCAGGAATTGTCGGCAGTTCCTCGAAATTCGGCAGTTCTGCGACGATCTTAGGGCTGAAGCCGCGGCAAGAGTTCACACGATGGAGAGAAGAGCGGCATCCTATAGTTACCCGCCAGAACCATATATACCAGAGCCATACGTACCAGCAGGAGGAGACAATTAAGTACGTACCAACCGAGGTGTTTCTAGAGTCTCGCGGACATGTCAGCATGATCCTTAAAACCAGTTTTTCGAAGAGAGAAGTCAAGAAGTTTTCATGGGAAGTAAAGTACGCGGAAATTGCCATGGTCGACACACCCGAATATATCGACTGGTCAGACCAAAGCATATCTTTTAGCAAGGTAGATCACCCGAAGGCCGTTCCAAGGCCTGGTCACGCAGCCCTAGTCCTTGAAGCACAGATCGGAGGATACAATATGAGCAAGGTATTCATGGATGGAGGAAGCGGTCTGAATCTGTTATTCGCCAGCACAATGAAAGCAATGGGCCTAACAGTCAACATGCCAAGAGAGTCCGACACAGGATTCCATGGCATCATACCGACTCGACCCGCTTATTCCCTTGGTAAAATATCACTGGACGTAGTTTTCGGCACGCCTAGCAACTTCAGAAAGGAGAAAATCGAGTTCGAAGTGGTTGATTGGGAATCTCAGTACCATGCCATCCTCGGCAGACCTGCGTTTGCCAAATTCATGGCGGTACCCCATTACGCATATCTGAAGTTGAAGATGCCAGGCAATAATGGGACAGCAATAACCATCCATGGAAGCTTCTCCCATTGAGACAGCTCCGACAGGGATTTCCAACAGATCGCCTCGAAGTTCGGGGCTAGGGAAGAACTTAATGCAGTCGATGCCATCACAGACCACACGAAGCCACCAGCCGATAATCGAAACGTAAGATTCGATGAGTTTGACGTTGCGAAGGAACCAAAGAAGCAGCAGGTGCATCCCTCTGACCCGAAGAAGGCAATCAATACTTCGGCAGATCTTACTATCGCATAGGAAAGCGCGCTCATCGAGTTCCTCCGTGAGCGCTGGGAAATATTTGCATGGGAACCATCCGACATGCCAGGTATTCCCAGGGAACTCGCTGAGCACGCCCTCAATGTTGACCCAAAAGCCAAACCAGTACAATAGTCGATGCGCCGATTTTCTGAGCCGAAGAGAAAAGCAATCGGCGAGGAGGTTAGTCGGCTCCGCAAGGCTGGATTCATTCGGGAGCTCAAGGAAGCCGAGTGGGTGGCCAATCCAGTCATGGTACCAAAGAAAGACACAACCACTCTTCGCATGTGTATCGATTACACAAGCCTCAATAAGCATTGCCCTAAGGATCACTTCCCACTGCCTCGTATCGATCAGATAGTCGACTCCACAGCAGGATGTGATCGTCTCTATTTTCTCGATGCATACTCCGGGTACAACCAGATCAAGCTCAAGAAGGAAGACCAAGAGTTGACCGCATTCATCACCCTGCACGGCGTTTTTTGCTACAACGTCATGACTTTCGAGTTGAAAAACGCAGGGGCAACCTATCAGCGGTGTATGCAACCCTATCTTGGAGAGCAGATTGGAAGGAATATCGAAGTCTACATTGATGATATCGTGGTGAAGACAAAGCATGCCGCTACTCTGATCGACGATTTGCGGGAAACCTTCGACAACCTCGATAGTTATAACATCAAGCTGAACCCGAAGAAATGTTTCTTCGGGATGCCAGGAGGACAAGTACTCGGGTACTTCATGTCAGCCAGAGGGATAGAGGCCAATCCCTTAAAGATCAAAGCTATTCTCGACATGGAACCGCCAAAGGATTTGCACCAAGTGCAGCAATTGGTAGGACGGCTGGCAGCACTCAACAGATTCATTGCCAAGCTGGGAGAGAAAGCTTTGCCCTTCTATAGCCTGATGAAGAACTCAGAAAAATTCGAGTGGACAGATGAGGCGCAGGAATCTTTTGATAATCTGAAGAAGATCTTATCGACGTCTCTAGTACTCGTAACCCCACACGAAAAGGAAACATTGCTCATGTACATAGCAGCAACGGTGCAAGTCTTCAGCAGCGTCCTAGTTGTTGAACGAGAGGAGGCAGGAAGAGTTCACGGCGTGCAAAGGCCCGTTTACTACCTCAGCGAAGTACTCACGCCAGCGAAACAGAGGTATCCTCATCACCAGAAGTTGGCATATGCAGTATGGAGAACGGCTCGCAAGTTACGCCATTATTTCACGGAGCACCCGATCATGGTCGTGAGCGAGGCACTGTTGAAGAATATACTTACTAACCCAGAAGCTACGGGTCGAGTGTCCCAATGGGCCATCGAGATAGCGCCACACGACATAACCTACATCAACCGGACGGCGATCAAATCTCAAGTCCTCCTAGATTTTGTGGCAGACTGGATCCAGTCACAAACACATGCAGCACCCGACATGTCTGGTTCATGGACAATGTATTTTGACGGGTCAAAGCGGAGTACAGGCGCAGGAGCAGGGGTGATACTGATATCGCCACAAGGAGACAAGATGAAGTACATCCTACGTATGAATTTCTCCCTGCCGACAAATAATGAAGCGGAATACGAAGCGCTGTTGCACGGAATGAAGATGGCAAAGGCATGTGGAGCAACTCGCCTGGAAATTTATGGAGACTCGAACCTGGTGGTACAGCAGTCGATGAATTTATGCGACGCGATCAGCGATAACATGATCGCCTACCGTCAATTATACCAGAATATGGAAGCCAAATTTGAAGGGTGCGAACTTAAGCATATCGGCAGAGCCAGCAACGAGGAAGCCGACGCTCTGGCGAACATTGGATCCATGTGTTCCCCCATTCAAGACGGAGTATTTTACGAAGTTATCACTGAACGATCGATATAGGAGAAAGCATCGGCACCTCCAAAATCATCGGCTGACGATTCAGAGGCAAGCTTGCAGCAAACTGTCGAAGAAACTCCATATCGCTCCGCAGAGCAGGTCCTCCTCCTCGAGCCCCTGTGGACCAAACCCTTTTTAACATATTTAATAGAGAAGCAACTACCAGAGGATCCGGTGGAAGCCAGGAGAATTGTGAGATGGTCAAAAGCCTTCACCGTGGTAAACAGAGAACTCTACAAACGTAGTATCTCTGGCATCTTTCAAAGGTGCATCGCCATCGACGACGGAAAGGCTCTGCTACGCGAGATACATGAAGGAACCTGTGGGCACCATGCAAGCAGCAGGGCCCTCGTGGCGAAAGCTTTCAGAGCAGGGTTTTACTGGCCAACGGCAGCATCGGACGCAAGGGACCTGGTCCTGAAGTGCGACCCTTTTCAGTGTTTTGCACCAAAACCGCACGCCCCCCCGCAACAGATCTGATGACGATACCACTCGCGTGGCCCTTCGCACAGTGGGGACTCGACCAAGTTGGACCGCTGCCAAGATCATCGCCTCGGGGTCACACGTATCTACTGGTTGCAGTCGACAAGTTTACCAAATGGATCGAGGCTGTACCTGTTCGAAATCAGATAGCCGAAACTGCCGTCCAGTTCTTCAAGGGAATAACTTGTCGATCCGGCATGCCTCACAGTATCGTCACAGATAATGGAACTAATTTTGATTCCAAAAAGTTCCGGAAATTTTGCGATGACGGTGGCATTAAACTAAAATTCGCTTCGGTGGCACATCCCCAGAATAACGGTCAGGTCGAAAGGATCAATGGTCTAATAGGAGATGGCATCAAGAAACGCCTTACGGGTGCGGCTGGAGCTTGGGTCGAAGAATTGCCATCTGCGCTTTGGAGTTTGTGTACTACACCCAACAGGTCAACCCAGTAAACTCTGTTCTTCTTGGTATACGGAGCCGAAGCAGTTTTGCCAGCCGATGTTCGGTTCGAAGCCCCTCGGTTGACCGCGTACACGGAAGCTACTTCCAACAACGCGCTGCAAGATGCCGTGGACCTCCTTGACGAAGCTCGGGACATTGCCTTGGCAAGAACAACGGTGTATCAACAGGCGTTAAGAAATTATCACAGTCGACGAGTACGCAATCGAAGCTTCAGTGTTGGAGATATGGTACTACGACTGAAGCAAGAGAGACCTCTGAAGCTCGAATCTCCATGGGAAGGATCGTTCATCATCACTAAAGTGATACCAGGGGGAGCTTATCGTCTCAAGAATCCAGCTTCGGGTCAAGACGTTGAAAATCCATGGAACGTTGCACATTTGCTACGGTTCTACGCATAGGATATAATTATCCTCTTCTTGTTATTTGGCAGCTCCTAAGCTTGTCTTATATTATGAATAAAAATTCTATCAGGTTCTCTACCTTTATTGTTCTAGGCCTCATTATCTGAACAAATTGTTCGGGGCCCTTGTCATTGGCTCTTACTCCCATCGGGAGCGCAGGCCAGAAACACGCTCGCACAGTGTCATTAATTAAATACTTCCATCGGGAGCTAAGGTTAATGACACACAACAACCCATCCAAGCCTCGAGAAAATACGCGAGCGCTGCAGTCGATGGGCGTACTATCACAAACAAGGCTCAAACCGGTGCACCGTGTGGCGAAGCCAAGCGCCTAAATCCCTCGATTATTCGACGGGTGTCGCTCTTACAGAACTTACACATCGACTCTGCAATAAACTTGCAATTACAACGGAGTCGTCGGGTGAGCAGGCTGACTTGATCACTCAGCCGCCCTCGACAAAAAAATATTAATCGAATTAGCAAATTCACCAAAAGTACATGATGTACAAAACACATACTAAGTTTATATGAGATTATCCCTTGCCGGTACAAGGTCATTACATACATATGAATATATAAATTCATGGCAGGTTTCCCTGGTCCTCTCGGGCCTTCAGATCCCTCTCAATACCTGTTTCCATCCGAGAGATGATGGTATACACAGGATTTCTAGCAATGTTGTAATACTGGTCTAATCTCCTACTGGTGTTTGCTATGGCCTCCATATCTAAGGTCATGTGACACGCTAACACTGAAGCAAGGGCAAGTTCAGTGCCGGCCAGAAGATCTTTTCGCACCAATAGTCGAATCCTTTCTGGAGTCTTGAATCGGGTGAACAGAGCAGACAAAGTCTCGGGCGCTTGGTCTAAAGGAAACAAGGTCCTCCAGACCATCGAGAGATGAGCATGGAACTTGTCAAAGTAATAGTGCACCTTCTCTGCTCGATGCTCAAACTTGGCCACGACAACAGCCTTTGGTCGATGGGACCACAATTCGTGCTTCGGGTGAGTGACATCGGTCATAGCCTCGATCTTCTCATGGATCCTTCTGTTCTCCTCTGATTCATCAGAAGCCACGACTGTCGAAAAGAAGAAATCAGTTAAGGGACATTTGAGCTTCGATAAAAATCAACGGATGGATGGACACTTACAGCTCAAACTTTCAGTAGCAACACGGAGACGATCGAGAGCATGTTGTTCGACTGCAGTCGCAATTTCACTCTTTCTTTTCACCAACGCTGCCATCGCGTGAAGGGTGGTTATGTCTTTGTTCAATCGGGATATTTGATCACGTAAACGACGAACAAGATCGGATTCATCGCTAGCCGAAGGATTTAAAGAAGGATCGGCACGAGAAGAAGACGAAGGAATCTGCAGCACAATTCTCAGTTCAGAACAGCATTAATAAAAACTCCCATCGGGAGCACAGCAGCGTATATATTACATCCAAAAGACTGTTGGTGCTGGCAACAGAGGCAGAATAAAACAGAGCCAGAATAAAACAGAGCCAGAATAAAACAGGATTGGGTTAAATTGTATCGGGCCTTAATTACAACTAACAAAGCAAGTATTCATTCAAGGAAGAGCTGATGATGAGCCAGGGGCAGCTTCAGGCGCAGTTTTGGTCTTCGCCTCGTCAACCAGTTTGAGGAGTTGATTAGCACATGTTACTGCTGATTGTTTGAAGGGCTCAAGATTGATTAGGCAATTGTTGTCATCTACATGCAATGCCTTAGACAACTTTTCTAGCTCAGAGCCCAGCCCATGACCCATTAGTAGCTGGAAAGTAAGTACCGCCCCAAACAAACGGGAACGACGCTTTAGTACCTCCACAGGCTCAGAAGGGTCGACGAGGAAAGCGTCTGCCATCTCGCCAAGAGTCTTGTCCTGCTTCATCTTCGGGAATATCATCGAGAATAACCTCGACAATGCTCCCTTGGTTCATTGCAAAAGTCCAAGAACATGGATGTTGGACTCAGTAGCGAGTGACAGGGCGTCAGACATGGAATCCTCCCGAAGCTTGCGGGCCCAATTGATGGTTATATCGGCAGCGCCTGGAAGAAAATAGATAAGCAACCTGGAGGAAAGTACTGGAACAATAACATGCACGGAGGAACTTACCCAATAAGTTTGCAATGGATTCATGAAGGACGCCTTCTTTTTCATCAGCTGCGACTGCAGCCTCGCGTCTAGCATCCTGTTCATCCTTCATTTTTTTGCTTCAGCTTCTTCAGTTCATCCTTCAGTGAGATTTTCATTTTGAGCATCAGCTGCGAGTCTGTTAGCCTCCAGCACTTGGTCAGCCGAAGTCTTGATGATCTTTCGAAGATGAGCATTTTCAGAATCCAGACGAGTGAATTGATCAGCAAAATCTGCCACAGCATCAACTGTGGCATAAATTGGCTGCGAGGCGAAGGTCAAGAAACCTCAGTTGAATATGGAAATCCACCGTAAAAGAAGAAAGCCAAGTTAGATAAATCACTCACATGGTCGCGGGCAGCTGATGGAACGGGGGCGTTGCCAGAAGGGATAACCTTCGACACCGGAATCTTCTCTACGGCCGTCCTTGAGGACGGCGTCGGTTTGACAGGCGAAGGATTTGACTCCTTGGCTGACTCAGATTTCCCGGAGAACAACTTAGCCCTCTTTGCGAGAGGAACATCGTCGTCATCGTCAGAACTGCTTGAAAAGCAAGGGCGTTCATCATCCAGAATAAAGGAAGCTAGTTACGAAGGGAAAAATAGATACTCACAGGTCTAAATCATCCTCGATAGCAAAAAAGCTTGTCGAACTTTTCGCGGCAGGAGGAGGCTATGCAGTTTCATCGGCATCATTATCTTGTCCGCTAGGACTCGATTCAGCCGTTGTGATGAGGTCCTCGTTTATCCTCTTGCACCGCCTGCTCCTGGTGAGGACATCATCCTCGAGGGCTTCGTCCTCCTGGACGTCGCTGTCCTCAAGAACATGTTGAGCATCCTCGGTCTCCTTGGAGTCGTCGTCGTCCTCTGGTTCCACACCACTTTCGGGTGTGGGAGGATAACATTGAGCCACAGTGGAGGCCTGTCGACAGATGAGAAATTAGTAAGAGATTGAAGGACAGCACAATATTAGTAATCAACATGCAGTAAAAGAATACCTCAGCTGGAAGGTGTTTGAGATCATATGGAGAGCGGGCCGAAGTCAGGACAATGATGTCCTTCATGCTGTAGCAAGTAAGACGCCACACTTCATCACGAAGGTCGTCATCCGACAGGTCGGCAGAGCTTACTCTCGACGTATCATCCTTCCCAGTGTACATCCACAACAGGTGAGGACGGGACATCAGTGGCTGCACCCGACGTTTTAGGAACACTGAGACTACCTCAGTGCCGCACATCGTCAAGCCTCCAGCGTTCTTCAGGTCAACAACTTGCTCGAACAGCTTGTCGGCTATAGCGCTTTCGTCGGGAGATAGGGTGTTTCGCCAAGATTTCTTCGCTGAGCCACCAGGACATCTTTAAACGGAGGAAGGTTGGAACGCCGCCCAGACGCTGGAGCACACGTCCGTTGGGAACCCCAAGTGGAAGGTATGATACGTATAGAAGCAAGTTTCCCTCAGTATGAAACCAAGGTTATCGCACCAGTAGGAGTCAAGGGCCACGTGAAGGTTGTTGGTGAAGGAGTGTAGTGCGGCGCAACACCAGGGATTCCGGCGCCAACGTTGAACCTGCACAACACAATCACAGTACTTTGCCCCAACTTAACAATGAGGTTGTCAATCTCACTGGCTTGTTGTAACAAAGGATTAAACGTATGGTGTGGAAAATGATTTTTGCTTGTAGAAAACAGTAAAGAACAGAGTTTGCAGTAGATTGTATTTCAGATGTAAAAGAATGGACCAGGGTCCACAGTTCACTAGTGGTGTCTCTCCGATAAGAAATAGCATGTTGGGTGAACAAATTACAGTTGGGCACTTGACAAATAGAGATGCATACATATCATGATAATTACTATGAGATTTAATCAGGGCATTACGACAAAGTACATAGACCGCTATCCAATGCATCTATGCCTAAAAAGTCCACCTTCAGGTTAGCATCCACACCCCTTCCAGTATTAAGTTGCAAACAACAGACAATTGCATTAAGTATGGTGCGTAATGTAATCAACACAAATATCCTTAGACAAAGCATTGATGTTTTATCCCTAGTGGCAACAGCACATCCACAACCTTAGAACTTTCTGTCACTGTCCCAGATTCAATGAAGGCATGAACCCACTATCTAGCATAAATACTCCCTCTAGGAGTCACAAGTATCAACTTGGCCAGAGCCTCTACTAGCAACGGAGAGCATGCAAGAACATAAACAACATATGTATGATAGATTGATAATCAACTTGACATAGTATTCAATATTCATCGGATCCCAACGAACACAACATATAGCATTACAAATAAACGATCTTGATCATGATAGGCAGCTCACAAGATCTAACATGATAGCACAATGAGGAGAAGACAACCATCTAGCTACTGCTATGGACCCATAGTCCAAGGATGAACTACTCACGCATCAATCCGGAGGCGGGCATGATGATGTAGAGCCCTCCGGTGATGATTCCCCTCTCCGGCAGGGTGGCGGAGGTGGTCTCCTGAATCCCCCGAGATGGGATTGGCGGCGGCGGCGTCTCTGAAAGTATTTCCGTATCGTGGCTCTCGGTAATAGGGTTTTCGCGACGGAGGGATTTTATAGGCGGAAGGGCAGCGCAGGTGGAGGCACGAGGGCCCCACACCATAGGGCGGCGCGGGCCCCACCCAGGCCGCGCGGCCCTGTGGTGTCGGCGTCTCGTCGCCCCACCTCGTATCCTCTTCGGTCTTCTGGAAGCTCCGTGGAAAAATAAGACCCTGGGCGTTGATTTCATCCAATTCCGAGAATATTTCCTTTGTAGGATTTCTGAAACCAAAAACAGCAGAAAACAACAACTGGCTCTTCGGCATCTTGTTAATAGGTTAGTGCCGGAAAATGCATAATAATGATGTAAAGTATGTATAAAATATGTGGGTATTGTCATAAAACTAGCATGGAACATAAGAAATTATGGATACGTTTGAGACATATCAAGCATCCCCAAGCTTAGTTCCTACTCGCCCTCGAGTAGGTAAACGATAACAAGGATAATTTCTGAAGTGACATGTTATCATAATCTTGATCAATACTATTGTAAAGCATATGAAGTGAATGAAGTGATTCGAAGCAATGGTAAAGACAATGATTAAACAACTGAATCATATAGCAAAGACTTTTCATGAATAGTACTTTCAAGACAAGCATCAATAAGACTTGCATAGGAGTTAACTCATCAAGCAATAAATTCATAGTAGAGAGTTTTGAAGCAACACAAAGGAAAATATAAGTTTCAGCGGTTGCTTTCAACTTCAACATGTATATCTCATGGATAATTATCAACACAAAGTAATATGATGAATGCAAATAAGCAAGTATGTAGGAATCAATGCACACGGTTGACACAAGTGTTTGCTTCTAAGATAGAAAGAAGTAGGTAAACTGACTCAACATAAAGTAAAAGAAAGGCCCTTCGTAGAGGGAAGCAGGGATTAAATCATGTGCTAGAGCTTTTCAAGTTTTGAAATCATATAGAGAGAATAAAAGTAAAGTTTTGAGAGGTGTTTGTTGTTGTCAACGAATGGTAGCGGGTACTCTAACTACCTTATCAACCAGACTTTCAAGAGCGGCTCCCATGAAGGACGTTATCTCTACCAACAAGGTAGATCATCCCTCTTCTCTTTTGTTTACACATGTATTTCATTATTTATGGACGACACTCCTCCCCACCTTTTCTTTCTCAAGCCATGGCTAACCGAATCCTCGGGTGCCTTCCAACATTCTCATTCCATGGACGAGTGTCTTTTTTTTCTTTTTGCAAAATTAAGTTGCTTACTGATTGATCAGGGCAAAGCATGTGAAGAGAATCATTAATGCAAGTTAATTAATTGGGGCTGGGAACCCCATTGCCAGCTCTTTTGCAAAATTATTGGATAAGCGGATGAGCCACTAGTCCATTGGTGAAAGTCTGAAAGTAAATGACAAGATCGAAAGATAAAACACCACATACTTCCTCATGAGCTATAAAACATTGACACAAATAAGAGATAATAACTTTTGAATTGTTTAAAGGTAGCACATGAAGTATTTACTTGGAATGGCAGAAAAATACCACATAGTAGCTAGGTATGGTGGACACAAATGGCATAGGTTTTGGCTCAAGGTTTTGGATGCACGAGAAGTATTTCCTCTCAGTACGAGGCTTTGGCTAGAAAGGTTGTTTGAAGCAAACACAAGTATGAACCGGTACAGCAAAACTTACATAAGAACATATTGCAAGCATTATAAGACTCTACACTGTCTTCCTTGTTGTTCAAACACTTCACCAGAAAATATCTAGACCTTAGAGAGACCAATCATGCAAACCAAATTTGAACAAGCTCTACGGTAGTTCTTCATTAGTAGGTGCAAAGTACATGATGCAAGAGCTTAAACATGATCTATTTGAGCACAACAATTGCCAAGTATCAAATTATTCAAAACAATATACCAATTACCACATGAAGCATTTTCTGTTTCCAACCATATAACAATGAACGAAGCAGTTTCAACCTTCACCATGAACATTAAAAGTAAAGCTAAGAACACCAGTGTTCATATGAAAAAGCGGAGCGTGTCTTTCTTCCACACAAAGAATGCTAGGATCCGAGTTTATTCAAACAAAAACAAAAATAAAAGCAAATAGACGCTCCAAGTAAAGCACATAAGATGTGACTGAATAAAAATATAGTTTCACTAGAGGTGACCTGTTGTCGATGAAGAAGGGGATGCCTTGGGCATCCCCAAGCTTAGATGCCTGAGTCTTCTTGAAATATGCAGGGATGAACCACGGGGGCATCCCCAAGCTTAGACTTTTCACTCTTCTTGATCATATTGTATCATCCTCCTCTCTTGATCCTTGAAAACTTCCTCCACACTAAACTCAAAACAAACTCATTAGAGGGTTAGTGCATAATCAAAAATTCACATATTCAGAGGTGACATAATCATTCTTAACACTTCGACATTGCACAAAGCTACTGAAAGTTAATGGAACAAAGAAATCCATCAATCATAGCAAAACAGGCAATGCGAAATAAAAGGCAGAATCTGTCAAAACAGAATAGTCCGTAAAGACGAATTTTTCTGGGGCACTTAACAGGCTCAGATGAAAAATCTCAAAACTAATGAAAGTTGCATACATATCTGAGGATCACGCACGTAAATTGGCAGATTTTTTGATTCTTCTACAGAGAGATCTACGCAAATTCGTGACAGGTAGAAATCTGTTTCTACGCAGCAATCCAATTCTAGTATCAACTTTACTATTAGAGACTTTACTTGGCACAACAATGCAATAGAGTAAAGATAAGGAGAGGTTGCTATAGTAGTAACAACTTCCAAGACACAACAAAACAGTAGTAAAAACATACATGGGTTATCTCCCAAGAAGTGCTTTTCTTTAACGCCTTTCAGCTAGGCGCAGAAAGTGTGAATCAAGTATTATCAAGAGATGAAGCATCAACATCATAATTTGTTCTAATAATAGAATCAAAAGGTAACTTCATTCTCTTTCTAGGGAAGTGTTCCATACCTTTCTTGAGAGGAAATTGATACTTAATATTCCTTTCCTTCATATCAATAATAGCACCAACAGTTCGAAGAAAAGGTCTTCCCAAAATAATGGGACAAGATGCATTGCATTCAATATCCAAGACAATAAAATCAACGGGGACAAGGTTATTGTTAACCGTAACATTATCAATCCTCCCCAAAGGTTTCTTTATAGAATGATCGGCAAGATTAACATCCAAATAACAATTTTTCAATGGTGGCAAGTCAAGCATATCATAAATTTTCTTAGGCATAACAGAAATACTTGCACCAAGATCACATAAAGCATTACAATCAAAATCATTGACTTTCATCTTAATGATGGGCTCCCAACCATCTTCCAACTTCCTAGGAATAGAAGCTTCAAGTTTTAATTTATCTTCTCTAGCTTTAATGAGAGCATTTGTAATCTGTTTTGTAAAGGCTAAATTTATAGCACTAGCATTAGGACATCTAGAAAGCTTTTCTAAGAACTTTATAACTTCAGAGATATGACAATCATCAAAATCTAAACCATTATGATATACAACAATGGGATGATTGTTCCCAATATTTTGAAAAATTTCAGCAGTTTTATCACAAACAGTTTCAGCAGTTTTAGCAGTTTCAGGCAGTTTTGTATGCTTTGCATTAGGAGTAGAAACATTGCCAACACCAATTATTTTACCATTGATAGTAGGAGGTTTAGCAACATGTGAAGCATCAACATTGCTAGTGGTGGTGATAGTCCAAACTTTAGCTACATTATCTTTAGCAAGTTTTTCTTTTTCTTCTCTTTCCCACCTAGCATGCAATTCAGCCATCAATCTAATATTTTCATTAATTCGAACTTGGATGGCATTTGCTGTAGCAAATGACTTAATATCTTTAGTTTCATTAGGCATAACTTCCAATTTTAAAAGTTCAACATCAATGGCAAGACTATCAACCTTAGAAGCAAGAATATCAATTTTACCAAGCTTTTCTTCAACAGATTTGTTAAAAGCAGTTTGTGTACTAATAAATTCTTTAAGCATGACTTCAAGACCAGAGGGTACACTTATATTATTGTTGTAAGAATTACCATAAGAATTACCATAACCATTGCCATTATTAGAAGGATATGGCCTATAGTTGTTACCAGAATTATTCCTATAAGCATTGTTGTTGAAATTATTATTCTTAATGAAATTCACATCAACATGCTCTTCTTGAGCAACCAATGAAGCTAAGGGAACATTATTAGGATCAACATTAGATCTACCATTCACAAGCATAGACATAATCACATCAATCTTATCACTCAAGGAGGAGGTTTCAGAATTTACCTTCTTACCTTGTGGAGTCCTTTCCGTGTGCCATTTAGAGTAATTTATCATCATATCATCAAGAAGCTTTGTTGCGGAGCCTAAGGTGATGGACATAAAAGTACCTCCAGCAGCTGAATCCAATAAGTTCCGAAGAAAAATTCAGTCCTGCATAAAACGTTTGGATGATCATCCAAGTAGTTAGTCCATGGGTAGGGCAATTCTTCACCAAAGATTTCATTCTTTCCCATGCTTGAGCAACATGTTCATTATCCAATTGCTTAAAATTCATTATTCTACATCTCAAATATATAATTTTTGCAGGAGGATAATATCTACAAATGAAATCATCTTTACATTTAGTCCATGAATCAATACTATTCTTAGGCAAAGATAGCAACCAATCTTTAGCTCTTCCTCTTAAGGAGAAAGGAAACAATTTCAGTTTTATAATATCACCATCTACATCCTTATACTTTTGCATTTCACAAAGTTCAACAAAATTATTAAGATGGGCAGCAGCATCATCAGAACTAACACCAGAAAATTGCTCTCTCATAACAAGATTTAGTAAAGCAGGTTTAATTTCATAGAATTCTGCTGTAGTAGCAGGTGGAGCAATAGGAGTGCATATAAAATCATTATTATTGGTGCTAGTGAAGTCACACAACTTAGTGTTTTCAGGAGTATTCATTTTAACAATAATAAACTAAACAAACAGAATTAAATAAAGTAAAGCTAGTAACTAATTTTTTTGTTTTTTGATATAGGAAGCAAACAAGACAGTAAGAACAGTAAATGCAAGTAACTATTTTTTGTGTTTTTGATATAGCGAGAGCAAACAAAGCAGTAAATGAAATAAAGTAAAGCAAGACAAAAACAAAGTAAAGAGATTGGATGTGAGGGACTCCCCTTGCAGCGTGTCTTGATCTCCCCGGCAACGGCGCCAGAAATTTAAGCTTGATACGCATTAAGCACATGTCCGTTGGGAACCCCAAGTGGAAGGTATGATGCGTATAGAAGCAAGTTTCCCTCAGTATGAAACCAAGGTTATCGAACCAGTAGGAGTCAAGGGCCACGTGAAGGTTGTTGGTGAAGGAGTGTAGTGCGGCGCAACACCAGGGATTCCGGCGCCAACGTGGAACCTGCACAACACAATCACAGTACTTTGCCCCAACTTAACAGTGAGGTTGTCAATCTCACCGGCTTGCTGAAAACAAAGGATTAAACGTATGGTGTGGAAAATGATGTTTGCTTGTAGAAAACATTAAAAACAGAGTTTGCAGTAGATTGTATTTCAGATGTAAAAGAATGGACCGGGGTCCATAGTTCACTAGTGGTGTCTCTCCGATAAGAAATAGCATGTTGGGTGAACAAATTACAGTTGGGCAATTGACAAATAGAGATGCATACATATCATGATAATTACTATGAGATTTAATCAGGGCATTACGACAAAGTACATAGACCGCTATCCAATGCATCTATGCCTAAAAAGTCCACCTTCAGGTTAGCATCCGCACCCCTTCCAGTATTAAGTTGCAAACAACAGACAATTGCATTAAGTATGGTGCGTAATGTAATCAACACAAATATCCTTAGACAAAGCATTGATGTTTTATCCCTAGTGGCAACAGCACATCCACAACCTTAGAACTTTCTGTCACTGTCCCAGAGTCACTACTAGTAAACGGCCAGAGCACTGCAAGAACATGCAAGAACATAAACAACATATATGTTAGATTGATAATCAACTTGACATAGTATTCAATATTCATCGGATCCCAACGAACACAACATGTAGCATTACAAATAAACGATCTTGATCATGATAGGCAGCTCACAAGATCTAACATGATAGCACAATGAGGAGAAGACAACCATCTAGCTACTGCTATGGACCCATAGTCCAAGGATGAACTACTCACGCATCAATCCGGAGGCGGGCATGATGATGTAGAGCCCTCCGGTGATGATTCCCCTCTCCGGCAGGTGGCGGAGGTGGTCTCCTGAACCCCCGAGATGGGATTGGCGGCGGCGGCGTCTCAGGAAGTATTTCCGTATCGTGGCTCTCGGTAATAGGGTTTTCGCGACGGAGGGATTTTATAGGCGGAAGGGCAGCGCAGGTGGAGGCACGAGGGCCCCACACCGTAGGGCGGCGCGGGCCCCACCCAGGCCGCGCGGCCCTGTGGTGTCGGCGCCTCGTCGCCCCACCTCGTATCCTCTTCGGTATTCTGGAAGCTCCGTGGAAAAATAAGACCCTGGGCGTTGATTTCGTCCAATTCCGAGAATATTTCCTTTGTAGGATTTCTGAAACCAAAAACAGCAGAAAACAACAACTGGCTCTTCGGCATCTTGTTAATAGGTTAGTGCCGGAAAATGCATAATAATGATGTAAAGTATGTATAAAACATGTGGGTATTGTCATAAAACTAGCATGGAACATAAGAAATTATGGATACGTTTGAGACGTATCAGACGCTAGAGTGTCTCGCAGGTAGAACCATTTGTGACGCCAGCCCTGGACAGATTCTTTCATCGGGAAGTTGAAGTAATCAACTTCCTTTCTAACAACGAAACCAACGCCACCAACGACGGGGGGGGGGGGCATTGTTGTCATTGTGACACTTGACATAGAAAATTTTCCTCCAAAGACCCCAGTGGGGATCAATGCTGAGGAAAGCTTCGCAAACAGTGATGAAGATGGAAAGATGGAGAATGGAATTTGGGGTCAGCTGCCAGAGCTGGATCCCATAGAAAAACAGAAGGGAACGGAGAAATTTGTGGGCAGGAAGAGAAAGCCCGCGAAACAGAAAGGCGACGAACATAACAGTAAAGCCCTTCGGGGGCTTTGGGCGAGAGGCTAGACCTGGAAGACGAATGTCGTCGTCGGACGAGGAGATGAGGCCGAGGGTGCGCAGCTTGTTCACCTCGCGGTTGGAAATGGTGGAGGCGCCCCAATCGCGGCTAACCTTGGTTGCGCCTGAGGCGCTGGCGCTCTTCTTCTTGCCCGTGGCGTCCAGAGTTCTTGAGAGAAGGAACAGAGGTGAAAAGAAAGGTTGGGGAAGAAGATGAGCAGTGTGGAAACGTAAAAAGTGAAAACAACGGGAAGGCTCCCTATTTATTCCACGGGATTGATGGGAAATCGTGGCCATAACTCCAAAGACATCGTGGGAGGTGGACGAGATCTAGTCGTACACGTGTCGCTCTAAAGGAGAACGGAACCGGCGGCCCATTAACCCCACGATGTGCGAAAATCGAGGAGGCGCCTCGGTCAATGCGCATGCACTGGTCATTTCCTAAAAACTGCCAGCGTAGAACTAGGGTGGGCCCGTCAGGTCACATCTTGTCAATCAAACCATAGCAGTGGTTACGTCATCAATGACGTCGTGAAGCTCGCTGGAAGCATCCGAAGAAAAATCAAAACCATAGCAGTGGTCAACTTGAGTCTACGCATGGATTGCAAGCATCCGTACCTATACTCGGGGGCTACTCCCATCGGGAGCGCTGGACGCGCACCCGATAAACGTGAACTCAAAGATTTTCCTGCGAAGAAGGGCATGAAGAAATATTTGAAGAAAAAAAGACGGAATGCTCAGCTCGAGTCTGCACCCGGTCACTAGCACCCGTGCCCAGACTCGGGGGCTACTCCCATCGGGAGCGCTGGACGCGCACCCGACAAACTTGTTTTGCACTACAGGGTCATGCCCGGGGACTTGATTCTGTGTAGGGTAACGTTGTTTTGCCATCGGTAGTTAACCAGCAAAGCTGGGCACGTTGCTCAATACCCTTTACGCGTTAAACCTTACTGAAAAATACAAGCCCCGATACAAATGTATCGGATGACCTATGAAGACCTGCAGAAAACTTCGGCAGAAGAAGACGTTCGAGTGGCACAACTTGAGTCTACGCACGGATTGCAAGCATCCGCACCTAGACTCGGGGGCTACTCCCATCGGGAGCGCTGGACGCACACCCGATAGAAGAAGATGATGCTGTTACAAGATGGACAAGAACAATCAAGGGAGAAGAACATTCCGTGGAGGCCTGCTTTTGTCTCTACCCGAAATATCTTCGGCTAGACACTCGGGGACTACTGACGTGGGCATTACCCTTCGGGTAACTGTCATTGCCCTATCCTGTACGGCCCAACTGGAGGCCCATGAAAACACCCGATGGCAAAGTGGGCCACTAGGGCGGTGCTGGAGAAGATTCCTTGAAGAACAAGACGGAGAGGAGCCGTACAAGGAAAGTTTAGAGCTAGGTCTTTTGTAAACCTAGTCGTACCCGGACAGATCTCTTGAGACCTGGCCTCCTATATAAGGGCAAGGAGAGGGGCTGCCGAGGGACACAATCAATCTTAGCAAATTTAGCCACCATAAGTCCGGAGCTAGGTCGCGTAGGGCTTAGCCTCTCGACGAGATCACAGAAGAAACCTTCAGCACCCCATTGTAACCCGATATTTTCATAATCAAGATCAGACAGGCAGGACGTAAGGGTTTTACCTCATTGAGGGCCCCGAACCTGGGTAAATCGCTCTCCCCGCTTGTCTGTTAACCGATGTCTCGTGTCAGCCTACAGGATTCCATCAACCCTAAGCCCCAATCGGAGGGCATTGCCGAGGAGTATCCTCGATACCAAGGGTCGTAGACATAAAAGTGCCTCCAGCAGCTGAATCCAATAAGTTCCTTGAAGAAAATTTTAGTCCTACATAGAAGGTTTGAATAATCATCCAAGCAGTCAGTCCATGAGTGGGACAATTTTTAACCAAAGATTTCATTCTTTCCCAAGCTTGGGCAACATGTTCAGTATCAAATTGTCTAAATTTCATAATATCACTTCTCAAAGATATAATTTTAGCAGGAGGATAATTTTTTCCAATAAAAGCATCTTTCCATTTAACCCAATAATCAATACTATTTCTAGGCAAAGATAGCAACCACTCCTTAGCTCTACCTCTTAATGAGAAAGGAAACAATTTCAACTTAATAATATCACCATCTACATACTTATATTTTTGCATCTCACATAGCTCAACAAAATTGTTGAAGTGAGAAGCAGCATCATCAGTACTATCACCAGAAAATTGCTCTTTCATAACAAGGTTCAACAAGGCAGGCTTAATCTCATAAAAAGCTGCTTCAGGAGCATGTGGAGCAATGGGTGTGCAAATAAAATCATTGTTGTTGGTGCTAGTAAAATCACACAACTTAGTAATCTCAGGAGTAGCCATTTAATAAAAATAATGCAAGCACCAGAAATAAAAGCTATACTAATTTTTTTGGATTTTCGATATAAAATGCAATCAAGATAAAAATAAAATATGCAAGCAAAAAAATAACAAAGTAAAAGAGTTGAGAGTGAGAGACTCCCCTCGCAGAAGAGATACTTTTCTCCCCGGCAACGGCGCCAGAAAAAGTCTTTGCTGAGCGCGGAGTTGATGAAGGAGAATTTATGCGCAACGTTGAGTGGAACCCCAAGAGGAAGGTATGATGAGCACAGCAGGAAGTTTTCCCTCAGTAAGAAACCAAGGTTTATCGACCAGTAGGAGAAAAATGTTCTCTCCCGAGGTGTTGCGAACCAACTCATGGCAGGGCGCACTGCCGGCGTCAGCAACAACGTGGAGACCTGCACACAAACAACCGAGTACTTTGTCCCCAACTTTCAGCGAGGTTTTCAAGCTCACTGGTTTTGTTGAAAACAAAGGATTAAACGAACCGTGTGGAAGAAGAATTGTTTGCAGAGAATAGAACAGAAAAATGTTGTAGAAGATTGCAATTAAAAGAAGAAGGACCGGGGTCCACATTTCACTAGAGGCGCCTCCCCAATAAAATAAATATGTTGGGTAAACAAATTACAGATGGGCAATTGACAAAGAGAGATTCTAACGGTATAAGAATTGTAACAAAACAAGCATAGGGTGGGCTACAGTAGCATATGTTAAAATGAGTGTTTGATATGTGCCATTACTGAAGCCTTGCTGGTTTGATATATTTTTATTTGCACTAATGTTGCTAATCAATTGTGCTGAGTTTTGTGTGAAGGAAGTTTTCAAGTGTAGGGAGAGAAAAATGATGCAATAAGATGAAGAATGGACAAGAGCTCAAGCTTGGGGATGTCCCCTGGACCCCCAAAGAAATATCCAAGAAGTACAAGCGTCAAAGCTTGGGGATGCCCAAGGCATCCCCTCTTCATCAACAAAAAGCACCAGGTCATTTTTTAACACGCTATATTTTTATTCCTTCATGTGATATGTGTTATCCTTGGAGCGTCTTTACTTTTTGCTGTGTGTTTACTTTCAATAAAGTTGGATCCCTTCATTCATGTTTACTTTGGAGTGAGACACGCTCCACCGCTTTGCATATTTACTTTGGAGTGAGACACGCTCCGCTATTTTGCATGTTTATTTTGGAGTGAGACACGCTGCACTGTTATGCATTTTGCGTTGGAGAGATACCCGCTCCACTTTTACATTTATTTGAGTTTCAATAGCTCTCTGGACATTGGAAGCATGAAAAAAGTTTTATGTGTTTCAATAGCTCTCTGTACTTGTTTTTCATACATGAGAGTTGTTTGGTTTCATTTGGTTGGCGTTGGAAGCATGAAAAAAGTTTTATGTGTATGTGATGCAAATGGAAGCATTTTTAGACTGTGGCATAGTTATTTTTGCATATCTTGCTAGTTGTTCTTCTCATGATGAGCTTGTTAATTATGTTTTCATTATGATTAGTCTCAAATACTGAGAGTGTTTAGTGTGCCATTGAAGGTTTCATGCATTGTTTTTAGCATACAATAGAAAAGCATAATATTGTGGTATATATTCTCCTGCGAATGTTTTTATTTGGGTCGAATTGGCACATGTTTTGCAACATGTTATGACTACATTCTAGTCAATTCTTGTCTCTATGATCATTTATTTTGCAACTTGTGTATCACTTTATGCTTTGATTAATATATTTTGTCGCTATGCATGATTATGGCCATTATGCTCTCTTAGTTGGTCGCACCCGGTCTTTTTCTAGCCTCCATTTGTGTGAGTATTTTATTCATGCATCCAACCACCAAAAACCAAATATGCCAAAGTGTCCACCATATCTACCTATATGTGGTATTTCATTGCCATTCCATAGTAGTTTACTCATGTGCTACCTTTAAATTTCAAAGTATTATATTTTTGTTGCTCATGGGAAAGTAGTCAAAATGACTATTGTGCCTAGCGTGTGTTCCTTGTGTAACCGTAGCTCTTTTAAGATGCTTGTTGTGTGATAACCATTGAAATAAAGGGGACACCTCAGCGTGATTTGCCGCTGAATATCATGTGGGTTGCTATGCATGTTCATCTTGTCTGAAATGAAGGAGATTATCCATGCAAAATAGTTTGAGTATACATTTTTGTTAGAGAAGAAAATTGGGCCGCTAACCGAAGCCATGTATCATGGTGTAAGTTTCAGTTGGACAAATGCTCAATCTCTTATGGGAAAGCTTCTAGCAATAAAAAAATAAGAGGAGTCCATTTATTTTTTGCTCGTGCCGTCCCGGTATGGATGTCCCAAGTTGAAGATGCTTTAAAAATGAGAAATCAAAAGCAATGCATCTCCTACGACCTTTGTATAGGAGGCACGGGGGTACCCCTTTGTGATACTCGGTTAAACAACTTGTATGTGATGAGAGCTAATGGTGATCCGAGGTGAGTAGGACGAGGTGTGAGCACTAGTAGCAATTATGCATGAGGCTTGCGATTTAGAAGTAGCACTTTTGCACAACCCATATGCTTTGTACTTACCGTTGACATCATCCACCTCTCAAAAGTGCATTTTATACTCTTGTTGTTTCAATAAAAAACTCTAGCACATGAGTGATCTTACTTGCCTCTCAAAGAGATACCTTCTTTTACTTTTATGTTGAGTCTTCACCTTCTAGTTTATGCACCACTTATGAGAGCATAGTTGTCATTCATAGTTTTATGTGCATGGTCCCAAGATTTTATAGATTGATTCATAATTATGGTATTGCTTGTTCAAACTTTTTGTTTCTAGTCATCCTTATAATCTTTTAAAGGTGTCCAAGTATTTATGTTTTGCTTCCACTTATGGGACAAGCTGAGTATCACTTTATTATGTATCTATGCTATGCTCTTGACAATCACTTTTCTTTCCATGCACGTTATACATTTTATTTTGTTTGATTACTATTCATGTTTTAGCACAGTTATTAAGTTTCATTGTTTGATTATATATATCATGCTTATGTTAGGATTCTATGATTCTAGCTATGCTTGCTTTTACACTTAGATTGATCAAACTAGTGTGACAGCATGTCACCTCAAAAATTATTTGTTTGTTATCACTTACCTACTCGAGGACGAGCAGGAGTTAAGCTTGGGGATGTTGATACGTCCCAAACGTATCTATAATTTTTGATGCTCCATGCTTGTTTTGTTACAATTCTTATATGTTTTATGTGCATTTTTCCACACTTTTTAGCATTTTCTGTGACTAACCTATTAACGCATTGCGCAGTGCTAGTTCTGTTTTTCGCTGTTTTTGTGTTTGAGAAAAGTTGTACATGAAAGTTTCTCGGAATTGGACGAAACAAAAGCCCAAGTCTTCCGGGACGAAGACGAAGCCAGAAGGACACGCGGAGGAGAGCTGCCACGTGGCAGTACATAAGGCAAGCGCGGCCCCACCCTTGGCCACGCCTGGCCCATGTACTGGCGCCTCGTCGCCTCGTTTGCTCTGCCCTTCCGCCTATTTATTGCTCGTATCTGGAAAACCCCAGGGACCCGAGCCTCCATCCACGAAAAGTTCTGACGCCGCCGTCAACCGAAACCCTAGTTCGGGAGGGTTCTGCAGTCCATCCCGGCACCCCGGAGAGGGAAATCACCGCCGGAGGCCTCTACATCGCCATGTCTTCATCCGAGGTGATGCGTGAGTAGTCCTCCACGGGACCATGGGTCCATAGCAGTAGCTAGATGGTTTGTCCTCTCCTTGTTGTGCTTCATGTATAGATCTTGTGAGCTGCCTAACATGATCAAGATAATCTATTTGTATTTGCTACATGTTGGTTTGATGTGGATCCGATTTAGAGAGAGATTGCTTCAGTTGAGATTATGTATTATGTTATTATGATCTTGCATGCTCTCCGTTTCTAGTAGATGTTCTGGCCAAGTAGATGCTAGCGACTCCAAGATGGAGTATTTATGCTCGAAAGTGAGTTCATGCCTCTGTTTAACCATGGGAAGTGACCTTGTCCTCTACGGTTGTAGATGTGTTGTTGCTACTAGGGAGAAAACAGCAGTGTTCTATTCAAGGGTAGTTTCATCGTTTACTTTAGACACATTGCTTAAAGTGATAGTCCGTTGCTTGCAACTTAATACTGGAGGGTGTCACGGATGCAATCCTGAAGGTGGATTATTAGTCATAGATGCAGTTTGATTACGGTCTATGTATGTTGTTGTAATGCCCGCATACTTTCATAGCATGTATTCTGCACCAACCATTAGCGTAGAATCTCTGTTTGTCAATAGCCCATTTGTAATTTTTTTACCCAGCATGTTTATTTTATTGGGGAGGCGCCTCTAGTGAACTGTGGACCCCGGTCCTTCTTCTTTTAATTGCAATCTTATACAACATTTTTCTGTTCTGTTCTCTGCAAACAATTGTTCTTCCACACGGTTCGTTTAATCCTTTGTTTTCAGCAAAACCAGTGAGCTTGACAACCTCGCTGAAAGTTGGGGACAAAGTATTTGGTTGTTTGTGTGCAGGTCTCCACATTGCTGCTGACGCCGGCAGTGCGTCCTGCCACGAGTTGGTTCGCAACACCTCGGGAGAGAACGTTTTTCTCCTACTGGTCGATAAACCTTGGTTTCTTACTGAGGGAAAACTTCCTGCTGTGCTCATCATACCTTCCTCTTGGGGTTCCACTCAACGTTGCGCATAAATTCTCCTTCATCAACTCCGCGCTCAGCAACTAGCCTGCTGGAAAAGCATCAAAATCATGAGCTTATCCAACGGGAGGTGGTGCGTCGGCGCCTCCTCGACTTGGTAGAGAAGAAGGAGCTCAATGAAGTGGTGGAGGCAATGACTGAAGCAGTGAACTCCACACGCTCTGAATTTCAGAGAGCTATCCGTCACATATCTACTCTAGAGGAGTCTGTCAACACCCGGATTTTTAAGTCCAGATGCCTATTATGCCATACATCGCAATCCCACGAAGATTGTTTTTGCGAGACATAACAGTTGAAATCACAGCACATCATTCATTACAAACCATAATTGTCTTACAACAAGGGATCACACGATCCAATATTCAACAACAGTTGACCTACATATCAGCATACAAAACACATAACGGAAGCGCAGTAGTAGTAGTCCATCTATTCCACAGGCAACGCTTGACTTAGAAGACGATCCTAGTTATCGTAGACGTCCTGCTGTCTGTCATCCTGATACTGCTGCTCCTCTTCATAGTCTGGCCATTTGAATAGCCAGGGACACAGCCATCAGTACTTTAAAGTACTCGCAAACTAATACTAGTGTAAGCACTATTAACTACACTAAGGGGGTTCTAAGCTCTAAGTTTCTTTGCATAAAGCCAGTTTTATTTTATAAGCAAGTGGTAGTAAAAGACTCTTTATTTGTCTAACCAACTCTAGTGGGAACATTAGTGTCATTCCCACAACTCTGTTGTGATCAAGTCATATTCACCTTTCAATTCACCATTCATTTTTAGAAAACATCTGACAACGGAACAATATGGCCATCCAACTGTCCATAACCGCGGACACGGCTATTCGAATAGGTTTACACTCTGCAGAGGTTGTACACTTGTGCCACAGCTTTTGATTACATCCGTCAGGGATAGCCCTGAATAATCATACTCAGTATGCGGATCATCAACCATAACCTTTCACTTACATACCCTAGTATAGGCACCTCTCCCCATGAGCTTGGCCTCCCAGTGAAAGCAATCTAATAGCCTAGCAACTGCACAGGGCTTGGGTAGGACATTCACCTCATTTCACGTCATTTCACATTCAACGGAGAAAGCCTCGGCATAACCCCTATGACGCTTGATTAGAGGGAACCCATACTAAAATACATAAACTTCCAGTTAAGCCCTACCCATAATCAGGTATTGTGGGGGTACTCTAGAATTGGAATGGTATCGCATCCGAACCCAATCATCAGTTTTTATCAAATTCACCATGTCATTCAAATCATATTCACCTTCAAAATCTTTCAATAGAATGAATCATCATTCCAAGGTTTTCAAAGTCATTTGATTCACATATTCCCATCTAGAGTAGTCAATTTTAGTTTTAGCACTAGCAACTAGTCATGAGGGGTGCTAACTAACTTGTAGCTCTCTTGGCTAACTTTGATGCTCTTGTGATATTCCATATCTAGAGCAAAGTAAGCTATGAACAAATAGACTTCGATAAGCAAGTAGTAAAAGCTTGCAAGATAAAAACTTGGGATAGGAATCCTTAAACACAAAGTAAATTAGTAATGGTGCTTTGCTCTAGTAGAGCTTTGCATTAGGGTAGCTTGCAAGAGTATAGCTTGCCTTGAGTGGTGTATTGATCAAAGTTTTCTTCTTCTTCCTCGTAGGAGACCTCCTCTTCTTCGAAGGCCTCGGTACTAGCGTCTATAAACGGATACGAGGTACACAATCACCAAAAAAAACTTAAGTACTTAACCATCAAGTGGCTCACACAAGCTAGTATAGCATCACAACATTATTAGCATGGGGGTTGGCTTTGGTTTCTTTTAAAAGAAATAATTTCCTCTCATTGAAATATTTATTAGTGTTTCTATTTATTTCCTTTGAGAAATAATTTCCTCAGATTGAATATTACTAAGGTTTTAATATCCACCAATAATAAGCATGAGATCATGTTGACCAAAGTCAACACCTTATGTTTACCATTTGGGGAAAATGATTTAAATGAGATACTTCATCTCATCCCATTTAAATACTACTATGGAACAATTTAATATCACTAAGTAATTAAATATGAGGTGCTATAGACTAAGGTCATTACCTCTTATTGGATTACTTAGGACAATGATTTAAATGAGAGAGTACCTCTCATACTATTTAATTAATCGAGGTAATTTAAATGGACTAGAAATGGCCACATAGCCATTATTTTGCTCTAGACCATGATCATAGTAAACAACTATGCTATATTTTTACATAATCATGTAGAGTATTTGAAATCTGAATTATGATAGTTGGAATCAACTCAAAATAATTTATGGTTGATTTTTAATAAATGTTTGAAGTTTGAAAATGTATTGCCTTGTTATTTTTACTACATGAGTTCTACAACAAATCTAGGGTTGAGACCAGTGTAGTTGGTTAGATAATTTCATAAGCTTTCCAACAATATTAAATTCATGAAATTTGGCTCAGTAGATTTGATTCTATTTAATTTTGAATAAGGCATCAGTAAAGAATTTCAGCTAATTGAATTAATCCGAATTCAAATGTTTGGGCTTGGCGGGAAAAGAAACTGGGCCAGAGAGAAAAAGAAAGATGGGCCGGCCCAGCTGCGTGTCTCGCACGAGCGGGCTACCTGACAGTGGGACCCGTCTGTCAATGGCGTTTAAACAGCGAAACGGTAAGATCAAATGTAAGCTTCAGGATTAGATGATGATCGAACGGCTCGCGCTCGTCGTCATCGACCGCGAGCGCAACATCACTGGCGGCGAGCAGTAGGGGGTCGGCGGCTCACCGGAGGTCCGACGGTCGTCGGCGTCGATGCAGGGCTGCGTTGTGGACGACGGCGATCCTCCTGGTACTGGTGGCATCGCCTGAGGTGGCTCCTAGCTCCGGCTCCTTCTGCGGCGGCTCCATGGCACTCCGGCGAACGATTGGGGAGCTACGGTGCAAATTGAGTGGTGGTTGTGCTCGAGGAGAATCAGAGATGAGAGGAGAAGCGAATGGTGTGAGAAATTTGAGAGGGGAAGGCCCCTATTTATAGCGGGCGAGGGTGTGATGTCTACGCACGCTTCTATTCCTGTAGACAGTGTTGGGCCTCCAAGAGCAGAGGTTCGTAGAACAGCAGCAAGTTTCCCTTAAGTGAATCACCCAAGGTTTATCGAACTAAGGGAGGTAGAGCTCAAAGATATCCCTCTCAAGCAACCCTGAAATTAAGATACAAGAAGTCTCTTGTGTCCCCAACACACCTAATACACTTGTCAGATGTATAGGTGCACTAGTTCGGTGAAGAGATAGTGAAATACAAGTAATATGGATGATTATAAGTAGCAGTTGCAATCTGAAATAAAAATGGCAGCAAGCGAACATGTAGCAGAACTTGTTGGAAACGGTGTTTCAATGCTTAGAAACAAGGCCTAGGGATCATACTTTCACTAGTGGACACTCTCAACAATGATCACATAATTGAATAAATAAATGCTACTCGCAAACACTCTCGTGTTGGATAACAAACACCATTCATTGTGTAGGGCTGCAAAAGCACACCTCAAGCCGGAGTAAACCAGCTCCACAACGTCATAAAGGAATCACACACGATGCGCACACTGTCACCATCACACCGTGGAGAGTGACTCCGGAGTTCATATTAAAGTAACCTCTAGAGTGCATAATAGACAAGAGTAACATCTACATATTCAACTAGATTACAAAGCTCATGATCACATAAATATCACACCATGGGAGAGAGAGATGAACCACATAGCTACCGGTAGAGCCCTCAGCCTCGGGGGAGAACTACTCCCTTCTCATCATGGGAGACAGCAACAACGATGAAGATGGCGATAGAATCGATGGAGATGGCTCCGGGGGCAATTCCCTGTCCCAACGACGTGCCGGAACAGAGATTCTGTCCCCTGAAACTTGTCATCGATGGCGGCGGCGCTGCGGAACCCTTGGTGGAATATGACTCGATTATTTAGGGTTTTCGCATCTGGGGCAATATATAGGCGAAGGGGCGGCGTCGGTGGAGTCCCGAGGGGCCCACCTCACATGGCGGCGCGGCAGAAGGTGGGGCCGCACCACCCTATGAGGTGGCCAGCTCGTGGCCCCCTTCGTCTCTCCTTCGGACTCCGTGAAGCTTCTGGAAAAATAGGGACGTGGCCTTTTGTGCAATTCCGAGAATATTCGCAGAAGTAATTTTCTGGAACCAAAAACAGCAGAAACAGCTGACACTTCGAGATCTTGTTAATAGGTTAGTCCCGGAAAATGCATAAAAATGATATAAAGTGTATATAAAACATGTAGCAATTGGTATAATATAAGCATGGAACATCAGAAATTATAGATACGTTGGAGACGTATCAAGCATCCCCAAGCTTAGTTCCTACTCGCCCTCGAGTAGGTAAACGATAAAAAGAATAATTTCTGGAGTGACATGCTACCAACATAATCTTGATCAATACTATTGTAAAGCATATGAGATGAATGAAGTGACTCAAAGCAATGGTCTATAGTTTGCTAACAAAAATATAATGACTAAACAACTGAATCATATAGCAAAAAATCTTCATGAATAGTACTTTCAAGACAAGCATCAAAAAGTCTTGCATAAGAGTTAACTCATAAAGCAATAGATACTTAATAAGAGGTTGTGAAGCAACACAAAGGAAGATTTAAGTTTCAGCAATTGCTTTCAACTTTAAACATGCATATCTCATGGATAATTGTCAACACAAAGTAATATAATAAGTGCAATAAGTAAGCATATAAGAATCAATGCACACAGTTGACACAAGTGTTTGCTTCTAAGATAGAAAGAAGTAGGTAAACTGACTCAACATAAAGTAAAAGAAAGGCCCTTCGCAGAGGGAAGCAGGGATTAAATCATGTGCTAGAGCTTTTCAAGTTTTGAAATCATAAATAGAGCATAAAAATAAAGTTTTGAGAGGTGTTTGTTGTTGTCAACGAATGGTAGTGGGCACTCTAACCCCCTTGTCAAACAGACTTTCAAAGAGCGGCTCCCATGAAGGACGTTATCTCTACCAGCAAGGTAGATCATCCCTCTTCTCTTTTGTTTACACATGTATTTTAGTTCTATTTATAGATGACACTCCTCCCAACCTTTTGCTTTCACAAGCCATGGCTAACCGAATCCTCGGGTACCTTCCAACATTTCACATACCATGGAGGAGTGTCTATTGCAAAATTAAGTTGCTTACTGATAAATCAGGGCAAAACACGTGAAGAGAATTATTAATGAAAGTTAATTAATTGGGGCTGGGCACCCCGTTGCCAGCTCTTTTTGCAATATTATTGGATAAGCGGATGTATATGCCACTAGTCCATTGGTGAAAGTCTGCCCAACAAGATTGAAAGATAAAACACCACATACTTCCTCATGAGCTATAAAACATTGACACAAATAAGGAGTAATAAAGTTTTGAATTGTTTAAAGGTAGCACATGAAGTATTTACTTGGAATGGCAGAAAAATACCACATAGTAGGTACTTATGGTGGACACAAGTGGCACAGGTTTTGGCTCAAGGTTTTGGATGCACGAGAAGCATTCCCTCTCAGTACAAGGCTTTGGCTAGCAAGGTTGTTTGAAGCAAACACAAGTATAAACCGGTACAGCAAAACTTACATAAGAACATGTTGCAAGCATTATAAGACTCTACACTATCTTCCTTGTTGCTCAAACACTTTTACCAGAAAATATCTAGACCTTAGAGAGACCAATGATGCAAACCAAATTTCAACAAGCTCTACGGTAGTTCTCCACTAATAGGTTTAAACTACATGATGCAAGAGCTTAAACATGATCTACTTGAGATCTCAAAACAATTGCCAAGTATCAAACTATTCAAGACAATATACCAATTACCACATGAAGCATTTTCTGTTTTCAACAAAATATCAATAAGTGTTGCGGCTTTCAGCTTTCGCCATGAATATTAAAGTAAAACGAAGAACAAAAGTGTTCATATGAGAAAGCGGAGCGTGTCTCTCTCCCACACAAGGATTGATAGGATCCGAATTTATTCAAACACAAACAAAAATAAAAGCACACGGACGCTCCAAGTAAAGCGCATAGGATGTGAAAGAATTAAAATATAGTTTCACTAGAGATGACCTGATAAGTTTGTTGATGAAGAAGGGGATGCCTTGGGCATCCCCAAGCTTAGACGCTTGAGTCTTCTTGAAATATGCAGGGATGAACCACGGGGGCATCCCCAAGCTTAGGCTTTTAACTCTTCTTGATCATGTAATATCATCCTTCTCTCTTGATCCTTGAAAATTTCCTTCACACCAAACTCGAAGTAATCTTATTAGCGGTTTAGTGCATAATAAAAAATTCACATGTTCTGCATGGACACAATCATTACCAACACTTCTGGACATTACCCATAGCTACTGAAATTTAATGGAGCAAAGAAATCCACTCAAACACAGTAAAAGAGGCAATGCAAAATAAAAGGCAGAATCTGTCAACACAGAACAGTCCGTAAAGACGAAGTTTTTTGAGGCACTTAACATGCTCAGATCCGAAAACTTAAACTAATGAAAGTTGCGTACATATCTGAGGATTACTCATGAATTTTTTCAGAATTTTTAGATTTTTCTGGAGAGAGAAACGCTCAGAACCGTGACAGCTAAAAATCTATTTCTGCGCAGAAATCCAAATCTAGTATCAACTTTCTATTAGAGACTTTACTTGGCACAACAATGCAAGAAAATAAAGATACAAAGGTATTGCTACAGAAGTAACAAGCACCTTGACTCAAAACAAAAAAGAAAAGCAAAAATAACAGAAAATAAAAACGATGGGTTGTCTCCCATAAGCGCTTTTCTTTAACGCCTTTTAGCTAGGCATATTGATTTTTATGATGCTCACATAAAGATGAGAGTTGAAAAGAGAGCTTCAAGAAGCATATATAAAACATGTTTAAATCTAACACTCTTCCTATGCATAGGAGCCTTGTAAGAAAACAAGTCAATGAAGAACAAAGTGAGTAGCATAGGAAGACAAAACAAGTGTAACTTCAAAAATTTCAACACAAGGAGAGGAGACTTAATATTATTGTGATATATGAAATCGTGTCTCCCTCTCTCATAAGGACCAGTAGGTCTTAAAGTACCCAGCAAATAAAATCAAATCAATAGAAAGCTCAAAACATTCATCATAAAGAGAAGAAATTTAGTAACATGAAGATTTCTATACCCATACTTTCCTCTCTCAAAATAATTTTCAGTGGTATCATGAATAAACTCAACAATATAGCTATCACATAAAGCATTCTTATCATGATCCACATGCATAAAAGTATCATTACTCTCCACATAAGCATAATCAATTTTATTAGTAATAGTGGGAGTAAAACTATCACAACCATCATTGTAATCATCATAAATTGCAGGCATGGTATAATCATAATAAACTTTATCCTCCATAGTAGGTGACACCAAAATACCACTATCATTATAATCATCATAAATGGGAGGCAAAGTATTATCAAAGAAAATTTTCTCCTCAAAACTTGGGGGACTAAAAATATCACAACCAGCTTCCCCAAGCTTAGACTTTTCCATAGCATTAAAAATAATAGTGTTCAAAGAATTCATGCTAAAAACATTGCTACAAATATTTTGCAAACAAAGTTCCATGGGTTTTTTAATTCTCTCTTCAAACACATCATGTCCTAATTCAATATAAAGTTCATAAAGATCTCTAATTTTTTTGTTGTTTTCCATTAAGCCTAACTAGTGAAAATAAAAACAAGAGACAAAAAGATAAAATTGCAGAATCTAAAGGAAATAGCTTCGAGCACTCACACACCGGCAACAGTGCTAGGAAATAGCTTAGTAGTCGGAGGATGTGAATACCTTTTACCTTACCTCCCCGGCAAGAAAATAGCTTGATGTCTACGCACGCTTCTATTCCTGTGACAGTGTTGGGCCTCCAAGAGCAGAGGTTCGTAGAACAGCAGCAAGTTTCCCTTAAGTGAATCACCCAAGGTTTATCGAACTCAGGGAGGTAGAGGTCAAAGATATCCCTCTCAAGCAACCCTGCAATTAAGATACAAGAAGTCTCTTGTGTCCCCAACACACCTAATACACTTGTCAGATGTATAGGTGCACTAGTTCGGCGAAGAGATAGTGAAATACAAGTAATATGGATGATTATAAGTAGCAGTTGCAATCTGAAATAAAAATGGCAGCAAGCGAACATGTAGCAGAACTTGTTGGAAACGGTGTTTCAATGCTTAGAAACAAGGCCTAGGGATCATACTTTCACTAGTGGACACTCTCAACAATGATCACATAATTGAATAAATAAATGCTACTCGCAAACACTCTCTTGTTGGATAACAAACACCATTCATTGTGTAGGGCTGCAAAAGCACACCTCAAGCCGGAGTAAACAAGCTCCACAACGTCATAAAGGAATCACACACAATGCACACACTGTCACCATCACACCGTGGAGAGTGACTCCAGAGTTCATATTAAAGTAACCTCTAGAGTGCATAATAGACAAGAGTAACATCTACATATTCAACTAGATTACAAAGCTCATGATCACATAAAGATCACACCATGGGAGAGAGATGAACCACATAGCTACCGGTAGAGCCCTCAGCCTCGGGGGAGAACTACTCCCTCCTCATCATGGGAGACAGCAACAGCAATGAAGATGGCGATGGAGTCGATGGAGATGGCTCCGGGCAATTCCCGTCCTGGCGTGCCGAACAGAGATTCTGTCCCCCGAAACTTGTCGTCGATGGCTGCGGCGATGCGGAACCCTTGGTGGAATATGACTCGATTATTTAGGGTTTTCGCATCTGGGCAATATAGGCGAGGGCGGCGTCGGTGGAGTCCCGGGGCCCACCTCACCGGGCGCGGCAAAGGTGGGGCCACGCCACCCTATGAGGTGGCCAGCTCGTGGCCCCTTCGTCTCTCCTTCGGACTCAGCTTCGGAAAAATAGGGACGTGGCCTTTTGTTTCGCGCAATTCCGAGAATATTCGAAGTAATTTTCTGGAACCAAAAACAGCATAAAACAGGAACTGGCACTTCGGCATCTTGTTAATAGGTTAGTCCCGAAAAATGCATAAAAATGATATAAAGTGTATATAAAACATGTAGCAATTGGTATACTATAAGCATGGAACATCAGAAATTAAAGATACGTTGGAGACGTATCAGGGTGCTGTGGGGGTGCACGGTGGCGTTCAAGGCGATGTCTCTCTGGGCCGCGAAGGGGCAAGGCGAGGACGGTGTGAGCTTGCAGGCATCATGGCGATGCTCGAGGGCGTGCTGGCGCAGAGAAAAGGAGATGGGATGGCTCGGGATGCTGCAGCGTCTGCCAAGGGTCCGGCGGAAACTTTCGATGCGGGTGGCGGCGACAGGGCCCGCGCAGGCGATTGAGCACGTCTAGGAGCTAGCTGGTGGCGTGGTGATGTTGTGTGCAGAGGCAGAGAGGTAGGGGAGGACTGAGGCGACGGGGCTTGCTCGCGCTCTGGCGCGTCCAGGCGTCGCGCGCGTGCACGCGCTGGCATGCCTGGGCGTTCTGGGCGCGTACGGGGCTGGCCAATGTGAGCCTCTCCTTTGCCAACGGCCGGCGTGTTCCTGATCAGGGGAGAGAGGGGAGGCTGTTGGACAGGTTTAAAGTGAAAGGAGAGGTCAGAGAGGAGGAGTGGCATGGAGGGTGGCATGGTGCACGGCATGGCCACGGTCTGGTCTTCTCCTCACTTTAATCATCAAAGGCAAGGGCAGGGTTTGGTCCAGTAGGTGTAGAAGTACAGTAATCATCACAAATGATCTCTGGTTTAGGCAAATATCCAATGGATTATAGCATGTGTGCTCAAACTAGATTCTTGCCACCAGGTGTTCGATGAAATGGCCGCATGAGATTTAAATTCAAATTTTGCCAAACTTTTTCTTGGGTGTGAGTCCAACAATGTTGGGCACACAATGGTGGTCTTGGTTTGCAAAGTGGAGGTGATTTGTGAAAATCCAAAATAGACATGATCTTAAATCTGCTTTGATGTTGAATCTTGGCTTGATCATATTAAGCAATTGAGAATGATTTTGCTATGTTGGTCTTTACCAAAGTTGTCATCTTGATGTGTACTTGGATGAGGTGCAAAGATTTGGGAGAGTTTAGTTTAAAAGTTTCTTATTACAGGGGATCAAAGTGGGTACCCAGATATAAAAACCAGTTTTGACCATTATCATATGTTGCATTGTTTTGAATTTTTCTTTGATTTGATTTGGGTTTCTTTGATTCAAAAGGTATTCTTTTGAGTTTAGTTATGTTTCCAAACCATTGGCACAAGTTAATATGGCCGTGGTTAAAGATTTGCAAAAATAGCCATAGGCTCATTTGTGGGGTTATTTTGATTTTTGTTTTCTTTTTCTTTCTCTCTCTTTGATCCAATGTTCATGGTTTAGGGTTTTAGCAACATTGATAAACATTCAAGCAACCATCATGGGAAGATCACAACATATATGCATTAATACTTATGCACACCATAACACTCAATTAAAGTTTTTGTTAGTTCCAATTTTTGAATAATGGGAAATGTCTCTTTATTGATTTGAAATTTTTGGGATGTTACAAACCCTTCCCACTTACAAAATATCTTGTCCCGAGATCTTAAAGAAAACTACGAACTAAAAAGATCTGGGAATTCAGTCCTCATATAGTCTTCTCGCTCCCAAGTGGCTTCTTCTTCGGTATGGTTGCTCCATTGAATCTTCAGGAACTTGATACTCCTGGTGCGGGTGGTTCTGAAAGCTTCTTGGTACTTCGCGATAGGTCAAGTCCTTGTTGATATCCACCGATCTGTGATCGATGTTTTCGAAAACTTCCGTCTTCTCAAGAACTTCTAAACATTTCCGAAGTAACGAGATGTGAAACACATCATGCACAGCTGCCATTTCCTCCGGCAGTTCCAGCTGATATGATACTTCTCCTCAGCGACTCAGAACTTTGAAGGGTCCAACATATCTAGGTGCAAGCTTTCCTCTAAGTTGGAATCTCTGCATTCCTTTAAGGGGTGATACTTTGAGATACACAAAGTCTCCGATATTGAAAGTCATCTCTCGGCGTCTCTTGTCCGCATAACTCTTCTGTCGAGATTGGGCAGTCTTGAGGTATTCACGGATCTTGTGAACCTTCTCTTCAGCTTCTCGGAGAATATCTGGTCCAAAGATTTGGCTATCTCCGACTTCTGACCAGTTCAGGGGGTACGACACTTCCTTCCGTACAATGCTTCAAAGGGGGCCATTTGCAAGCTGGCTTGATAACTGTTGTTGTATGAGAATTCTGCATAAGGCAGTCTTCCCACTTAGATCCATATTCTAGCACACAGGCTCTCAACATATCTTCAAGTATCTGGTTGACTCTTTCGGTCTGTCCATCAGTCTGCGGGTGATAAGCTGTGCTGAAATTCAGTCGGGTTCCTAATCCTTCATGTACTTTCTGTCAGAATCTTGAGGTAAATTGGGATAATCTATCTGACACAATTGACTTTGGGGTTCCATGCAGTCTGACTATTCTTGAGATATACAACTCAGCTAGCTTAGGGCCTTGGTAGGTGGTCTTGACCGGTATGAAATGGTCTACCTTGGTTAATCTATCGACCACTACCCAAATAGAATCATTTCCTCTACTTGACTTGGGCAATACAGTTATGAAATTCATTCCTACAGAATCCCATTTCCATTCAGGGATCTGTAATGGTTGCAGTAATCCTGCGGGTCGCTGGTGTTCTGCCTTGACTCTCTGACAGATATCACACTTAGCTATGTAACTTCCAATTTCTCTCTTCATTCCATGCCACCAAAATTGTTCCTTCAAATCTTGGTACATCTTGGTTCCTCCGGGGTGAATGGAATACAGGGTATCATGAGCTTCCTTCAAAATGACTTGTTTCAACTCTGAATCTGATGGCACACATAGGCGTCCGTTATACCAAATAACTCCTTCTTCATCTTCGGCAAATCCCGGTGCCTTTCCTGCAGCTATTTGGCTCTTGATTCCATCAATGCTGGCATTTCCTTTCTGTGCTTCATTTATCTGACTAATCAAGGTAGGCTGGAGCTCTATGCTTGCTAGGAATCCTTCACTAACTAGCTCCAGTCTAAACTGCTCAAATTCCTGATACAAACTAGGTTGCGCTTCTGCGATCATGGAGTTCAGTTGACACGGTAGTCTACTCAGGGCATCCGCTACCACATTGGCCTTGCCGGGGTGGTAGTGAATTTCCATGTCATAATCCTTGATTAACTCTATCCATCTTCTCCTGCCTCATATTCAGCTCCTTCGGGTGAAAATGTACTTCGCTCTTGTGATCCGAATAGATCTCGCATCGATTACCCATGAGGTAATGACGCCATACTTTCAAGGCTAAAACTACTGCTGCTAGCTCTAAGTCATGGGTTGGGTAATTCTGCTCATGTTGCTTCAGTTGCCTAGACAAATATGATATCACTTTGCCTTCTTGCATCAGCACGCATCCAAGACCAATCTTGGAGGCGTCACAATAGACGTCAAATGGCTTGGTGATGTCCGGCATGATCTTGGGCTGAGGTCAATCTGCTCTTGAGCTTTTGGAAACTCTCTTCACATTTATCAGTCCATTCAAACTTCTTGTCTTTCTTCAACAGCTGAGTCATGGGTCTTTCTATGCTTGAAAATCCTTCAACAAACCTGCGGTAGTATCCCGCTAATCCAATAAATGCACGGACTTCAGTCTAAGTGGTTGGGGCTTTCCATTCTTCAACGGTCTTGATCTTTGCGGGATCGACGGCAATTCCTCCCGCAGACAAGATGTGTCCCAGGAATCCTACTTCCTTTAACCAAAACTCACATTTTCTGAACTTAGCATACAACTGATGCTCCCTAAGGGTATCCAGGATAACTTCCAGATGTTGCTCATGTTCTTCTTCTGACTTGGAGTAGATTAGGATGTCGTCGATGAAGACAACGACAAAATTATCCAAAAAGTTCATAAAGATCTTATTCACGAGATTCATGAAATAAGCCGGGGCATTTGTTAATGACATGACATTGTACTCATACAATCCATATCTGGTGGTGAAGGCAGTTTTGGGGATATCCGTTGCACGAATCTTCAGTGATGGTAACCAGTCCTAAGATCAATCTTAGAGAATACTCGGGTCAGGTTGGTCAAACAGGTCTTCTATCTTTGGCAAAGGGTATTTGTTCTTGATGGTGACATCGTTAAGTTACTTACGGTAATCCGAACGAGTGGCACTGTCCTTCTTATCCACAAACAATACAGGTGATCTCAAAGGCGACGCACTGGGTCGAATCAGACCTTTGTGCAGCATGTCATACAGTTGCTTCTTCAGTTCCACTAACTCTGCGGGGTTCATACTATAGTGTAACATCCCAACTGTTCAAACAACGAAGAAAAAAAGAATTTCTCTTGTTCCAAATTTTGGAACCAACAAAAACTTTTCTTAAATTAAGTATGATACCTAGTGAACTTGCTTAATTATTGTTTTATTTCCATGATTGCTTGTTGTTAGTAATGGAAATGATCTTAAACCCTAAACCTCACCCCTCTTTTCACCATCCTAGCAAAAATAAAATAAAAAGAAATTAACTAAGAAAAAGGTATATGTGCGTAAGACTATTTTTACAAATATTTACCCTAGACCCTTCTACCTTGTTTAGAGGTTTGGAAAACCTTCATACACCCTATTAGCACTTATCAAACCCAATCCAAAGTGAAACCAAAGAAAATAAAAAGAAACTAAAAATACCATAGAGGCATATGAGAGTAAAATGCAAAGTTATGAATTTGGGAATCTTGACCCTAAGACTTGTTGTGAATGGTGGGATCACTACCATATACCATTACAACACTCCACAACACCATTTGGGTCAAGCCAAGTCAAATCAAAACTCAAATGCAACATATGCATAGAAGCATATGTGACACCTAGCCATAATACCCAATTCTTGCCCTATGACTCTAAATCTTGACCAAAGGATGTGAAACCATCTCTCAATATATTATAACACTAAATTGACCCTAACCCATGTCCAAGTAAAGCAAGAGCAGCCATTTACAAGAATAATGAAATAGGACACATCACCTCTTATGTGTTATGGCCATCTTTGTAAATCTTTGAACAAGACCATTTGAAATAGTTTCAATGGTTTGAAAATGTTTCTAAACTAATAAGAGTCACATTAGAGTCAAGAAAAGTCAACTCAAATGGAGAAAAATCAAATAGAGAGAAAATCCCAATTTCACTCACATACACATAAGGCCAATTTTGCAAATCTTCACCAAAGGCCATCATTGCTTGATCTCTTGCTTGTAGAATACATATATATGATAAACAAACACAATTTCTTCAAAGAAACAAGAATCCAACCCAAGGAAATCTCAAAACCAACATACATGTGATAATGGTCAAAATTGAGTTTTATAAAATGTTCACTACTTTACCCCTGGTTTTGACTTTTCCTCAAACCATACTTGGTCAACCATTACCATGTCATCCAAGACCATGTCAAAGTCAACAACTTTCACATTGACCACCATACCTAACTTTGACCAGGTTGACCAGAAACAATGTGACAAACTAGGACTTGGAAACAAAGTGTAGATGACCCCATTTTGGAAATGTTGCAAACCTTCACCAAAATGGACACCACCACCACCATTCTAACACAATAATTATATAAAAGAGAGGCACCAAAAAGAAATCCAAAATTCGAAGAAAATGTTCATGCGGCCATTATGTCGAGCACCTTGCAGGCATGATTCTGGAATGGCAATACCCCTCTTTACCCAGCAGTTTTTAACCTAAACCCCTTTTAATTTGTGATCATTAGATCCCCCTCCATACCCTGCATCAAGCTTAGTCCTTGCCATGGTCGTTTAAAGTGAAGAAAAGGAGAGAAAAGCACAGGTCGTGCACCATGCCGGCCACACATGCACTTGATCGACCTGGCCTTCCCCTCTCTTTCTCACCTTGTCACAGAGCCTCTACGCAGCACAAGGACACTGCCGATGCACGGCCCCGGCTCGCGCGCGCACGGCATTGGCCAGGCCAGGCATGCCAAAACCATGCCAGTACACGCCCATGCACGCGCTCACCGCGCTCTGGAGCGCGCCAGAGCATCTCGCGCCAGCTCGACGCCGTCCTCCCCCTGCACCCCTACGCCTGCGTCGAGCATCCCCTCGCCAACCTCCACACGCTAGACACGCGCCATAGCCTGCCCCTGCACCATCGCCGTCGTCCTCGACGAAATCATGCCGCACGCCCTGCAGCACTCCACTCAAGCGCCCGAGTGATCCTATCGCGCCCTGGACGCAACAGCTACACCTAGAGCATCGCCATGATGTCGCCTACAAGACGCCGTCCTCGCCACGCTCTTTCGCACGCCGGAACGGCCGCGCCATGGACACCCTCTCACAGCACCCGCCGGTCACCTCGTCATCTATAAATAGGGGCACCTAGAGCACACTCCCTTCACACCAATCTCCTCCCCTCTCATCACTGCCTCTGCCTGACCACCCAATTGAACCTCACCTCGCCGGAGCCGCCCCAATTGGTAGCTCAGAGCCACCGGAGCTCGCAGACCCAAGAGGTGAAGCTAGCATAGACTTGTGTGCATTTTTGGTGTGTTTAGCTTAACACTCAAGCTTGTGTGGTGATTGTATACCTCGTATTCGTGTATAGACGCTAGTAACGAGGAGTACCCAGAGAGGAAGACTACACCCAAGAGGAGGAAAACTTTGACTCCTACCCCAATCAAGGCAAGCTATTACCAATGCAAGCTAACACTCTGGCAAGCCACCCTAATGCAAAGCTCTTCATGAGCAAGGCACCCTTACATTTTTACTTATGCTTAAATAATCCTATCCTATGTTTTACCTTGCAAGTTACTTTGCTTTATTGTTCAAAGCTTACTTTTGATTCATGATTCACGTGGTCTAGAATAGCCCAAGAGTATCAAAATTTAGCCTAAGCAAATGAAGATAGATAGCACCCCCTTATGATTAGTGCTAGTGCTAAATAAATAAAATTGACTACTCTAGCTGGGAACAAGTGAAATGCAATGACACTGAAAACCTTGGAATGATGGAGCATTCCATGGAAAGATTTTTAATAGTGGATATGTCTGGTGAATGATTTGGTGAAGTTTTGTGAAAACTGATGATTGGGTTCGGATGCGATACCATTCCAATTTAAAAGTACCCGCACAATACCCAACATGGGTAAGGGCTTAACTGGAAAGTTATGTGCCTTAGTATGGGTTCCCTCTAAACAAGCGTCATCGAGGTTATGCAAAGGGCTGCCTCCAAAGAATTATGAAATGAATTGAAATGACATGAAATGAGGTGAATGTACAACCCAAGCCCTGTGCAGTTCCCGGGTTGACAGTTGGTTTTCACCAGGAGGCCAAGCTCATGGGGAGAGGTGCCTATACTAGGGTATGTAGGTGAAAAGTTATGGTTGGTAGTCCGTGCACGGAGTGCGGTAAATCAGGGCCAGTTAACCCGACGGATTATTGCAAATATTGTGGCACAAGTGTACGACCTCTGCAGAGTGTAAAACTATTCGAATAGCCGTGTCCACGGTTACGGACAATTGGAAAGGCCATACTGTTCCGTTATCAGAATCCTTTCAAAAATATGACAGGTGACTCGTGACCGGATTTTTAGAGGTGAACGGTGATTTGAAATTGGGGAACACAACTGAAGTTGTGGGAATGACACTAATGTTCCCACTTGAGTTAGCCTAGCTATTCAAGCATCTTTATTAAATGTGTATGACTAAACTTGGCTTTACGCAAATAAACCTAGAGCCTAGCAAACCATTAAAATTGGTAATTACTTACATTAGTATTAGTTTGTGAGTACTTAAAGTACTCATGGCTGTGTCCCTCGCTATTCCAATGCCAGACTATGAAGAGGAGCAACCCTATGAAGATGACGGTCAGGACGTCTATCAGAACTAGGATGCTTCTAACGTCAAGCGTTGGCCTGTGGACAGCTAGTTCCACCTACTACGACGCTTCCTCTATTTACTTATGTTCGTTGATCCTATAGAACAACTATTTGTGTAATATTGGATCATGTGATCTACGTATGTAAGACTCTCCGTGTTGTAATAAATGATGACTCTATGATATTCAACTATTATGTCTCGCAACAACACTATTCCTAGGATTGCGATGTATGACATAATAGGCATCTGGACTTAAAAATCCGGGTGTTGACATATAGGCTCTCTGGGCTATGGGTCCTGTTCCAGGGATTAACTCAATGATAAACTCGATATCCCGATCTAGGGGCATACCGGGTAGATCATCAGGAAACACATCGGGGTATCTACAGACTACCCGGATCTGATCCAAGGTTGGTTTGGCTAAACTCTGGTTGCAGGTGAACTTTCTGGGCAGCCTTTCAGACACATGTTCTACTAACACACCGGTGCTACTAGTCATGGTGATGGCCTTCTTGGCACAATCAATCAATCCATGATGTTTCGACATCCAATCCATACCCAATACTACTTCCAAACATTTTGTTCCCAGAACAATCAAATTTGCATAAAAATCTATTTCATGTATTCTGATAGGCACATCTTTGCAAATTTTTCTAGCTTTTGTAGTTCAACCAAGTATTTGAACTATCATAACATGCTTCAAACTGATGGGTTGAATCTTACTAGTGCATGCAAAATCTTCAGTAACAAACAAATGCGATGCTCCATAATCAAACAACACTCTTGCAGGTACTAAATTAACAGAAAACATACCCAGCACGACATCTGGCGCTTCTTGAGCGTCTTCGGCGCTCATGTGAAAGAGGCGGCCGCTGCGGTTGTTAGGGTTGCCGGGGGCAAACTTCCTTCCGGTAGAGACACGGTGTTGCTGCTGAGCAGGTGCAGCGGTATTGGGGGCAGTCTTGGACAACTTCTTGGGGCACTCATTGGAGTAGTGTCCCACAACTCCGCATTCATAACAAGTCACAGTTGACTTCTCCTTTGGGTGATGGGAACAGCATTGCTCCCAGTCCTTGGAGCAGTGTTGGTGTTGTTGTGGTTGTCGGGGGCTCTCATCGGGGCACGGTTGAAGTGATTGTTGTTGGCATGGTTGTTGTTGTGGTGGCCTCCTTGCCTTGGGTGTCCTCCACTCCGATTGGGGAAACTCGGACGTGACATCCGCATCGGGGGCTTGTTGTTTCTTGGGGCAAATCCTCCGCCTGAGTTTGGGCGATACCTTGGGGTATTGCTGGGCCCATTCTGATGCATCATTCTGCGCTAGCAGTTTTCATTGGCTTGGTGGAGCTTTCCCTCCATCTGGATAGCTGAGTCCACCAGGGCTTCTAGGTCAGCAAAGGGGATGTTCACCAGTACAGTCTGCATCTCATGATGCAGTCCATTCAGGAATCTTTCCTTCCTCTTCTCGGTGGTGTCGGTCTCATCCGGGGCGTACCTTGACAGAGTGAGGAATCTGTCGCGGTATTCCACCACGGACATCCTTCCTTGTTTGAGTTCCTGGAACTCATCCCTCATCTTCTTAATCAGACCCGGGGGCACATGGTACTTGCTGAACTTGAGCTTGAAGTCTGCACAAGTCATCATCTGTCCCGCATTCATTGCGCGGGTACTTGTCCATCAAGCTCGGGCAGGTCCTGAAAGGTAGTGGGTGGTGAACAGCACTTTCTCTGCGGCTTCTACCCCCGCAACTTCCAATTTATTCTCCATTGTCTGGAGCCAGTCATAAGCATCTAGGGGCTCTTCAGTCTTGCTGAACATGGGAGGGTTTGTGTTCTGGAAATTTTTCAGCTTGGATCCAGGATGATCATGGTTTCCATGGCCTTGGTTGTTGTGGGCAATTTGCTGCAGTGCAGCAATATTGTCTTGCCGTTCAGCTCTCACGGCTTCTCTATCTGCCATCAGGGTTTGCAGAAGCTGCAGCATTGCATCCTGATTGTTGCTGCGAGTTGGAGGGGTCACCTGAACATAGAGATAGATCATGAGATAAGAGGGAATTTTTCTATGGCTTGTTTGGGTAAGTTTTCAAAAGTTAAAACTTGAGTTCTTAACATGTTGAAATCAAACAACACCTTCATTCCTTCAAACAACACACATTACAAGCTAACACATCAATGGTTTTAAGAACCATTCCACCATTCTACGATACAAGGGATTGGATACAAACTCACACCTACGCAAGTGCTCAAGTGAAACTACTCATCATCATCCACATCTATCGGGATGAAGCCATCTTCTCCCGTCTCCATGAAATCATAGCCTTCCACATCAGTGTGGAAGTCCAGGTCCTCATCCTCCTCAAAGTCATCGTCATCACTCAGGAAGGCGTTTCCTACCTGAATGTCTTCTCCTTCTCCTTCCAGGTCTTTCAGCTGCTCCTCTTGTGCCGTGACAGTTGCCTCCAAGGATACTATCTTTGCGCGGAGGCGAGCGATGGTGTAGTCCTTCTTGGCACGCTGCTGGTGGAGTGTCTTGCGCTCATGGGCAAGGATCTTGATGGTCTCGGTCTGCTGCGACATGTGGATGTGATTCTGGTTGGAGTAGATGCGGGAGTTGTCCAGCTCCTTGCGGGTCTCGTGCAGCATGAAGTCTAGATGCTCCACGTGATACTTCAGCTCGGGGTGCGGTGACAGGTCCATGGGTCCTCCAATGGAGTCATGCCTTGCAAGGTGAGCAAAGCGAGTCCCCTGGATCTGTCTCACATTCTGCCCGCACAGACGGGCAAGTGCTTCCTGCAGAGCACGAGCGAGTCCGTCTAGCCAGTTGTTCTCCCGGATGGAGAACCGGATCCTCTCGGACATGGGAGGCTCCATCTTCCCCCTCAGGTCCGCAACGACAACCCACTGAAGTTCCCCTCCGGGCTGGTCGTTGACTTGAGTTTCGAAGAACTCCGGGTGCGGGCGCTCAAGGAACTCAGATAGGGCATCTAAGTCCCTCTCTAAGATCAAGCTCCCACCGTTACCCAGCTGGTAAAACTTGGTGTTGTTGACTTGCTCCATCTGAAAGTGAATTGGATGAGTAAGTTAGAGAAGTGATCAAGTGTGTCAAAATTTTATGTAAAATTTCAAGGAAAAGTAGAGCATGAATTTCCCATTTTGAAAAGATCTCAAGGGTAAGAGTGTGAATAAGTTTTTCATAAATATTCACTTCACTTATTTTGAAACTAAGTTTTTCAGACGTCCATTATAACTAGGGTCTCCTAAGGTCAAACAATGGCTCTGATACCAACTTTTCAACACCCGGATTTTTAAGTCCAGATGCCTATTATGCCATACATCGCAATCCCAGGAAGATTGTTTTTGCGAGACATAACATTGATATCACAACACATCATTCATTACAAACCATAATTGTCTTACAACAAGGTATCACACGATCCAATATTCAACAACAGTTGACCTACAGATCAACATACAAAACACATCGCGGAAGCGCAGTATTATTAGTCCATCTATTCCACAGGCAACGCTTGACGTTAGAAGACGATCCTAGTTATCGTAGACGTCCTGCTGTCCGTCATCCTGATATTGCAGCTCCTCTTCATAATCTGGCCATTTGAATAGCTAGGGACACAACCATGAGTACTTTAAAGTACTCGCAAACTAATACTAGTGTAAGCACTATTAACTATAGTAAGGGGGTTCTAAGCTCTAAGTTTCTTTGGATAAAGCCAGTTTTATTTTATAAGCAAGTGGTAGTAAAAGACTCTTTATTTGTCTAACCAACTCTAGTGGGAACATTAGTGTCATTCCCACAACTCTGTTGTGATCAAGTCATATTCACCTTTCAATTCACCATTCATTTTTAGAAAACATCTGACAACGGAACAGTATGGCCATCCAACTGTCCATAACCACGGACACGGCTATTCGAATAGGTTTACACTCTACAGAGGTTGTACACTTGTGCCACAACTTTTGATTACATCCGTCAGGGATAGCCCTGAATAATCATACTCAGTATGCGGATCATCAACCATAACCTTTCACTTACATACCCTAGTATAGGCACCTCTCCCCCATGAGCTTGGCCTCCCAGTGAAGGCAATCTGCTAGCCTAGGAACTGCACAGGGCTTGGGTAGGACATTCACCTCATTTCACGTCATTTCACATTCAACGGAGAAAGCCTCGGCATAACCCCTATGACGCTTGTTTAGAGGGAACCCATACTAAAATACATAAACTTACAGTTAAGCCCTACCCATAATCAGGTATTGTGGGGGTACTCTAGAATTGGAATGGTATCGCATCCGAACCCAATCATCAGTTTTTATCAAATTCACCATATCATTCAAGTCATATTCACCTTCAAAATCTTTCAATAGAATGAATCATCATTCCAAGGTTTTCAAAGTCATTTGATTCACATATTCCCATCTAGAGTAGTCAATTTTTAGTTTTAGCACTAGCAACTAGTCATGAGGGGTGCTAACTAACTTGTAGCTCTCTTGGCTAACTTTGATGCTCTTGTGATATTCCATATCTAGACCAAAGTAAGCTATGAACAAATAGACTTTGATAAACAAGTAGTAAAAGCTTGCAAGATAAAAACTTGGGATAGGAATCCTTAAACACAAAGTAAATTGGTAATGGTGCTTTGCTCTAGTAGAGCTTTGCATTAGGGTAGCTTGCAAGAGTATAGCTTGCCTTGAGTGGTGTATTGATCAAAGTTTTCTTCTTCTTCCTCGTAGGAGACCTCCTCTTCTTTGAAGCCCTCGGTACTAGCGTCTATAAACAGATACGGGGTACATAATCACCAAACAAAACTTAAGTACTTAACCATCAAGTGGCTCACACAAGCTAGTATAGCATCACAACATTATTAGCATGGGGGTTGGCTTTGGTTTCTTTTAAAAGAAATAATTTCCTCTCATTGAAATATTTATTAGTGTTTCTATTTATTTCCTTTGTGAAATAATTTCCTCTCATTGAATATTACTAAGGTTTTAATATCCACCAATAATAAGCATGAGATCATGTTGACCAAAGTCAACACCTTACATTTACCATTTGGGGAAAATGATTTAAATGAGATACTTCATCTCATGCCATTTACATACTAATATGGAACAATTTAATATCACTAAGAAATTAAATATGAGGTGCTATAGACTAAGGTCATTACCTCATATTGGATTACTTAGGACAATGATTTAAATGAGAGAGTACCTCTCATACTATTTAATTAATTAATTGAGGTAATTTAAATGGACTAGAAATGGCCATATAGCCATTATTTTGCTATAGCCCAGGATCATAGTAAACAACCATGCTATATTTTTACATTATCATGTAGAGCATTTGAAATTTGAATTATGAGAGTTGGAATCAACTCAAAATAATTTATGGTTAATTTTTAATAAATGTTTGAAGTTTGAAAAGGTACTGCCTTGTTATTTTTACTACATGATTTCTACAACAAATCTAGTGCTGATACAAGTGTAGTTGGTTAGATAATTTCATAAGCTTTCCAACAATCTTAAATTCATGAAATTTGGCTAAGTAGATTTGATTCTATTTAATTTTGAATAAGGCATCAGTAAAGAATTTCAGCTAATTGAATTAATCCGAATTCAAATGTTTGGGCTTGGCGGGAAAAGAAACTGGGCCAGAGAGAAAAAGAAAGATGGCCCGGCCCAGCTGCGTGTCTCGCACGAGCGGGCTGCCTGACAGCGGGACCCGCCTGTCAACGTCGTTTAAACAGCGAAACGGTAAGATCAAATGTAAGCCGCGGGATTAGACGACGATCGAACGGCTCACGCTCATCGTCGTCACGGCGAGCGCAACCTCACTGGCAGCGAGCAATAGGGGGTCGGCGGCTCACCGGAGGTCTGGCGGTCGTCGGCGTCGATGCAGGGCGGCGTTGTGGACGACGGCGATCCTCCTGGTACTGGTGGTGTCGCCTGAGGTGGCTCCTAGCTCCGGCTCCTTCTGCGGCAGCTCCACGGCACTCCGGCGAATGATTGGGGAGCTACGGTGCAAATTGAGTGGTGGCTGTGCTCGAGGAGAATCAGAGATGAGAGGAGAAGCGAATGGTGTGACAAATTTGAGAGGGGAAGGCTCCTATTTATAGCGGGCGAGGGTGCTGCGGGGGTGCACGGTGGCGTTCATGGCGATGTCTCTCTGGGCCGCGAAGGGGCAAGGCGAGGACGGCGTGAGCTTGCAGGCATCATGGCGATGCTCGAGGGCATGCTGGCGCAGAGAAAAGGAGATGGGATGGCTCGGGATGTTGCAGCGTCTGCCACGGGTCCGGCGGAAACTTTCGATGCGGGTGGCGGCGACAGGGCTCGCGCAGGCGATTGAGCACGTCTAGGAGCTAACTGGTGGCGTGGTGATGTTGTGTGCAGAGGCGGAGAGGTAGGGGAGGACTGAGGCGACGGGGCTTGCTCGCGCTCTGGCGCGTCCAGGCGTCGCGCGCGTGCAGGCGCTGGCATGCCTGGGCGTTCTGGGCGCGTACGGGGCTGGCCAATGTGAGCCTCTCCTTTGCCAACGGCCGGCGTGGTCCTGATCAGGGGAGAGAGGGAAGGCTGCTAGACAGGTTTAAAGTGAAAGGAGAGGTCGGAGAGAAGGAGTGGCATGGAGGGTGGCATGGTGCACGGCATGGCCACGGTCTAGTCTTCTCCTCACTTTAATCATCAAAGGAAAGGGCAGGGTTTGGTCCAGTAGGTGTAGAAGTACAGTAATCATCACAGATGATCTCTGGTTTAGGCAAATATCCAATGGATTATAGCATGTGTGCTCAAACTAGATTCTTGCCCACCAGGTGTTCGATGAAATGGCCGCACGAGATTTAAATTCAAATTTTGCCAAACCTTTTCTTGGGTGTGAGTCAAACAATGTTGGGCACACAATGGTGGTCTTGGTTTGCAAAGTGGAGGTGATTTGTGAAAATCCAAAATAGACATGATCTTAAATCTGCTTTGATGTTGAATCTTGGCTTGATCATATTAAGCAATTGAGAATGATTTTGCTATGTTGGTCTTTACCAAAGTTGTTCATCTTGATGAGTACTTGGGTGAGGTGCAAAGAGTTGGGAGAGTTTAGTTTAAAAGTTTCTTAATACAGGGGCTCAAAGTGGGTACCCTGATATAAAAACCAGTTTTGACCATTATCATATGTTGCATGGTTTTGAATTTTTCTTTGATTTGATTTGGGTTTCTTTGATTCAAAAGGTATTCTTTTGAGTTTAGTTATGTTTCCAAACCATTGGCACAACTTAATATGGCCTTGGTTATTTTGATTTGCAAAAATAGCCATAGGCTCATATGTTGGGTTATTTTGATTTTTCTTTTCTTTTTCTTTCTCTCTCTTTGATCCAATGATCATGGTTTAGGGTTTTAGCAACATTGATAAACATTCAAGCAACCTTCATGGCAAGATCACAACATATATGCATTAATACTTATGCACACCATAACACTCAATTAAAGTTTTTGTTAGTTCCAATTTTTGAATAATGGGAAATGTCTCTTTATTGATTTGAAATTTTTGGGATGTTACAGAGTCCAACAGGAAGCTCCGTGCAGCCGTCTCCAACTCCATCCCTCCACCTTGAAGCTGCAATGGTATCAAATAATCACAAGGATTATTTGATCCCACATGGCTTGATTCCAAGCTTGGTGATATCTATAAGACCTTGTAACATATCCCCTTTAGTTCACATATTTACTTTCCAGCATGCATTTAGTTCGAAATTCGATAAGGATTACATTAGCACTTGCATACCTTGGAGAGTGAAGGATTTTTATCCAATGAATCTTGAGACGTTATTTTATCTGAAGTGAGATTGAATTATAATTATTGCATTAGATGTATGAATTAGGATGAGTATAATTGTACTTGCATCATGATAATGATTTTATGGTCCTCCACACCAGAAAGCCTTGATAGAATATAAGAAAACTATTTACAAAGTATTTTATGATCATTGGTTCCTTCATGTGAAAAAGAAAGAAAGGGAAAAATAAAATAAAAAAGAAAAGTGCAAAAGAAAAGGGGTTGATAGTAAATTTCATGAAGAAAAGCTAACTTCATAATTTTATGATTTTAGATAAATTAGTCTTGTTGTCTACTATCAAACCTCGAAAGGTGTGGAGGCCTTTAGTCATTTGAGTCTGAGAATAGTATGGTGTCATTCATGCTCTAGTTTCACATCCGATGTTGTAATCCTTGTTCTTTAAAATGCCTCATTTGTTTTAACGAGTCTCGCATCAAGAACAAAGATGACTATTCATTAATATTCTATCTTGCTCGGGGACAAGCAAGAGTCTAGCTTGGGGAAGTTGATGAGTGCATTTTTAGCATGTTTTTGCATCGTTATTTTATCAAGTTATCATTGAGTAGTAGTAGGATTTTTGTATTTCATCGCGCCCTTTTATGCTTGTCTACATAGGATCTTGAAATAATAAGTCAATGATGAAATATCAATGAAAGTTGTCATTTTCTGGCTTTTGACGTGATAGAAATCATTTCTACACTTAATTATGCACCTGGGCGAAAGGAGAATGCGAGGAGAACTTCCAGTAGCTTTAATGAGCATCGGTACAGGCAAGGCCCGCCGGTACCGTCCGCTCATACCACCCTCAAGAAGCACCGCCTCGTCAAATACTTTCACCTCCCACAGATGGATTAGAGCTTAGAGACACACAGCTTCGCGCAACAGAGAAACACCGCCCCAGATAAGATCTCAAGAAGGAACTTTGGAGAAGACAAGATCTGGGCTGCTACGTGGATCCTCAGAGCATAAGGCATCATCCCCTTCATCATCATCAATCGTTGCACCATCACCATCATCATCCTCCAACCATAGTTGAAATCTTGATTGCTACTGTCGATTTGTATTCGATTTCGTTCCATTCCTTTAATCCCCTCCATAAGATTATGATGATGTTCTTGATTGTCTCCATGTGTGAGTAGTCCTATTAGTTCTTGGGGAGATGGACAAACCCTAGCATGAATATGAGATGAATCTAAGATGATCTATGGTTTTAAGTATTACTGTGTGTTAGTTCTCTCTCTTGATATTATGTGTTGTGCACCATATAATATCTGCCTTATGGTCTTGAGAGGGAACTACCCTTTGAAGTGTGGTAAAGTGAACGGCAGGAAGTGACATTACTGTATCGGCACTTTGACACGTGAATAAGGGGGATAAGAGGGATTCACAAAGCTCATATCAATAACCACGGGGTAAACCGCTTAATAGAAATAGTCAATATGTGGCTTGTAGAACACTAGCTGTTGTGGTTATTTAGAGATGCGATGACCGATGGCTTTCTGGGCGCATCTTATTACGGAGCTCTCCCACACACACAATATGGTTAAAAGCATACTTTATCTTGATTAACATGAATCGTAGTGCTAGAGGTGAATCCAATAATCCCTGAGAACACTCTGTCTTATTAACCCATTTCTTATAACGTTTTTACTGCTTTATTTACTTTATTTGCAACCATTTACAACACCCATTTTAAACATTTTAAGATTAGAAAACAGTTATTAAGTAATCTTTAGTAGAAAGTAGCAAGGGGCATTAAGAACCTAACCAGTAGCTCCTCGTGGTTCGATACTCTTATTTCAAAACTAGCTACAACTGATATGTGTTCTTGCAGTTATCAGTAAGGTCAAACTCTACCCCATAGCAATACTAGAACACCACCAAGTTCCTCGAAGCGTTTCCCAATATGATGTAGCAATTCCACAATGTCTTATACATTGGGACTCAATGATACCGGCTGATGCCACCTTGGAGGATGCTACATTTATCCAGCCAACATTTACTGATTTCAAGCCTTGAAATCTTAGCTTGAAGAGGGGGCTCTGTCAGGTCCCTGGAAGCACTAGCACTTTCAATAGCACTGCAGAGAACCAGGGGTCCGGATGGTGTCCAGAAGGATCAACGGCTAACAGACATGTTCTTAATTTGAATGGCTAAACTAGTTTAAGGTTAATTAACTAAACTCCTACACTTATTACGTTCTGAAGACTAAAGGAGTAGCAAAAGAATTGGGGCTTTACTTTCAATTTGAACTAAATTAACTAAACTCGTACACTTATTATGGATCGGAGAGACTAATATTTTCTGCTTGTATTACTGCCTCAAACAAGAACACAAATTCAATGAGCCCACTGACAGTAATACTTCAGTGCTTCATGATGAGTGCATTTTTAGCATGTTTTTGTACCGTTATTTCTTTAAGTTTTCATTAAGTAGTGGTAGGGATTTTGTATTTCACCGCGCAATCGCGCCCTTTTATACTTATCTACACAAGATCTTAAAATAATAAGTCAATAATGAAATAACAATGAAAACTATCATTTTCTGGCATTTTGACGTGATAGAAATCATTTTTTTCACTTAATAATGCGTCTGGGCGAAAGGACAATGCAAGGACAGCTTTCAGGGACTTTAACACGCATCGGTACGGGCAAAGCCTGCCTGTATCGTCCGCCCGTACCACCCGCCGGAGGCACCGCTCGTCAAATACTTTCACATCCCGCAGATGGATCTGGGATCAGAGTTCATACGCGACCAAAAACACCAGAACACCGCCCCCAGAAGAGATCTGAAGGGAGATCAAGAAGGGACCTCATCCTCACTGCTACGGGGATCATTGGAGGACAAAGCATCATCACCTCCATCATCATCTACAACGAATCACCATCTCCATTCTCTCCATCCCATTAGATTGTAATCTCCATTACCATTGTGGGTTCATACTTGGATTCATACCATTATCCCTTTTCTATAACGCAAGTTTATGATGATGTTCTCGATTGTCTCCATTTGTGAGTAGTTCATCCCGTTCTTGGGGGAGATGGAGAAATCCTAGTGGTACTATTATATGAATTAAGATGATTTATACCTTTGCACCATGATTGTGTGTTAGTTTTTCTTGTGATGTTGCATTATGTCAACCATGTAATATTTGCCTAAGGGTCACATGAGGGAACTATCATCGGAAGTTTGGTAGTGTATACGGTGGGAAGTGACACCCCGTGTTCGGTGCACTATTGTACGGAAGAGGGGATAAGAAAGGACTTGCAAGATTAACAAGTAACCATGGGACAATCCCTTAATTGTAATGGATCAATAGGTGGTTTTCCAAAGGTTGTTGCAGTGGTTACTCAGGGATGTGTTATGAGATACATATTCCAATTCGAGCCTTTCCCACATACAACGAGAGCTAAGATATGAGTTATCTAGTTTGTGTCTTTAGTTAATACTAGCGGTGGAACCAACAACCGCTGAGAACAGTTTGATCTTATCGCAGTTCAAACACGACTTTTAGTTGCATTTACATTATTCAGTTTTAGTTATTTACTCTACAAAAACACATTACAAAACCTTTTCTATTTTAATCCTTCGCTTGAAATTTGAGACAACTTTCAGTAATTTTAGATAAATAGTAACGAGGGGTATTAAGATTATTACTAGTAGCTCCTCGTAGTTCGATACTCTTATTTCAAAACTAGGTACAACTGATCTGTGTTCTTGCAGTCATCACTTCACAGAAAAAAATCTTCTAGCATTTCTAGATGCAAAATCATTGAGGATGACTTTACAATCGATGTTGTCCAAGATCCTTCTCAAATCTTAATACAACATGTAGTCAAACCATTCAGTGTGACCTCAAACAATTTTTCAGTAATTTTCAGTAATTTCAATTTAAAGAATATGGAACGTGGCTAATGATTTTCTGATTAGCTAAAGAGTCAGGGACAAAAAGAATTGAAGACCATAAAGTAATGTACATACCACGGTGATGGACAGATCGTCTGGCAGTGAGGGTGAGGCACGTTCACGGCCTGGAAGGATGGACGCGATCTGTCCGCTTCAACTTCTCCAAAGTCTAGACAAGGCGGTTGACTAGCCGAGACGATCGAAGAAGAGATGTCTGCTGGAAGACGAACCTGATCTGATTGAGTGATCGATCGCTGCATGGAGGGCCTCCATCTGTTGCCCTCCCCAATTGTTAGGCAAGGCCTCGCGGGCTCGTGGTGTTTCTCACCTGGCTGGCTGGATCAATGTTCGTTGCGTCTGTCGTCACTCGGCTAGGCCTTTTTCAACAAGCAAGGTATAAAGGAGAGGATGCAGTAGTGGCCCCCCAGGGCGTAGGCCCGTGGACGTTGCCCATGGTTGCCTAGGGCTAGAGCCGGCCCTAGGAAGGAGGATAAGGGGCGCCGCCAGAAGGGAGAATGGGCGAGAAAGGAGGATCAGGGGCGCCGCCGAAAGGGAGAGCAGGTGGGAAAGGCAGGATCAAGGGTGGTGTCGGGGTCCATGGTGTTGTGTCTGGTCGGTCCTGGCCCACACCTTTCAGGCTAACACCAGCCCACCAAGAAAATGTTCATTCGACACGTATTGTTCATCACCTGCGACCTCGTCACCCACGCAGACAGCTCAATACACAACTTTGAGAAATGCAACGAACGGCAAAGCCCTCAGAGCCTAGCATTTGCAATAGGCTCATAAACTATTTAAGTAATGGACGTGGCTAGGCAGCATCCAGCAATTTTGGATGCTGGTTTGCTCGATGGAGCATCCGTTTCGTGGCCATCCGATTGAGCGGATCAAAACCATCGCTCGCGCAGCCAAATTCATCACCCACACGACAGCGCGCGACTCCTGGCCACTGGCGTTACTCCCTACCACCGCTGCGGATCTCCTCCCCAGGTCTCCAACTCAACTTGAGGGGCCTCAAGCTCCTGCAGGTCGCCTCCGTCGCTGGTCGGGACGCGAGCTCCCGCAGGTCCCCGCCGCCACCAGCCTAGACGCCCGCTGCTCCCCTTCGCCTCCGGTAGGGTCGCAACCTTCCCCAGTTTCCTGTGCTGCTGGCCTTCCGCGTCGCTGGCCTCCCGCTTCGCGTGCTGACCTGGAATCGAGCCAGTAGCCGTAGCCCAGTATCGGCATGATTCTCCATGGCACCCCAGCCGAAGCGCCGCCCCGCTGGTAATTGGTAAGCATCATCCAGGCTCCTGTTCGTCTGGGGCAACTGCAGCTCCTAACTGTGGTGATATCTTGAGGAAGAGGACAACCTTGGAGCAAGAATTTTTGGGAGAAGATATGGAATCGTGTGGTGGGGTAAGAGCATGTCTAACAGACCCCTAAAAGGCCCAACCCCGTAAAATAACCGGCGATATATGGGTTAGAGATCTACCCGGCCGTCTAGCAGACCCCTTAAATCAGCCCTCCGTATCGATTTTTCCAGTTTTGGCTACGGGGAGGCTCTTCGCCCCCTACTTGTGCAGGGTGGGAAGGGGAATAGAGGGCCAAACCACCATTCTCCCCTCCACTGCGCGCGAAGGGTTTCAGCGAAACCCAACCGTCGCCGCCGCCTCCCGATCTCCTCCGCCTCGCCCTTCCCGGCGACGACGCGGCCGGATCTCGCTGCCATGAATCCCCCGCAAGCCCCGCCGACCGCCGGCGCTGCACCACCTTCGCCCGTGGTGGTTGATGTCCCCGTCGGAGGTCCGCCAAACGTCGGCGACGTCTCGGCCATGATCTTTGCCACCATCCCGTTGAAGAGGAAGAGGATCTCGAAGCAGTTCTTCGAAGCCCCTGCGGCGGCCGCAGCTCCGCCGGCTATGACTGCCGGAACTGCCAAGAAGGAGGGAAGGACGAAGACGAAGGCGGCCGGGCCGAGGGGTGCCCCGCCAACCAAGGTGAAGACAAAGGCAATCAGCCGCATCGGCCTCGCACCTCCACCGTCCTCCAAGGCCACGGCCCCTCCTCCCTCCGTTCCGTCCGCGACGACGCCCGCGCCGCCGCCACCCTCCATGGACATAGACAAGGTGTTCGATGTTGAGTCCACAACATCGTACATGGACATGCTCAACGATTCCTCGGTGGACTTGGGCGTCGGCATCGATGCGTTCGATGGGGACGACAATGTCGAAGGGATTGATGATGATTATGCCGAGGAGGAGGAGGGTGAGGGTGATGAAGCGGTCGATGACGAGGAGGTGGTTGAGGTTGATCCAGCTGCCGCCGGTTCTTCCGCACCGAAGCCACGCACCTCGAACTACACCGAGATTGAAGACGTGACCTTGGTCCGTGCTTGGGGTAGGGTGGGCATGGATGCGTGCACCGGAGTGGATCAAGCCGGCAAGCGATATTGGCAGCGCATCGAGGATCTCTACCACCAGCTGAAGCCTCGCACCAAGAGTATGGCCGACAGATCCTACCGCTCCCTTGAAGGCGGGTGAAACACCATCAAACCAGCTTGTTCTCGTTGGAGTGCTGCCATGGACCAAGAGGCCGACAACCCCCCTAGTGGATGCGTGCCGGATGATGTCAACACCCGGATTTTTAAGTCCGGATGCCTATTATGTCACTCATCGCAATCCCAGGAATATTGTTGTTGCGAGACATAACAGTTGATATCATAAGTCATCATTCATTACAAGCCATCATCGTCTTACACAAATAGATCACATGATCCTATATTACAAACATAGTTGATCTATTGATCAACATTACAACACAAATAGCGGAAGCGTAAGATAGGTGGACTTTCTAATCCACAGGCCAACGCTTGACGTTAGCAGACTCCTAGTTGGTGTAGACGTCCTGCTGACCGTCATCCTCGTACTGCTGCTCTGCTTCATATTCTGGCCATTTGAATAGCCAGGGACACAGCCGTGAGTACTTTAAAGTACTCGCAAACTAATACTAGTGTAAGTACTATCAATTCTAGTAAAGGGGTGCTAAGCTCTAGTTTCTTTTGCATAAAGCCAATTTTAGTTCACAAGTATTTGAAATAAAGACTCTTCATGTGCTAACTAACTCAAGTGGGAACATTAGTGTCATTCCCACAACTCAGTTGTGATTCAAAACCATTCAGTTCAAATCACCATTCACTTCACCAATATTTTTAAGAATCTGACACCGGAAACTGTATGGCCTTTCCAACCGTCCGTAACCGTGGACGCGGCTATTCGAATAGGTTTACACTCTGCAGAGGTTGAACACTTGTGCCACAACATTTGATTTCATCCGTCGAGGATAGCCCCGAATCATCGTAACTCAGTACGCGGATCATCAACCATAACCTTTCACTTACAAACCCTAGTATAGGCACCTCTCCCCATGAGCTTGGCCTCCCAGTGAAGACCAACTGTCAACCTGGGAACTGCACAGGGATTGGCCGTACAATTCACCTCAATTCACATCATTTCTCATACAACGGAGGCAGCCTCGGCATAACCCCTATGATGCTTGTTCAGAGGGAACCCATACTAAGATGTATAAACTTCCAGTTAAGCCCTACCCATAATCAGGTATTGTGGGGGTACTCAAAAATTGGAAAGGTATCGCATCCAAACCAATATCAGTTTTATCAACGTTCACCATATCATTCACAAGTCACCTTCACCTTCCAACTCTTTCAATAGAATGACTTCATCATTCCAAAGTTTTCAAATTCATTTCAAACTCACAAGTTCCCATCTAGAGTAGTCAATTTTACTTATTAGCACTAGCAACTAGTCATGAGGTGGGGCTACTTAACTCATAAGCTTCTTAGGCTAAGTTTGATACTCTTGCTCTACTCTATACTTAGACCAAAGTTAACTATAAAAGTAAGGTTTAAATAAACCAAGTAAAAGCTTGCAATGTAAAACTTGGGATAGGATTATTGACATCAAGTAAAGTGGAGTGGTGCCTTGCTCAAGAGAGCTTTGCACTTGCAAGAATATTAGCTTGCAACAATAGAGCTTGCAATGATGTTAGCTTGCCTTGGTGGTTGAGGTGGTCAAAGTTCTCTTCTTCTTCTGGGTAGAATCCTTCCTCTTCCTGGTATTCTCCGGTACTAGCGTCTATACACGAATACGAGGATACAATCACCAAACAATACTTAAGTAGCCTTAATTAGCCTGAATGGCTCACTCCAAATGATCTAGCATCATCACTTAGCATTGCTACCAAGAATTAATCTAGGGTTTTCTTACTTAGGGTTAGAGAAATAATTTCCTCTCATTACATATGTAAATGATAGTTTCCATTTAGTTCTTGAGGAATAATTTGCTCTCATTGAATCTTCTTAAGATTTAACTTCTCAAACAATCATACATGAAATCATGTTGACCTAAGTCAACCATTCATCATCATCATTTGAGGAAAATGATTTAAATGAGGTAGAATACCTCATACCATTTAGCAATACCCATTATGATTTAATATCACCAAGTAATTTCATGTGAGAGTATTTAGACCAGGCTCACAACTTCATATGAAAGTACTTGGGACAAGATTTAAATGAGAGCAAGTCTCTCATACCATTTACTTAATAGTTTTGGACAATATCATTTGACTAGAATAGCCATATAGTCCTTTATTTAATTTAGGCCATGATCACTCAAAGTAACCCTGCCATATTTTTGCATAAACAATTAGTGTAAGTGAAATGTGAGCTATGAGAGTTGAAATCAACTTAATATCATTTTCGGTTGATTTTTAATAATTATTTGAAGTTGAAAAAGTCTCTGCCTTGTTATTTTTATCACATTAATTCTACAAAACATTTTGGTGTGAAACCAGTGTGGTTGGATAGAGCTTTTCATAAGCTTTTCAACAATATAAAATTCATCAAATTTGGTTGGGTATATTTGAAACTATTTGAATTTTAGCACCGGACCAGTATTTCAATTCATACTAAAAGGATTTAACAGAATTTGAATTATGGGCCTAGGAGGGAAAATTAACGGGCCAGCGAGGGGGAGAGAGAATTGGGCCGGCCCAGCTTCTCTTCCCACGTGGCAGGCCACCTGACAGTGGGGCATGCCTGTTAGCGGGTCACCTACACCGAATCGGTACGGGGGAAGGCGGGCCTTTGGATTAAAACGCGATCGTGCGGCGCACGATCGTCGTCTTCTCCGACGAGAAGGGCTTACAGGCGCGGCGAGGCTAGGGGGTCGACGGCGAGCAGGGACTCCGGCGAGCGGCGGCGTTGATGCAGGTCGACGTTGCAGACGACGGGGGTGCTTCTCGAACAAACCGTAGGTCCAGGGGTGGCGTCTAGCTCCGGCGAGCTTCGGTGGAGGATCACGGGCAGTGAGGTCGAAATTGGGCGGCGGCGGTGAGCAATGTGGAGCGAAGAAGGTGCGAGGAGGCTCAGAGGAGGGAGGGGAGGCGACTTGTGTGCTTAATTGAGGAGGAGGGGCTCTCCTTTTATAGGAGCTCGAGGTGGCCGAGGGTCTGCGGGGAGGTCGACAGCGGCGCGGCGATTCCGGCGAGCGGAGGGGAAAGGCGAGAGCGGGGCTGCGTAGGCGACGTCACGGCGGTCCTTTGAGCGTCAAAGGCACGGCGAGGCAAGGCGTACGACGGTCGGGCGGTCGCATGGTCTGGCGCGGCAGAGGCGGGATTTCATCCTCGTCTCCGGCGACGGCGGACACGGGTCGGGCTCAAGCGCATGTCTGGCGGCGTCGCGGTGTCACGGCGCTGCTCAACGTGCAGAGAGGGGGGCCAGGGGTGTCGTGGTACGGCGGGGCGACGCGTGGCTAGTACGTGTCGATGGGCGACGTCATCGGCATGGCTGGGCCGTTCTGGGCGCGCGCTGTCTGACGCGTGCAAGCATCCTCTCCGGCGATGGCGGGCCTAGGCAGGTGTAGGAGGTCGAGGTGGAGCTCCAGGACATGGTGGACCAGGCTTGTGAGGTGAGGAGAAGAGGGGTGCTTGCCAAGTGGAACATGGCCGGCATGGCCATGTCCATGGCTAGGTTTAGCCTCCATCTAGGGTTGTTGTGCCAATGTTGGATGCAGAGGGGACCAGGGAGCATGTAGAGGCAAGCTCGTGTACTAGGGTTGGGCCAAACACTATTTTCAATAGTGTTTTAGATTTGGGGCAATTTTGCTATTTCAAATTCTTGCCAAATTTGGTTTAGGTCATGGGGTTACAAAATTTGAAAATGGGTGGTTGGGTTTGGTTGCAAATGACCAGAGACAAACATAGGTGGTGGTGGAATTTTAAAAATAAAAGAAATGCAAAATCTCAAAGTGTGAGATTGTTGGCAAAGTTAAAAAGTCTCAACTTTGCATGAGCATAGTTTTTTATCCAAGAGGAATTTGATATGGTGGTCTTTACCAAAATTGTTCACCTTTATGTGTACTTGGATGAGGTGCAAAGAATTGAGATTGTCTGGTTTGAAAATCTTGAAATACAGGGGCTCAAAGTAGTGACCAGACTAGAATTGGCAGATTTGACCAATATCATATGTGATCACAATTTGAGTTCAAATTTGATTGGATTTGAGTTTCTTTGATTCCAAAAGTTTTAGTAAGTGTTTAGTAACATAATACAACTAATGGTAAAGGCCAAATTGGTCTAGGTCAAAGGTTTGTAAAAATGGCATAAACAATATGTGAGGGTTTTGTGAATTTCTAACTTTTATTCTTTTCTTTTTCTTTGCTTCACTTAGGCATGTGTAAGGTTTATTTAGTGTTAGAGGGAGTTGGGTAAAGGGTTCAAACCATTTGAGGAAAGTGTGGGTGCATAGGTCAAGAATTGGTATTATGGCTAAGTGCCACATATGCCTCTATGCATATGCTTTATTTGATTTTTGTTTTCTTTTTGGTTTCACCAAGATTTTAGTGGTAAGCCTTAAATTAGGTTTGTTGAGGTATTTCCAAACCATCTACCAAGGTAGACAAAGCAAAGTTTAGCATTTGCAAAAATAGCCATAGGCTTACATATGCCTTTTCTTTATTTAAGATCATTTCTTTTTATTTTGTTTTTCAATGGTTGGTGATAAGAGGGGTGAGGTTTAGGGTTTAGTGGGGTTTACAATAGTTCACCACCATTTGCAAAAATAAGAAAGGTAGGGTTCAAGATTTACCTATTAGGGCTATATGCCCACATATGTCTTTTTATTTTCTTTTGGTTTCTCAAAAAGGATCCACTTGGTTTTGAGAAGGTTAGGGTTGAGGGTTTTGGAAATAGGTTCAACGTAACAAACAAACAATCATGACAATAGCACAAGGATTAGTTATGAGCACTATGCATAGCACTCTATGTAAGAAAAGTTTTTGTTGGTTCTCATTTTTGGAAAAAAGGAAATTCATTTTTTCTTTGTTTTAAAAATTTGGGATGTTACAGATGACTATGTAAGTTTTCCAACTTTGTTGATGTCCATATTATGTGTTGATTATGTGCAAACATCACATTAATAATGTTGTTGTGCAGCCCAAGTATGCTCAACTGAGGTACAAAGACATGGCCGGCTCCGAGAACAAGGAATTTCAGTTCCAACATTGCTTTTCCTTGCTTCAACATCTTCCTAAGTGGAAGTTGGGGGACAATGAACCAAAGTACAAGAAGAAACCTCTGCTCAACATGGATGATGAAGCGGAGGACATGAGTGCGAGAAACAAAGGCAAGCCCGAGGGCTCCAAGAAAGCCAAGGAGAGGGTGAAGGTAGAAGGCGAAGCAGCTAGCTTCAAGGAGAAGTTGGATCAACTCATGAAGTCCAAGGAGGCATTGACGGTGAAGACATTGGAGACCAAGCTCCTCATCACCGAGAAGAAGAAGGAGGTGAAGCTTGCCAAGGAGGAAGCAAGGCGGGAAGATGCCAAGGTGAAGGCCGAACTGGAATCGAGGATGCTCGCACTCAAAGAAGCCAAGGCCATGAATGAGCTCTTGGCCGAGGAGAGGGAGATCATGATGATGCGTACCAAGGACATGGACGAGGATCAGCTGGCGTGGTGGAAGGAGACCAAGGCAGACATCATGGCGAGGAAGATGCTCACGCGTCAAGCTCGTGCTGCGATGGACTCGTTGATGGTTGATCGCATTGATGTTGTTGGTGGTCGCTTGAACATTGGCTATGATCACGTTGATCGTTTTGTGATGTAAAAACTATGAATTATGCATCACATGTTTTGGATGTGCTATGTTTGATCACAAATAGTTGTCTGAAATTGTTGTCTAAAACCCTGTTTTGAGGGGTTGGAAACTCGTCCGAGCTAGGAGACCCCGTATCCCCACCCCGTAATGTTTTACGGGGTTGGGATACGGGATCTGCTAGCTCGGACGAGTTTTCAGCCGGTGGAAAGTGAATACAGGACCATCTACTCACAATTTACGGGGCAGAAAATTAGGGGATTTGTTAGACATGCTCTAAGGAGATGGCACAGTAAGGAACGGAAAGAAAATGTGTGTGAGAGAGCAGATGTGCGAGCGATCAGATCAGATCGATGACGTTTTGTCTTGTTTGTGTTGGCTTACTAGTTACCTTATCTAGTGGTGGACTGGTGGCGTATTAGAACAGATCAACTGAGGGACAGCTAGTTCAAAAACCAGGTGGTCTCTGTGTGTTCAATTCATGTGTGTGAAAATTCGAAGAAAAAAAATCATGTGTGCGGAGACCCGGAGAGGAAATATGGATGCAAATTGGGATAAATAAAAGCAACTTGTTGTCGGTAATTTAGTTGGTCCTTCTTGACATAAATTGATGCCACGTTGGTATAGAGGTAGAAAAATCCACATATGTAGCATGCAACTTAGCAGTAGGGTTATACAACTTAGCAATAATGAGATATGCAACTTAGTACATGTGTGAAGCAATAATTTACAATGTACAAACACGACATAGCAAATATGTGAGATAATCATTTATTTTATGAAAAACAACTTAGTTCATATCTGGAACCAATAATGCCGCTCGCAAATATACAACTTAGCACATGTTTTAAAGAAACAATTTGCTATCTTCGTGTTCGGTGTTGACAAAATGTACAATCTAGTGCCACAAGGTACAACTTCATCTCGATGAACAGGGATGTGGCTGGTGTCGCGAGCCACGACACGAGGCACACCAAGAGTAGCAAAGAAATCAAAGGGGATGTCGCTAGGCCAAGAGTGAAAATATGGATATGTAGCTAGGGTGAGTCTTAGTGTGAGCCTAGTTAACTTCGTCACCCTATGCAGGCGCTGACAACCCCCACCCAATTTCATCCATGTCGCCCCTCTCACACACCTATCGTTTCGCACCTCTCTCCCATATCACACACGATCTTGATTCAAAACCGACACCGCTAGTCTAAGTTTTCTACCATGTGGGTCGTCCCGATCCAGCAACACGGAGTTACCTCATGACACCAAAGCTAGGGATGGCGGCGCTGAGATGCAAGCGTGCAAGGCATGGGAGGTTAATAAGCCAACATTATTTAGTTTGATATGTGCTAACTTGTATACCACTATCTCTAAGCTGCATACCCACTAGTGTTGAGTTGTATAGCCACTATTGTTAAGTTGTATACTTGTATATTCACTAGGCTTAAGTTGAATCCATGGTCCAACATAAGCGTAGGTGTAACAACCACAATTTTATTTTTCCATCTATGTAGTTTGTATTTGGACAGCTTTGTTGATTTGTCCATCGTCTAACTAGGGTTAAGTCGACTAACACCGTTTAGGGTGAAGTTGTGCACCACTACCGAGATTAGACAACAACGCAATAGTATCAAAAAACACAACTTTGCATGGCAACAATCATTCCTAGTATAGTTGGTAACTTGGTTTTCGACATACACAACTTAATAATAACAAAAAATACAACTTCGTAGCAAAAGGTGCGCAACTTAGTTGCATGAGTAGGAAACTTCACAATAATGTTACGCCCACTTCACAAACAGTGATGCTAGCTGACTAAATACTACTAGTAGGCAACTTAGGAGTACTATAGTTAACTTCAAAACAAAATGGTGCGCAAGTTGACAACCATGAATGCAGTATGCCAACTGACTTAGTATTAATGGTAGGCAACTTAGACGCAGAGATAAGCGAAGGAATAGGGAGAGCAACACTGCAGAATGGGTCGTTTCCCAAATGATCTCCATGGTGCCAAAGCATAACTTAGAACATGTGTGAAGTAACAATTTACTATCGGCAAACCTGCAACTTCGCTTGTTCCACATTAACTCAGTTGGTAAATGGATGCAAAAAATCAACTTATCATCTCCTACCTGCAACTTCGCTTGTTCCACGTTAACTCAGTTGGTAAATGGATGCGACTTTAGGCTATACAAAAACAACTTGTTTCTGGTGCTTTAATTGCATCCATACCTCCACTAAGTTGCATTTGGTGTAGGCTAGAGTTGATGCCACTTCTTTACATAAGTTGATGCCACGTTGGTATAGAGGTAGGGAAAATCACATACGTGGTATGCAACTTAGCACTAGAGGTTATACAACTTAGCAATAATATGGTATGCAACTTAGTACATGTGTGAAGTAACAATTTACGGTGTATAAATAAGGCTTAGCAAATGTGTGATAGAGCAATTTATCGTGTGCAAAAAAAACCACTTAGCTCATTTCTGGAACCAATAATACGCCAACAAAAATATAACTTGGCACATGTGAAGAAACAATTCGCTATGTTCATGTCCAATGCCGATAAAATATACAACCTAGTGCGGCAATATACAACTTCACCTCGATTAACTAGGATGCAGCCGGTGTCGCGAGACATGACACAAGGTACACCATGAGGTGCAAGAAGCCAAATGAGATGTCGCTTGCGACCGGCGGTGCCCAGCCCCTCTCCGGAGGCGTTCTGAACAGTGTTGGGTCAGAGCTCGAGGATGACAAGTGGACTGTTCAGATCGGTGTGCGACGACATCCAAAGCAAACGAGCTAGTGAAAAGAGGAGCTTCGACATCGACGCGCGATGGTGATTGTACGGGGACCGTAATAGGTGGGGCGTGCGGGGTCCTAGGTGGAATCCTGTCAGAACAAAACTCGTGATGCGGTTTGATTGGGCGGATCGGACGGACCAAACCAAGTGCTCAGATTGCGAATTAGCATCCAAGCACTTTTTAGCATCTGGTTAAGTAATTTAGATTCTATGTACCAACTAAAAAGGAATGCTATCTCGAGGCACAGGAAACATCCTTCTGGCAAATGTAGACACATACATTCCAGAGCTAACGTATTGAAGTCTATTGAATTGCATGTACTAGCCAGTTCAACCAAAAGACCGATCTGATGGAAGGAGGCTAGGCGACACTCTTCCTCACGTCTAGGTCTTAACTCAAGACCTCTTGGCTCTGATACCATATTGAATTGCATGTGCTATCCAATTCAACCAAAAGACCGATCTGATGGAAGGAGGCTAGACACTATATTTATATTCGACAAAGTCGGCAGTGTGTTCAGTCAAATACTCCGTATTTTGAGGGTCAACAAGGAGTCCTCCAGTCCTCGGCTCCTTCAGAGATGAATAACCACGATAATGCTGTGGATTTGCGAAAAAAAATGAAATGGTAACAGGAGACAGATTGTGAAAAAGGGCGAAGGAAATGATACCAAAACAAGATGGAATGAACGAATTTCTTATAAAATTAAGGCTACAAAGAACAGCATCCATATCTCAAGGAACGACAACATTGACCAGTTTATAAAACCAACTATCATGTATGTCCTTTCAACATCTAGCACAGCAGAGCGCAATATGGCTGAGCAATTCACATCTGCTGCAAACCTGGACTAGAGGAGAAGAGTATTGTTTCATTGATCAGCTGAGTCAGCAATGGGGGGCCAGCAGCTCCAGGGTTTTATTGCCTGCCTTTCTTGGAGCTGCAGTCAGGACACTTGTAGTGCTTTATGTGCTCAGCTTTCGCCGGAGTTATCCTCACGCACTTGCCATGGAACCACCGCTCACAAATATCACAACCAATCCAGAACTCACTTGCATTGTAGCGACCACCACATGTTCCACAGAGAGTCTCGCTGTGTTCATCGTCGTCCTCGTAGGCGTCATCAACAACAGCTGGCCTCGAGTTCCTTGTCTGCATATCATTATTTGCTCGCTGCATAGAAGTCAGATTTGAGTTTGTGGAAGAAAGGAAAACAATTGGACAACAATGTTTGACATGAGAAAACTAATAAAAACATTGACAAGGCACCTTAGCCGATTGTCTGGATTTGCCACTATTCTCAACACCAGATTTATTATCCCTGCTGTGCTTACGTTCAGACAATGATTCAAGCACAGTTGCTTGGTCGTTGATCATGCTGAATAAGCGCTTCCTGATAAACAAAGCAAATCACTGATTCCAGGAAAAGGATGAGGTTGAAGTTTTCAAACAAAAAAATTCAATACCATGAAATGAAACCTTTTTTTAGCTGAAAACTGTAGGGGAGGCCCCAACAGTAAAATTTTATTTAAAGAGATAAAATATGTACAAGAGGAGAAGAAAGGAGGGAATGTACAATAGGGCCTAGCCCTGGGCATAACCCAGAGGACTACACACAGGGTATATTAAAATGATGATGGGTGCACACAAGTGGCTTTCAATCAGACACCATGTACTCCACACATGGTATATTAAATAAGGTTATTCATGAAGATTTAGCGCATAGGCAATATAAGAATTCTGTTTCAACTGAAAACAATAGTTTTTTGCTTAAAAAGAAAAACTGATTAAAAACAAACTTGGATATTAATAGACAAGTGGTCAGCAAAATGTATTCCCAAGGCAGAACAATCAGCCAGGAATATGGTAGACATATTACTAACACTTCATCCGCAAAGAAATTGTGCAATGAAAAAACTCGATCGTAATTTACCAAAATTCCACATGAGATAGATGCTAATGGTTCATCCAGCAAGACTTAAAATTAGCATTGAGAATAGTGTAGGATAGGTTCCCTAAACAATAAGTGTCTATGAGCAAGACTGCTCCCTATGTTTTCTAGAGGGATTACTATACTGAGAATCAATTGATCAGTAAATTCAGGGCTGGCTCTACACAAGAAAAAAACCTATAATAGTAGGAAGGAAGGACACAAGTATATTGTTTTAGCGTTCTGTAGAACCTAGTAGAGAGACGTAAAGCACTACCGTAAAACAAAAACAAAAAAAACCACTTCAGCAATATAAAACTGAAAGCATGTGAAGAGTACTGAATTGATTGTGGAACAAAAGGAGAAACATGTCTAATACCTATTTGGTAGGAATGATATAACAGTTCGTCCTAAAGCATCCCAGGAAAAATAGTACTATGACTGACTAAAATATTAACAGTTCATCCTAAAGCATCCCAGGAAAATTAGTATTATGACTGACTAAAATATTAACGCCCTTCAGTAATCAGATTTTGTAAAAGAACAATAGAAAAAAAAAAGGCAATTATTGTGAGAAAACAGAATGTTTAAAACTCTGCTAGGATACTATTTGAACAATCTGGTGATGTGTCTAGTACTTGTAGAAAGCATCAAAAAGACACTATGTCATTTCACGAAAACTGAACTGTATATTTTACACAAACCAGACTTGAGAACTAGAAATTCCTCTGTTTTTTGATTGTAACGTTGTAGACAGGCTCTTTCTTTTTATGGCAAATTAAGTAAGCAAAACTGAATGGAGGAAACTAAGCAAATTATATGCCTAAACTTAATAGAAGAGAATAAATGGAAACCAGCATACCAAATAGCATTGAAGCCCTCCATAATAACATCACGGGAAATTTAAGTTGGAGCCATGAATGAATATTCGAAAAAACAGAAGGTTTCTACTTGCAATTGACAGATCACCGTGCCTCAATTTTCAAACACCTTCACTGTCAACTTCCATAAAAACATGTAAACATCACCAGAGGCTTCCAAACTGCTGATAAGCAACCAGCTTACAAACTTAGGAATGTTACACATCCAAACTGTAACATACTCAAATCTGATGACAGAAAATAGAGATTTTTATCATTTAGCTCAAAATAAATGAAGTTTGAAACAAAGTGTAGCAAGTAGTATCTACCATGTTAGAGCATCTCCACCGGCTTCCCCAAATAGGCGCCGGCAGGCACTGCCGTATGGTGGGCACCGGCATAGCATCCTCCATTTGGGGAACAGGTTCCCACACCGGCGCCCCCAAAATCTTTTGTTTTTCTTTCACAATATTTTGAAACAATATTCCAATCAAATAAAATTATTCATACAATATTTTAACATAGTTTAACACAAATACAAAGGAAATTATTCGTATAATAATTCAAATTAAATCATGTGTTGTTGGCGGCTCCTCTCCTCGCCCACGAATGCGCAGCCAGATCTGCCTGAAGTTGAACATGAACACCTGCATCTCGGATTTCTTGATGCATGTGAAGGAAAGCAGCAAATTGTTGGGGTACATGCTCTACTTCAGCAAGAGCCCCTGATAATCAAATGGTTGATCATCAGGCACAGGTTCGTTGCGCTCGCTCTCAATGATCATGTTGTGCATGATTAGACAGGCGTTCATCACCTCCCACATCCGAGACTCAAACCAAGTGAGAGTCGGGTACCTGACAACGGCGAAACGCTGTTGAAGCACCCCAAAAGCACGCTCAACATTCTTGCGAGCTGCTTCCTTGCATGTCGCAAAATAAGCGTCCATCTTCGAAGCTGGAGCCGGGATTGTCTTCACAAATATATCATGGATAGATACCGTCAGCTAGATAGTACCCCTTGTTGAATGCGTGGCCGTTTACCTCAAAGTTCACAGCGGGAGCTTCTCCCTCAGCTAGCCAGCTGGAAAACACCGCAAAGCGTTGCAGCACGTTGATATCATTGTTTGTTCCTGCCATGCCAAAGAAAGCATGCCAAATCCAGAGGTCATGGCATGCCACCGCCTCAAGAATGACACTGCACTCACCGGTATGCCCCTTGTAGATCAGAAAGGGCAATTATTCCAACCCCAATGCATACGTCGATGCTTCCTAGCATCCTAGGAAACCCTCGGGCTGCATTTTGTTGTTCCATCTTCTGCCCTTGGTCCTCTCAAATAATCCCCACCAAACACCGCTATGACAGCTCGGCAAAACCTGTAAACAATCTCGACTCCGCCATGCGCAGGTAGTCATTAGTTGTATCTGGAGGAGTGCATTTCTAGATTGAGAAGCCCGACAAACCTCTTCAATCTTACTTGCTCATGAAGTAGTCGTCGTACTCCCTGACGTACTCCCTGACGCCGAAGAATATCTTCATGAACAAATCCTTGATAATCCTAAACTGGCGCCAAAATTCCTTCGGCGAATGAGTAGCATCGTCGGCGAAGCAATCACACTCAAGCAGCATGGCGACGGCTTGACGATGCCAGTCGACGTTCTTCCTCTTGCCTGGCCTTAAACAGCCGCGTCGAGGCACGGCCAGGCAAACGCGAAGGAGGCTCGTCAAAATCAGCTACTGCTGCTGCCGCCGCCAACAGCCGCGGTGCTCTCCTCCTCCATGAACAGCTGCACCAACATCTCTTCGTCGCTGTCTATCGCAGCAATCCAACGAACACATTGCGGGCGAGCGGTTGGGTGTTTGGGCGGCGGTGGCAGCGACCTCCATGGTTTTCAAGGCGTCCAAGCGGTTTAAGGCGATGGGGGCGCCTCAACGCCTAGGCGCTTAAAGCGCGAAGCGGGGCGATGCCTTAGTTAATTTTTTAACAAATATGGTGATGAATAATATGGCAGCTAAGAGGGACCAACAGCAAGCCAGCAACTATTCTAGTCAGCTCACCAAGCCAACAGCTAATATCCAATTGCCAAGCCACTACTACTTGTCTACTTCCTCAACTAACAGTCAAACCTATATTAGAGCCACAGCAGCATCCATGGGTAGAGACAAAGCAGGGAGCAAGAAAGCAAGAAAAGTCAAGCCTAGTGGAGGAGAGGTAGGCTGGTGGAGGATGCAGCTCGCCCAGAGTTGACAGAGGGCTTCTCTCTCAATCAATTGGCTAGTGTTCCTCTGTCTCTCTTGTCCCTTTTCCCTTACTCTAGACGCTGAGATAAAAGTCACAGGTAAAGACTGAGCAAAACAGAAAAAGAAGCCTAGTGGAGGAGAGGTAGGCTGGTGGAGGATGCAGCTCAGCTCGCCCAGAGTTGACAGAGGGCTTCTCTCTCAATCAATTGGCTAGTGTTCCTCTGTCTCTCTCCTCCCTTTTCCCTTACTCTAACGCTGAGATTCCCTTTCTTCCCGCCAAGATTTCTATTGCCCGCTCAAACTGGCTGCTGCTGTTCTGATTCCTGCCCAACCTGCCCAAAGCGTCCAAAAGCAGCCAAAGCGCTGCTTTGCATGCCTTAGAGACGCAGTAGACGCCTAATTTGCCTAAAGTGGACGCTTTATGTTGCAGTCTAAGGCGAGCCCGACGCCTTGAGGTAGCAGGGCGCCCTGACGCCTAAGCGTCGCATAGGCGACGCCTTAAAAACCATGGCGACCTCTATTCTGGCCGAAAGAGTTGTGGCCGGTCGTGGGAGTGGCAGCGATGTCGATGGCCGGCGGTTTATGGACAGACGGGGTGGAAGGCTAGCACGGGGGAGCGACGGCGACGGCAGCAATGGGTGCGAGTTGACTCGGGCGGGGCTGGGAGGAGAGGGAAACCGACGCGTCTAGCTGGCAGAAGGGCCCCGCGGGTGCTTTCCTACGTGGACGAGGGTGCCGGCGTGCCCGATTCGCGCCTTTTGCAAAGGGGCCGGCACGGGGTTGCCAGCGCTTCTATTGGGCTCGAAACCGCGCGGGCGCTTTTTGGGTCGCGCCGGTGTGACCGTATGAGCCTAAAAACCACGCCGGCCCCAAAATAGCTATCGGGGCAACCAGTGGAGATGCTCTTAGTCTTTCTTCCACGAAATTTAATACACCTTCCAGGCTGTATTCTTGAAAAATAGTGTAGCAAGTAGTATCTACCATGTTGTAAAAAGAATACTATACAATCCAGAAATCCACGGTGCCAAAAGACATAAATTTCGTTTCATCCATCAAAGATAAGGCTTATATTTGCTCAAATAAAAATAAGATACAGGCTTGGAGGATAAAAAGCTGGAGAAAAGAGGAAAAATATATGGACAAAGAAAAACGCTTGCATACACAGCGGGAAACATACAGAGACAGAGAATAAAGCTTTGCACACAGAGCGTGAAACAGGCCCCATCCACAGCACAAAGAAAAAAAAAAGAAAAGGGCGGGGACAGAACGACTGAGGCATAAGAAACATGTGCAAGAGTACACATGCATCAGTTGAGAGTAAATAAAATAAGCGATCCAGAAATCCCGCGCACGAACACTAGAAGCGCATTACACAATGAACAGAAGAATCTTGATCAACAGTACGCATCAGAAAAAAAAATCGCCCCCTCATGGAGGTTATCTTTCGAATGGCAATACCAATCAGCACTGAGCTAAGGATTAAGAGTAGAGTGAGCTCCACCCTATCTGATGGGGGCAGGGCCGTACCTCTCGTTGGCATTCAGGCGCGCGCCAAAGAAGAAGGCAACGGAGAGCAGCCACGAGTCGGAGTGTACGGCGACAAGCGATAGCCAGTCGCGGCGGTGCATCCCGTCCCTGGCAAAGTTGATACCTAACGCCGGCTCCGGCATCTCCGGCGGCACCTCCTCCGCCGGAAGCGCAACCTCCCAGCACCCGTTGGAATATCCGTAAAGGCATAAGTTCTCCTTCTCTGCGGATCAACCCAGAAACCCAATCAAATCAAACGATAACAAGAAGAAACGAACAAATTCGAACCCCTCAGATCCGATCCGATTTTACCTGGGTCGCAGTACCCGAAGAAGTCGTCCACATCTGCAGGAGCCACGAAACCAAGCGGGTTGTGGTGCCGTCGCGTTAGATCTAACACACAAGAGAAGCAAGAGAGATTGATAGGGGAACGGAGCCGGTGTCGCTTACCGACGGTGAGGGCACGGACGAGTGCTGTTCGGCGGTTGTTGAAGTCCTTGTAGATGTCCTCGACGGTGCGAGGAGTAGGGGAGACGGGGGCGGTGGCGACATCCATCAGCGGGGGCACGGTGCCCGGCGGCGCAAGCAGCAGTGTCGGCGACTCCGATGTGACGGGAGCTAGGGTCGAAGCTCTGACACTGGACGGAATTTTAAGGTAAGGGATGCGGTCCACGGGGGGCGTGACACGGTGGAATAGGGATGACGAGCCGGGTTGGGACCCACCCGGTCGGTGCCTTGATGATGGAGGATTTGGAGGCTTCGTGGAGTGTAGGCCTGTAGGGTCTAGCAGGGTATTGGTGGGACCCAAGGAAGCTGACCTGGCGCTGTCATGGAGACGGGATTTTCGCGCTGGATAACCCATCTTGTTGGCATGTGGTTGCTCGAGCGAGGTGGTTCGATTTTAGCCAGGTCAGCGCCTTAACGCTTCGTGTTGCACCTAGACGGCGGCGCCAAGTCGGGTGGCTATTGTGTTTGACCAAGCCGCTCTCCAACCTCGCCGTAGTTGTTTGCTACTCGCCATTCATGAATCCCTCAACGTCATCTCCTTCCTCCGCCGTCGACAAGCCCACCTTTCTCACCTCGCGAGATTTCTCACACCATCGCTGTGAGAAAAATGAAAAATAATCGTGTGCCACCAATCGTGTGCCTCTCACACCAATCGCTGCGAGATTTCTCACACCATCGTTGTGAGGTAGATAATATGAAAAATAATCGTGTGCCACCAATTGTGTGCCTCTCTGTCGCCGGGTCGTTTTTCCAATTGCTCCTCATCCTCCCCTCTGGCCACTGATGCAACCCACACGGCCACACGTGCGTCCTATCCTATCCTCTGGGCCGCTAGTGAGCTCGGTAGCGCCGCCATGGAGGATGGGGGCGCCACGGCCAGTCCTCGCCCCCATTGAAGGTCTGAGGCGCCTTTGACCAGATCTCCTGGACGATGGTTGAATTTGCAGGCCGGCTTTCTCATGAACTGCTGGTGGTTGCCTCCTCTCCAATCTGCCATCCACCCTACTCCAGGTCAAACCGGCTGGAGCCAAGAAGGTATGATCTCCTCTGATTTCTCCATTCCCATCTTTGCCTTTTTTTTATAATTATATGGTCTAGCATGAACAAGCTCCTGGATAGATGAATCTGAATGTTTTTCTAATAGACTGCGCGTGCAAATTGGCATGATTTGGTCTTCCCAAGATTTGAGTTCCTATTTGTGGTGATTATTGATTCATAAAAAGCTTGAGTGAGCATAAAGTTAAGATGATAAACAGAAGGCCTTCATCATTAATGATAAAGGGTTGCTATAATTTAGAGTACCTCGAGACTTACTGTAACGGCCTCGGATAAACCCCTACTAGATTGCTTGTCTTCTCTTTTATGCATCATTCATGCATCATGCCATCTACATATTTTTGTCAAACAAAAAAATTATTATGTTTAATAAAATTTATTTTCTCTTCTTCTTATATGGTATATGAAACGACTCTTGTGTCTCTTCTTTTCATCTAAACCCCTCCACTCTTATCTAGTCTAAAGTTCTCAGCCTGACAGGGCAAAGAAGAAGAAAAATGAGGAGAAATAAAAAGAAGAGAAGAAATCCGCATGCAACCTTCCTCCTAGTCTTTATCCAATTCCATCTTGAAACCATACCATGGTGGCCTTTCTCCTTTCAGCTTCTACATCAACGGAAGCCCACCACAGCAGCCCAAAACCACTCTCTTCTTTTCGGCCCAACCTTGGCCTGCTACTGTTTCGGAGGAGATCGAGCTCCTGGTTGTCGTCTTCTCCCTCTCCCCACGCAGGAGGCGTGTTCTTCTGCTTCACATGGTCGACGTCACCCCCACCACCACGCCAACCACTGCCCCTCCCTTTTAAGCGCGCCCCTGCGCCGAACCCTAGCCTCGCCCCCTCCTCATGCGGCCGCCACTTCCTTTCTCTTCTCCCTCCACCTTCGTTCCCTCCACGAAAGGAAACAGAGAAAGAAGAAAACTCCACTGCCACCACCGTCCTCACCATGGCGCCGCCGCTACACACCACCCCCGCCGTTCTGAGGGCACCAGCGGATGCGCCTCGTTGTCCTCTTCATCTGCGTGTAAGGAATCGTCCCAAGACGCTCGGTATCGAGCACAAGGTCGCCGTTTCCCTGCATCGTTTGCCGTCCATCTTCTCCGAATCCGGCCGCCTCCGCCCTCGTCTGGCCCGTCCGAGACCTCCATCACGGTCGCGGTGAGATGACGCATCTCAGGAGCCCCTTCGCCCTCTAGTTCTTCCTATGCTCCGTCCTCCCGTCGTTGACTGCCTCCCGTCGCCGCAGGTACTCATCGCCGGCGACACTCCGATGCCTCCCCGGCCAACCCATCAACCTCATCTGGACCCCATGCCAAGGCGCACCCCCGACGCCAACTCCCCCGCCTTGGTTCGCCCTGAATCGTCGGATTCGTGGTTGACTGGATCTCAATCCGCCATGGCTGACCTGCCTAAGCTCCGCTTCATCTGCTTCAAAGGGACACGCGCCCACTTCCGTACAACAATCCATCACTAGCGCAGTGGTAACCTCCTTGTTTGCCTAACAACAAATCCTGGGATCAAATTCCATCTTCGGCTAATTTAAACCTCAATTTTTGTTCCCTGATTCTTTGCATCAGATCTAAGACCAGCAATGGGCCTCAGCCTAGTTTTGATCCGGTGCAGCCCATCGCCAGTGCGGCATCTAGCTCCGCGTCGCCCTCTCGGTACAGATCCAGCCCGTCTCCCTCTCTGACTCTTTTTCTGTTATTTATTTTATCAAATCTCCCCAAATTCATATCTTTCAAACTATAACTCGAAATTAAAAGTGTTATATATGAAAGTTGATCAGAAAAATGTGCTGAACATGAATATGCCATCCATATGCCTGTTTGCATCTTGCATCATGTCGAGACGTGATAGTTATGCATGTTCACCTCACATATATGCGGAGTATTTCGGAACACCGACATGGTTTTCCCCGCTCCGTTTAGTTTTGAAGTAGCTCATCCTTGCCATGCTATGCCATGCTAACCAACACTTAAATTTGCCGGTAGAAATGCAACTCCAACCTAACTTGTTTGTCCGGGGTTCCGACTCCGCTTAAATTGGATAAGTTGCATCGCCGCATCATGTTTGCATCCTGGGATCAAATTCCAACTTCGGCTAATTTAAACCTCAATTTTTGGTCCCTGATTCTTTTGCATCAGATCTGAGACCAGCAATGGGCCTCAGCCTAGTTTTGATCCGGTGCAGCCCATCGCCAGTGCGGCATCTAGCTCCGCGTCGCCCTCTCGGTACAGATCCAGCCCGTCTCCCTCTCTGACTCTTTTTCTGTTATTTATTTTATCAAATCTCCCCAAATTCATATCTTTCAAACTATAACTCGAAATTAAAAGTGTTATATATGAAAGTTGATCAGAAAAATGTGCTGAACATGAATATGCCATCCATATGCCTGTTTGCATCTTGCATCATGTCGAGACGTGATAGTTATGCATGTTCACCTCACATATATGCGGAGTATTTCGGAACACCGACGTGGTTTTCCCCGCTCCGTTTAGTTTTGAAGTAGCTCATCCTTGCCATGCTATGCCATGCTAACCAACACTTAAATTTGCCGGTAGAAATGCAACTCCAACCTAACTTGTTTGTCCGGGGTTCCGACTCCGCTTAAATTGGATAAGTTGCATCGCCGCATCATGTTTGCCATGCCATGCATACCATATCATGATCATGCCGATTCTTTTTCCGTAGTAGTAAGATGTGCATCCGATGTTTGTTGTAGCATTTGTTTCTTCCCGGATAGGATCACGAAGTGGTGTTGTGAGATACGACAAGTTCTTCTGCAGCTTTCCACAGGCGAGCCCTCTCTCTTCACCTATTTTACATTTTGCTCTCTCCCTTATTGCTATCCTTCTGTTGCGATTCTTTATCGAGTCACGTGTCCCATTCCACTTGTTACCATATAATCCTATATGTATCATTCCTTACCCATAGCCGTTGCTTGATGTTTGAGCCTTGCGAGTCGTAGGCGTGTGTAGTCTTTGTTGTTTATCTCGATCTGTTATCGGGATATGTTGGGTTGTTGGGAGGTTATCACATGATATATCTGTTGGAGATACTCATGCTTTACTTTATTTTTAACAACTAAAATTGTAAGCAGAGGCATCTGTGAGCCCCTTTGCGAAAGCATCGGAACTTTGACTCGCTAATGTCCCCTAGGACCCGAGTTCTTGTTATCTGTTTCGAGATTGAGCGCTCTACCCGTACGTGGGGAGTGGGACCCCCATCACCCACTACCTTTCCTGTTTATTGGGAGCCACAACCTTGGTTTTATTTGCCCATATGCACGATATGCACGATTTACTTCCTGTTGCCTTCGGGTGTTTATTTCTGTACTGTACTCATAATGCGGATAGACTTATCCTGCCTGTCGTTAGTGCCCGCCTGGACTATGTCGCAAACCTCGGGTCTGTATCGGAGTACGGCCGAACTTCGTCACGGGTAGCTTAGTTGGGTGGCTCCCATTAAACTTTCTCTTGAATTGGGAACGGTCTTGTTGTGAGACTCCACCTGTAGTAAGTGGGTTCGAGCATGCGTATGGTTACATTTGGGCAACCCCTGCAGGGTGTACATCTTATCGATAAGCCGTGTCCACGGTTATGGACGACTTGGAATTGTATGGCTTGATCATAGAACAACTTACACCTTATACTTGTTGTTAATAATCTGATAATAACTTGCGTAGTAATATAGCATTACTACAACCGATACCTAATAAAACTTGTCCACCGTTGAGTGCCTTTTACATTGCCTCTTCGCTTTGTTGAAGGGGATATGTGTAATCGGCTGGGTTATGTTTGTGTAGTATTTATCTGTTACCTTGTGCGCTCTCTTATCTTCTCTGAGTAGACGGATGTTGTAGCGTGTCTCTATTGGTTATAGTTTTGTTGCCGCTAAACCTACCATATAGCCCCGGCGATATATATATTCGCCCGAGCATAGCCATTTCTAGTCTCGCTAAGTACGTGCCGGAGTTCGTTCCTTGGTACTTACCCTCGCCTTTTCTCTTTCTCTTTTGCTTCCTACCTTTTGTCGGCAACCGATGGCCCGATTTTGACAGGTACGAGATGACGACGTTAGCAAGGTTACCCTTCCGGCTTGGCCTGGGCAGGGTTATGGACGCCATCGTTTATCTTCAGGACTCTTAGTCCAATTTGTATCTTGTCCGTACTCGGACGTATTTGATCTTCTGTATGATTCGGATCTTTGTATTATATATTTGTATCTTGACTCGTTGGAGTCGTTGTTGTAATATATGTTTCTTGTGGGCTCTATTGTAATCATGTTGTAATGTTACCACTCATGTTAATTCCTCTGGCATCACGTGTGTGGTTCGTCGCGCACGTCGTGTCGGAGGGCGTCTCTGAATCGATATCGTGCGGATTTTGGCGGGATCGCTGGAATCCTCATGGTACCGGTTCCGGGGCGTCACAAGTTGGTATCAGAGCACGGTTGACGGTACCCCACTAGTCCAGCCTGTAGGATAACCTTGCCAACGGTCGTTGAGTTTAGAGAGTCCAAACTATTTTCTAAAATTCGTTGGATAGTTCTGATTAGCTCTGATTTTCTCCTTACCTAAATTCTTTCTCCTCTTACCTATGCGAGTTTTGAGTCTTCTCTCTTATGTGAGTTTTTCGAGTCTTAGGTTTCCACGTGGGTTGGACGATCTTTGCCTTATCCTATTAGGTCCGATCTTCGCAGGACCCTGACAGAAGCGCATCATCAACAACGGAACAATGACTTCTTGTTAGTGGTGTCGCCCGATTAACATGGAGCAAGAACTCTTGTTAGTGGTGTCGAGGAGATCGACACGTCGCCTGAAGACCCGATAGCTCACCTCTCTCCCCTGTACCATGGCGTGGAACCTCGGGGCGAGGTTCCTTGTTAGTGGTGTCGATTGTTACGGCCTCGGATAAATCCCTACTAGATTGCTTGTCTTTTTCTTTTATGCATCATTCATGCATCATGCCATCTACATATTTTTGTCAAACAAAAAAATTATTATGTTTAATAAAATTTATTTTCTCTTCTTCTTATATGGTATATGAAATGACCCTTGTATCTCTTCTTTTCATCTAAACCCCTCCACTCTTATCTAGTCTAAAGTTCTCAGCGTGACAGGGCAAAGAAGAAGAAAAATGAGGAGAAATAAAAACAAGAGAAGAAATCCGCATGCAACCTTCCTCCTAGTCTTTATCCAATTCCATCTTGAAACCATACCGTGGTGGCCTTTCTCCTTTCAGCTTCTACATCAACGGAAGCCCAACACAGCAGCCCAAAACCACTCTCTTCTTTTCGGCCCAACCTTGGCCTGCTACCGTTTCGGAGGAGATCGAGCTCCTGGTTGTCGTCTTCTCCCTCTCCCCACGCAGGAGGCGTGTTCTTCTGCTTCACATGGTCGACGTCACCCCCACCACCACGCCAACCACTCCCCCTCCCTTTTAAGCGCGCCCCTGCGCCGAACCCTAGCCTCGCCCCCTCCTCATGCGGCCTCCACTTCCTTTCTCTTCTCCCTCCACCTTCGTTCCCTCCACGAAAGGAAACAGAGAAAGAAGAAAACTCCACTGCCACCACCGTCCTCACCATGGCGCCGCCGCTACACACCACCCCCGCCGTTCTGAGGGCACCAGCGGATGCGCCTCGTTGTCCTCTTCATCTGCGTGTAAGGAATCGTCCCAAGACGCTCGGTATCGAGCACAAGGTCGCCGTTTCCCTGCATCGTTTGCCGTCCATCTTCTCCGAATCCGGCCGCCTCCACCCTCCTCTGGCCCGTCCGAGACCTCCATCACGGTCGCGGTGAGATGACGCATCTCAGGAGCCCCTTCGCCCTCTAGTTCTTCCTATGCTCCGTCCTCCCGTCGTTGACTGCCTCCCGTCGCCGCAGGTACTCATCGCCGGCGACACTCCGATGCCTCCCCGGCCAACCCATCAACCTCATCTAGACCGCCATGCCAAGGCGCACCCCCGACGCCAACTCCCCCGCCTTGGTTCGCCCTGAATCGTCGGATTCGTGGTTGACTGGATCTCAATCCGCCATGGCCGACCTGCCTAAGCTCCGCTTCATCTGCTTCAAAGGGACACGCGCCCACTAACCTACAACAATCCATCAATAGCGCAGTGGTAACCTCCTTGTTTGCCTAACAACAGATCCTGGGATCAAATTCCAACTTCGGCTAATTTACACCTCAATTTTTGTTCCCTGATTCTTTGCATCAGATCTGAGACCAGCAATGGGCCTCAGCCTAGTTTTGATCCGGTGCAGCCCATCGCCAGTGCGGCATCTAGCTCCGCGTCGCCCTCTCGGTACAGATCCAGCCCGTCTCCCTCTCTGACTCTTTTTCTGTTATTTATTTTATCAAATCTCCCTAAATTCATATCTTTCAAACTATAACTCGAAATTAAAAGTGTTATATATGAAAGTTGATCAGAAAAATGTGCTGAACATGAATATGCCATCCATATGCCTGTTTGCATCTTGCATCATGTCGAGACGTGATAGTTATGCATGTTCACCTCACATATATGCGGAGTATTTCGGAACACCGACGTGGTTTTCCCCGCTCCGTTTAGTTTTGAAGTAGCTCATCCTTGCCATGCTATGCCATGCTAACCAACACTTAAATTTGCCGGTAGAAATGCAACTCCAACCTAACTTGTTTGTCCGGGGTTCCGACTCCGCTTAAATTGGATAAGTTGCATCGCCGCATCATGTTTGCCATGCCATGCATACCATATCATGATCATGCCGATTCTTTTTCCGTAGTAGTAAGATGTGCATCCGATGTTTGTTGTAGCATTTGTTTCTTCCCGGATAGGATCACGAAGTGGTGTTGTGAGATACGACAAGTTCTTCTGCAGCTTTCCACAGGCGAGCCCTCTCTCTTCACCTATTTTACATGTTGCTCTCTCCCTTTTTGCTATCCTTCTGTTGCGATTCTTTATCGAGTCACGTGTCCCATTCCACTTGTTACCATATAATCCTATATGTATCATTCCTTACCCATAGCCGTTGCTTGATGTTTGAGCCTTGCGAGTCGTAGGCGTGTCTAGTCTTTGTTGTTTATCTCGATCTGTTATCGGGATATGTTGGGTTGTTGGGAGGTTATCACATGATATATCTGTTGGAGATACTCATGCTTTACTTTATTGTTAACAACTAAAATTGTAAGCAGAGGCATCGAAAGCATCGGAACTTTGACTCGCTAATGTCCCCTAGGACCCGAGTTCTTGTTATCTGTTCCGAGATTGAGCGCTCTACCCGTACGTGGGGGAGTGGGACCCCCATCACCCACTACCTTTCCTCGAGTCTGTTTATTGGGAGCCACAACCTTGGTTTTATTTGCCCATATGCACGATATGCACGATTTACTTCCTGTTGCCTTCGGGTGTTTATTTCTGTACTGTACTCATAATGCGGATAGACTTATCCCGTGCCTGGTCGTTAGTGCCCGCCTGGACTATGTCGCAAACCTCTGGGTCCGTATCGGAGTACGGCCGAACTTTGTCACGGGTAGCTTAGTTGGGTGGCTCCCATTAAACTTTCTCTTGAATTGGGAACGGTCTTGTTGTGAGACTCCACCTGTAGTAAGTGGGTTCGAGCATGCGTATGGTTACATTTGGGCAACCCCTGCAGGGTGTACATCTTATCGATAAGCCGTGTCCACGGTTATGGACGACTTGGAATTGTATGGCTTGATCATAGAACAACTTACACCTTATACTTGCTGTTAATAATCTGATAATAACTTGCGTAGTAATATAGCATTAATACAACCGATACCTAATAAAACTTATCCACCGTTGAGTGCCTTTTACATTGCCTCTTCGCTTTGTTGAAGGGGATATGTGTAATCGGCTGGGTTATGTTTGTGTAGTATTTATCTGTTACCTTGTGCGCTCTCTTATCTTCTCTGGGTAGACGGATGTTGTAGCGTGTCTCTATTGGTTATAGTTTTGCTGCCGCTAAACCTACCGTATAGCCCCAGGCGATATATATATTCGCCCGACGAGCATAGCCATTTCTAGTCTCGCTAAGTACGTGCCGGAGTTCGTTCCTTGGTACTTACCCTCGCCTTTTCTCTTTCTCTTTTGCTTCCTCCCTTTTGTCGGCAACCGATGGCCCGATTTTGACAGGTACGAGATGACGACGTTAGCAAGGTTACCCTTCCGGCTTGGCCTGGCAGGGTTATGGACGCCATCGTTTAGCTTCAGGACTCTTAGTCCAATTTGTATCTTGTCCGTACTGGGACGTATTTGATCTTCTGTATGATTCGGATCTTTGTATTATATATTTGTATCTTGACTCGTTGGAGTCGTTGTTGTAATATATGTTTCTTGTGGGCTCTATTGTAATCATGTTGTAATGTTACCACTCATGTTAATTCCTCTGGCATCACGTGTGTGGTTCGTCGCGCACGTCGTGTCGGAGGGCGTCTCTGAATCGATATCGTGCGGATTTTGGCGGGATCGCTGGAATCCTCATGGTACCGGTTCCGGGGCGTCACAAGTTGGTATCAGAGCACAGGTTGACGGTACCCCACTAGTCCAGCTTGTAGGATAACCTTGCCAACGGTCGTTGAGTTTAGAGAGTCCAAACTATTTTCTAAAATTCGTTGGATAGTTCTGATTAGCTCTGATTTTCTCCTTACCTAAATTCTTTCTCCTCTTACCTATACGAGTTTTGAGTCTTCTCTCTTATGTGAGTTTTTCGAGTCTTAGGTTTCCACGTGGGTTGGACGATCTTTGCCTTATCCTATTAGGTCCGATCTTCGCAGGACCCTGACAGAAGCGCATCATCAACAACGGAACAATGACTTCTTGTTAGTGGTGTCGCCCGATTAACATGGAGCAAGAACTCTTGTTAGTGGTGTCGAGGAGATCGACACGTCGCCTGAAGACCCGATAGCTCACCTCTCTCCCCTGTACCATGGCGTGGAACCTCGGGGCGAGGTTCCTTGTTAGTGGTGTCGATTGTAACGGCCTCGGATAAACCCCTACTAGATTGCTTGTCTTTTTCTTTTATGCATCATTCATGCATCATGCCATCTACATATTTTTGTCAAACAAAAAAATTATTATGTTTAATAAAATTTATTTTCTCTTCTTCTTATATGGTATATGAAACGACCCTTGTATCTCTTCTTTTCATCTAAACCCCTCCACTCTTATCTAGTCTAAAGTTCTCAGCGTGACAAGGCAAAGAAGAAGAAAAATGAGGAGAAATAAAAAGAAGAGAAGAAATCCGCATGCAACCTTCCTCCTAGTCTTTATCCAATTCCATCTTGAAACCATACCGTGGTGGCCTTTCTCCTTTCAGCTTCTACATCAACGGAAGCCCACCACAGCAGCCCAAAACCACTCTCTTCTTTTCGGCCCAACCTTGGCCTGCTACCGTTTCGGAGGAGATCGAGCTCCTGGTTGTCGTCTTCTCCCTCTCCCCACGCAGGAGGCGTGTTCTTCTGCTTCACATGGTCGACGTCACCCCCACCACCACGCCAACCACTCCCCTTCCCTTTTAAGCGCGCCCCTACGCCGAACCCTAGCCTCGCCCCCTCCTCATGCGGCCGCCACTTCCTTTCTCTTCTCCCTCCACCTTCGTTCCCTCCACGAAAGGAAACAGAGAAAGAAGAAAACTCCACTGCCACCACCGTCCTCACCATGGCGCCGCCGCTACACACCACCCCCGCCGTTCTGAGGGCACCAGCGGATGCGCCTCGTTGTCCTCTTCATCTGCGTGTAAGGAATCGTCCCAAGACGCTCGGTATCGAGCACAAGGTCGCCGTTTCCCTGCATCGTTTGCCGTCCATCTTCTCCGAATCCGGCCGCCTCCGCCCTCCTCTGGCCCGTCCGAGACCTCCATCACGGTCGCGGTGAGATGACGCATCTCAGGAGCCCCTTCGCCCTCTAGTTCTTCCTATGCTCCGTCCTCCTGTCGTTGACTGCCTCCCGTCGCCGCAGGTACTCATCGCCGGCGACACTCCGATGCCTCCCCGGCCAACCCATCAACCTCATCTGGACCGCCATGCCAAGGCGCACCCCCGACGCCAACTCCCCCGCCTTGGTTCGCCCTGAATCGTCGGATTCGTGGTTGACTGGATCTCAATCCGCCATGGCCGACCTGCCTAAGCTCCGCTTCATCTGCTTCAAAGGGACACGCGCCCACTTCCGTACAACAATCCATCACTAGCACAGTGGTAACCTCCTTGTTTGCCTAACAACAAATCCTGGGATCAAATTCCAACTTCGGCTAATTTAAACCTCAATTTTTGTTCCCTGATTCTTTGCATCAGATCTAAGACCAGCAATGGGCCTCAGCCTAGTTTTGATCCGGTGCAGCCCATCGCCAGTGCGGCATCTAGCTCCGCGTCGCCCTCTCGGTACAGATCCAGCCCGTCTCCCTCTCTGACTCTTTTTCTGTTATTTATTTTATCAAATCTCCCCAAATTCATATCTTTCAAACTATAACTCGAAATTAAAAGTGGTATCTATGAAAGTTGATCAGAAAAATGTGCTGAACATGAATATGCCATCCATATGCCTGTTTGCATCTTGCATCATGTCGAGACGTGATAGTTATGCATGTTCACCTCACATATATGCGGAGTATTTCGGAACACCGACGTGGTTTTCCCCGCTCCGTTTAGTTTTGAAGTAGCTCATCCTTGCCATGCTATGCCATGCTAACCAACACTTAAATTTGCCGGTAGAAATGCAACTCCAACCTAACTTGTTTGTCCGGGGTTCCGACTCCGCTTAAATTGGATAAGTTGCATCGCCGCATCATGTTTGCCATGCCATGCATACCATATCATGATCATGCCGATTCTTTTTCCGTAGTAGTAAGATGTGCATCCGATGTTTGTTGTAGCATTTGTTTCTTCCCGGATAGGATCACGAAGTGGTGTTGTGAGATACGACAAGTTCTTCTGCAGCTTTCCACAGGCGAGCCCTCTCTCTTCACCTATTTTACATTTTGCTCTCTCCCTTATTGCTATCCTTCTGTTGCGATTCTTTATCGAGTCACGTGTCCCATTCCACTTGTTACCATATAATCCTATATGTATCATTCCTTACCCATAGCCGTTGCTTGATGTTTGAGCCTTGCGAGTCGTAGGCGTGTTTAGTCTTTGTTGTTTATCTCGATCTGTTATCGGGATATGTTGGGTTGTTGGGAGGTTATCACATGATATATATGTTGGAGATACTCATGCCTTACTTTATTGTTAACAACTAAAATTGTAAGCAGAGGCATCTGTGAGCCCCTTTGCGAAAGCATCAGAATTTTGACTCGCTAATGTCCTCTAGGACCCGAGTTCTTGTTATGTGTTCCAAGATTGAGCGCTCTACCCGTACGTGGGGGAGTGGGACCCCCATCACCCACTACCTTTCCTCGAGTCTGTTTATTGGGAGCCACAACCTTGGTTTTATTTGCCCATATGCACGATATGCACGATTTACTTCATGTTGCCTTCGGGTGTTTATTTCTGTACTGTACTCATAATGCGGATAGACTTATCCTGTGCCTGGTCGTTAGTGCCCGCCTGGACTATGTCGCAAACCTCTGGGTCCGTATCGGAGTACGGCCGAACTTCGTCACGGGTAGCTTAGTTGGGTGGCTCCCATTAAACTTTCTCTTGAATTGGGAACGGTCTTGTTGTGAGACTCCATCTGTAGTAAGTGGGTTCGAGCATGCGTATGGTTACATTTGGGCAACCCCTGCAGGGTGTACATCTTATCGATAAGCCGTGTCCACGGTTATGGACGACTTGGAATTGTATGGCTTGATCATAGAACAACTTACACCTTATACTTGTTGTTAATAATCTCATAATAACTTGCGTAGTAATATAGCATTACTACAACCGATACCTAATAAAACTTGTCCACCGTTGAGTGCCTTTTACATTGCCTCTTCGCTTTGTTGAAGGGGATATGTGTAATCGGCTGGGTTATGTTTGTGTAGTATTTATCTGTTACCTTGTGCGCTCTCTTATCTTCTCTGAGTAGACGGATGTTGTAGCGTGTCTCTATTGGTTATAGTTTTGCTGCCGCTAAACCTACCATATAGCCCCAGGCGATATATATACGGCGAGCATAGCCATTTCTAGTCTCGCTAAGTACGTGCCGGAGTTCGTTCCTTGGTACTTACCCTCGCCTTTTCTCTTTCTCTTTTGCTTCCTCCCTTTTGTCGGCAACCGATGGCCCGATTTTGACAGGTACGAGATGACGACGTTAGCAAGGTTACCCTTCCGGCTTGGCCTGGGCAGGGTTATGGACGCCATCGTTTATCTTCAGGACTCTTAGTCCAATTTGTATCTTGTCCGTACTCGGACGTATTTGATCTTCTGTATGATTCGGATCTTTGTATTGTATATTTGTATCTTGACTCGTTGGAGTCGTTGTTGTAATATATGTTTCTTGTGGGCTCTATTGTAATCCTGTTGTAATGTTACCACTCATGTTAATTCCTCTGGCATCACGTGTGTGGTTCGTCGCGCACGTCGTGTCGGAGGGCGTCTCTGAATCGATATCGTGCGGATTTTGGCGGGATCGCTGGAATCCTCATGGTACCGGTTCCCGGGGCGTCACACTTACCGAGCATACAAATTTCAGAAGCAACTGGTACCACTATTTCTTTCATTTCAGTAATTTGTGTATCCTTCTCCAGCAGTTCACTTGCAAAGCTATATGTATGAGGTCAAGGATTCCTAGAACCATTTGCAGGTGTCAAGTATACCTAAAGGTACTTAATTACTGGCCTAAAATTTTGAGCAACTTTGAACTGCAAAAAACTTTACTCTTATGCAAAGTATGGGTGTGTTTGGTTGGGCTTTGGCTTTGGCTTTCTCGGCTTATAAGCCGTAAGCCCAACCAAACGACAATTCCACCAAACGCGCTTATGAGCAAAGCCACGCGGAGGTGCTTTTTGGCTTTGCTGCGCGCGTCAGACTGTTTCGTTCTTTGCCCTTGAAACCGACTCAAAATTTCCCACTATCTGCCACCGGAGACAGCACATGTGACCTCAGTTCCCCAGTTTCATCTCCTGCCCCCGATCCCTAATTTCTCCCGTGTGTTATCACTGGAGCAGACGACGCCGCATCCCTGCTCCCCGGTGAGCTCCCCTGCCGTCCCCCGTCTCCGTCGGCCGACCCTCTTCCTGCCTCCCTAGCAGCTGCCTTGACCGGCCCCAGAGCGACCTCGTCCAGCACGTCCCTGCCCTTCCACGCTTGCTGCCCATCTCCCGGAGCCTTATCTGCAAGCTGCACTGACCGGCCGCCGAGCTACCTCATCCAAGACGTCCGGCCGGCCGAGCGACCTCCACCACGACTGATGGCTGCCAAATGAGCTCTTGTCGGAACCATTGTTTGCCCCTTAGCTTTCGAAAATAGAGTCTGTTGATCTGTTGGTCCAAAGCGATAGCTATTTTTGTACATCCAAAGACATCATCTTGATCTAATAATTAAATAGCACGGTGGCCACCTTGGTTTGTTTCATCAATTAATTAGCTAGATAATATATTAATTAACTGCAACCTCATTATGTATATCTAAAACAATCTCTTATGAGATTATTATTGTTAAAGAATAATAATAAAATAGTCTTTAGGGGTATATTGGATGTTTACAATCACAGCCACAACTCAGATTGCTACTTGCCAAATGGCTTTTACAGCTTTCTCACAGCTGCTTTGCCACAGCACATAGCCCATAGCTGCTTTCAGATAAGCCACAGCTCAACCAACACACCCTATGCCATTTCGGTTCTGATTATTGCAACAGGATACATAGTGGTGAACTTGTTCATGTAGCCCAATCATTATGCCTTGCTGAAAATTTTCGTCTCTTCATGGTTCTTGTCGAATTGAGCCTAGCTGGTTTCTTATATTTCCTAATTCTCTTTGATGTAAATATTTTGATGGATTTGTGTTGGAGAACACATATTCCTCCTGTGGTAAGTGAGCTTTGTTGAGTTTATTTGCATTGGTTGGTCATTGCTATGAAATTAGTTTTAGGTTCCGTTTGGCTGATGTTCCAATTGTTGCTGGGCGGACAGGTTGGAAACATGAACACAACGGAAGCACAACTGCCCAAGATCGTTGATAGTCTAGCAACAACCAAGTTACAAATCAGACGGTGGCACAGGTGCGGGACACTACAACGACTTTCCAGATCAGCAACATCGATCCATACACCATTGTTGCCCTGCCTCCGATCTTGAGCCGGCAGATCCCTTGAGCGGCATGCGATCTTTTCTTCCCATTCTTCATGTTTTATAATAATTTAGATGATAGATTCAGTAAAATTGGATCGTAGTGCCTTTTTTTACTTATGGGAGTGCTCCTTTGTTTTAGAGCTTTATTTAATCAGCATGCTTAGCCAGCATCCTTGCCTGTTTAGAATAGTGTTCTATGCAGAGAAGAGTAATATATATTCAGGCTCGTGTATGCATGTGTAGTTTAGAACTCCAAAACACCATCCACTATATCTTTGGTAACTGCATTTACATGTGTGAATATGCGCTGGATTCAAAGGATTTTATCTATAATATCTATAAAGTTCATCCCCACTAACAAGCATTTAATGTTTGCAAGCTAAAAGCTCATGCAGCCACATCACCCCAATTACCCTAACCGTTGGATTTCAAAGATGCGGTGCAAAGCTATATCGTCCACTAACTGAAGAAACCTAGAACGTGTACTCACTGACCGGTTACTTCACTGGCCGTTCGCTCTATCGGGACAGCCCAGCTCATTATCCATGTGTTCAATCGGATCCAGCCCACCTCTGCTTCTTCTGCAGCACGAAGAAGAAAATATCACTCTATGGGTCCAGCCCACATCTATGCAGCCTTTTCTCTCTACCTAGCCCACTTCCAGTTCTTCTCAAACCGCAGCAGGCAACCACCATTTGTGCCTCCCGATCTCCAAAATTTTTTTTGACCAATTCCTCCCACCAGAAACTGCCGGAAGCCTCCCGATCTCACTGGTACCTGACGTTTTCGCTCCTCTGCACTTACAGTAGATGGTAACGCTCGCTGCCCCGACGTCTCCCACAGTTTCTATCGATTTTAATGGGTTCTATCCGGTAGCTGACAATCGTGTATTTTAACCCCTGGAGTTCCTCTTCAAACCCCCTCAATTGCCCCTCTCGACCAGCCTGCTCGATGTGTGCTTGCTATTTTCATTGCATGCATCAGCTGGTGTTGCCAAATGTCACCACACTCAATCCCCACAATCCATCTAACTCCATGCAGGTCTTGATTTTATTATCCTCATCCATGCAGTCCATCTTCCCTTTTACGGAGTATTTCATTATCTGCTCTCTGCATTTTTTGAACTTCTCTTGCAACTTCGTCAGTTTGGACTTTGGCTGATGCGTGCTTCTCCACCTTCCTTGGTGCTCGACTGGGTGTCGCGATGCTTTTTTGCTTCTCTGAAAATTGCTTTTGTCTGGCTCCTATCTAATTTCTCCACTGGCACGTGGCATGGTAGTGTAATATACTTCCTTTATTCTGACCACAAAGTAGTCTGAACTGATAAAATAAACCAACATGTTTGGGTGTTCCTAGTGATTGACGGTGTTGTTCTGCGTTTTTTTTTTCTCTCTTGCAGATGGGCTTTCCGTCTGTTCAGCTCAGGAGCCTGGCGGAGGCTATCTCTTTGACCCTATATCAGCTAGCCTGTATGCTAATAGACGAATCAAAATTTTATATTATTTGAATTAAACTTATATAATACTTATTTATCTCATGTGAATTTTTAGCAATTGGGTGTTTTCACGATGTTCGAAGCTTAAGAAACAAAATGCCCTATTCGTGGCGCAGAGCCATTATTTGGGGCAGCTGACCTAAATGACGTGTTAAAAAAACCTAATCATCCTTGCCACGCCATCTAATTTTTCTTGATACTAAGGTTAGGATCCCAAAGGATATTATACATCTTGGGTTTTGAATATATATGGCTTTGCTCATTTTCTTCTATCTGACTATGCAGAGAAAGGAAGAATGAAGAATTTCCATGTTTCTATGCTAACACATCTTTGGAGGTGTGTGTCTACGCCTCATAGCTGGTCCGAAGCAAAATAAATTATTTACCTTAGCTATTCTACACATGCAAAGTGTGTAAAATATGTAGTGATCCATACATAAAAAAATGGTTCCATTCAGATTGCCATAGATGCCTTTATTTCGTCATGCAGGTTAGGGAGGAAAAAAGCAATACAAATGCAATGGATGTGGCTTCCTTACCACAGCCTCATCTCTTGATTTCTTTTCTGATTTGTGCAATACAATTTTTTTTGTTTGACCTTCTATATTTACGATTTATGTTCTAACTTTGCACAATTACGCATTTAGATAGTATTGGAAGTTTTATAATATGTAGTTTTCTATTAATATTTTTTTACTGGATCAGATATTCCAATTAAGGCATGACCTGCAGAAGTCTTATAATTTTTTTATCAGTAATGGTATGTCAAAATGAACTGTTCATATCATTGTTAAGAAGAAGAAACATTTTTATTTTTCACTTTGGTAATTCATTATCTATATTTGACACATCGTTCCGCAGCAACGCGCGGGGTATCAACTAGTTTACCTTACATGCACGAACATGGTTCTGCCCAGTCAAAATAAAATGCAATCCACTATATCTTTGGAAATTGCATCTCTTCGTGAGAAAAGAACTTCGATTCAAAGGATTTTGTCTAATCTACATGCACGATCACAGTTGTGCTCTCTCTTTGATCCTTTTTTGACGCAGGTATTTCAGAAGCAGAAAAAGATCATGTCTGTTTTAGGACGATAACATGCCATTTGCAGAAATAAAGAGGCATGTAAAATACTTTGATAATCACATTTACTCCTACAAATGTAGATCCTGTTTAGAGCCTTCTACTAATCTGGATGCCTGAACATACATCTGTCCGGTCAAAACAAATGCATTGCTTTGGAACTTTGTTCCGTACGGGAAAATAAGAATATCGACGTATTTTGTAGTGTATTTTCTGTGATCGGTCAGAATCATTCCAGCGTATATGGTTATTACTTAATAGGATGAATTGCATGCTTACTGATCTGGCGCTGATATATGATTGTGAAAGCTCTATGAGTTTTTGATTCCTGATTTTCGCCTACCTTTACTAACACACTTGCCTCAAAACATATTTGGCCACACAGTTGTTTTCTCTGAAATGGTTTGTATTAGAGATATTCACTTTTCACTCTTTTGCGTCCGAGAGGAGGAGGATGAATCGAATTACCAAATTAAAGACGGAGGATGGCGGTGTGGTGGAGGAGGAGGATGCCATGAAAGAAGTGGCTGCTAATTATTTTGAAAAACTTTTTACTTCCTCTATAGGTGCACGAATGGAGAAGTTGTTGGGTCGCATTGATTCGAGGGTAACACAAGAGATGAATGATATGCTGTGTAAAGAATTTGATGCAAAGAAAGTGGTTGAGGCCCTGGATAGTATTGGTGATCTGAAGGCACCGGGGCTGGATGGGATGCATGCTTTGTTCTATAAAAAATTCTGGGATGTTGTGGGAGAAAAGGTCACGGATGAGGTGCTCAATGTTTTAAATGGGGGTCCTATGCCACTGGATTGGAACGAGACTTGTATTGTTCTTATCCCAAAGACGAAGAAACCTGATTGCATGATGAATCTGAGGCCTATAAGTCTTTGTAATGTGGTATATAAATTAATATCGAAGATTCTTGCTAATAGGGTGAAGTTGATTTTGCCAGAGATTATTGCCTCATATCAAAGTGCTTTTGTACCGGGACGACTCATTACGGACAATATCTTGCTGGCATATGAGTGTACACACTTAATGAAGAGTAGAAAGAAAGGGAAGGAAGGATATGCAGCGATCAAATTGGATATGAGTAAGGCGTGTGATAGGGTTGAATGGTTGTTTTTGGAAAAGATGATGAGGAAGCTTGGTTTCGATGAGAGGTGGATAAAAAGAATTATGTTATGTATTTCTACAGTGAGCTATCAAGTAAGGGTAAATGGGTCGCTAACCGATGTGATCACACCTCAGCAGGGTCTTAGGCAAGGTGATCCGTTGTCCCCATATTTGTTTCTTTTGTGTTCCGAAGGGTTTTCATCGTTGCTGAATAAAGCGGAGGAGGAGGGAGTTTTGGAAGGGGTCCGAATTTGTAATGGGGCTCCAAGTTTTAACCACCTTTTGTTTGCAGACGATTCATTGGTACTTATCAAAGCTACGCGTGAAAGTGCCAAATCCTTGCAAAATGTGCTACAATTATATGAGGTTTGCTCGGGGCAAACAATAAATTATGACAAGTCGTCGATGATGTTTAGTGCAAACACAAAAGAGGTATATCGAAATCATGTTTTGGCCGAATTAAGGATCAGATTGGAAGCAAGGACAAAGAAGTATCTTGGGTTACCAGTATATGTGGGGAGATCAAGAACAAAAACTTTTGAGTATTTGAAGGATAGGGTGTGGAAAAAATTCAAGGATGGAAGGAAAAGGTGCTATCCAAGGCTGGAAAAGATATTCTGATAAAAGCATGTGCTCAAGCTATCCCAACTTTTGCAATGTCATGTTTTGATTTGACAAAAACTTTGTGTGATGACATAAGTATGATGATTTGTCGATTTTGGTGGGCACAACAAGATAAGGAGAATAAAGTACATTGGCTGAGTTGGGAAACACTATCAAAATCGAAGAGTGAAGGGGGGTTGGGGTTTAGAGATCTATATGGGTTCAATTTAGCTATGCTGGCAAGACAAGTATGGAGGATGCTCATCAATTCCGAATCATTGTGTGCACGTGTTTTGAAGGCAAGATATTTTCCCAATACCTCTATTTTGGAAGCTATACCTACTGGAGGTATTTCGTACTCATGGCGAAGTATACTGAAAGGAGTGGACCTTTTGAAGGAAGGACTAATTTGGAGAGTGGGAAATGGAGTAGATATCAACATTTGGGATGATGCTTGGTTAAGAAGAGACGGTTCAAGACAACCTATCACTCCCAGAGGCCATAGTTTGTTAACTAAGGTGAATGAACTTATAAACCCACATACTGGGCAATGGAATGAAATACTTGTCAGGGATACGTTTTGGGAGATGGACGCAAATATTATTTTGTCAACACCCATAAGAGATGATTTTGAGGATTTTCCAGCTTGGCATCATGACAACAAAGGTCTTTTTCGGTCAAATCGGCTGATAAGGTGTATGTTAAACTTAGAGATGCAGAGAGAAGTGTATCATCAGGAAATGTTGAGGAGAATGCATACTGGAAACAAATTTGGGATCTGCCTTGTCTGCTCAGAATTAAACAGTTTGTGTGGAGGTTGTCACATAATAGCTTACCCCCTGATGACAAATATCAATCGTAGAGGAATAGAGCCCATAAGAGATGATTTTGAGGATTTTCCAGCTTGGCATCATGACAACAAAGGTATTTTTTCGGTCAAATCGGCTTATAAGGTGTATGTTAAACTTGGAGATGCAGAGAGAAGTGTACCATCAGGAAATGTTGAGGAGAATGCATACTGGAAACAAATTTGGGATCTGCCTTGTCTGCCCAGAATTAAACAGTTTGTGTGGAGGTTGTCACATAATAGCTTACCCCTTGATGACAAATATCAATCGTAGAGGAATAGAGTGTGATACTTTGTGTGTATGTTGTAAGCGGCTTGATGAGGATGGGGCTCATTTATTTTTGAAGTGTAAAGAAATAAAGGAGTTGTGGAGGAGTATTGGAATGGAAGCGATGCGGGATCAATTGAGCACACACGGAACGACACAATCGGTTGTGCAGGGAATCCTATCCCTTAATGATGATCAGAAGGTTCTTATATTTTGTATGTTGTGGCACTGGTGGCTGCGTAGGAATAAGCAGAATAGTGAGGGAAAGGTTGTGCCAATAGGGGAAGTGTTGCGTCAGGCAAAATACTGGACACAAGAATCTTTGCAGTTTTGCAAGAGGGGGAAAGAAGCACCTGTACCGAGGCCTATTTTGCAATGGCAGAAACCTGGCAGTGACACTCTAAAGGTGAATTTTGATGGATCCTACCACGCTAATACACGACATGGTGGATGGGCTTTCGTTATACGTGACGAGTTTGGAGTGGTCAGAGGGGCAGGAGCTGGTAGATTACAATATATGGGTAGCGCTCTACAGGCAGAAATAGAGGCTTGCTCGGAAGCAGTACAAGCAGCAGTGGAATGGGGAATGGGAAGAATCATGTTGGAAACTGATTCGTTGATCCTAGCAAAAGCACTTGAGAGTAAGGTTTATGACCTTGCACCAGAAGGGGTTATGTTGCGTGATATCCGTTCTTTTCTTCAGCTCAATTTTATTCAGGTCAATGTGGTGCATGTAAATCGTATGTGTAATGGAGTTGCACATACATTAGCTACGTATGGTGCTAGTCAGCAACAAGTACGGCTGTTGTGGCCAGATGAAGTACCAGATATTGTAAACGTTTTGGTGGCCAGCGAGTCTGCTGAGCCAGTTTAATGGAATAAAGTGTTCCACGTCAAAAAAAGGATTTAAAGAAAACAAAGCACTGCACTATTTTGACTGTTTTTAAGGCTACAGAAATATAACCATTTAGTACATCAGCAAGAACATCATGAGGTCGACTAGGTAGAAGATTACCTAAATACAACAACATGTTCCATAGATTGGCACAGAGCTCATCAGAACAAATCTAAATTTAGATCCCCTTGAAAAAGAAATCTGGAAGTTTACATGTCAGTTTTATCAAAGCTAAACTTATACACTGCAATAGATACCTGCCACTAGATAACCTGAATCTTGTGCACCGGATAGCTCATTTATAGTATTAATCCATGGTCCCCAAAGTGCTAAAAGATTATTCTACTACTATGTGCCGCCATCGGGTAGGCCTGCCATCAAACCATGTATTTTTTTCCCAAATGACAAGTTGTTGCCTGCCAAAACCCACCGGCGAGCAGTGGTTAAGCAACACGAAGAGCCGGGAGGCTTCCAAGGCGGCAGTGGGCCCTGGTCCCTCGACGTCGTCCCGCAAATGCTCCGGCACACGACCTGGCGGCTGCAAGGGTGCCACATACCTGGCCAGGAAGGTGTGGATTGCTTCGATTAGTTCCCTGCATGGAAGACACGTAAACATTAAATACGAGCCATATCGGCTCTCAGGTTGCCCTGCGGATCGGCTCAAAGAGCCGATCGCTCCATGGTTCATGATGGATCTTCAATGACATGGGGATCCTGCTTGATCATAACAAAACTAAACCAATCTACGACAGTTTAGGGTTTTCACCGTATGATCGGAACGTCCTACGCGTAGTTGAGCCTAATAGACGCGAAAGATAATGGAAAACTAACCCTAAAAGAGGCCTAAAAACTGATGTCTACGGGTGCTTCTATTCTTGTAGACAGTGTTGGGCCTCCAAGAGCAGAGGTTTGTAGAACAGCAGCAAGTTTCCCTTAAGTGGATTACCCAAGGTTTATCGAACTCAGGGAGGAAGAGGTCAAAGATATCCCTCTCTTGCAACCCTGCAACCACAAAGCAAGAAGTCTCTTGTGTCCCCAAAACGCCTAATAGGTGCACTAGTTCGGCGAAGAGATAGTGAAATACAAGTGGTATGAATGAATATGAGCAGTAGTACGGCGCCAGAAAATAGCTTCGCGTGCGAGTTGATGGTAGTAATATTGCGGGAAGTAAACATGCAGTAGAACATAAACAAGCAGCGATTTCAGTATTTAGGAACAAGGCCTAGGGATCATACTTTCACTAGTGAACACTCTCAACATTGATCGCATAATAAATAACTCTTTCTCATATGTGCTACATACACTCTTGTTTGATAATGAACATCATTCGTTGCGTAGGATTACACGAACCCTCAATGCCGGAGTTAACAAGCTCCACAACATTCGATATTCATGTTTAAGTAACCTTAGAGCATAATAGATCATTGCAAAATAAACCAAGAACTAACATAGCGCACGCACTGTCCACATTACACTATGAAGGAGGAATAGATCACATCAATACTATCATAATGATAATTAACTCCACAATCTACAAGAGATCGTGATCATAGCCTACGACAAGAACCACACGGTGCACACACTAATCACCTTTACACCATGCAGGAGGAATAAACTACTTTAATAACATCACATGAGTAGCACATAACTAGTAGCGATACAAAGCTCATCATATGGATCTCAATCATGTAAAGCAGCTCATGAGATCATTGTATTGAAGTACATAGGAGAGAGATTAACCACATAGCTACCGGTACAGCCCCGAGCCTCGATGGAGAACTACTCCCTCTTCATGGGAGCAGCAGCGGTGATGAAGATGGCGGTGAAGATGGCAGCGGTGTCGATGGAGAAGCCTTCCGGGGCACTTCCCCGCTCCGGCAGGGTGCCGGAACAGAGACTCCTGTCCCCCAGATCTTGGCTTCGCGATGGCGGCGGCTCTGGAAGGTTTCGCGTACCGTGTCTTCCTCCGTAAGGGTTTTCGATGCAGGGGCTTTATATAGGCGAAAGGGCAGCGGAGGGGCGAAGGGCGACCACACCATAGGGTGGCGCGGGCCCAGCCCTGCCGCGCACCCTATCATCTGGGGCCCACAGGGCCCCCTCTGGCGACTCTCGGGTGTTCTGGATGCTTCCGGGCAAAATAGGAACCTGGGCCTTGATTTCGTCCAATTCGAGAATATTTCGTTACTAGGATTTCTGAAACCAAAAACAGAAAACAGGAACTGGCACTGGCATCTTGTTAATAGGTTAGTTCCAGAAAATGCACGAATACGACATAAAGTGTGCATAAAACATGTAGGTATCATCAATAAAGTAGCATGGAACATAAGAAATTATCGATACGTTGGAGACGTATCAGCATCCCCAACGTCGTCCCGAGCAGGTAAAACGATAACAAAGATAATTTCTGAAGTGACATGCCATCATAATCTTGATCATACTATTTGTAAACATATGTAATGAATGCAGCGATCAAAACAATGGTAATGACATGAGTAAACAACTGAATCATAAAGCAAAGACTTTTCATGAATAGTACTTCAAGACAAGCATAAATAAGTCTTGCATAAGAGTTAACTCATAAAGCAATAAATCAAAGTAAAGGTATTGAAGCAACACAAAGGAAGATTAAGTTTCAGCGGTTGTTTTCAACTTATAACATATATATCTCATGGATAGTTGTCGATGCAAAGTAATATAACAAGTGCAATATGCAAGTATGTAGGAATCAATGCACAATTCACACAAGTGTTTGCTCTTTGAGGTGGAGAGAAATAGGTGAACTGACTCAACAATAAAGTAAAAGAATGGCCCTTCAAAGAGGAAAGCATCGATTGCTATATTTGTGCTAGAGCTTTTATTTTAAAAACATCAAGAGAGTATAAAAGTAAAGTTTTGAGAGGTGTTTGTTGTTGTCAACGAGTGGTAGCGGGTACTCTAACCCCCTTGCCAGACAAACCTTCAAAGAGCGGCTCCCATTTTATTTTTATTTTTGTGTGGCACTCCTTCCAACCTTTCTTTCACAAACCATGGCTAACCGAATCCTCGGGTGCCTGCCAACAATCTCATACCATGAAGGAGTGCCTTTTTATTTTAGTCTTATTATGATGACACTCCTCCCCACCTTTGCTTTCTCAAGCCATGGCTAACCGAATCCTTCGGGTGCCGTCCAACAATCACATACCATGGAGGAGTGTCTATTTTTGTTAATTAATTTGGGACTGGGAATCCCATTGCCAGCTCTTTTTGCAAAATTATTGGATAAGAGGATGAAGCCACTAGTCCATTGGTGAAAGTTGCCCAACAAGATTGAAAGATAAACACCACATACTTCCTCATGAGCTATAAAACATTGACACAAATCAGAGGTGATAAATTTTGAATGGTTTAAAGGTAGCACTCAAGCAATTTACTTTGGAATGCGGAGAAATACCATGTAGTAGGTAGGTATGGTGGACACAAATGGCATAGTGGTTGGCTCAAGGATTTGGATGCATGAGAAGTATTCCCTCTCGATACAAGGTTTAGGCTAGCAAGGTTTATTTGAAACAAACACAAGGATGAACCGGTGCAGCAAGACTCACATAAAAGACATATTGTAAACATTATAAGACTTTACACCGTCTTCCTTGTTGTTCAAACTCAATACTAGAAATTATCTAGACCTTAGAGAGACCAATTATGCAAACCAAATTTTAGCAAGCTCTATGTATTTCTTCATTAATAGGTGCAAAGTATATGATGCAAGAGCTTAAACATGAGCACAACAATTGCCAAGTATCACATTCCAAGACATTTTAGAATTACTACATGTAGCATTTTCCAATTCCGACCATATAACAATTTAACGAAGAGGAAACTTCGCCATGAATATTATGAGCTAAGAACACATGTGTTCATACGAACCAGCGGAGCGTGTCTCTCTCCCACACAAGGATGAACTTATTCAGAGAACTAAGATAACAAAACAAAAACAAAAATAAAAGCACACAGACGCTCCAAGTAAAGTACAAAAGATGTGACTGAATAAAAATATAGTTTCACTAGAAGAAACCTGATAAGTTGTCGATGAAGAAGGGGATGCCTTGGGCATCCCCAAGCTTAGATGCTTGAGTCTTCTTAAAATATGCAGGGATGAACCACCGGAGCATCCCCAAGCTTAGACCTTTCACTCTTCTCGATCACATTATATCACCCTCTTCTATTGACCCTTGAAAACTTCCTTCACACCAAACTTCAAGCAAACTCATTAGAGGGTTAGTGCATAATCAAAAATTCACATGTTCAGAGGTGACACAAACATTCTTTTCACTTCTGGACATTGCATAAAGCTACTGGACATTAATGGATCAAAGAAATAAATCCAACATAGCAAAAGAGGCAATGCGAAATAAAAGGCAGAATCTGTCAAAAACAGAACAGTCCGTAAAGACGAATTTAAAGATGGCACCAGACTTGCTCAAATGGAAAAACTCAAAACTAATGAAAGTTGCGTACATATCTGAGGATCACGCTCGTAAATTGGCAGATTTTTTCGAATTTTCTACAGAGAACTGTGCCCAGATTCGTGACAGACAGCAATGCTGTTTCTGCGCAGCGATCCCAAATATAACATCAACTTTGACATAGAAACTTTACTTGGCACAAAAACATGATAAGGAGAGGTTGCTACAGTAGTAAACAACTTCCAAGACTCAACAAAACAAAAATTGCTGTAGCAAAATAAATACATGGGTTATCTCCCAAAAGTTCTTTCTTTATAGCCATTAAGATGGGCTCAGCAGTTTTAATGATGATGCTCTCATGAAAATAGACAATGAAGCAAAAGAGAAAATCAAGAAGCAAATTCAAAGCACATTTAAGTCTAACATGCTTCCTATGAAAAGGAATCTTGTAAATAAACAAGTTCAAGAAGCATAATGCAACAAGCATAGAAAGATAAAACAAGTGTAGCTTAAAAAATTTCAGCACATAGAGAGGCATTTTAGTAACATGAAAATTTTTACAACCATATTTTCCTCTCTCATAATAACTTTCAGTAGCATCATGAGCAAACTCAACAATATAACTATCACATAAAGCATTCTTATCATGAGTCTCATGCATAAAATAATTACTACTCCCAACATAAGCATAATCAATTTTATTAGTTGTAGTGGGAGCAAATTCAACAAAGTAGCTATCAAATATAGGAGGTATATTGTAATCATAATCAAATTCATCCTCCATAACAGGTGGTAGCAAAAGACTACTATCATTATAATCATCATAAATGGGAGGCAAGGTATCATCAAAGTAAATTTTCTCCTCAATGCTTGGGAGACTAAAAATATCATGCTCATCAAAGCCAGCTTCCCCAAGCTTAGAATTTTCCATAGCATTAGCAACAATAGTGTTCAAAGCATTCATATTCATATGTTCCATGGGTTTTTTAATTTTCGCATCAAACCATCCACGTCTTAAATCAGGAAATAGAATAAAAAGGTCATTGTTGTCCATTATGCCTAACTAGTGTAAACAAGAAACCAAATGTCGCAATTGCAGAGTCTAAAGGAAATAGCTTCGAGCACACACACAATGGCGCCAGAAAAGTACTGTTACCTGGAACCGGAGTATGAGTGCCTTTTACCTTTCCTCCCCGGCAACGGCGCCAGAAAAGTGCTTGATGTCTACGGGTGCTTCTATTCTTGTAGACAGTGTTGGGCCTCCAAGCAGAGGTTTGTAGAACAGCACAAGTTTCCCTTAAGTGGATTACCCAAGGTTTATCGAACTCAGGGAGGAAGAGGTCAAAGATATCCCTCTCTTGCAACCCTGCAACCACAAAGCAAGAAGTCTCTTGTGTCCCCAACACACCTAATAGGTGCACTAGTTCGGCGAAGAGATAGTGAAATACAAGTGGTATGAATGAATATGAGCAGTAGTACGGCGCCAGAAAATAGCTTGCTGGCGTGCAGTTGATGGTAGTAATATTGCGGGAAGTAAACATGCAGTAGAACAGTAAACAAGCAGCGATTTCAGTATTTAGGAACAAGGCCTAGGGATCATACTTTCACTAGTGAACACTCTCAACATTGATCGCATAATAAATAACTCTTTCTCATATGTGCTACATACACTCTTGTTTGATAATGAACATCATTCGTTGCGTAGGATTACACGAACCCTCAATGCCGAGTTAACAAGCTCCACAACATTCGATATTCATGTTTAAGTAACCTTAGAGCATAATAGATCATTGCAAAATAAACCAAGAACTAACATAGCGCACGCACTGTCCACATTACACTATGAAGGAGGAATAGATCACATCAATACTATCATAATGATAATTAACTCCACAATCTACAAGAGATCGTGATCATAGCCTACGACAAGAACCACACGGTGCACACACTAATCACCTTTACACCATGCAGGAGGAATAAACTACTTTAATAACATCACATGAGTAGCACATAACTAGTAGCGATACAAAGCTCATCATATGGATCTCAATCATGTAAAGCAGCTCATGAGATCATTGTATTGAAGTACATAGGAGAGAGATTAACCACATAGCTACCGGTACAGCCCCAGCCTCGATGGAGAACTACTCCCTCTTCATGGGAGCAGCAGCGGTGATGAAGATGGCGGTGAAGATGGCAGCGGTGTCGATGGAGAAGCCTTCCGGGGGCACTTCCCCGTCCGGCAGGTGCCGGAAGAGACTCCTGTCCCCAGATCTTGGCTTCGCGATGGTGGCGGCTCGGAAGGTTTCGCGTGCCGTGGCTTCCTCCGTAAGGGTTTCGATGCAGGGGCTTTATATAGGCGAAAGGGCAGCGTCGGAGGGGCGAAGGGGCGACCACCATAGGGTGGCGCGGGCCCAGCTGGCCGCGCCCTATCATCTGGGGCCCACAGGGCCCCCTGCGACTCGGGTGTTGGATGCTTCGGGCAAAATAGGAACCAGGCGTTGATTTCGTCCAATTCGAGAATATTTCGTTACTAGGATTTCTGAAACCAAAAACAGCAAAACGAGGCTGGCACTTCGGCATCTTGTTAATAGGTTAGTTCCAGAAAATGCACGAATACGACATAAAGTGTGCATAAAACATGTAGGTATCATCAATAAAGTAGCATGGAACATAAGAAATTATCGATACGTTGGAGACGTATCAAAAACCAACGTTAAGTTAATTCCCGGAACATCCCTCTTAGGACTAACAAACCATACCTAACGCACTACCGGATCGTTCAACCCGTTTGCAAGGCCTAACCATACGGATATTAAACTAATCCTTGAAGAACAAGGAGCAACTATAACAGATCGGATCTACTAAGTAATGAACAAGCAAGATGCTGCCCTTACACCTAGATAGGTGTAAGGGCAGCTAGATATTGAGGGACGGCACAGCTAAGCAGATATACGCAAGAAAAGCATCTATGCAAGCCCCAAAACATCTACGATAAATAGTGCTACTCGCCATCAACAACGCTTCAGTACGAGTAACACAAGGTAAACGAATAAACGTTGTACTGCCTAGATGCGATCTAGGCAGCATGATGCTTACCGGAGAAACCCTCGAAAGAAGGGGTGGCGATGCGCCTGATTTGTGTTTGTTGTGAACGTGATTGTCCTCCTTTTCCGATAACCCTAGATACATATTTATAGTCCGGGGACTTTCTAATTTGGACGTGCACCTAACCGTGCACGGGTTAAACTCTATCTTTTATCTAAACTACAATGCGATCTACTATATTACAGATACACGGGCAATTAAGCCCAAACTCTTTGCGCAAGGCCGCTTCAAAGATGCTCCACGTGTATATTCTTCAAGCCCATCTTCACTTACGGCCCATCTCCTGATTTGGCCAAAATCCGGTGATAACACAAGTTAAGCTAGATTTTACAGAAGTTAAGTGTGTTTCAATGGATTTTACACATAACATTTATTTGACTCTGGCCTAATTTCCAGTTATCAAATCCATATTACTTCTTCCTATCAGTATGTTTGTTTTCGTAGGGAGCTTCCTTGACTAGCAAAGCATTCTTCCTGCACTGCCGAAGAAAAGACAATTCATGGTGTGTTAATTGGTTGATGTTCTGCAATTGGTCAATTTGTTAGCGTGGGATATTGTATGGGTTTTATTTAACTGTAAATAATATTAGTTGTAGGTCTCTATTCACTTACAAAATAAACAATTCATGGTATCTTTGTGAAGTTATCTACTATTTTACTCTTTTTTTGTAAGTATCTCTCAGACTGTGTATAGGTGTAATATTTGCTAAAATATGTTGAAGTGATCCTCGAATATACTTTTTTTTTGCTTCTGATTCTTGCTAGAAATGACCTATAAACTTCTAGCTGAATATTAATGAATAATAAGAGGTTGATTTTATGTTTGCTGTTTTTTTATCTCTCAAGTAACTAGGGTTATTGAGTAAAGTAGTAGCAACAAGTTATGCATCTATCAAATTTATCGTTGCAGCAAAGGTTTTTTTTTAACTAGAGAAACTGTAATGAGAAATTGTGTATGTTGTGTAGCCATAAATTAATTTCTGGCATATTTTCTTTGTAGTGGGTGCATATTGCACAGCTGTGTGCTTTTGCCATACATCTTTTGCATTTTTCTAGTTCATTGCACTTGACTAAAGAAAAAATGAACCTTAACATGCAACCAAAAATGAAAATACACGGCCAACATATGGAAAATGTGAACAAAATCTGCATGTTTGTGCAATATGATAAAAGAGAACGTGCGCAGCAACGCGCGCTAGGTCCTTCTAGTTTAGGTGCACAGAGATAGGGATTAGAGTTTTCTAGAGAGATGATGATCCAACTTAGTGGGAGGGTACAAAACAAGTATGGGGCTTGTTTCTTCATTCATTCACCGACCTTCAACGAGCGTCGTTGAATCAATTTACTCCCTCCCACCCATCTGAAAAGGCTAATAACTCATGTCTTAATTCATCACACATGTTAATTAAAACCACAAACACTGACTCTATAATGAATGTGGGGCCCCGGACTTACCAGTCCGAAACTCCTGTTATGCATACAATTTCACGATCCCAAGATCATTCCATCGTGAATACATAACCGAACTGATACCAGATTACAACATCCATTATGATGTAGCCCCGCTCACCAACGACACTACATCAAGGCCAACAAGTCCCCCAAGTGGACCAATGACAAGGGCTCGAGTTAAAGCTCTACACGACAAGGTGAACTCGCTCCTCACTTCCCTCGATCTAGATACCCCATTGGATGGAATGCTACCTCATGCCGAAACCCTTTGTGTCATTAGGTACATGGAGCATCAAGATCACGGAGAGGACGATACGTCATGGTCAAGGGAAGGAGAGGAGCAGCTGATCGAGAAGATGTACACGGAGCTGGACCCGAAGTCGCCCCAAGAACGCAAGGAAGAGACGGAGCGGCCAGTCCAGAATCCGGTCTGGGACTCTGACCGGGCCACCCGGCTCAGAATCCGGTCGACCGGCCGCCTGACCGGGCCACCCGGTTCGCAACCGGGCCACCAACCGGTGCCATCCGGACAACATCCCGGGGCCTCGGAACCTCGTCCGGTTGGCGCCCGGTCACAGGCCCGGTCAGGACCGGCTCCCTGACCGGCCTGCACGACTTAAGTTATATTTTCGGCCCGAACTTACCTTTTCGGCCTGTGACGCCTTGTAAGACTATATAAGCACCCCAAGCACCCCTTTTGCTCTTTAGACTTGTTTAGAACTCAAACCTAAATTTGAGCTTAGTCTCCCTTGGGTATCATCCCTCTGTAATCAAGGCACTCTTGTTGTTGATTTGTGAATTGCTAAGTGAGATTCTAGTGCAAGGCACTCTCTCTCCTTATCAATCCCCTTCTCTCCAACACCAATCTCTCTCCGGGAATTCTGCCGCGTGCCTCTTCCTTGGAGATTCTATTGGCGTGATCTACCGAGTCACGGGGGTAAGTATCGGGTGTATCGGGTTGGTGTGCGTGCGTGAGTACCGTGTTCCTCGTGTTCTTCGTGTTCCTCACGTTCTCCCACCTCTTCCCCTTGGTCTTTGGGTTGAATCGCGAGATCGGGCCACATCCTCGATCTTAGATCGCATCATATGGTATCAGCAGCCTTTGGTTACCGCGATTTCGACCCTCCACCCACCCGATTTCGTTTCTAGAAAATTTTCCAAAAAATAGCCCAAATTTCCTTTGGACCGATCTGTGATTTGGTTGAGTTTTGAGTGGTTTTTGTCCGTGGATCTGGTGTTGTTGTGCTTGATCTACTATTTCCCCAACTTTTAGCCTCCAATTCCATCGTTTCCTTTCGATTTGGCTTGGTTTTCGTGAAGAACAGGAGAGAGAAAGCTCAATCCCAAATCCGGTTGAGCAGCCGGTCGCAAGACTCTGATCGGCCGGGCGGTCCAGAATCCATCAACCGGCCACGCAACCGGCCGGGCCGTCCAGAACCCGGTCCAACCGGACTCCGACGGCGACGCAACGCCCTCCTTTGACCTCGACATCCGGCGATCTCCACCACCACCACCACCACCACCACCATTGCAGGTATAACTTGCAGTAACCCTTGTAGCCCTCTTCTTTTTGCGATCTATCCCACGAGCGAAGCTTTCGAGTGTTGCGAAACATCGCACGAGGTCCCGACCGTGAGGGTGTGCGTTGTGTGAGTAAAGCTCATAAGTGGAGCTCGTGAGTGGCCAGCAAAAGAGTAAGAGCATAGTGTGCTAGTGAAAAAAAAGAAAAAGAAAAGCAAAGTGCAAAGTGCCACCGATACAAAAAGAGTGAAAAGCTTTTAAGCAAGCAAGAGAGATAGAGAAGAGAGACCTCGTGCGAATCTTGGTGTTTCTACTCTATGCAACCTAGCTTCGATCTCTTCTTGCGTTAGTGTGACATTGAGCACCCTTGTTTTGGGTTTTTCATTTTTCCGCTCGTTCCTTGGTTGCACTAACCCCGCTCATCCCGTGTGTGAGTTCCACATTGTTCCGTGTTTATAGTGATCTCCACTTTGACACTTGATTTTTGGACCTTACCCACTTTTAACAACATACTCGATTTTGGATTTCGTCTTTTGGCTTTCCACCATCCACTCCTAACACCATATTTGCTAGCTTTTGCGTGTGCCTTTGTGTGTGTCCCGATACACTTGATCCTACCTTGGGTTTGGTTGATTGCCTCAATACTATCTTACCAAGGTAAGAGTACGAGGTAGTCTCCTTCCACTAACATCCACAACATAGTTCTTGTCTTGTGATCATGGATAGGCACGGAGACCAAGCAAAGGAGGATGAGGTCCTACACCCCTCCGAGAGGTTGGCCACCCAACACAACCTATGGGTGCAACGCCAAGAGTTCAAGGACCAACTCAACTTGTTCGAGACACGCATCGATGAACAATATGAAGAAGTGGCCCACAACTTCGGCCAAGTGAACCAAGATATGATCCTTCTTCGCGAAGCTACGGACAACTTGCATGACCAAGTGACGGCCAATGATGCAAACATGGAGCGGCGCATGGATAGCCTCGAGCGCGCCATCAACAACTTGGTACGCCGACATCGACATCGCTCTACTTCCTCATCGTCATCGACCTCTTCACATGATGACTACTCCCATGATCGCCATTCGTCCTCAAGCTCCGACTCAAGGCATAGAGATCATCATCGCTCTCGTCGACCGCACGCTCGTCATGATGATTCTCGCTCCAACTCAAGGCGCGGAGAGTTCCATCGCCATGCTCGTCCTCATGAACGTCCGCAACAAGAACAAGCTCTTCACCAAGATCGTCATCAAGCGGCTCGCCATGCCCACCATGGGCATGACGACCAACCCCAAGACAACGTCCTCCACAACATGGACCCTGCTTCAAGTGTGGCACCCAAGGCCACAAGTCCTTTGAGTGCAAGAACACCAAGGTCATGATCACTATGGAGAATGGTGACATAGAGACTCTAAGTGAAGGTGAATATGAAGCCCTAGTGCAAGCCGCCGTTGCTAATGAGGAAGAGTATGATGAAGAAAGTGGAGAAGACCCTCTCTTATGCACACATGATCCAAGCCCTTCTCTTGTGGTCACTCGAGTGCTCACCACTCAACCCCAAGCTATGGAAGACCAAAGATGCAACATCTTCCAAACGCGTGCCGGCATTGGTGGCAAGTCAATCAAGGTCATCATCGATGGTGGGAGTTGCCACAACTTGGCAAGCACCGAGCTATGTGAGAAGCTCAACCTCACGCTTCGCAAACATCCTCATCCATACCATGTCCAATGGTTGAGTGACAAGGGCAATGTCAAGATTCAACACACCGTCACCGTCAACTTCAAGATAGGACCCTATGAAGACACCGTCGAGTGTGACGTGGTGCCTATGACCATGTGCCACATGTTGCTTGGCCGCCCATGGCAATTTGACAAGAAGGCCATACATGATGGTTTCTCCAATGCATACACCTTCAAGGTCAAGGACAAGAAGTTCGAGCTTCGCCCAATGACTCCTAGCCAAATCATCGCCGACAATGCGAAGGCTTTAGCGAGGGCACAACACCACATCCACCATAGTGAGTTGAGAGGAGAGGGAGCTACCCACCAGAAAGAGAGTGAGCGCCACCACCCACATATGAGTGAGAAAAGAGTGTCCTCCTAGCCACCAAAAGCGAGTGGAGAGAAGTGAAAGACAACCCATCCACCACCATACACTACGTGCTCATTTGCAAGGGCCTATCGTCGGAGACTAATGACTTAACCAACATTCCTTCGTCTTTGTTGTCTCTTTTGAAGGAGTTCCAAGACGTCTTCCCCGACGAGCTACCTCATGGACTACCACCGCTTCGGGGCATCGAGCATCGCATCGACCTCATACCCGGCGCTCCCCTACCAAACCGCGCCGCTTACCGCACCAACCCCGAAGATACCAAGGAGATCCAACGCCAAATTCAAGACCTCCTCGCTAAAGGGTACGTCCGAGAAAGCCTTAGCCCTTGTGCCGTTCCCGTCATTCTTGTGCCTAAACCGGATGAGACGCAACGGATGTGTATGGATTGTCGACCTATCAATGCCATTACCGTCCGTTATCGACATCCCATTCCACGTTTAGATGACATGCTTGATGAATTGAGTGGTGCCACCATTTTCTCTAAAATTGATTTGCGTAGTGGCTACCACCAAATTCGCATGGCAATTGGTGATGAATGGAAGACGGCATTCAAGACCAAGCTTGGTCTCTATGAATGGCTCGTCATGCCATTTGGTCTTTCCAATGCTCCTTCCACTTTCATGCGTCTTATGAATCACATTTTGCGACCTCTCATTGGCAAGAGCGTGGTTGTCTATTTTGATGATATCCTCATCTATAGCAAAAATCTCGAGGACCATGTTCAACATGTGAGAGAAGTCTTATGCATCTTGCGCCACGAGAAGCTCTTTGCCAACTTACCAAAATGCCATTTCGCTCAAAACAAATTGGTTTTTCTTGGTTTTGTGGTTTCCGCCAACGGGATTGAAGTTGATTCTTCCAAAGTTGAGGCCATCCACAATTGGCCCACTCCCACAAATGTTGGTCAAGTTCGAAGCTTCCATGGTCTTGCCGGATTTTACCGCCGCTTTGTGAAAGATTTCAGCACCATTGCTTGCCCTTTAAACGAGCTTACAAAAAGAATGTTCCGTTTGTTTGGGGCAAAGCACAACAAAAAGCTTTTGATGAATTGAAAAAGAGACTCACCGAGGCACCACTACTTGCTCTTCCCGATTTTGCTAAAACATTTGAGATAGAATGTGACGCGAGTGGCCTTGGCATCGGTGGTGTTCTCATGCAAAATGGAAAACCCGTGGCATACTATAGCGAGAAGTTAGATGGCGCACGCCTCAACTATCCTATATATGACAAGGAGCTTTATGCTTTGGTTCGTGTTCTTGAAGTTTGGCAACATTACCTTTGGCCAAAAGAGTTTGTCATCCACTCGGATCATGAGTCCTTGAAGTATTTGAAAAGTCAACACAATTTAAACAAGAGACATGCTAAGTGGGTTGAGTTCATAGAGTCCTTCCCTTATGTAATCAAATACAAAAAGGGCAAGGAAAATGTGGTTGCGGATGCACTTTCCCGCAAGATTACTCTCCTACTCACCCGCTTGGAGTTTCACATTTTGGGTCTTGAGGAGATCAAAGAACTTTACCCCTCCGATTCTTTCTTTGGACCAATCTTTGAAAAGTGTTCCATTGACCGAGGTTTTGATGATTTCTACTTGCATGATGGCTACTTGTTTAAAGCTAACAAAGTTTGCATACCCGAGTCTTCTCTTCGTAAGTTGCTTTTGCAAGAGTCACATGGAGGTGGCCTCATGGGTCATTTTGGACGCGACAAGACTCTTTCGATGCTATCCACACACTATTATTGGCCACGCATGAAGCGAGACGTGGAGCGCCTTTGCAACCGTTGCACCACTTGTTTACAAGCTAAGTCAACATCCAATCCCCATGGTCTTTACATGCCTTTACCCATTCCATATGCACCTTGGTCGGATATAAGCATGGACTTTGTGTTAGGCTTACCAAGAACAAAGCATGGGCATGATTCAATCTTTGTGGTAGTGGATAGGTTCTCAAAAATGGCACATTTTATACCATGTCATAAGAGCGATGATGCTTCACACATTGCTTCATTGTTTTTCAGGGAAGTGGTTCGCCTACATGGGATACCGGCAAGCATTGTGTCGGATCGAGACGTCAAGTTCATGAGTTATCTATGGAAGTCGCTCATGGCCAAGTTTGGAGTCAAGCTCTTGTTCTCATCATCCTCGCACCCTCAAACCGATGGACAAACCGAAGTGGTCAATCGAAGCCTCTCCACACTCCTCCGCACACTTGTGAAGAAAAACTTGAAGTCATGGGAAGATTGCCTCCCCACGCGGAGTTCGCCTACAATCGAGCCAAACACTCCACAACATTACGGAGTCCCTTCATGGTCGTCTATGGATTCGAACCTCCAACGGCACTCGACATCCTTCCACTCCCTCTTCATCAAAGGACCAACATGGACTTCGACGAGCGCACCACCGCCATGAAGAAACTACATGAAGAAACAAGAGCAACCATACAAGACCATGTCCTTCGCCAAGCTAACCGCCTCAACGCCAAGAAGAAAGAACGAGTGTTTGAAGAAGGAGACCTAGTTTGGGTTCACCTAAGGAAAGAAAGGTTCCCTCAAGAACGCAACTCCAAGCTCAAGCCAAGAGGAGATTGGCCTTTCAAGGTACTCAAGCGCATCAACAACAACGCCTACGTCATCGACATACCAACATCCAAGTACTTGGTGAGCAATACTTTCAACATCTCGGACCTCTCCCCACATCATGGAGATGAGGAGGAACAAGAGTCGAGGACGACTCTCTCCCAAGGGGGGAGATGATGTAGCCCCGCTCACCAACGACACTACATCAAGGCCAACAAGTCCCCCAAGTGGACCAATGACAAGGGCTCGAGTTAAAGCTCTACACGACAAGGTGAACTCGCTCCTCACTTCCCTCGATCTAGATACCCCATTGGATGGAATGCTACCTCATGCCGAAACCCTTTGTGCCATTAGGTACGTGGAGCATCAAGATCACGGAGAGGACGGTACGTCATGGTCAAGGGAAGGAGAGGAGCAGCTGATCGAGAAGATGTACAAGGAGCTGGACCCGAAGTCGCCCCAAGAACGCAAGGAAGAGACGGAGAGCGGCCAGTCCAGAATCCGGTCGACCGGACTCCTGACCGGGCCACCCGGCTCAGAATCCGGTCGACCGGCCGCTGACCGGGCCACCGGAACCGGGCCACCAACCGGTGCCATCCGGACAACATCCCGGGGCCTCGGAACCTCGTCCGGTTGGCGCCGGTCCACGTCGGCCGGCTGACCGGCTGCACGACTTAAGTTATATTTTCGGCCCGAACTTACCTTTTTGGCCTGTGACGCCTTGTAAGACTATATAAGCACCCCAAGCACCCCTTTTGCTCTTTAGACTTGTTTAGAACTCAAACCTAACTTTGAGCTTAGTCTCCCTTGGGTATCATCCCTCTGTAATCAAGGCACTCTTGTTGTTGATTTGTGAATTGCTAAGTGAGATTCTAGTGCAAGGCACTCTCTCTCCTTATCAATCCCCTTCTCTCCAACACCAATCTCTCTCCGGGAATTCTGCCGCGTGCCTCTTCCTTGGAGATTCTATTGGCGTGATCTACCGAGTCACGGGGGTAAGTATCGGGTGTATCGGGTTGGTGTGCGTGCGTGAGTACCGTGTTCCTCGTGTTCTTCGTGTTCCTCACGTTCTCCCACCTCTTCCCCTTGGTCTTTGGGTTGAATCGCGAGATCGGGCCACATCCTCGATCTTAGATCGCATCACATTACAGTACCGAATTAAAGATATTACGGAAGTCTTACATCATAGGTCATCAAGGTTGTAGTTCAACAAACAGCAGCGGAATTTATTTGACTTCAAACAGCGGTGGAACCCAAGTCAGGCCTTTACCCTACAGGCGGCTGACTGGGAGAGCGACCTAGTTCGCGTCTTCGGCGTCGTACCCTTCGTCTTTGTAGTACTCCTCTTCAAAGTCTGGCCAAGTAAATAGCTAGGACAACAATGCCAATGAGTACGTTTGAATGTACTCGCAAACCACCTTAGAGAGAAATACAGGATATGCAGTATGGCAGTAGCAAGGAACAAGCACTAAACTAGGGCGACAAGGAGTGAGAGGTGGTTCCTCTCGGGAGTATGACATCTCTATATCTTTGTTGAAAACTTTTTGTAAACCATTTTGTTTGCAGGCTAATAGGTAAGGGTGACCTAATTTCCTTTCCGGCCATCTCATATGGCCATCACCTTTCCAACTTTCCACCTTACCTCGCAGGTACTTTTCCACCAGTCTCACTGGCATAAATTTTCTGAAATAATAATTTTTGAAAACACTTTGGAAAACCAAAAATTTCCTCTAATGCCACGTACCGCCATTCTCATGTCCATAACCGCGGACACGGCTATTCGAATAGATTTACACTCTGCAGAGGTTATACACTTTCCCCACAAGATCTGAATACTCATCGTGTGGGCATCATCCCTGCATAATAACATATGCCACGACAAGTACCCGATCGTATTTTTTCGCCTGCCCGCCTTAGCCTAAGACATGCCGCCCAGAGTTGTACCTCCCAACACCAGAGTCTGAGGGGTCGTTTACCCAGGAGTAGCAAATTCCCCGACCAGCTCGACCCTCCGGAATGTCGCGACCAACTGCGGGGCATTATTCAATGGGAGCTCATAGGTTGTACCCCTGCCATTTGTCCTAGACGGAAAGGCGTTCCCAGTACGTCGGGAAGGCCACGGTCGATAGGTGTCCATGCTCGGACTACCCCTTACATTTGCAGGACCCAAACTAAGGCGAGACAAACTACTACGCTACGCCCGTCCCACTAAAGGGTAATGTGGTTGTACTGACTAGGTCCGGTTTCGTACTATGGTCATCAAGGTTTTTCGAAAACAACTTATCATCTCCATTTGCCTCCAGCAATATCTTTTATAAACCTTTTTGTCTTTCATAAAACCACACTTGGGCAGGGCTACCCCATGCCAAGGTTTTTCCAGAAAAACCTCTTTGCTTGAAAACAATTTTCACAAATATTTTTCCAGGGCTCCCAACCTATAGTCCAATTTCTCTTTGAAAAGAGGCGACAAAGGTGATAAGGTGGTAAGCACCGTATCACTAATAGAGGTGTGATCAGTAGGTACCAATGAGGGCTGCACCCTAGAGGTGGATAGATAAAAATACGGGTGGCGCTAACCACCGACATTATAAATAAAGACATGCACTTTGTAAAATCTGTAATAATGCAAGAGCAAGTTATATAGGATCAGAGATGCATCAAAAGGTGGCTTGCCTTGATCAGCAAAGTGCCCCTGATCTTCCTCTTCAAATCCCCCGAAGTCACATCCTCCTTCGTTTCCGGCGTTGTTCGAATCTATCGTCGCAAAAATAAAACAGCACACCACACCGAATCAACTAACAATTCCAGAATGTTTTACACAAAATTTTGGTAAAATCACAGTATGTAAAGGTTTAAAATGAAAGCTACTGAAAGTGGTTTCACTCATTTATGGTTTTTAAAACAAAAGATGTGATTTTTACAATTCTAGAAATGACCTAGAAACCATTTAAATGGTCTAAATCTTTATGTGAATCACAAAAATACATGCAGCATACCTACAGATAGCTAACAACATGTTGAACACACATGCACAAGAATCACATGAAAATAAAATTTTAAACAGCCTAGACAATTTAAATAAGACAGAAACCAGAGAACATAAACAGCTAGGCACACTAGTATTAGAGCATCACCAACCAGAGCCAAGCATACCCATGGATAGATAATACTAATTGTAATCCAACCCCACTGTTTTGGCATTTTTCTGATTTGTAAACAATTTTACAAAAATCAGATACTGAAAAGGTATACTGTTTCCGTAATAAAATCCTTAGAAATAAACTACAACTCTGAAAAATATTTCCCTTGGCACAAAATTACCCTATAGATACCAGTGGCACTTTGATTTGCTTCAAAATCATTAGCAGTTTTCAAATTAAAATTCATTTACTGACTCCCTGGACATAATTTTTTTGTAAAACAACTTAAATCCAGGAAGCTCCTGCATGTGAGGCTAGTGCCAAAATAAAGCTATTTACATCTACTTCACAACAAAATTAACCTCATGCAGAAAGGTTTTATAAATCTCACACACTAAATAAAATACACAATCAGATACTTTTTAGGTTTTTATTTAACATCACATATTCACAGCACAAAATCACATGCATGCAATTTTCTATGGTTAAGAATTTGTTCACGAGTATACAACATTTTGAATCATCAAATTTGAGTCAGAGATGAATTTGTAACATTTGAAAAACTACCGTAGATTTCACTGGAAGTTTTGAAACAGAAAATAAAGAAGAGGGGAAACGGGCCGAGACGACTGGGCCTGGCCAGATTTGGCCCAGCGTCGATGCGGCTGCGCGGGAGCGCCGTTTTAAACGGCCTCCACAGGGAGAGCCACGCTAGCTGGCGGGCCAGGGGCCAGGGCGCATGCACCGGTTGGATTAGAATCCAACGGTGGCCATGCCCTCGTCTACCTCACGACGCAGAAGGATACCGCAGCGGAAACCCTAGCTACTGGGAGGGCTAGTGTGCTCACCACGGTGTGCAGATGAAGGCGAGGCGGTGCACGTTGGATGCGGTGGAGCCGGCTCTTCCAAACAGTGGTGGTGGTGAGGAAAACAACATGGGTCAGAGTGGTTGACGTCGACAGCGTCGAACCTGCTGCTCGTCACAGTGGCATCTACAGGGGTCCCTGGAAGGTGATGAGATCGAGCGCGTTAGAGAGAGGAGACAGAGGAGCGTCCAGGGAGCCAGAGAGGGAGGGAGATGGTGGTCTCCTGCGACGGCCACCTTCACCGGAAGCTCGCAGACGTCAGGCTCGAGCACGGGGTGCTGGGAGGAGTGGAGCTCCCATCCTCTGGGGAGGTGAACTGGTGGTGAAGGGGGGTTCTATTGGCGAATGGGCTTGAGCGGAGGAGTGCGGTGTCATTTTAAGTCACGGCGCCGATGCACGGTGCACCGGGACCGTGGCGAGGGAGGAAGGGCGGGTGGCAGCAGCCGATTGGGCGAGTTGGGCGGCGAGCTACGCGTCGGAGACACGGCGTTGGTTTTTGGAGGGAGGTGCTGCGTCGGGGACGTGTGGCCTGGCGTGCACGGTCCAGGGTGACGCGTTCGTCGGCGGTTGGGGGTCGGCGCGCTGCAGGAGTGGTGAGGGTGCATGGGAGGTTGGTCGAGGAGGGAGAGAATGTTGCAGTGAGGCGTCACAGCGTACTAGCCTCGCGTGCACGGGAAGCAGGGAGGGAGAGGAGAGTGTCTCCCGTGCGGTTTGTGTCCAAAGAAGAGAGGTGACGGGTGAGTCCTAGGCAGCTAGGAGAGGGGTCAGGAGAGGTGGTGCAGGCGTGCTGTGCTCCAGACTTGTCTCCATCTGCTTGGCACCAAGCTCAAAATGTTGCATGTACTCCAACTAGCTCCAGCCATATCTCTCTCTATTTCTTTCTCACTCTCTCGATGGGACAATGACATGCAAGTGCACATAGGTGCAGGGGTGTGGTGAGTGAGTGAGTTGATAGAGGGATAGATAAGCAGAAAAAGAAAAGGAAGAAAGAAAGAGGGAAAGCAAAATAATTAGTATATGGTCTAAGTGACCATTTCTTGCTTAAGACAATTTTTTGGGATTATGGCATGGTCAATCTCATGTGAGGTAGGTCAAGTCAATGATGAAAAAGAGATGAGGTAATTTGCACAAGGCTAGAGGAATTTTCAGAATATCATTTTGAAGAAAAGATGAAAAAGAAAGGGTGGAGGGAATTTTGAGGGAATCATGATCTTGGAAGATCATGATCACATGCATGAGCACAAGATGCCCTAGGGTTTTTGCAAGATTTAAATTAATAAAACCAGAATTAATACAAAGGGTGTCACATGTGAAAAAGGTTTTAGAAGTTTACCAAGTGGAGATTATCACTAGACAACACACAAGCACTCACTCAAACAAGAACAAGATCACTCATGCATGACAATTTTTAAGATAGAAAAAGTTTTTGTTGGCCCAAAAATTTGCATTCCAAAATTTTTAAATCAATGCACAGAAGTTGGGTTGTTAGAAACCTTCCCCCCTTAAAATGAATCTCGTCCTCGAGATTCGGTGGCTAAGAACTGAAGAGTGCGGGGAAGTCCTTTCGGAGTTGATCCTCTCTTTCCCAAGTGGCTTCCTCCTCGGTGTGATTAGTCCACTGAACTTTACAAAATTTAATCTTCCTTCTTCGGGTGAGACGAACAACTTCTTCTAGAATCCGAAGGGGTACTTCTCGATAGGTTAAGTCGGTGTTGAGGTCGAGGGTGTGATAATCGATGTTCTTGAATGTCTCAGGCTTGTCACGCACTTGGAGGCATCGTCGAAGTAGAGAGATATGGAACACATCGTGGAAATCCGCTAATTCAGCAGGCAGTTCCATTTGATATGATACTTCACCTCGACGAGCGAGAACCTTGAAGGGCCCAATATACATGGGGGCAAGCTTCCCTTTGACGTGGAATCTCTGCATTCCCTTGAGTGGAGTGACATGAAGATAAGCATGATCTCCAACCTTGAAGGTCAGTTCACGATGCTTGGAATCAGCATAGCTCTTCTGGCGGGATTGAGCAGCTTTGAGGCGATCACAGATCAGTTGGACTTGTTCTTCAGCTTCACGAAGGTGGTCAGGTCCAAAACCTTGACTATCTCCAGTCTCGGACTAGTTGAGAGGGGTTCGGCAACGGCGACCATATAGGGCTTCAAAAGGGGCCATCTACAGGCTAGCTTGATAGCTATTGTTGTAAGAGAATTCAGCGAAGGGTAGACAATCTTCCCATTTTGCTCCATAGGCGAGGACAAAAGCACGAAGCATATCTTCAAGAATCTAGTTTACTCTTTCTGTTTGGCCACCGGTCTGCGGATGATAAGCGGTGCTGAAAGCTAGCTTCATAACGAGGGCTTCATGCAGGCTCTTCCAGAATCTGGAGGTGAATTGGGTACCACGATCCGATACGATCCGCTTAGGAATACCGTGGAGACTCACGATTCGGGATACATACAGATCAGCTAGTCTAGCACTATTATACTTGGTCTTGACGGGGATGAAATGTGCAACTTTGGTAAGTCGGTCAATGATGACCCAGATGGAATTGTGACCACGCTGAGATTTAGGTAGACCTGTAATGAAATCCATTCCGACTTCTTCCCATTTCCATTCGAGGACTTGGAGGGGTTGGAGCAATCCAGCAGGTCGCTGATGTTCAGCCTTCACTTTCTGGCACACGTCACAACGAGCGATGAAAAAGGCTATCTCGCGCTTCATACCGTGCCACCAGAATTGTTTATTCAGGTCTTGATACATCTTGGTTCCTCCGGGGTGGATTGAGTAGGGGGTGCCGTGAGCTTCCTTCATGATGAGTTGCTTCAGGTCTTCAATATTGGGTACACAAAGGCGTCCTTTGTACCACAAAACTCCTTCGGCATCAGTCATGAAGCCAGGAACTTCCTCCATATCCATTCTACGCTTGATTCCTTCAATACTCTCATGACCCACTTGAGCTTTCTTAATCTGGTCGAATAATGTAGGCTTCAATTCAAGGTTTGCCAGGAATTCGTGGCTAACCAACTCGAGGCCGAAATCCTCAAGTTCTTGGGTTGAGCAACCTTGATGAGGGCATTCAACGAACAGGGCTCTCGACTAAGGGCATCAGCTACGACATTGGCTTTACCGGGGTGATAATGAATGCTGAGGTCGTAATCTTTGATGAGCTCCATCCATCTGCTCTGCCTCATGTTCAGCTCCTGCTGGATGAAAATATACTTCAGACTCTTGTGATCAGTGTAGATCTCGCAGCAATTCCCAAATAAATAATGACGCCAGGTCTTCAGGGCGTGAACTACTGCAGCAAGCTCTAAGTCATTTGGGGGGTAATTCATCTCGTGCGGTCGAAGTTGTCTGGACAAGTAGGCTATCACCTTACCTTCTTGCATCAGCACACTTTCCAAACCAAGGTTCGATGCATCGCAGTACACATCAAAATCCTTGGTGATATCAGGCATGGTCAAGACGGGGGCTGTGACTAATCTCTTCTTGAGTTCCTGAAAACTGGCCTCACATTTGTCGGTCCATTCAAACTTTTTATCCTTCTTCAATAGCTGCGTTAAGGGTCTCGCAATGCTGGAGAATTCCTCAACGAATTTATGATAATAACCCACCAATCCAAAAAAAGGTTGGGGATTTCTTCTCCATGATGGACTGGATTTTGGATGGCTCGACAGATACTCCTCCGGCAGATATGACATGACCAAGAAATCCCACCTCTTTCAGCCAAAATTCACATTTGCTAAACTTGGCGTAAAGCTGATGGTCTCGGAGATTTCCCAAAACAATCCGCAGATGTTCAGCATGCTCTTCTTCATTCTTGGAGTAGATTAGAATATCGTCGATGAACACCACGACGAACTTGTCGAGGTACTTCATGAACACCTTGTTCATGAGATTCATGAAATAGGCAGGGGCATTGGTCAGTCCAAAGGACATCACGAAAATATTCAAAAAGTCCGTACAGTGTGGTGAAGGCAGTCTTGGGAATGTCTGACTCTCGAACCTTGAGTTGATGATAACCAGTTCGGAGATCTATCTTAGAGAAAACTCGGGCACCATTCATCTGGTTGAACAAATCTTCAATCTTCGGGAGGGGGTATTTGTTCTTGATGGTGACATCATTAGTTTCTGGTAATCCACGCACAGGCAGATAGTACCGTCCCGCTTATCCACAAAGATAACTGGAGATCCCCAGGGTGATGCGCTCGGGCGGATTCAACCCTTTCCTCAACATGTCATACAACTGCTTCTTCAACTCAACTAATTCTTGGGTGTTCATCCGGTATGGTCGCTGAGCAATGGGGGCAGTTCCGGGGACTAGCTCAATGATAAACTCGATATCCCGATCAGGGGGCATACCGGGCAACTCATCGGGGAAAACCTCAGGGTACTCACAAGCTATGGGTATTTCATGCAGGGCTGAACTAGCGACACTCTTCTTGCATAAGGCCTTCGATGATGGCATGGTGGCTACATGTTCAACTATTTCGCCGTCCTCATCAGTCATGGTTATGGCTCGGCTAGCACAGTCTATATGGCCCTTATACTTGACCATCCAATCCATACCGAGAATAACTTCTAGACCTTGCTCACCCAATACTATCAGATTGGCGTGAAAATGCTTCCCCTGAATATCTATAGGAACATCCTTGCAGGGTAGATCCGTTTTGGTGGAGGCTCCTGGAATTTGAACTAACATAGGTCGTCTCATGATGGTTGGCCTTAAACCACTCTTTCTAGCGAATGGCTTAGTAACAAACGAATGCGATGCTCCGGAATCAAACAAGACGATGGAGGGTACTGAGTTGACAGGGAACGTACCTAGAACGATATCCGGAGCTTCCTGAGCTTCTTCAGTGTTGACATGATTCAGGTTCCCTTTAGCTGGTCCAGCTGGCTTCCTCTTGTTCTGGTTCCTTCCGGCAGCATAACGAGCTTGTCCCTGATTTGGCTTGGGCGCATTGGGGCGCTGTGCAGCGTTCATCCTGTTGGTACACTCCTTGGAGAAATGACCCTACTGTCCGCAGGTGTAGCATCCATTGGTGGGGATGCGGACAGTGTTGTTCTGGCGGTTGTAGTTGGGATTGAAGTTGCTTCCTCCAGAACGCTGAGGGATGTAGGGGCGAGGTGCAGGGGGTGGTGCCTTCTGCTGCTGGGGCGCCGGCCTTGGTGGAGGGAAACTACGGGGTCGCGGAGTGCTGGAGCTGCCATGCTGTAGCATAGCCTTGCGCTTGCGGTTCTCAAACGCATTCTTGCGCTTGGTCTCAACCATAATGGAGGCATCTACCAGCGACTCAAGGTCTGGGTATGGAACAGCCACCAATTGCAAGATACTCTGCATCTCGTCATGCAGTCCATTCGGAATGCGATCCTTCTTCTTCTCTTCGGTGTCGGTGTCTTCTGGAGCCTACCTGGATAGAGTGGTGAACTTGTCCATGTATTCCAACACAGACATGCTTCCTTGCCTCAGATTCATGAACTTGTCCTTCATGAGCTTGATCAGTCCAGATGGAATGTGGGTCTTGCAGAACTTGGCCTTGAATTCTTCCCAGTTGATGACGTGTCCTTCAGCTTGAATAACCTTGACATGATCCCACCAAGAACGTGTAGGGCCGGAAAGAAAGTGAGTGGCGAACAACACCTTCTCATCATTGCCAACTCCGGCGACCTCCAAGTTGTTCTCAATGGTGCGAAGGCAATCATCGGTGTCAAGAGGTTCAGTGCACTTGGCGAAAACAAGAGGGTTGGTGCTCTGGAAATCCTTCAGTTTAGAGCGGTGGTCTCCATTCCCGTTCCCGCCATTATTGTTGTTGGCTTTTCCGGTAGCAAGTTGAGTGAGGTGCTGAAGGGTAGCAAGGTTAGCTTGGCGCTCCGCTCGGGCTGCCTCACGGTCTTCCATCATAAGGCGCAGAAGTTGCGCCATGGTTGGGTCCGGAGGTGGAGGGGGGTTTTGGTCTGACCCGCTGGCATTTCCTCTACGGGTTTCAACCATCCTGGAGAGGTGTGGATTCAGATATTAATGGGGAAACAAGGAGATGGGCAGCCACTTAAAAGGGGAGGGCATGTTAAAAATGCAGAATTTTGAAAACGGAAAATCACAAATGCACAGTAGGCAAACGATGGCGTAACATAGCAGGGTGCCAAAGGCACAACATAGTCATACAACATCACAACATAAGTCTCATACATCACAACCAAAATGGATGGTTTAACAGAACCATCATCAAAAGTCTACTCGCATCGCACGGGGGCCTATCTCATCGCCCTACGATAAGGTGGCGCGAGTGACAAGGTATTAACTTGTCAATGCCTACAAGTTGTAGACTAGGGTTTCGCGGAAATTAGAGGGCAAGTAGATCTCGAAGGGTTCAGCCGAAAAGGTGCTTGACTGCTAAAAACTAGGGTTGTGTTGACAATGAAATCGATCCCTTTCTTTGTCCCTCGACTCCCCCTTATATAGGAGGCGGAGCCGAGGGTTTCGTGTCGTATAAGTTACAAATACCGAGAGACTCTTTGAGTTCGTCCCGTATAGTTACATATCTCTTTATTCCTAATCTATCTCTATTTTCTATATCGACACTTCAATGGGCTTCCGGGCTTTGTATTCTTTGGATCTTGGGCCTTCAGGAAACCCCGGGTAGCTTCTTCGGCAGGCCCATTCGGGATGCCTATGTCAGTAGCCCCCGAGATTTTGCTTGAGTCGTAGATTCAAGTAAAATCTCCATCGTATAACTAATCCATAGATTCTCCGAGTCATTACAACAATTTACTCAAGACATACATATTTTGTATAGGGATGATGGTAAATGGGGCTGGTTCATCTGACGGATCAGGTACCAGTTAACTGCTCGTGGCAAACCCGCAAAACCTACTTCAAGGTCAAGTCCCTGGAGATGACCCCGGAATAGTGGCGTAATTCGACATGTGCCGCTTCAGGACTTACCCATGAATCGAATTTCAGTCGTATTTATAAGATCCATAGCGCGTCCGCTAGGAATTTTTTCTTCAGGTCTGTTGACACGAAAAACAGTAGCAGAGCGCATTAGGGTGCGATGACACGTCACACAGGACAGAACCTGGGGAGTTACCTTCGTAAAGTATTACGACATCCAGAGGTTTTACCACGGCAGACGCGCTCTAGGAATATATTGTCGAGTACCTTTATCGGCTGCTGGAATAGCCAATTTTTCCGAGTTACTAATGATCATATCTTGTTCTCCCGATGGGAGTACATGACGAGTTATATGTAACTTGTGGATGTACAATGATAATTGTTCGCCTTATATTTTGTCTTATCACTCTTTTCCTCTGCATATTTTATCGGGTGCACGACCAGCGCTCCCGATGGGAGTAGCCCCCGAGGCTACAGTCGAGTATTTATACTTGGCTGTAGGCCCAACTTGCACTGTTCATGCACTCTATATTTTGAATTCATAACTTATGCTTCTCTTTACTTTATCGGGTGCGCGACCAGCGCTCCCGATGGGAGTAGCCCCCGAGGCTACATACGAGTATTTATACTTGGCTGTAGGCTCAACTTTCGTTACCTTTGAACAACTCTATGTTTCTGTCCTCCATATTATCCTCTTATCAGAAGTATGAATAACACTTCTGATAAGAGTAGCCCCCGAGCATTTGAACAAATACTTGTATTTGATCATAGGCTCCTGAAGTTATTTTGTTTGGCCAATCGACATTTCCCTGTCGCCATTTTTTTCAAAGGAGGCCAGTCGAAAATTTTCTTATGGCGACATCAGCGCCGACGATGGCCACGACCTTTGTATTGGAAAGGCGCGAGTTCTGTCACTTCACTGATCTGTGGGTCCGAAATCCTGCGCCATCGACACGTCGCGCAAGTGGGGGACACACGTCCTCCGCAATTTCTGGCACGCGCGCCGTAACGCCTGTCTAGTAACTTCGCACTAAAAAGACTGTTGTACCCTTGTTGACACGCGTAAGGCGTAAGATCCATTTCCCTTTCATCTAACAGTGCGACGGATCGGTTCCTCGCTATAAAGCTGCCTGTCGAGGGTACTCCTCGGCAATGCCCTCCATATGGGGATTAGGGTTGATGGAATCCTGTAGGCTGACACGAGACAACGGTTATCAAACAAGCGGGGAAACCGATTTACCCAGGTTCGGGGCCCTCGTTGACAAAGGATTAATTTGTCAATGCCTACAGATTGTAGACTAGGGTTTTGCTAGAAGTAGAGGGCAAGTAGATCTCGAAGGTTCAGGCGAAAAGTACTCGACGATTATGAAAACTAGGGTTATGTTGACAGTAGATTCGATCCTTTCTTCGTCCCTCGACTCCCCCTTATATAGAGGTTGGAGCCGAGGGTTTCGTCATACACAAGTTACGAGTTCGGGAGGGTTTCGTACTCAACCCGTAAGATTACAAATCTCTTTCTTTCCTAATACAAACTATCTTTCCTAATCACTAAATGGGCTTCGAGTCTTCTTAATCTTCGAGTTCTGGGCCTTCGGTAAACCCGGGTACTATCTTTGGCAGGCCCATTGGGGATGCCTATGTCAGTAGCCCCGAGATTTTCTTGACTCGGAGAATCAGGGAAAATCTCCAATTTTACTCATTACACAATTTCTCAATATGCAAATACTATTTTGTACAGGGATAACGGTAGTTGGGGCTAGTTCATCTGACGGATCAGGTACTAGTTAACTGCTCTAGTGGCAATCCGCAAAAACCTACTTCAAGATCACGTCCCTGGACATGATCTCGGGATACTGGTGTAAACTTCGACAGGTGCCGCTTAAGGTCTTACCATTCTGTCGAGTCCCAGTCATATTTTATCGGGTACCTAACGCGTCCATTAGGATTTTTCTTCGCATCTGTTGATACGGAAAAAAGTAGCAATCCGCCGTCAGAGACGGTGCCACGCCGCTCGGAACGGATCTGGGGTCTTACCTTCGCAAAGTTTTGCGGCATTCAGAGATTTTGTCGCGACTTTTAGCGCTCTGAGAATATATTGTCGAGTGCTTTTCGGCTGTTGGAATAGCACATTTTATCGAGTCATATTTGATGACTTATTTTGCCTTCCCGATGGGAGTATATGCAGAGTTATTTGTGTAACTCGAAATATACTCACTTCTTTTTTTTTTGATAAAAATTCATCGGGCACGCGAACAGCGTTCCCGATGGGAGTAGCCCCCGAGGCTACATCCAAGAACTTGTGCTTGGGTGTAGGATCCACAGATTAGTATCCTCTGCCGCTATATTTATAATCCCTGTCGGTATTTCTGATATCTATCGGGTGCGCGACTAGCGCTCCCGATGGGAGTAGCCCCCGAGGCTATGAACAAATGCTTGCATTTGGTCATAGGCTCTTGCCATTTCTATATTGTAATACTCGAAGTTTTCTTTCATCCAAAGTAGCCCCCGAGCATTTGGGCAAAAACTTGTATTTGATCAAAGGCTCCCGAAATAATCTTGCGTTGTCGATAAACTTTCCAAGCTTCATAGTCGAGCTTTTCTTTTACCTCGATGACGTCGTTGCTGATGATAGCCACGATTTCTGTTTTGATAATATGCGAGAACCGCTTCTCTCACTGCCTTGTGGGTCCAAATTCCTCATCTGATGGACACGTCGTGCAAGTGGGGGACACATGTTCTCCACTTTTTCTGGCACACGTTCCATAACCTCGTCAATGTTAAAATACTTTTTTACCCTTGTATCCACGTGGTTATCATCTACCACACTTCTTTTCCATCCAACGGTCTGCCGCTTCACCGCACCTCTATATAAGATCTCCTTCTTCCACCTCGAGCACTTCCGCTCACGCCGTTCCCCTGCTTTCACCTGCAAAACTTCCTCTTGCGCCCCACAACTCCCAGAGCTCATCTCTTCTCATCTGCATTCCTGCGTCATTGTTGATGCCACCGCGTCGATTGACCAGGCACACCACGCCGGAATCGTCAATGGCTGCCGCGGATCTAGGAACCGCAGAATGGGAGAGGTCCAAGATCACCAACCAGGACATCAATCTCCTGAAGAAACTTGGGATTAGCAAGAAACTCAAAGCGGTGTGCTTCCCCAGTGAAGAAAGCTACCCAACCCCTCCAATGGGATATCGGGTGAGTTTTGTCGATCATCTCATCCGCGGTTTTTCCGCCCCCATTCATCCTCTTCTCCGCGGGTTGCTTTTTGTTTATGGTCTTCAACTTCACCACCTCACGCCCAACTCAATTCTCCATATCTCTATCTTCATCACCCTCTGCGAGGCCTTCCTTGGTGTCCAGCCTAACTGGGCATTATGGAAGCGCATTTTCTTTTGTCGCCGAAATGGCTCTCCCAATGTCGCTTATAACATAGGGGGCATTGTTATTTCTGTTCGGTCAACTGTCAATTACTTCGACGTCAAACTCCCTGATTCAGTTCAAGGATGGCGCAAGAAGTGGTTGTATATCCGAGAGGAGAACCATGGATGTGCTGAAGACAATATCCCTCCTTTCGATGGTGCCGAGAAAATCCTTCGTCGCCGTTCTTGGGACGCAGAAGCTACCGAGGAAGAAAGAGCTTCGACAGAGGCCTTGATGACTCGCATCCATGAGTTGCAGAATACTCGTGGCAAAGAATTGTCAGGCATCCAAATTACGGCGTATTTCCTTAGAACTAGAGTGCAGCCTCTTCAGGCTCGCAAAAACCCTCTCTGGAATTATGCTGGCGATGAAGACACAGATCGTTTGTCGACGAATCTGGAAACCAAGGATTTGGAGAGGCTTGTCCGAAAAATCTCCTCTCTCAACAAAAAAGATCTTATCCCTTCTTCTTGTCGCGTAAAACCATACAGCGCCACCAACGCGCTTCCTGAGGTAAACATTGTCGCGTAATTTGTTATTGCTTTGCTATTTTTGTTGTTCTTGCTTTTTTATTGACATCTTTCCTTATTTTTATATAGAACCACCCAAATCTTGTTTCGCTTCCTCCCCTTCCGGAAGGTGGGGAAGTCGAAGAAAGGGCCGTTATCTCCGACGATAACCAAGATGCCCCCTCTTTTGCAAATGAACCCGCAGAATCTCGAAAATCTGCGGGATCGGCCAAGGAGGGTGCCTCTGAAACCACTGCGTCGGCACAATCTCCTCCTCCTGATGTTTCTCCGAAAAAACAAGGAAAAGGAATGATGTCGAGGATTCGGCACCTCCAAGCCCGAAGAAGCTGTTCCTTCACGCCAGAAGGCAGCTTATGATCCATACCTCGAGACCCTCATCAGTTCGTAAGTTCCTTCTCTCTGTTTAATTGTACTTGAAGATTTTTGTCTATCTTGCTTTTTATGTTGTCAACATTTACTCGTAGTGATGATGAAGAAGAAGTACCAACTGCTGATGTGGCTGCTCGAACAAGTACGTCACATACATTAGTCGCCTCGGAAACGCCAGTTGAAGGAGAAGAAACTTCGCCTCCTCAACAGAACGTCGGCGCTGCTAGTCCTCCTTCAAGCCCCCTTGTCCCTTCACCAAAAAGGGCAAGGGTTGAAACAATCCCGGATCCTACTCTTCAATTGAGTAGCTCCTCTAACCCTCTCTTGGATGATGTAAGTTCTTAATTCGCTTGTTGCTATCTATATTTTCACCATTTGCTTCTACGTGCCGTCATTTTTCCCATACCGACATTTTCTTTCTTTGTCCTTCCTTGATAGCCCACGATCAAAGAGCTTCTTCGCATTGGTGCTCAATTCATTGGGTACCGTGATTACGCCAGCAAAACTGAAGGTAATGCTTCGTTACTTCTTTATTGCTTCTGCTTTCTTGCTCTCTTGTTGTCGATGTTTTTAACTTTCTTGACAGAAAAACTGGCGGAGGTCAACGAGCGTGCCAATACACTTGCTCAAAAATTAGAGCAAAGTGAAGAGGCTCGTAAGAAGGCCGAGTCAGATGCCGTTCAAGCTAGCGCTGACAAAGCCAAGGCTGATGCTGCTGGTGTCGAAGATCTTCGGAAACGTCTGCACGACGCCGAGACGTCGCTAAGTGAGCACATAACTGCACAAATCGCTCGTGAAGAAGCGATTACTAAACGTATAAGGACGCAAAATCGTCGCTTTGTCAGTAAGTATCTGAACCACTTCATATCCTTTGGATTTTTCTTTTCTGCACCCATTTGTTGATCGGATTTTTTTTTTTGACAGATAAGACCTCTCAAGAATTTGAACTTGAAGATCCCGACAATGATGCTCTTCTTGACGCCGTTTCGTTCCTTGAATTTCATGGGACAGAAGCGCGTGAAGGCATTGATGAAGCCAGGACAGGGCTGTCGCGGCTCTTCCCCTTCTTCTTCCCGAAGAAAGAGGAACCCGCAACTTTCCTTGCCCTTGCCAAGTGTTTTAACCCTCCCGAAGATCTTGGGCTGAAGATGCGTCATGAAAATATGAAGGTTGCTGTTGAAAGCACTGTTGCCTTGGTTGCTGATAGTCAACAGACCATTGACTGGGCGAAAGTGGGCGACACGGAACAGATAGAACAAGCAAAATGGCGATCATTGATCAAGGCAGCAAAGTTCAACACCAAGAGAATCTTGTCTTATCTCGGGATCAAGCCATCTTCGACTCCTAGCTCATCAAGGCCGGAGGTCTAGTTTAATGCTCTTTTGCTTTGTTTTTAGTTTACCTCCTTCTTTTGGTACTGCCGCCATAGTGCTCCTGGCGATGATTAGGTCTTCTAGAGGTCCTTCTTTTGTAACAGAATGAATGGAAATCTATCTTTGTCTCAATGATTGATGTCGACGTTTTTCTATTTTTTCAGTTAATTTTTGACAACTATACGTCAACTCCTGGTCCTTCCGAAGTTTTTCCTTCGTCCCTTCCGAAGAAGACCTCTGTCCCTGTTAATTTTGTTGACGATTCTGCGAGTAAGGATTTGACAGAAGAGTTGGAAGAACTTCGAGGACAACTCCGATCCGTGAAGAAGCAATCGCTTATGCTCATGGAACAATCTCGAAAATCTTGAAAGGAAAAATTGCACTCCAACAAGCTCAAGCTGCCATCGCTGAGAAGGACTCTGCCGTTCTGCTGCTGCAGCTACGTCTCGAGAAAATTCTATGCTCCACTCTGATAGATGCTAGCTTGGATATGGCATGTATGTTTCATTATCTTTGTCGTGCTTCTTCTTTTTCTTTGTTGCTTGTCTCCTTATTACTCACTGACTTTTTTTAAGAGACAATAGGTTCTTTTTTGGATGCTGCTACTGAAGATGAACGTGTCGAAGCTCGCTCCAGTGTTCTTCTTCGGCTTGCACGTGAGCATGGTTCGAATTTTTGGGGCACGCCTGAACGGACTCGCCAAATCGTCAGATTTCAAGATCGCGCGCTTCAGGTTCGCGAGTATCTCGACTTCTGCACGAGGACTTTGTCTCTGGTCTATGGTACCATGTTTCCTCGCAATAAGATGCCAGAAACTCTTCCTGCGTTGATGGATAAATTTCGAGATGCTCCTCGCATCCATGGCTTTGTACGATCCCAACTAGCTGCTGGCGCGATGTTTGCGATGATCATGGTAAAAATCTGCTACCCGAAGTTAGACGTGGGGCAAATTGTTCCAAAGTGCTTGGAGAAGATGTCGAAGAGGAAAAGAAACTTTGGCAAATATGATGATATTGTTACTCCTGTTGCCGAAGACATGATGGATGAACTTCTTCCGATGGATGCCGAATTCTTCGTGAAGGGCAGCTACACTGAACATAGCACTTGTGCTGTAAATAATGAGCGCTTAACCATAGACAATATATTGGGAAATCCTTGAAGATAAACTTGTTCCAAAGATTGTATCTTGTGTATATGATCTATATTGTAAAGTCACTATATTTTTATTTTTATCGCCAAGCCCCCGGGCGTTTTGATTGCAGTATTTTTTTGTTATAATGCGAGGTTGTCCCAAGGCAAAATAATATATACTGTGTACTATTTTTTGCGGGTGCGAGCCCCCGAGCTTTTTGTTGACCGCTATTTGTCGATATCTCTTTTTATTTTGGCGAGGTATTTTATACCAAGGCAAGATGTTTCCTTTGTGTTTATCGACACTGTATATATGTATATATTGTATCGTTTAGGGGGAAGCCCCCGAGCCTGTCGAGAAAAAGATATATAATTCCACTATCTTTATTATATTGCAGTACCGCGAGCCCGCCTCATTAAAAACCTTCTCGGTGCCCCGAAAAAGGAAAAGAGTGCGTCTGAAAACTCGCGGGCGTTTCAGTACATTGTATTTTTACAGAGGAGACTATATTTTGGCATCTAAGCGTAAAAACGCCGGAGCTGCGCCACGTTCCAAGGATTTGGCTCGTCAATTCCCGTCTTCTTGTCCTTGATTATGTATGCTCCTCCTGCAATTACTTCTGTGACGATGTAAGGTCCAAGCCACGGTGACTCGAGTTTTTCATGGCTTTTTTGATTAAGCCGCAAGACCAAATCGCCAACTTGGAAAAATCTTGGCCGTAATCGTCGACTGTGGTAGTTTTTCAGGTTCTGTTGATATTTGGCGACTCGTGATAGGACTTCGTCTCGAGCTTCATCAAGTGCATCGACATCATCCTCCAAAGCTTTTCTCGAGGTTTCTTCATCATATTCTGTAACTCTTGGAGAGTCATGTTCTATTTCTATCGGCAAGACTGCTTCGGCTCCATGGACCAGAAAGAACGGCGTTTCCTGCTTCGCCGTATTTGGTGTTGTTCGAATACTCCACAACACACTTGGCAACTCCTCCGGCCAAGTATGCCGAGCTTTTCCAATGGTCCTAGCAGGCGCTTCTTGATACCATTGCAGATGATGCCATTGGCCTTCGACTTGACCGTTGGTCTGTGGATCGTGACAGACGCAAAACTCAATTTGATACCCACTTACTGCGCGTATGTTTTGAACTCCTTGGACGTAAAATTACTGCCGTTGCCGTGACAATGCTATGAGGGACTCCAAATCTAAAGACGATGCTTTTCACGAATTTAATCGCCGACGCCGTCCGGTGAATTTATCGGCTTTGCTTCTATCCACTTTGTAAATTTATCGACAGCGACAAGCATGTACTCATAACCTCCTGGCGAAGCTTTGTGTAGTTTTCCCACCATGTCGAGACCCCATTGAGCAAAGGGCCAAGACAATGGGATTGGCATAAGTTCTGCTGCGGGAGAGTGAGGTTTGGTGGCAAACCTTTGGCACGCGTCGCAAGTTCTCACTTTTTCCTTTGCGTCCTCGATTGCTGTTAACCAATAAAATCCTGCTCTGAAAACTTTAGCCGCGATAGCTCGGCTACTCGCGTGGTGCCCGCATATTCCTTCGTGCACATCTTTCAGGATGATTCTTCCTTCTTCGGTTGTAACACATCTCTAGCACGAAATACTTCGTTTGTACAACTCCCCTTTTACCACGGTAAAAGCTTTTGATCTCCTAATTATTCGCCTTGCTTCAACTGGATCGTCGGGTATCGTTTTCCTTAGTATGTATGATATGTAAGCCTGCATCCATGGAGTTTGCACCATCATGACTAGCTCTTGCTCCTCTTCTTCTTCTATTGTGTCGTTGGTGATACTCGAGGATTTCTCTTTTTTCTCCTTTATTTTCGCTGGCTTTGTTGATCTCTCGCTTATCTCTTCCCAAAATACGCCTGGAGGAATCGCGAGACACTGTGACCCGATGTTTGCAAGAACATCAGCTTCATCGTTACTTAGCCTGCTGATGTGGTTTACCTCGCATCCATCAAACAATTTCTCCAATTCATTGTACACCTCTTTGTATGCTATCATACTTTCGTTGACTGCATCACATTGGTTCATAACTTGCTGTGCCACCAATTGTGAGTCGCCGAAGATTTTCAACCGGGTTGCACCACAAGCTTTCGCCATCTTCATCCCGTGTATGAGAGCTTCATATTCTGCTTCGTTGTTAGACGCGTTTGGGAACGTCATCCTTAGGACATATTTCAATTTGTCGCCTTCAGGTGATACTAATATCACGCCCGCTCCAGCGCCTTCCTTTTGGACCCGTCGAAGTTCATGGTCCAAGTTCTCGATAAATCTGGAGGCCCTGTGTTTTGCAGCTCCATCCACTCGCAATGAAATCTGGTAGAATCTGTGACTTTATTGCCTTTCTTTTTTCGTATGTGATGTCCCGAGGGAAAGTTCTATTCCCCAAAGGGAGACACGACCCGTAGCTTCTGGGTTGTTCAGTATGTTTGACAAGGGAGCTTCATTGACCACTATTATCGGGTGTGCCGAAAAATAGTGTCGCAATTTTCTTGCTGTCGTGAATACTCCATATGCCGCTTTCGATATTGCGGGTACCGTTGTTTTGAGGGCGACAACTTGGATGAAATATCCTGGCCTCTGCACTCCATGAAGTTTGCCTTCTTCTTCTCTCTCGACTACTAGGGCTGTGCTGACCACCTGAGGTGTGGCTGCAATGTACAGGAGGAGAGGTTCTTTCTCTCTAGGCGCCACCAAGATTGGTGGTGTCGAAATTGTCCGCTTGAGGTTCTCGAAGGCCCTATCTACTTCCTCGTTCCATTGAAATTTTTCCCCTTGTTTGATCAATGTATAGAACGGCAATGCTTTTTCTCCTAGCCTGGCGACGAATCTGCTCAAAGCTGCGACTCGTCCTGTTAACTGTTGTATTTCTTTCAACTTTGTTGGCTTTCTCATAGTGACGATGGCCTGGATTTTTTCGGGATTAGCTTCAATCCCCCTTGCTGATACTAAGAACCCGAGTTCTCCTGCAGGAACTCCAAAAGAGCACTTTGTCGGGTTCACCTTGATGCAAAACTTGTCGAGATTGTCGAAGGTTTCCTTCAAATCTTCGATCAGAGTTGATCCTTTCTTTGATGTTATCACGACATCATCGATGTAGACTTGCACATTTTTTCCAATCTGTGTTGCTAGGCACTTCTGCATCATCCGCTGATATGTTGCTCCCGCGTTTTTCAAACCAAAGGGCATTGTCTTGTAGCAAAACACGCCGTAAGGTGTTATGAACGCTGTCTTGGCTTCATCTTCTTCTTTTAATCTGATCTGGTTATAACCAGAGTATGCGTCCAGAAAGGAAAGACGTTCGCATCCTTCCGTGGAGTCGATAATTTGATCGATCCTTGGGAGGGGAAAGTGATCCTTAGGACAATGTTTATTGACACACGTAAAGTCGACACACATGCGAAGGATTTTTGTGTGTTTCTTCGGCACCATCACTGGGTTAGATACCCACGTGGCTTCTGTAGTTATTTCTTTAATAAAACCAGCATCTTTCAATCGATCTATTTCTGATAACATGGCTTTGCGGTTGGGTTCCGAGAAACGTTGCTTGATTGGTCTTGCGAGAGGATCCAAATTGAGGTGGTGCTCGGCGAGTTCCCTGTAGCTGGGCACCATGTGAAGATTTTCCGGTGCTCACGGAGGAACTCGACGAGCGCGCTTTCCTATGCGATATCCATGTTTGCTGCGATGGATGTCGTTTTCTTTGGATCTGTCGGGTGGATCTGTACCTCTTTTGAATCCTTGGTTGTGTTAAAAGTTGGCTCCTTAGAAGATCTCCCTACCTCTGGCAGCACATCATAATCAATGAACCTCGGCGCCGGATATTCTGCTTGCATCCCGAAAGTTTCTAACAGCCGATGAAAATCCTTGTCGCATTTATCAGATAACGCGAAACTTCCTTTGATTGTGATAGGTCCCTTGGGCCCGGGCAACCTCCACAATAGGTACGTATAGTGTGGCACTGCCATGAACCTGGCATACGCTGGTCGTCCCAACAGAGCGTGATATTGCGACGGGAAATCCACAACTTCAAACTCCAAATTCTCTATCATGTAATTTTCTCGGGTTCCAAACTGAACGTCGAGATTGATCTTGCCCAGCGGATAACTTGGCTTCTCTGGTGTGATCCCGTGGAAACGTGTGTCAGTAGGCTTCAGGTTTGCCAGAGATATGTTCATCTTTCTCAATGTATCTGCATACATAAGGTTTAAGCTGCTGCCGCCATCTATGAAAAATCTCGACACATCGAAACCAGCAATTACTGCGGGTAGGATAAGTGCCGATTGTCCTGGTCGAGGAACTTGCTGCGGATGATCCGCGATTGTGAAGCCGATGTCTTGCCCCGACCAATTTAAGTACTCAACTGGTGGAGGCATCTTCTCTGCCATGAACACTTGTCGTGAGATTACCTTCTGCGCCCTGTTGGATGGCCTAGCTTTCTGAATCATTGAAACCGCACCGTTGGAATTAGGATCAACATATGGAGGTGGGTGTGGTGCTGCCGCTATTCTGAGCTGGTGCCGATTTTCGTCCGTGATTGCGGGAGGAGGTGGAAGATGGATCTCGCTCCTTGGTCCCTGAGGATTTCTGTTCATGGCTTGTGCATTTGCGATTCCTGCGGCTCGCAACATTGCCTGAAAATTTCGGCAATCTTTCTGGAGATGTCCTGACTGCCTTTTTCCATTGTTGTCGAGATAAAAATGCATTTCACTCGGACCGTTCATCATCTCTTCAGGTGACACGTAAGGTCTATGAAACCTTGGTCCACTATTTTGCCTGTTGCCGCGAGAATCTCCTCTATTGTCGCCTTGTTGCTCATTACTCCTTTGATAGTCATCTCGACTATTTCCTCCAGGATTTCCCCGGAAGCCAGCCTATATATGGCCAGGAGCATCATTGTTGTAGAACTGGCGAGAAAATCGCCTTCTATTTTGATAATTTCGACCACGATCCTCTTCTGGCGACCTATGTCGCTTGTTGTATATTGCGTCTTCTCCATCTGCCCACTTATTGGCTATCTCCATGAGTGCTGATATGGTCTTAGGGTTAGTTCTCCCTAAGTCCTCGACAAAATCTCCTCGTCGGATTCCTGCCACGAACGCATCTATTGCCCTCTCGTCAGATATATCTTCTGCCGAGTTTTTTATGATGTTCCACCGCTGTATATATTTCCTCATCGACTCGTCGTGTTTCTGTCGACACGCCCTCAACTCTTCCAATGACGCAGGTTTCTTGCAGGTGGACCGGAAGTTTTTCACGAAGATGTCCTCAAAGTTATCCCAGCTGTCGATGGAACTTGGGGGAGTTTCTTTATCCAAGATCTTGCGGCACCACTCAAGTGAACTTGGATACTTTGCATAGCTGTTGCTCTAGTTCCTCCTACCAGCTTCACCATCTCGAGATAATCCACGAGCCAATCCTCGGGATCTTGCAGCCGTCGAATTTCTTGAAATTTTCGGGTAGCTTGAACCCTTTTGGGACTCGAGTCTTTCGAACTCTTCTCGTGAAGCAAGGGAGCCCACACATATCTTCGTCGTCAACTTCTGGTGAGTGCTGACGCTCCCTTCTTTCTTGTCGCGCTCTGTCCACCCTTAGTTGAACTGCTGTGTCTCTTGCTCCACTTGTTCTTGGTGGGTCTTGAACTGCTGCGGTGGGTCGTGGACTATTTTGTCTGGGATTTTCTTCGGGAGGCATTGTTGCGAACGCTGTTCCCGTAACTCCAACTCCAGCCATTGCCATATTAGACAATGCTTCTCTCGGGTCCCCCGGGGGTGGTCTGGACACGAGGATGTAAGCTTGCGTTGCCATGTATCCTGCTTCCGGCGTTTTTGGGATGATATTTCCCTTGTATCAATCGACATAAAGGACATGTCGAGATTTTGAATTATGTTTCCTCTCTCTTGCTTCGGGTATGTTTTGCAACCGAGACATTGCTCTCCTCCGAGACTTCTGTCTCCCGAAGTTCCCGATTGTCGACTTATCTGCTCGGCGTCTGCTTGATGCGGAAGCTGCCTCTTTTCTCCTATTCAGGGATGTTGTCTGTTTTTCCAACTCTCTGCTTACCCGAGCAAGTCTATATTGATATGCTTGAAGTTCTTGTACAGTAGCAGTGGTGGTCATAGGTTCTGAACCATCCATGGCTCTTGCAGCCCTATCCCACGCTTCTTGCGGGAGTTGTACTCTTTCTCGAGGTGAGGACCCGACGTATTTAGTGCCTAGGCCTTTTCTGAGATCAGCGGGATCGATGTAGGGATTTCCCAAATCATCGAAAGCCTCTACGTTTCTGGTTCATCGCCTGCCTCTTCTATTGCATAGATCTGATGGTATTTTGCGTATTGATTTTTGTCAGGATTGGTGACACCATCATAGAGATTGGTGAAGACCTTTCCAACAGCAATAGACTTGTCGATGAAGTTGAAGTTGTCGATGCTGTCGGAGTCGCTGCTTATAATGGAGTCCGCAGACGACTCGAAGGATGTGTTGCTGAAGATCTTGGCGAGCTTTCCGCTTGCCTTGCTGTCGACGAAGCGTGGCGACGAAAACTCCTCGTCACTCGACGAAAAGTTAGAATCGACCGCTGAAAATTCGACGAGATCGGAACTTCGAGATAGGATCCTTCCTTGTTGACGCCAAATCGGAATTCTCCGAACGTCATGATGATGGGCTCCTCCAGATAGGCACATGCATCCACACGGGAGGGCGGGTGAGGAATAAAATCGACTAGATCAGTTTTTTGCCGGTTACCTCGATCCATCGCATTGCTAGCCACCGACGAACTCGACGATTCTGGACGTGCCATCGAGATCAGCTCCTTGCAACCTCTAATTCCCACAGACGGCGCCAATTGACAAAGGATTAATTTGTCAATGCCTACAGATTGTAGACTAGGGTTTTGCTAGAAGTAGAGGGCAAGTAGATCTCGAAGGTTCAGGCGAAAAGTACTCGACGATTATGAAAACTAGGGTTATGTTGACAGTAGATTCGATCCTTTCTTCGTCCCTCGACTCCCCCTTATATAGAGGTTGGAGCCGAGGGTTTCGTCATACACAAGTTACAGAGTTCGGGAGGGTTTCGTACTCAACCCGTAAGATTACAATCTCTTTCTTTCCTAATACAAACTATCTTTCCTAATCACTAAATGGGCTTCCGAGTCTTCTTAATCTTCGAGTTCTGGGCCTTCAGTAAACCCCGGGTACTATCTTTGGCAGGCCCATTGGGGATGCCTATGTCACTCGTAGAGGTAAAATCCTTACGTCCTTCCTGTTTGATCTTGATTATGAAAATATCGGGTTACAATGGGGTGCCGAAGGTTTCGGCTATGATCTCGTCGAGAGTCTAAGTTCTGCAGGGACCTAGCTCTAGACTTATGGTGGCTATGGTTTCTAAGATTGCGTGTGTCCTTGGCAGCCCCTCTCCTGGTCCTTATATTGGGAGCTAGGTCTCGAGAGATCTGTCCGGGTACGACTAGGTTACAAAGAGTCCTAGTTCTAAACTTTCCTTTTATTCTTCGTCTTCTTGCCTTGCTCTTCAAGAATCCACCTTGCGAACCGACGCTATGGCCCACCTGGCCTTCGGGTGTCTTCATGGGCCTCCGATTGGGCCGCAAGGGGTAATACGATAGTAGTTACCCGAAGGGTAATGCCCACGTCAGTAGCCCCCGAGTGTCTAGCCGAAAATATTTCGGGTAGAGACTAAAGCATGCCTCTGCCGAATGTTCGCTTCATCCGACAAAGTTTTGTTCTCCTTGTAACAATATCATCTTCTTCTATCGGGTGCGCGTCCAGCGCTCCCGGTGGGAGTAGCCCCCGAGTCTAAGTACGGATGCTTGCAACCGTGCATAGACTCAAGTTGTTCTACTCGAATGCTTTCTTCTGTGGAAGATTTCTGCATGTCTTCATAGATCATCCGATTCATTTATACCGGGGCTTCAATTTTTCAGCAACAATTCAGTACGTAAAGGATATCGAGTAACGTGCCTAGCTTTGCTGGTTAACTGCCAATGGCAAAACAACGTTACCCTACACAGAATCAAGTCCCCGGGCATGATCCTGGAGTGCAAAAAATTTCGACGGATGTGCAATCAGCATTCCCGATGGGAATAGCCCCCGAGTCTGGTCGCGGGTGCTTGCAACCGAGTGCAGACTTAGGCCAAACGGTCTAAATATTTCAATCTTTCTTTACATACTCTTGAAATGCTCCTCTCCTTGCAATGGAGTCTTTGATTCTGGAATTTATCGGGTGCGCGTCCAGCGCTCCCGATGGGAGTAGCCCCCGAGTCTAGGTACGGATGCTCGCAACCGTGCGTAGACTCAAGTTGTACTACCCAACGATTTTAATTTTTCTTCGGATGCAACAACAAACACCTCTCAAAACTTTATTTTTATGCTCTCTATATGATTTCAAAACTTAAAAAGCTCTAGCACATGATTTAATCCCTGCTTCCCTCTGCGAAGGGCCATTCTTTTACTTTATGTTGAGTCAGTTTAACTACTTCTTTCTATCTTTGAAGCAAACACTTGTATCAAATGTGTGCACTGATTCTTACATGCTTACTTATTGCACTTATTATATTACTTTGTGTTGACAATTATCCATGAGATATGCATGTTGAAAGTTGAAGGCAGTTGCTGAAACTTAAATCTTCCTTTGTGTTGCTTCAAAACCTTTTATTAAGAATCTATTGCTTTATGAGTTAACTCTTATGTAAGACTTTTTGATGCTTGTCTTGAAAGTACTATTCATGAAATTTTTTGCTATATGATTCAGTTTTTTAGTAATTATCTTTTTGTTAGCAAACTATAGACCATTGCATTGAGTCACTTCATTCATCTCATATGCTTTACAATAGTATTGATCAAGATTATGTTGGTAGCATGTCACTTCAGAAATTATTCTTTTATCGTTTACCTACTCGAGAGTAGGAACTAAGCTTGGGGATGCTTGATACGTGCCAACGTATCTATTTCTTATGTTACATGCTAGTTTTATGACAATACCTACATGTTTTATTCACACTTTATAATGTTTTTATGCATTTTGGGACTAACCTATTAACAAGATGCCACAGTGCCAGTTCTGTTTTCGCTGTTTTTGATTTCAGAAAAGTTGGTTTACAAATATTCTCGGAATTGGGCAAGTAAAAGCCCATGGCCCTATTTTCCACGGAGTGTTCCAAGACCGAAGAAGAGTCGAGGAAGGCCAGCAGGGGGCCCTCCCCATATGGCGCGGGGGGCCCCACTGCCGCGCCGAGACGTGGGGAGGGAGCCCCCTGGCTCCCCCGATGCTGCCCCTTCGCCTATTTATTCCTTCGTCCCCGAAAACCCTAGTACCGAGAGCCAAAATACCAGAACAGTTCCAGAGACGCCGCCGCCGTCAACCCTAACTCGGGGGTTCAGAAGATCTCCTCCGCACCCTGCCGGAGGGGAATCATCACCGGAGGGCTCTACATCACCATGCCCGCCTCCGGATCGATGCGTGAGTAGTTCATCCTTGGACTACGGGTCCATAATAGCTAGATGGTTGTCTTCTCCTATTGTGCTATCATGTTTAGATCTTGTGAGCTGCCTATCATGATCAAGATCATCTATTTGTAATGCTACATGTTGTGTTTGTTGGGATCCGATGAATATGGAATACTATGTCAAGTTGATTATTGATCTATCATATATGTTGTTTATGATCTTGCATGCTCTCCGTTGCTAGTAGAGGCTCTGGCCAAGTTGATACTTGTAACTCCAAGAGGGGGTATTTATGCTAGATAGTGGGTTCATGTCTCCATTGAATCTGGGGGAGTGACAACAACCCCTAAGGTTGTGGATGTGCTGTTGCCACTAGGGATAAAACATCAATGCTTTGTCTAAGGATATTTGTATTGTTTACATTACGTACAGTACTTAATGCAATTGTCTGTTGCTTGCAACTTAATACTGGAAGGGGTGCGGATGAAGGTGGACTTTTTAGGCATAGATGCATGCTGGATGGCGGTCTATGTTCTTTGTCGTAATGCCCTAAGTAAATCTCATAGTAGTCATCATGATATGTATGTGCATTGTTATGCCCTCTCTATTTGTCAATTGCCCAATTGTAATTTGTTTACCCAACATGTTATTTATCTTATTGGAGAGACACCACTAGTGAACTGTTGACCCCGGTCCATTCTTTTACATCTGAAATACAACCTACTGCAATAATTGTTATCTTTTCTTTCTGCAAGCAAACATCATTTTCCACACCATACGTTTAATCCTTTGTTTTCAGCAAGCCGGTGAGATTGACAACCTCACCGCTAAGTTGGGGCAAAGTAGTTTGATTGTGTTGTGCAGGTTCCACGTTGGCACCGGAATCCCTGGTGTTGCGCCGCACTACACTCCTTCACCAACAACCTTCACGTGATCTTCATCTCCTACTGGTTCGATAACCTTGGTTTCTTACTGAGGGAAAAACTCGCTGCTGTACTCATCATACCTTCCTCTTGGGGTTCCCAACGGACGTGTGCTTTACCGTCACAAGCACCCCCCTGCCGCAAAGAGTTCGACAGACTTTTTTGCTGTTGAAGATGACTTAGACCTGTGAGTATCTGTTTTCCCCTTTACATCTATTCTTCTTTATTCTGTGTAACTGATATCCTTGCTTCCAAACAGTTCTGACGATGATGATGAAGTCCCTCTCGCAAAGAGGGCCAAGTTATTCTCTGGAAAGGCCGAGTCAGCCAAGGAGTCGAATCCTTCGACTGCCGACCCAACGCCGCCCTCAAGGACGACTGTGGTGAAGATACCGGTGTCGAAGGTTATTCCTTCTGCTAGCACACCCATTCCTCCAGCTGCCCGTGATCATGTGAGTAAACCACTTTAGCTTGATTTCCTTTTACGGTATACTTCCGCACTTGGCTGAAACTCTTTATCTTTTTCCCCGCAACCAATCTATGCCACAGTTGATGCTGTGGCAGTGTTTGGCGATCAGTTCACTCGCCTGGAGTCAGAGACCGTTCAGATTCGAAGGACCATCAAAACTTTGGCTGACCAAGTGCTGGAAGCTAATAAGCTCACAGCCGATGCTCAAAATGAAAACATCCTGCTGAAAGATGAGCTTAAGAAGCTGAAAAAGAAGATGAAGGATGAGCAAGATGCTAGACGTGAGGCTGCTATTGCAGCCGATGGAAAAGAAGGCGTCCTCCGCGAATCCATCACAGATTTGTTGAGTAAGTTCCTCCATGCATGTTATTTTTCTAATACTATCCTATGGATTGCTTATCCATTTCCTTCCAGATGCTGCCGATGTGACCATCAATCGAGCCTGCAAGCTTCGGGAAGATTCCATGTATGACGCCCTTTCACTTGCTACTGAGTCCAACAGCCAGGTCCTTGGTCTATTGCAAAAAACCAAGGGAGCATTGTCGAGGTTATTCTCGATGATATTCCCAAAGATGAAGAAGGACAAGACTCTTGCCGAGATGGCAGATGCTTTCTTCGTCGATCCTTCTGAGCCTGTAGAGGTACTTAAGCGTCGCTCCCGTTTGTTTGGGGCGGTTCTTACTTTTCAGCTACTAATGGGTCATGGGCTAGGCTCTGAACTAGAAAAGTTGTCTAAGGCATTGCCTGTAGATGACAACAATTGCCTAGTCAATCTTGAATCCTTCAAACAATCGGCAGTGACATGTGCTAATCAGCTCCTCAAGCTAGTCGACGAAGCGAAGACCAAAGCTGTGCCTGAAGCTGCCACTGGCTCATCATCAGCTCTTCCTTGAATGGATTCTTGCTCTGTCACTGTAATTAAGGCTTGATACAATTTAACCTAGTCCTGTTTTATACTGGCTCTATTGCTAGTGTCAACAATCTTTTGGATGTAATATATGCGCCATACTCCCGATGGGAGTTTTTATTAATGTTGTTATGAACTGAGAATTGTGCTGCAGATTCCTTCGACTTCTTCTCGTGCTGATCCTTCTTTAAATTCTTCGACTAATGATGAATCCGACCTTGTTCATCGTTTGCATGACCAAATATCCCGATTAAACAGAGACATAACCACCCTTCACGCAATGGCAGCATTGGTGAAAAGAAAGAGTGAGATTGCTACTGCAATCGAATAGCATGCTCTTGACCGTCTCCGTGTTGCTACTGAAAGCTTGAGTTGTAAGCATCTGTCTGCCTTCCGATTTTTATTGAAGTTTTTACTCAAAATCTTTTCTTCCGACTGATTTTTGTTATCCACCAGTCGTGGCCTTCGACGAATCGGAAGAAAACAGGAGGATTCATGAAAAGATCGAGGCGATGACTGATGTCGCTCACCCGAAACATGAATTATGGTCCAATCGACCAAAAGCCGTTGCCATGGCCAAATTTGAACATCGAGAGGAGAAGGTGCATTACTACTTTGATAAGTACAATGCTCACCTCTCGATGATATGGAGAACCTTGTTTCCGTTAGACCAAGCACCCGAGACTTTGTCTGCTTTATTCAGTCGATTCGAGAATCCAGAAAGAATTCGATTGCTGGTACGAAAGGAACTCCTTGCTGGTGCTGAACTTGCTCTCGCTTCAGTCTTAGCATGTCATCTGACCTTAGATTTGGAGGCCATAGCAAATACCAATAGGAGATTAGACCAATATTATGATATTGCTAGAAATCCTGCATATGTTATTATCTCTCGGATGGAAACGGGGATTGAGAGGGATCTGAAGGCCCGAGAAGACCAAGAAAACCTGCCATGAAAATTGTAAACATATATAACAATCTTGCGTTGCAAGAGGTATCCCGTATGTGTTTTGATGCGTGTTTTATACATCATTTTCTTTTCTTTGAATTTGTTAATTCGATTAATAAGTTTTTGTCAAGGGCGGCTGAGTGATCAAGTCAGCCTGCTCACTCGACGACTCCATTGTAATTGCAAAGGTTTGCAGAGTCGATATGTAAGTTCTGTAAGAGCGACACCCATCGAGTGAACGAGGGATTTAGGCGCTTGGCTTCGTAACACGGTGCACCGATATGAGCCTTTTTGTAAGTAATAATATGTCCATCGACTACAGCACTCGCGTATTATCTCGAGGCTTGGATGGTTTGTTATGTATTGGCGTCCATAGCCCCCGATGGGAGTATTAGCCGTCAATACTGTAATAATTCCATGTAGTACTCGAATATTATCGAGTAAACCATGAAGAACATAATTTTGGCCAACGCTCCCGATGGGAGTAAGAGCCGATAAAATGAACCTGAACAGTCGTTCGGGTGATGATACTGGAAAAAATAAGGGTGGAGGTCCAACCGAGAATTTTATTCATAATATAGGACAAACTAAGAAGCTGTCACGTAACAAGTAAGGGGTAGTTGAACCCTATGCGTAGAATCATCGCAAATGTGCAACGTTCCATGGGTTTTCGATGTCTTCACCCGAGGCTGGGTTCTTGAGACGGTAAGCTCCTCCTGGTATCACTTTAGTGACTATGAATGGTCCTTCCCACGGAGATTCGAGCTTCAAGGGTCTTTCTTGCTTTAATCGTAGTACCATATCTCCGATGCTGAAGCTTCGATTGCGTACTCGTCGACTATGGTAATTTCTTAACGCCTGCTGATACATCATTGTTCTTTCTAAGGCGATGTCCCGAGCATCGTCGAGGAGATCCACAGCGTCTTGCAGTGTGTTGTTGGAGGCTGTTTCCGTGTATGCAGTCACCCGAGGAGCTTCAAAGCGGACATCGGCTGGTAAAACTGCTTCGGCTCCGTAGACGAGGAAAAAAGGAGTATACTGAGTCGATCTGTTTGGCGTGGTGCGCAAGCTCCAAAGTACAGATGGTAATTCTTCGACCCAAGCTCTAGCCGCGCCTGTAAGGCGCTTTTTAATGCCATCTCCTATTAACCCATTGATTCTTTTGACTTGACCATTGGTTTGAGGATGTGCGACTGAAGCGAATTTCAGTTTGATACCACCGTCATCACAGAATTTTCGAAACCTTTTGGAGTCGAAGTTAGTTCCATTATCCGTAACGATGTTGTGTGGCATGCCAAACCGACAAGTTATTCCCTTGAAAAACTGGACATCGGTTTCAGCTTTTTGATCTCTGACTGGTACAGCCTCGATCCATTTGGTGAACTTATCGACTGCGACCAATAGATATGTGTGCCCCCAGGCGATGATCTTGGCAGCGGTCTGACTTGCTCCAGTCCCCATTGCGCGAAAGGCCAAGCCAAGGGTATGGTCATTAGATCTATTGCGGGAGCGTGCGGCTTTGGCAAAAAACGCTGGCAGGGATCGCACTTCCGTACTATGTCTCGAGCATCCGACGCTGCTGTTGGCCAATAAAATCCTGCTCTAAAAGCTTTGGCCACAAGAGCTCTGCTACTTGCGTGGTGACCACAAGTTCCTTCGTGTATCTCGCGTAGTAGAGCCTTGCCGTCGTTGATGGCGATGCACCTTTGAAAGATACCGGAGATACTGCGCTTGTAAAGTTCCTCGTTTACTATGGTAAAGGCTTTAGAGCGCCTCACAATACGCCTGGCTTCCACTGGGTCATCCGGTAATCGTTGTTCTATTAGATATGCTAAAAAAAAGGCTTGGTCCAAAAAGGCTCAAGTAGAAGGACATGCTCTGCGAGTTGCGATGTAGACTCTTCGGCTTTGGTTCTGGTCCTAAATCATCAGTCGATATTTTTGGAGGTGCCGACACTTTCTCCTTGATTGATCGTTGGGTGATGACTTCACAAAATACTCCATCTGGAATAGGGGAGCACATGGACCCGATATTTGCCAGAGCGTCTGCTTCCTCATTGCTGGCTCTGCCGATGTGTTTTAGCTCGCACCCTTCGAATTTGGCTTCCATGTTCTGGTATAATTGATGGTAAGCAATCATATTATCACTGATTGCATCGCACAAATTCATCGACTGCGCTGCACCACGAGATTCAAATCTCCATAAATTTCCAGGCGAGTTGTGATGACCCACAAGTATAGGGGATCGCAACAGTCTTCGAGGGAAGTAAACCCAAATTTATTGATTCGACACAAGGGGAGGTAAAGAATACTTATAAGCCTTAACAACTGAGTTGTCAATTCAGCTGCACTGGAAAAGCACTAGTAACAGGGGTGATGTGAAAGCAGCGGTAATATGAGAGCAATAGTAACACAGTAGCAGTAGCAGTAATATGAGAGCAATGGCACCAGAAAATAGTTAATACTACTTCCAATGACATGTAGAACGAGTATATGATGATGAAAGATGGACCGGGATTCCCAGCTATCTACACTAGTGGCAACTCTCCAATAACAAGTGTTGGGTGAACAAATTACAGTTGGGCAATTGATAGGATTGAAATGGCATTAAGACAGAATATCAAGTCTATTAATCATGTAGGCATGTTTCCCATATATAGTCATACGTGCTCGCAATGAGAAACTTGTACAACATCTTTTGTCCTACCAGCCGGTGGCAGCCGGGCCTCTAGGGAATCTACTGGAAATTAAGGTACTCCTTTTAATAGAGCACCGGAGCAAAGCATTAACACTCCGTGAAAACATGTGATCCTCATATCTAAGCCTTTCCCTCCAGTTGTCCCAATTTCTGTCACTTTGGGGCCTTTGGTTCCGGACATAGACATGTGCATACAACTTGTAGATACAATCTAAGCAATAAGTATAGAGCTTAAATCTAAGATCATGCCACTCGGGCCCTAGTGACAAGCATTAAACACAACAAGATTGCAACAACAATAACTTCACAAACTTTGTAGATAGACAATCATAACGTAACAATCCATCGGATCCCAACAAACACAACACCTATTACATCAGATGAATCTCAATCATGTAAGGCAGCTCATGAGATCATTGTATTGAAGTACATGGGGAGAGAATACCAACTAGCTACAGCTAGAACCCGTAGTCCATGGGGGAACTACTCACAGAGCATGATGGAGGCGGTGGCGTCGATGGAGATGGCTTGGGGCACTTCCCGTCCGGCAGGGTGCCGGACAGAGACTTCTGTCCCCCGAATTGAGTTTCGCGATGGCGGCGGCGCCCCTGGAGTCTTTTGGAGTTTCGTCAATCGGTCTTGCGTTTTTAGGTCGAAAGGGCTTAAATAGGCGAAGAGGAGGGCTGACAGGGTGGCCCCCATAGGCCGGCGCGGCCAGGGTCTGGCCCGCGCGGCCCTATTGTGTGGGGGCCCCCTGGCTCTCCTCCGATCCCCTTGGTGTTCTGGAGCCTCCCGGAAAAATAAGATCTTTGGCGTTGATTTCGTCCAATTCCGAGAATATTGCCCGAAGCCTTTCGGAACCAAAAACAGCAGAAAACAGGCTGCACTGTGGCATCTTGTTAATAGGTTAGTTCCGGAAAATGCATAAAAACATTATAAAGTGCAAGCAAAACATGTAAGTATTGTCATAAAACAAGCATTGAACATCAGAAATTATAGGTACGTTGGAGACGTATCAAGCATCCCCAAGCTTAGTTCCTGCTCGCCCTCGAGTAGGTAAACGATAAAAAGAGTAATTTCTGTAGTGACATACTACTTACATAACCTTGATCATACTATTACAAAGCATATGAAATGAATGAAGTGACTCAAGGCAATGATCTATAGTTGCTAACAAATAGATAACATATAGCAAAACTTTTCATGAAGAGTACTTTCAAGACAAGCATCAAAAAGTCTTGCACAAGAGTTAACTCACAAAGCAATAAATTCAAAGTAAAGGCATCGAAGCAACACAGAGGAAGATTTAAGTTTCAGCGGTTGCTTTCAACTTTCAACATGCATATCTCATGGATAATTGTCAACACAAAGTAATATGATGAATGCAAATAAGTAAGTATGTAAGAATCAATGCACAGTTGACACAAGTGTTTGCTTCTAAGATGGAAGGAAGTAGGTAAACTGACTCAACATAAAGTAAAAGAATGACCCATCAAAGAGGGAAGCATTGATTGCTATATTTGTGCTAGAGCTTTGGTTTTGAAAACATAAAGAGAGCATAAAAGTAAAGTTTTGAGAGGGGTTTGTTGTTGTCAACGAATGGTAGTGGGTACTCTAACCCCCTTGCCAGACAAACCTTCAAAGAGCGGCTCCCATTTTATTTTTATTTTTGTGTGGCACTCCTTCCAACCTTTCTTTCACAAACCATGGCTAACCGAATCCTCGGGTGCCTGCCAACAATCTCATACCATGAAGGAGTGCCTTTTTATTTTAATTTTATTATGATGACACTCCTCCCCACCTTTGCTTTCTCAAGCCATGGCTAACCGAATCCTTCGGGTGCCGTCCAACAATACATACCATGGAGGAGTGTCTATTTTTGTTAATTAATTTGGGACTGGGAATCCCATTGCCAGCTCTTTTTGTAAAATTATTGGATAAGCGGATGAAGCCACTAGTCCATTGGTGAAAGTTGCCCAACAAGATTGAAAGCTAAACACCACATACTTCCTCATGAGCTATTAAACATTGACACAAATCAGAGGTGATAAATTTTGAATTGTTTAAAGGTAGCACTCAAGCAATTTACTTTGGAATGGCGGAGAAATACCATGTAGTAGGTAGGTATGGTGGACACAAATGGCATAGTGGTTGGCTCAAGGATTTTGGATGCATGAGAAGTATCCCCTCTCGATACAAGGCTTAGGCTAGCAAGGTTATTTGAAGAAAACTCAAGTATGAACCGGTACATCAAAACTTACATAAGAACATATTGCAAGCATTATAATACTCTACACTGTCTTCCTTGTTGCTCAAACACTTTTACCAGAAAACATCTAGACCTTAAGAGAGACCAATCATGCAAATCAATTTTAACAAGCTCTACAGTAGATCTCGACTAATAGGTTTAAACTACATGAAAAAAAACTTAATCATGATCCACTTGAGAGCTCAAAACAATTGCCAAGTGTCAAATTATCCAAGACATTATGAGGCATTTTCTATTTCCAACCAAATAACAATAAGTATTGTAGCTTCCAACTTTTATCATTGAACATTAAAAGTAAAACGAAGAACAAGTGTTCATATGAAAAAGCGGAGCGTGTCTCTCTCCCAAACAAGGATTGCTAGGATCCATCTTTATTCAAACACAAAGAAAAATAAAAACACACAGACGCTCCAAGTAAAGCACATAAGATGTGACCGAATAAAAATATAGTTTCAATAGAAGAAACCTGATAAGTTGATGAAGAAGGGGATGCCTTGGGCATCCCCAAGCTTAGACGCTTGAGTCTTCTTGAAATATGCAGGGATGAACCACGGGGGCATCCCAAGCTTAGACTTTTCACTCTTCTTGGTCATATATCATCCTCCTCTCTTGACCCTTGAAAACTTCGTTCACACCAAACTTCTCATAAACTTCATTAGAGGGGTTAGTACTCAAAAAACATTAATCCACTTTAGTCATGTAGTGACACATTGCAAGAACTCAATAAAACATTAGCTACAGCTCTCCACGTCTAGAAAGCCTCACTTAAAGTCCACAAGAGACAATGCAAAAAACAGAGACAGAATCTGTCAAAACAGAACAGCCAGTAAACACGAATTTTTAAATGGTACTTCTGTTACTCAAATCAGAAAACTCAAAACTAATGAAAGTTGCGTACATATCTGAGGAACGCGCACTTAAATTGGCAGATTTTTCTGAGTTACCTACAGAGAGCACTGTCCAGATTCGTGACAGATAGAAATCTGTTTCTGCGCAGAAATCCAAATCTAGTATCAACCTTCTATTAGAGACTTCACTTGGCACAACAATGCAACAAAATAAAGATAAGGAGAGGTTTCTACAGTAGTAACAACTTCCAAGACACAACAAAACAGTAGCAAAATAAACACATGGGTTATCTCCCAAGAAGTGCTTTCTTTATAGCCATTAAGATGGGCTCAGCAATTTTAATGATGCTCACATGGAAAATAGAATTTGAAGCAAAAGAGAGCATCAAGAAACAAATTCAAAACACATTTAAGTCTAATCCACTTCCTATGAAAAGGAATCTTGTACACAAATAAATTCATGAAGAACAAAGTGACAAGCGTAGCAAGATAAAACAAGAGTAACTTCACAATTCTCAACATAAAGAGGGGAAACTTAACATTATTAAGATGCATATAACCATGTTTCCCTCTCTCATAATAATTTTCAGTAGCTTCATGAACAAACTCAACAATATAATTATCACATAAAGCAGGTTTCTCATGATCCATAAACATATAACTTTTATCAAGCTCAAAAATAGCGGGATTAAAACTTCCAAATCCACTTTTATCATTAATATAACAAGATGATTGATCAATCTCAAAATATATGGGACTCCTAGATAAAGTCAAGACTTCTCCAATCCCTTTTTCATTAGTAGTACAATTAATATTATCAAGTAACATAGGACCATCATCTAGAGATTTATCATAAACATTTGCCAAGCAAAATTCTTTAGTACCATGCATTTCGACATCAGGCACAAACAAAGCATTATCATAAGATTTATCAAAGTAGCATGGATTATCATAGATAACAGTAGCATAATCATTCTCACAAGTTTTACTTATAGGTAATATTTCAAGAGAATCCACAGGAACATAACATTCATCCTCTTTCGGTAAGCATGGAGGACAATCAAATAGTGTAAGAGATAAAGAGTTACTCTCATTAGAAGGTTGGCATGGGTAGCTAATCCATTCTTCCTCCTTTTGTTCATCACTCTCCTCTTCTTTTTCATCCAATGAGCTTTCAGGTTCATCAATTTCTTCTTCCACTGGTTCCTGCAAATTGTGGGTGCATTTTTGTGCATTAATGAGTCTCTCTTTATAATCAATGATATAAGGATTATCGGTGTAACTTTCATTGCAAAAATTAAGGATAGAAGAGACATAATCTTTAAGGTCCTTACAAACAACACAAGTTTCATAATTCTTAGATATGAAGGATTCGATCTCAGAGGCTCCCATAAATATGACAAATTGTTCTACCTCTTCGAACCCAAAATGAATATAGCTATTCCGATTATAGTTCTTAATTAAAAATTCCTCACTAAAGCCACATTGAAATTTAAGATGTTTAGTGTCCTGTTGAGAGCAACAGTTTATATCATGGCGTTTAAGCAAGATTTTAGCAATTGTATTCAATTTTTCTATCACAGCACTCATAACTTTTCCCGTTCTTGATTCTCTATAATTATTATATAATTCAATAAGCTCCAAATAGGTTGTAGGTTCTCCCATAATAGCAGTTTTTAATTTTTAGGTTTTTCAAATTTTTATGGATTTTTTGGGTATATAGGAAAAATAAAACAAGACAAAAATAAACTAAGCAAAAGTAAACTAAGCAAAATAATACTAGACAGAAATAAACTAAGCACAACAAAATAAAATAAAACAGAGATAGAGGTAGAGTGTACTCCCCAGGTGAACTTATGAGTAGAGCTATGCCTTCCCGGCAACGGCGCCAGAAAATAGTCTTGATGACCCACAAGTATAGGGGATCGCAACAGCCTTCGAGGGAAGTAAACCCAAATTTATTGATTCGACACAAGGGGAGGTAAAGAAAACTTATAAGCCTTAACAACTGAGTTGTCAATTCAGCTGCACCTGGAAAAGCACTAGTAATAGGGGTGATGTGAAAGCAGCGGTAATATGAGAGCAGTGTAACAGGTACAAGTAGCAGTAATATGAGAGCAATGGCACCAGAAAATAGTTGATACTACTTCCAATGACATGTAGAACGAGTATATGATGATGAAAGATGGACCGGGGTTCCCAGCTATCTACACTAGTGGCAACTCTCCAATAACAAGTGTTGGGTGAACAAATTACAATTGGGCAATTGATAGGATTGAAATGGCATTAAGACAGAATATCAAGTCTATTAATCATGTAGGCATGTTTCCCATATATAGTCATACGTGCTCGCAATGAGAAACTTGTACAACATCTTTTGTCCTACCAGCCGGTGGCAGCCGGGCCTCTAGGGAATCTTGGAAATTAAGGTACTCCTTTTAATAGAGCACCGGAGCAAAGCATTAACACTCCGTGAAAACATGTGATCCTCATATCTAAGCCTTTCCCTCCAGTTGTCCCAATTTCTGTCACTTTGGGGCCTTTGGTTCCGGACATAGACATGTGCATACAACTTGTAGATATAATCTAAGCAATAAGTATAGAGCTTAAATCTAAGATCATGCCACTCGGGCCCTAGTGAAAAGCATTAAACACAACAAGATTAATTGCAGCAACAATAACTTCACAAACTTTGTAGATAGACAATCATAACGTAACAATCCATCGGATCCCAACAAACACAACACCTATTACATCAGATGAATCGCAATCATGTAAGGCAGCTCATGAGATCATTGTATTGAAGTACATGGGGAGAGAATACCAACTAGCTACAGCTAGAACCCGTAGTCCATGGGGGAACTACTCACGGAGCATGATGGAGGCGGTGGCGTCGATGGAGATGGCTTCCGGGGCACTTCCCGTCCCGGCGGGTGCCGGAACAGAGACTTCGTCCCCCTGGAGTTTCGCGATGGCGGCGGCGCCCCTGCAGTCTTTTTGGAGTTTCGTCAATCGATACTGCGTTTTTAGGTCGAAAGGGCTTAAATAGGCGAAGAGGCGGCGCAGGAGGGCTGACACGGTGGCCTCCCCATAGGCCGGTGCGGCCAGGGTCTGGCCCGCGCGGCCCTATTGTATGGGGGCCCCCTGGCTCTCCTCCGACTCCCCTTCGGTGTTCTGGAGCCTCCCGGGAAAAATAAGATGTTTGGCGTTGATTTCGTCCAATTCCGAGAATATTGCCCGAACAGCCTTTCGGAACCAAAAACAGCAGAAAACAGGCCGGCACGGCATCTTGTTAATAGGTTAGTTTCGGAAAATGCATAAAAACATTATAAAGTGCAAGCAAAACATGTAAGTATTGTCATAAAACAAGCATGGAACATCAGAAATTATAGGTACGTTGGAGACGTATCAAGTTGCTCCACATGGCTTGGCCATTCTCATTTCGTGCAACAGTGCTTCGTACTCTGCTTCATGGTTTGTCGGCATCGGGAAATTCATGCGTAGGATATACTTCATCTTGTCTCCCTGCGGTGATATCAATATTACTCCTGCACCTGCTCCTGTGCTTCGCTTCGACCCATCAAAATACATTATCCATGATCCAGACATGTCGGGTGCTGCTGGAGTTTGGGATTGAATCCAATCTGCCAGGAAATCTGGAAGAACCTGAGACTTGATTGCCGTCTGATTGACGTAGGATATGTCGTGTGGCGCTATCTCGATAGCCCATTGAGATACTCTACCCATATCCTATGGTTAGTAAGTATGTTCTTCAATGGTGCTTCGCTTACCACAATAATCGGGTGCTCCGTGAAGTAATGTCGCAGCTTACGTGCTGTTCTCCATACGACATACGCTAACTTCTGATGATGAGGATATCTCTGCTTTGCTGGAGTGAGTACTTCGCTGAGGTAATAGACAGGTCGTTGCACACCATGAACTCTCCCTGCCTCCTCTCGCTCGACCACTAGGACGGTGCTAAAAACCTGCACCGTTGCTGCTATATACATGAGCATTGGCTCTTTTTCGTTTGGAGTTACAAGTACTAGAGATGTCGACAAAATCTTCTTTAAATTATCGAAGGATTCCTGTGCTTCCTCTGTCCACTCGAACTTTTCTGATTTTTTCATCAACTAATAGAAGGGCAAAGCTTTCTCTCCTAGCTTGGCGATGAATCTGCTAAGTGCTGCCAGCCGCCCTGCCAACTGTTGCACTTGGTGCAAATTCTTTGGCGGTTCCATGTCAAGGATGGCTTTGATCTTCAGAGGGTTAGCCTCTATTCCTCTAGCTGAGATGAAGTATCCGAGCACTTGTCCTCCTGGTACCCCGAAGAAACATTTCTTCGGGTTCAACTTGATTTTGTACCTGTCGAGGTTGTCGAAAGTTTCCCGCAAATCATCGATTAGGGTAGCTGCATGCTTGGTTTTAACCACGATGTCGTCGATGTAGACTTCAATATTCCTTCCCATCGGCTCCCCAAGACAGGCTTGCATACATCGCTGATAAGTTGCTCCTGCGTTTTTCAACCCGAAGGTCATGACGTTGTAACAGAAGACGCCGTGCGGGGTGATTAACGCGGTCAACTCTTGGTCTTCCTTCTTGAGCTTGATCTGATTATACCCGAAATAAGCGTCGAGAAAAAAGAGACGATCGCACCCTGCTGTGGAGTCGACTATTTGGTCAATACGGGGCAGCGGAAAGTGGTCCTTAGGGAAATGCTTGTTGAGACTTGTGTAATCGATACACATGCGAAGAGTTGTTGTATCTTTCTTCGGTACCATGACTGGGTTGGCTACCCACTCGGCGTCCTTGAGCTCTCGAATGAATCCAGCCTTGCGGAGTCGATTAACTTCTTCGCCAATGGCTTTTCTCTTCGGTTCTGAAAACCGGCGCATTGTCTGCTGTACAGGTTTGGCTTTGGGGTCAACGTTAAGGGCGTGCTCAGCGAGTTCCCTGGGAATACCTGGCATGTCGGATGGTTCCCATGCAAATATTTCCCAGCGCTCATGGAGGAACTCGATGAGCGCGCTTTCCTATGCGACAGTAAGATCTGCCGAAGTATTGACTATTTTCTTCGGATCAGAGGGATGCACTTGCTGTTTCTTTGCCTCCTTTGCGACGTCAAATTCGTCGGATCTTACGTTCCGATTATCGGCTGGTGGCTTTGTGTGGTCTGTGATAGCGTCGAGTGCGTTGACCTCTTCCTTAGCGCCAAACTTTGAGGCGATCTTCTGGAAATCCCTATCGCAGCTATCAGAACGAGAAAAGCTTCCGCGAACGGTTATTGCTGTCCCGTTATTGCCTGGCATCTTCAGCTTTAGGTATGCATAATGAGGTATCGCCATAAATTTGGCAAACGCTGGTCTGTCGAGGATAGCATGATATTGCGATTCCCAATCGACTACTTCAAACTCGAGCTTCTCCTTCTGAAGTTGCTTGGTGTGCCGAACACCACATCTAGTTATATTTTACCAAGGGGATAAGCGGGTCGGGTCGGTATGATGCCGTGGAATCCTGTATCAGATTCTTTTAGCATGTCAGCCGTTAGGCCCATTGCCTTCATTGTGCTGGCGAATAGCAAATTCAGGCCACTTCCTCCGTCCATGAACACCTTGCTCATGTTGTAGCCTCCAATCTGCGCTTCAAGGACTAGGGCCGCGTGACCAGGCCTCGGGACGGCCTTCGGGTGATCCGCTTTGCTAAAAGATATGCTCTGGTCTGACCAATCGATATATTCGGGTGTTTCGACCATAGCAACCTCTGCGTACTTCACTTCTCTCGAGAACTTTTTGGCTTCCCTCTTTGAAAAGCTGGTTTTATGGATCATGCTAACCTCTCCGCGAGATACCAGGAATACTTCGGTTGGTACGTACACATCTCCTTCTTCTGGTATGTATGGTTCCATGGGTGAATAACTATAGGATGCTATCCTTTTTTCCTTCAGATGGACTCTCGCTGCCGTTTCGGCCCTAAGGTCGTCGCAGAACTGCCGAATCTCGTGGAACTGCCGACAGTTTTTGAGCAGATGACTGGATTTTTCAAGGCTATCCTTCGGGTCGATGTAATAATGCAAGTAACACGGTGCTTCAAGTTGCTCCGTAGCCGATAGATAGGGTGTGCGAAGACGGTTCTTGTTTGGCTGCGTGTTGTGATATCCTCGCTCATACTATCGAGGGCGGGTCGCAACTTGCTCCTCTTCTCCACGGCGTGAATCCCTTCGTATTTTCCTTTGCTCCTCTCTGCTGCCGAAGCTGCTTCGGCTGCCCTCTCCCATACTCCTAGGCGGGACTGCCAAAGCCGCTGCTGGCGTGGTATCGTCTGGAACCGAAGTTCTTGGGCTTGGCGCACTTGAACTAGGAAGGCGAAGAAACCCTTTGGAGTCGATGATGAAGTGGACACCACCAAAAATAGTATCCACGCTACCGCGTGATTCCGTGGAGATCGGATGCGATGCCTCAGAGCGCGGCATGAACTCAAAGGACCCGCAGCGAACTGAGTTTCTTAGACTTGGTGGAGTTGGTGATTCTAACACGGAATGCTGCTGATGTAACTGGAGCTGCCGATGACCTGCCTTGTGCCGACAAGGTTCCCACAGACGGCCCCAATTGTCGAGGGTACTCCTCGGCAATGCCCTCCATATGGGGCTTAGGGTTGATGGAATCCTGTAGGCTGACACGAGACATCGGTTATCAAACAAGCGGGGAAAGCTATTTACCCAGGTTCGGGGCCCTCGTAGAGGTAAAACCCTTATGTCCTGCCTGTCTGATCTTGATTATGAAAATATTGGGTTACAATGGGGTGCCGAAGGTTTCGGCTATGATCTCGTCAAGAGTCTAAGTTCTGCAGGGACCTAGCTCTAGACTTATGGTGGCTATGGTTGCTAAGATTGCGTGTGTCCTCGGCAGCCCCTCTCCTGGTCCTTATATTGGGAGCCAGGTCTCGAGACATCTTTCCGGGTACGACTAGGTTACAAAGACTCCTAGTTCTAAACTTTCCTTTTATTCTTCGTCTTCTTGCCTCGCTCTTCAAGAATCCACCTTGCGAACCTGAGGCTATGGCCCACCTGGCCTTCGGGTGTCTTCATGGGCCTCCGATTGGGTCGCAAGGGGTAATACGATAGTAGTTACCCGAAGGGTAATGCCCACGTCACTGCCCCATCATCCTCATTCTCCCCCTTCGCTGCGCCGTTTCATCTCTCTCCTCTCTCCAGTTCCGCCATTGCCGTCCCCAAGCTCCACACACTCGTGCTTACAATCACCCTCCTTCTTCACCAAAGCTCTTTTCCATGCCGCCGCGCACGAAGCTGATCAAGCACACAACTCCTGGGACAAACACGCCGATGGACAAGGTGGAGATCTTTGGATGGGAGAGATCCAAAATCTCCAACCAGGATCAGAAAACACTCAAGAAGCTTGGCATGCTGAAGAAACAGGACTCGCTGATCTTCCCTGGCGACGAAAGCTTCTCGCGCCCTCCGATTGGATACCGGGTAACTTTTATCGACCACCTCATTCGCGGCCTTTCCACCCCCATCCACGAGTTCCTTCGTGGACTTCTTTTTGTTTATGGGATTCAGCTGCATCAGCTGACCCCTAACTCCATCCTCCACATCTTGATTTTTATCACTTTGTGCGAGTGCTTCCTCGGGACCCATCCTCATTGGAGCCTGTGGAAGCGCATTTTCTATCTCCGGCGCAACAACTCCCGCAACATCGTCTACAATGTGGGCGGTGTTTGCATCTGCGTCCGACCCGAAGTTGACTACTTTGACGTCAAATTCCCTGACTCCGTCCAAGGGTGGCATAGAAGGTGGTTGTACATCCAGGAAGAGTATGTCAACTCCCAGGAGTACGACATCGCTCCTTTTGATGGTGCCGCAGAAATCCTCAGGCGCCGATCCTGGGACGCCGAGGTTACTGCCGACGAATAGACGGCCATGGAGTCTCTGATGAAGCGCATCCATCACCTCCAGAACACCCACGATGAAGAAGTGTCGGGTGTTCAAATCACTGCTTATTTCCTTAGGATCAGGGTGCAGCCTCTGCAGGCTCACAAAAACCCCCTTTGGATCACGTTGATCTCTTGTCCAAAGATCTCTCTGTGAAGGACTTGGAGAAGATCATTCGACATTTTTCCTCGTTAAGAAAAAAAACACAAGGTTCCAACCTCTTGTCGCGTGGAGCCATATAGTGGTAGCCATGCCCTTCCCTAAGTAAGTAACTTTTTTCCTTGAGTTGTACTTCTATTTTTCGACTCTCTTATTTTCCTTGTATATTCACCTCGATTTCACTTTTGCATCTTTCAGAATCACCAAGTTCTATCTTATCTTCCCCCCCTTCCTGAAGGTGGATAGGTGGATGAGCGAGTTGTTATCACCGAAGACTCACAAGAATCCTCTCGTCCTGAGAGTGAAGTCGCAGGATCTCAGAATTCTGCGGCTTCCTCCGAAAGAGAAACTTTGTCAGACCCTTCTGAATTTGGCCGCTCTGTCTCTTCTTCTCTCGCTGTTTCTCCAAGGAACAAGAGGAAGAGGGATGAAGTCGAAGATTCCGGCACCTCTAAGCCCACTGGGTCAGCTGCCGAAGAAGCTTCGCCTGAATAAGAGGGTGCATTTAACCCTTACGATGACACTGGCTCTGTTAGCTCGTAAGTTTCCTTGTTGTTTTTTTTGTCCAACTCCTTTTTATTCGGCAAGCTCATTTTCCTTGACAGTGGCGAGGAGGAAGAAGAAAAGGAAGAACCCGAGGTTCATGGTACGGCTCCAACGAGTACGTCCAACAACATGGTTCTGTCTGAAGAGCATCACACCGCCCCAGAATCTTCACCCCCACATTAACAGAACGTGGAAACGCAGACTCCTATAGCCAGCCCCCGAGCCCCCTCGCCGAAGAGAGCAAGGATTGGGGCTGGCGATAGTCATGCAATTGTTGCGGGGAGTTCCTCGATTCCTTCCTTGGACGATGTAAGTCTTCTTCTTCTTCTTCTTGATTCGATGTTTTGTTTTGCTAGTCCATCTTTCTTTTTCCACCAGTACCGCTGATTATTTTTCGAGTTTCTCCTCTTCTGAACTTGCTTCCTAATGCTCTCTTTACAGCCTGTGATGAAGCATCTCATCAAACTTGGGACCCAATTTATTGGGTTTCGTGATGAAGCCGACGATTTGAGAGGTAAGGCCCGCTTTGTTTTTGGCAACTAATTTTTCTCGTCAAACCTATTTTGATTTTTGCCTTTTGACCTTCTTTTCAGAGGCTCTCCGCCGTGCCGAGAAATGCGCTGATGCACTGGCAGCTAAGCTTGAGCAGAGCGAAAAGGCTCGCGAGAAAGCTGAACAAGATGCCGTTGTTGTTGGAGATCTTCGCCAAAGGCTCCACAATGCTGAAAGTGCTCTGAGCGACAAAGTTTCTCAGCAAATCGCGTGTGAGAATGCCATCATAGATCGTTTGGACACCCAACACCGGAGATTCGTTAGTAAGTGTTTTCCTTCGCCTGCCTTTGTTTGTATCTTTACTTGCTTCTCTGAATATGATGAACCTCTGCTTTTCTCCAGCAGGAAGGATGGGTGAGGACTTTACCTTGCACGAGGGGGTCGAGGATCATCTTCTCGACACTCTTTCAATCCTCGAGCTGCACGGCGATCTGGCGCGCACTAACATTTCCAATTCTCGTGCCGCATTTAAGAGACAGTTTCCTCACTTCTTTCCTAAGCAAACACAGCTTGAGATTTTCTCTGAGCTTGTCCAACGATTCCGAGGTTAAGAAGATCCCGCCTTGGTTTATCGGCAAGAAAACTTGAAGGTTGGAGTCGAGGGAACCATTGCCTTGGTCGCCAACAGCCAACAAGATGTCGATTGGGCGAAAGCTGGCAGCCCCAAGGGGATGACCAAGGAAAAATGGAAGACTTTGGTGAAGGATGCAAAACCTCACTCGAAGAAAATCCTCGCCTTCTTGGGGCCTAAACCTGCTGCATCCGCTAGCACTGCCAGGCCGGAGGTCAAGTAGACCAACCTATCCCTCTGTTTTTCCTTTTCATTTTGTAGTTGTCGCGATCCTTATGATTTGCGACTATCTATGTCGACTCGCTAGGAGTCAGCTTTTGTAAGGGACCCCGATTATGTAAATATCCACTATTAATGAAAAGGGTGATCTTTGTTGAATGATTGATGTTGACATTTCTTTCTTCCAGTTCATATTTGATAACTATTCTGAGGCTGCTGCACCGTCCCCTGCTTCACCTGCCACGTTTCGCTCTACATGGATACGTGCCGATGTTTTCGTGGACGATTCTTTGTGTGCTGACTCCGTTCAACAAGAGCTGACTAAACTTCGACGGCAACTTCAAGCCATCAAAAAACAAGCCATCACTATTACGGACCAGTCTCGCTAATCGTCCGAGCGCGAGAAAACTGCTCTTCGCCAGGCTCAAGAAGCTTTGGAGCTAAAGGAAACTGCGGTAGCTGAAGCCTCGCGAGCTGCTGCCCGTGAAAATTATATGCTCGACCTGATGACTGATGCAAGTCAAGATATGGCGGGTATGTTGCACTGCAATTTTTGTTTTCCTCGACAACGCTCGTGTGCCTTGTCATATCTTGTTTTTCTTGATTGGTTCTAGGTTCCTTTATTGATGCTGCTGCTGAAGATCAACGCGTTAACTCGCGAGTCGAGATCCTTCTCCGGCTTTCCAGGCAAAATGGTAGTGATTTCTGGGCCAGCGAGGATCGCACTCGACGAATTGTTCAGTTCCAGGATCGAGCTGGTCAGGTCCGTGAATTTCTTGATTTTTTCACTAGTACTTTGGCCATGGTGTACAGCGCTATGTTTCCTCGGAATCCTCGACCTGCAACTCTTCCTAATTTGATGAAGAAGTTCAGGAGCGTACATTAGATCCATGACTTTGTGAAAGCTCAGCTAATGGCTGGTGCCAAGTTTGCTTTGATCTGGTTGAAAATTTGTCACTCGAAACTGGATCTGGATAGGGTTGTCGACGTCTGCTCGTCCAAGTTAAAGCGGAGGATAAAAAACATCGACAAGATCAACGATGCAGTGACGCCTATTGCCGAAAAGATGATTGATGAGCCTCTGAGGGTGGATGATGCTTTCTTCCACGAATATCATTATGCGGATGCCTTGGATGCTCCTGCTGAAGGTGAAAAAGTGACCATAGATAGTTTTCTTTAGATACTCATCTTCTCCTTGTGCTTGATTCTGAGCCAAAGTACAAAGTTTGTATATGGCTTCATCATTGCTGAGTCTGCTGATGTGGTTTACTTTGCAACCATCAAAGAGTTTCTCGAGTTCATAGTACACCTCCTTGTATGCTATCATGTTGTCATTGACTGCGTCACACTTGTTCATCACATTCTGTGCTACTAGCTGATATTCGCCGAAGATTTTGAGGCGGGTGGCACCGCATGCTTTTGCCATCTTCATCCCGTGTATAAGTGCTTCATATTCCGCCTCATTATTGGATGCGTTAGGGAACGCCATCCGCAATATGTATTTCATTTTGTCGCCTTGAGGTGACACAAGTATTACGCCTACTCCAGCTCCTTCTAATCTCTTGGACCTGTCGAAATTCATATGCCAGGTACTCGATAAATCTGGAGGTCCCGTGTTTTGTAGCTCCATCCACTCTGCGATGAAGTCTGGCAGAATCTACGACTTTATTGCTTTTATTTTTTCGTAAGTGATGTCCCGAGAGGAAAGCTCTATGCCCCAAAGGGAGACACGTCCCGTAGCTTCTGGATTGTTTAGGATGTTTGAGAGAGGCGCCTCGTTGACCACTACTATCGGATGTGCCGAAAAATAGTGTCGCAGTTTTCTACTGTCGTAAACACTCCATATGCTAGTTTCTGATACTACGGATAGCGCTGCTTTGATGGCGATAAAACTTCACTGATGAAGTATACCGGCTTTTGAACTCCATGGATTTTCCCTTCTTCTTCTCTCTCCACCACGAGGACTGTGCTGACCACCTGAGGTGTGGCCGCAATATAATTTGGAGCCACCAGTATTGGGGGTGTCGAGATTGTACGTTTGATATGCTCGAAAGCCCTGTCTGCTTCTTCGTTCCACTCGAACTTTTCCCCTTGATTGATTAGCGCGTAGAACGGCAACGCTTTTTCTCCCAACCTGGCGACAAATCTGCTCAAAGCTGCGACTCGCCCAGTTAACTGCTGTATTTCCTGAAGCTTCGTTGGTTTCCTCATCGTAACGATGGCCTGAATTTTTTCCGGGTTGGCCTCGATCCCTCTTGCTGACACCAAGTACCCGAGAATTTCTCCCATAGGAACAGCAAAGGAACATTTTGTCGGGTTCAGCTTGAGGCGAAACTTATCGAGGTTGTCGAAGGTTTCCTTGAGGTCATCGATCAGGGATGATCCATGCTTTGTTGTTATGACAACATCATTGATGTATACTTGTACGTTTTTGCCAATCTGCGTGGCAAGACACTTCTGCATCATTCGCTGATACGTAGCTCCCGCGTTTCTCAACCGGAAGGGCATTGTTCTGTAGTAGAACACGCCGTAAGGGGTTATTAAAGTTGTTTTTACTTCATCTTCTTCTTTTAAGCGGATCTGATTGTATCCAGAATACGCATCCAGGAAGGAAAGATGTTCACAACCCGCTGTTGAGTCGATAATTTGATTGATCCTCGGGAGGGGAAAGTGATCCTTTGGACAATGTTTACTGAGACACGTGAAGTCGACGCACATGCGAAGGACATCCGTGTTTTTCTTTGGGACTAGCACTGGATTGGCGACCCATGTGGCCTCGGTGTGTCGCTCCTTGATGAAGTTTGCCTATCTGAGTCGATTAATCTCGGATAGCATGGCTTTGCGGTTTGACTCAGAAAAACGCCGCAAAGGTTGTTGAATTGGTCTGGCTCGTGGATCCAAATTTAGGGGGTGCTCGGCAAGTTCCCTGGGTACTCCTGGCATGTCGGCTGGACACCATGCGAAGATTTCCCAGTGCTCACGGAGGAACTTGACAAGCGCACTTTCCTATGCACTATCCATATTTGTTGCGATAGCTGTCATCTTCTTGGGATCTGTCGGGTGGATCTGTACTTCCTTAGAGTTCTTGGAGGTGTCGAAGGTTTGCTCCTTGAGTGGCCTTCCTCCGTCAGGTAACACATCATAATCAGTTGTTAACCTTGCCTGCATCCCGAAAGTTTCTGACTTCTTGCGGAAGTCCTTGTCGCACTTATCTGCCAGAGCAAAGCTTCCCTTTACCGTGATTGGGCCCTTGGGTCCAGGAATTCTCCATAACAGATATGTATAATGCGGAACCACCATGAATCTAGCATAAGCGGGTCGTCCCAGTAGATCATGATATTGTGACGGAAAATCTATAACTTCGAACTCCAGCTTCTCTCTTCTGTAATTCTCTCGAGTTCCAAACTGAACATCGAGATTGATCTTTCCCAGTGGATAGTTCGTCTTCTCAGGTGTAATGCCATGGAAACGCGTGTCTGTTGGTGTCAAGTTTGCCAAAGATATATTCGTCTTCCTCAATGTATCTGCGAACATGAGGTTCAAACTCCTCCCTCCATCTATGGATACGAGCGAAACGTCGAATCCTGGAATCACAGCTGGAAAAATCATGGCTGATTGCCCTGGTCGCAGAACTTGAGGCGGATGGCCCGCTTGGGTGAACCCGATGTCCTGTCCCGACCAATTCAAATGCTCGATCGTTGGTGGAGGCATCTTCTCTGCCATGTAAACTTGTCGCGAAATCACCTTTTGGGCCCTATTCGAGGGTCTGCCCTTCTGAATCATCGACACTGCTCCCGTGGTGTCAATGTAAGGACCGTTGGCTGGGGTTGCCGCCAATTGCAACTGATGTTGATTTTCGTCGATGATTGCGGGTGGAGGTGGAAGGCGAATCTCACTTCTTGGCCCCTCCGGGTGCCCCCTGCTTGCTGCGTGTGCGTTGGCGTGTCCTGCGTATCTGTGCAAAGCTTGGAAAGTTCGACAGTCCTTCTGAACATGACCCGACTGTCTTTCCCCGTCATTATCGAGATAAAAATGCATCTGGCACGACCCGTTCAGAAGATCTTCGGGTGATATATTGTATGGCCTCTGGAACCTTGGCCTATTGTTTTGCCTACTGGAGCTTGGTGCATCCCTGTGATCATTGCGCTGCTTGCTGCCTCTATGGTAATCTTCCCGATGATTTCCTCCACTACTTCCTCGGAAGCCAGCCGCTACTTGGCCGGGACCGTCGTAGTCTGAGTAGGCGAGAATATCGTCGCCTATTTTGATTATTACTTCTGTTGCGATCTTCCTCAGGTGATCTATGCCGTTTATTTTGTATGGCATCTTCTCCATATGCCCATCGATTTGCTATATCCATAAGTTCTTCTATTGTCCTTGGGTTGGATCTACCCAAGTCCTCGATGAAGTCTTTCTTTTGAATTCCTGCGACAAACGCAACTATTGCTCTTTCGTAGGATACATTCTCTGCCGAGTTTTTTATGATGTTCCACCGCTGAATGTACGTCCTCATTGGCTCGCCATACTTTTGTTTGCAAGCCCTTGATTGCTCTATGGATGCAGGCTTCTTGCACGTGGAGCGGAAGTTCTTCACGAACAACTCTTCAAAAGTTTCCCAACTGTCGATGGATCCTACTGGTGACTTCTTTATCCATGATCTTGCGGCTCCACTAAGATGTACTTGGATGCCCTGCATGGTTGTTGCTCTTGTTCCACCCAATAACTTTACTGTTTCCAGGTAGTTGATTAACCAATCCTCGGGACCTTGCAAACCAACAAACTTTTTGTAGCCATCTGACAACTTGAAACCAGAGGGGACCCGTGTTATGCAAACTCGTCGAGTAAAACAGGGGAGTCCGCACATATCTTCTTTATCAATTTCTGGCGAGTGTCGCCTAGATCTATTTTCACGTGCCCTGTCAACTCGATCTTGTGCCTCTATCTTTCTCGCCTCCTCTGTTCGTGGAGGGTCTCTCGCCACCGTTGCTGGTTGAGGACTATTTCTCCTTGGGGCACTTCAGGTTGTGGTGTGCTTGAGCTCGCGAATGCTGTTCCCATGACTCCAACTCCTGCCATGGCCATCTGATATAGTGCTTCTATCGGTTCTCCCGCAGGTGGCCTTGATGCTAGTATATAAGCTTGAGTCGCCATGTATCCAGCTTCCGGTGTTTTGGGGATAATATTCCCTCTTGTATCTATCGACATGAAGGACATGTCGAGGTTCTGGATCAGGTGCTCACGCTCATGTTCAGGTATATGCGCCAGGCGAGATCTTCCTCTTGCACGGGATGCTATGTGGTTATCTCCCGAAGTTCCTGATTATCGACTTAACTCAGCTCTGCGCGTGACAAGGGATTAACTTGTCAATGCCTACGGATTGTAGACTAGGGTTTAGTTAGATGTAGAGGGCAAGTAGATCTCGAAGGTTTCAGCCGAAAAGTACTCGACCAATATGAAACTAGGGTTGTGTTGACAGTAAATTCGATCCTTTCTTTGTCCCTCGACTCCCCCTTATATAGGAGGTGGAGCCGAGGGTTTCGTAATACACAAGTTTACAGAGTCCGGGAGGGTTTCTAACCCGTCCCGGAAGATTACAAATATCCTTTCCTAATACAACTCTAGCTTTCCTTAATAGTATCTTGGGCTTCCGAATCTCCTTATTCTTCGGGTCATGGGCCTCCAGTAAACCCCAGGTACTATCTTCGGTAGGCCCATTGGGGATGCCTATGTTAGTAGCCCCGAGATTTTGCTTGAATCGCAGAATCAGGGAAAATCTCCAGCTTTATATTCGTTCCATCTGCCGAATATATCACATATCTTTTAAATATGCAATTTTATATTGTACAGGGATAACGGTAGTTGGGGCTAGTTCATCTGACGGATCAGGTACTAGTTAACTGCTCTAGTGGCAATCCGCAAAAACCTACTTCAAGATCACGTCCCTGGACATGATCTCGGGATACTGGTGTAAACTTCGACAGGTGCCACTTAAGGTCTTACCATTCGTCGAGTCCCAGTCATATTTATCGGGTACCTAACGCGTCCGTTAGGACTTTTCTTCGTATCTGTTGATACGGAAAAAGTAACAAACCGCCGTCAGAGACGGTGCCACGCCACTCGGAACGGATCTGGGGTCTTACCTTCGCAAAGTTTTGCGGCATTCAGATTATTCGCGACTTTTAGCGCTCTGAGAATATATTGTCGAGTGCTTTTCGGCTGTTGGAATAGCACATTTTATTGAGTCATATTTGATGACTTATTTTGCCTTCCCGATGGGAGTATATGTAGAGTTATTTGTATAACTCGAAATAAACTCACTTCTTTTTCTTTCTATATATTTTTGTATAATTTCATCGGGCACGCGAACAGCGTTCCCGATGGGAGTAGCCCCCGAGGCTACAGCCAAGGACTTGTGCTTGGTTGTAGGCTCCACAAATTAATATCATCTGTCACTATATTGTTAATCTGTCTCTAGCTTTTCATATCTATCGGCTGCGCGACCAGCGCTCCCGATGGGAGTAGCCCCCGAGGCTATGAACAAATACTTGTATTGGATCATAGGCTCTCGCCATTTCTATTTTGTCATACTTGAATATTTCTTTTTGCCGAAGTAGCCCCCGAGCATTTGGGCAAAAACTTGTATTTGATCAAAGGCTCCCGAAATAATCCATAATCTTTTGCTGTCGAAATTCTTGTCAAGCGTGATGTCATTGCTTACGATAGCCACGATTACTGTATTGGAAACATGCGAAAACCGCTTCTCTCTCTGCCTTGTGGGTCCAATTGTCCTATCCAATTGACACGTCGTGCAAATGGGGGACACACGTCCTCCGCTTTTCCTGGCACTTATACTGTATGGCCTGTCCATTCACTTCTCAGTGAAAATCCATTTTTACCCCTTGTCCACCTGTTTGCCATCTGCATCGTAATTTTTCCATCCAACGGTTGCGTCGACTCGCCGCACCACTACATAAGGCCGTCGTCTTCCTCCTTCAGCACTTTCGCTCGCGCCGCATCTCTGCTCCTCCTCTGCAACTCCTCCATTGCTCCCATTACTTCAAGCGCTCAAGCACTCTCACACCTTTCGCCACCAAGTCCGTTGATGCCGCCTCGCATCCGTTTGACTAGGCATAGCACGCCGGAGTCGAAGATGACGACAACAGATCTGGGAAGCGCTGAGTGGGAGAGATCCAAGATCTCTGCCCAAGACATCAATATGCTGAAGAAGATGGGATTCAGCAAGAAGGAAGACTCGCTCCAGTTCCCCAAGGAGGAGAGCTACCCGAAGCCTCCAATCGACTATCGGGTTAGTTTCGTTGACCACCTCATCCGAGGGCTTTCTCCCCCAATCCACGAATTTCTCCGTGGTCTCCTTTTTGTCTATGGGCTTCAGTTGCATCATCTGACGCCCAATTCCATCCTCCACATCTCGATTTTTATCACACTGTGTGAATGCTTTCTCGGGGTCCAACCCAATTGGGCTCTGTGGAAGCGCATCTTCTGCATCCGCCGTAATGGCTCTCACAGCGTCGCCTACAACATTGGCGGCGTTGTTATCTGTGTTCGTTCTGATGTCGAATATTTCGACGTCAAATTTCCCGACTCCGTCCAAGGTTGGCGGAAGAAGTGGTTGTATATCCATGAAGAAAGTTCCAATCCAGTGGAAGAAAACATCGCCCCTTTTGACGGAGAAGCCAAAATCCTTTGCCGCCGTTCTTGGGATGCTGAAGCTACCGAAGCTGAGAAGTTGGCGACAGAGGCGCTGATGACTTGCATCCACGAGCTACAGAACACCAGCGGCAAGGAACTTTCGGGTATTGAGATTACCGCATATTTCCTTAGGACTAGAGTGCAGCCTCTCCAGGCTCGCAAAAACCCCTTCTGGAAGTACGCTGGTGAAAAAGATGTCGATAGGCTCTCAAAAGATCTTCCTTTGAAGGATTTTGAAAAGCTTATCCGCAAAATCTCATCGCTCAACAAGAAGGATTCAATTCCAACTTCTTGCCGTATTGCGCCATACAGTAGCGCCAATCCCCTTCCCGAGGTAATTTTTCCTTTTAATTGCTATATTGCCTCCTCGAGTTTTATTATTTGTCGACTACTATCTTGTTAACGCCTTTTTATCGACACTCTTTCTTTTTCTCAGGACCACCCCGTCCTTGCTTCTCTTCCTCCTCTTCCTGAAGGTGGAGAAGTTGAGGACCGTACCGTTGTCAACGATGACAACCAAGGCACCACGCGCCCTGCTACTGAAGTCGCGGGTTCTCACAAATCCGCGGCTTCCGCTGAGTCAGACGCCACTGCCTCGACACACTCTCTTCCTCACGCTTCTCCAAGGATGAAGAGGAAAAGAGATGAAGTCAAAGATTCCGACACCTCCAAAGCCGAAGAAGCTGAGCCTTCAGTTAAGAAGGCAGCTTTTAATCCATATACTGATGCCCTCGTCAGCTCGTAAGTTACTCCTTACTCTTTTCTTTGTTGTTTTGACGTTTCTTGTCTATCTTGCTTCTTATATTGTCGCCATTTTATTGTAGTGGTGACGAGGAAGAAGAACAACCTATTGACGCGGCTGCTCGAACGAGTACGTCGCGTACTTTAATTGTGTCTGAAGCTCAGCATGAAGGGGATGAAACCTCTCCTCCGCAACAGGACATCGTGCAACCGCCGCCAGTTGAGAGCCCCCGAGCCTCTCCTCCAAAGAGGGAGAGGATCGAGCCTTCCAAGGAACCTATCCAATTCCCTGGTAGCTCCTCGACACCTTCATTGGATGATGTAAGTTCCGAATCTTTCAATACTTCTATCTTCTCTTTGTTTTTGCTAAGTGTTGTCGAATTTATATTGGCTATATTGACTTCTTTTTCTTCCTTGGTCGTTGTTTCAGCCTGTAATGAAGGAGTTTATTCGTCTTGGTACCCAATTTGTCGGGTATCGTGACTATTCCAAGAAGCTGGAAGGTACTACTTTTATTTTCCACTGTTGCATGTGTACCATGATTTTGTCATAATATTTGACTGTCATGTATTTTGCCAGGAGATCTTGCGGAAGCCAACAAGCATGCTGACGCTCTTGCTGTCAAGTTGGAGCAGAGCGAAGAAGCTCGCAAGAAAGCTGAAGAGGATGCTGCCGCCATCGAAGATCTTCGAAAGAGGCTTCATGACGCAGAAACTTCCTTGAGCGAGAATATATCTCAGCAATCAGCTCGAGAGACAGAAATCCTTGCTCGCTTGGAGTCGCAGACTCGTCGTTTTATTAGTAAGTACTTGAATCTTTGTGCACTTTCTCGGATTACTTCACATTTTCCCTGCATTCTTTATTTACATGCGACTCTTTGCTTATTTGTAGGGAGAACTCATCAAGAATACGAAGTTCAGGGTCCTGAAGGCGACGAGCTTCTCGATGCGCTGACCCTTGTTGAGATTCATGGGGATGAAGCACGCGACGGCCTTGAAAACGCTGAAGCGGGCCTGTTGAAGCTTTTCCCCTACTTCTTCCCGAAGAAAGAGGTCCCCAATACTTTTGTTGATCTCGCCAAAGCCTTCAACGAGCTTGAAGATCTTGGGCTAAAGCTTCGCCAAGAAGGTCTGAAGATTGGCGTTGAGGGTACCATCGCGCTGATCATTAATAGTCAGCAAAACGTCGACTGGGCTAAGGTTGGCGACATAGGGGAGATGGAGACGAAGAAATGGCAATCTCTAATTAGAGCTGCCAAGCCTTCCGCAAGACCAATCCTTTCTTTCCTTGGTGTTAAACCGGCACCTGCTCCAAGCGCATCCAAGCCGGAGGTCAAGTAGACCATCCTGTCCTCTTTTTTCTTAGTTCTATCTTTTGATGCTGTCGCCCTTAGTTTTGGCGACAACTACTTCAGTAGTCCAGTAGTGACCTTTCTTTTGTAATAGCAATGTACATACTTTAATGTTTAATCGAAATGTATGTTTGCTGGATGATTGATGTCGAAAATCTTTATTTTCAGTTGATTTTTGACAACTATTCTGCAACTCCTCGTCCTTCCGATGTTTTACCCGCTTCTTCTCACTCGAAGAAAACACCTGTTGATGTCGAAGTTATTGAGGATTCCTCGACTAAAAACTCAGCACAAGATTTGGAAGAGCTTCGCCAGCAGGTCCAATCCATGAAGAGACAATCGCTTATGCTCATGGAACAGTCTCGAAAGTCCTCTGAGAAGGAAAAGGTTGCACTTCGACAGGCTCAAGATACTATAGCTGAAAAGGAGACTGCGGTTGCTGAGGCTGCTGCAGCTTCTTCTCGAGAGAATTTCATGCTTCAGCTGTTGACAGATGCTAGCTTGGACATGGCGGGTATGCTTCATTATCTTTGTCGTGCTTTCCGTTTCTTTTTGACTTGTCTCCTCTTTTCCTGATGACTTTAAAAAATAGGTTCCTTCTTGGACACTGATACCGAGGATGAACGTGTCGAGGCTCGATCCAATGCGCTTCTCAGACTTGCTCGGGATCATGGTTCAAATTTTTGGGGCACGCCTGAGCGGACTCGCCAGATTGTAAGGGTTTCAGGATCGCGCGCTTCAGGTTCGCGAATTTCTCGACTTTTGTACGAGGACTTTGTCTCTGGTCTATGGCACCATGTTTCCTTGTAATAAAATGCCAGAGACTCTTCCTACTTTCATGGATAAATTCCGGGAAGCTCCTCGAATCCACGACTTTGTGCGGGCTCAATTGGCTGCTGGTGCGAGGTTTGCTATGATCATGATAAAAATCTGCTACCCGAAATTAGACGTGGGTCAAGTTGTTCCAAAGTGCCTGGCCAAGATGGCGAATAGGAGAAAGAACTTCAGCAAATATGACGACGTTGTGACCCCTGTTGCCGAAGATATGATGGATGAACTTCTTCGGATGGACGCCGAATTCTTCGTGAAGGGCAGCTATGCTGAACATAGCACTCGCGCTATAAATAATGAACGGTTGACGATAGATAATATACTCGGAAACCCTTGAAGGTTTGGTGCCCCAAGGATTGTATCTTGTGTGTTGTAGACATAATCTGTATTGTAAAGTCACTATATGTTTTGTTTTCCAATGCCAAGCCCCCGGGCGTTTTGATGGCGATGTTTTTTCTTTTTATAATGCGAGGTTGTCCCAAGGCAAGAAAATTATATTGTTTTTGCGGGCGCGAGCCCCCGAGCTTTATGTTGACCGCTATTTGGCGACACCTTTTTATTTTGGCGAGGTACTTTATACCAAGGCGAGATATTTTGCAAGTTGTATTTGTCGGCATTGTGTATATATATATTGTATCTTCTGGGTAGAAGCCCCCGAGCCTGTCGAAAAATATATAATTCCACTATCTTTATTATATTGCAGCACCGCGAGCCCGCCTCATTAAAAACCTTTCCCGGCCCCACTCGGTGCCCCGAAAAAGGAAAAGAGTGCGTCTGAAAACTCGCGGGCGTTTCAGTACATTGTATGTTTACAAAGGAGACTATATTTCGGCTTCTAAGCGTAAAAACGCCTAAGCTATGCCACGTTCCAAGGATTTGGCTCAGCAATCCCCGTCTTCTTGTCCTTGATTCTGTATGCTCCTCCTTCAATTACCTCTGTGACGATGTAAGGTCCAAGCCACGGTGACTGTCAACACCCGGATTTTTAAGTCCAGATGCCTATTATGCCATTCATCGCAATCCCAGGAATATTGTTTTTGCGAGACATAATAGATTGATATCACAACACATCATTCATTACAACTCATAATTGTCTTACATAGATGGATCACATGATCCAGTCTTAATACATCATAGTGGATCTAGAGATCCTATTACAAAACACATAGCGGAAGCGAAGTAACGGTTGCGGTCCATCTATTCCACAGGCAACTGTTGACGTCGGGAGTGATCCTAGTTGTCGTAGACGTCCTGCTGTCCATCTTCCTCGTACTGCTGTTCCTCTTCATAGTCTGGCCATTTGAATAGCCAGGGACAAAGCCATGAGTACTTTAAAGTACTAGCAAACTAATACTAAGGTAAGCACTATCAACTATAGTAAGGGGTGCTAAGCTCTAAGTTTATTTGCATAAAGCCAATTTTATTTCATAAGCATTTAGTAAAAGCCTCTTCATTTGCTAACTAACTCAAGTGGGAACATTAGTGTCATTCCCACAACTCTTTGTGATTCAAGTCAAAGTCACCATTTCAAGTTCAAATCACAAGTCACCCTTCACATGTCACATTTTTGAAAAATGGTCTGATGACGGAACAGTATGGCCTTTCCAATCGTCCGTAACCGTGGACACGGCTATTCGAATAGTTCTACACTCTGCAGAGGTCGTACACTTGTGCCACAACATTTGCAATAATCCGTCAGGGTTAACTGGCCCTGATTTATCACACTCCGTGTGCGGACTACCAACCATAACCTTTCACTTACATACCCTAGTATAGGCACCTCTCCCCATGAGCTTGGCCTCCCGGTGAAGCAAAGTCAGCCTGGGAACTGCACAGGGCGTGGGCCGGACAGTTCACCTCATTCACGTCATTTCACATCAATTCACTTTTAACGGAGGCAGCCTCAGCATAACCCCTATGACGCTTGTTTAGAGGGAGCCCATACTAAGATACATAAAGTTCCAGTTAAGCCCTTACCCATAATCAGGTATTGTGGGGGTACTTGCAGAATTGGAATGATATCGCATCCGAACCCAACCATCAGTTTTTGTAAAATTCACCATGTCATTCACCAGTCATATTCACCTTCAAAATCTTTCAATGGAATGATTCATCATTCCAAGGTTTTCAAAGTCATTTCATTTCACCAGTTCCCATCTAGAGTAGTCAATTTTATTTGTTAGCACTAGCAACTAGTCATGAGGGGTGCTATCTAGCTTTCATTGCTCTAGGCTAAATTTGATGATCTTGTTCTACTCTAGACCAAGTGAATCATGAATCAAAAAGTACTTTGATAAAACAAAACTCAAAAACTTGTAATGTAAAAACTTGGGATAGGATCATTAAACATAAAGTATGATGTAGTGGTGCCTTGCTCTATTAGAGCCTTGCACTTGGGTAACTTGCAAGAATATTAGCTTGCCTTGAGTGGTGTACTGATCAAAGTGGTCTTCTTCTTCCTGGAAGTAGACCTCCTCCTCCTCGGTGTACTCCTCGGTACTAGCGTCTAAATACGAGTATAATACACACAATTACCACACAAAGCCTAAGTACTAGACTAAGCACACACATAAATCACTCCTACTAAGCTATCAATCAACATGCTTATTAGGTGAGTTGATTTAATTCTATTCTTAAGAAAAATAATTTCCTCTCATTATAAATATTCATTAGAGTTTCTATTTATTTCTTGAGGGAAAATAATTTCCTCTCATTGAATATTATTAAGATTTAATTTCCTCCATTAATGTCATATGACCTAGGTTGACCCAAGTCAACCTCTTCATAAGTATTAATTGGGAAGTGATTTAAATGAGGTACACCACCTCATGCCTTTTTATTACTCATGATTAATGATTTAATATCATCAACTAATTTAATATGAGTTTAAAATTGACCATAGTCTATACCCCATATTAACTTAGTTGAGGCAAGATTTAAATGAGACCACTACATCTCATAAGATTTAATAAGTAGCCTTGAATAATTTAAATGCTACTATGAAAATGATTGAATATTTTTAAATAAGAACCTATGGATTATTACTACATGTGTCCTCAATTCTCATTGAATCCCTTGGAGTAAGTATTTAAATGAGAGGCTACACCTCATATAGTTTAATACCACATACTAATGATTTAAATGAGGTGTAGCACCTCATACCATTTAATTCTAACATGGTAAGGATCTAATATTATCAACAATTCATATGAGACCTAAATGACCAGAGTCTCTAGCTTATTTTGAATTGTTCATGACAAGATTTAAATGAGAGAAATATTCCCATAAGATTTATTAATAGTTTTGGACAATATCTTTGACTAGAAATAGCCATAAAGTCCTTTAATTAAACTAGGCCATGATCATTCAAGGTAAGCATGGCATATTTTTGCAGAAACAATTAGTGTAAGTGAAATGTGAATTATAGGAGTTGGAATCAACTCAAAAGCATTTTTGGTTGATTTTTAAGAATTAATCTAAGGCAGAAAAGTCCCTGCATTGTTTATTTTGTCACATTATTTCTATCAATAATCTAGGTTTGAGACCAGTGAGGTTGTTTAGATAATTTCCTCAGCTTTCCAAATATATAAAATTTATTAAATTTGGCCAAGTAGATTTGATTCTATTTAAATTGGAAAATGTATGCAGTAAGCAATTTGATCAATTCGAAATATTCAAATTCAAATGCATGGGCTCGCGCGGGAAAGCAAATGGGCCAGGGAAGGAACGAGGGAAGTGGGCCGGCCCAGCTAGCGCTGCTCACGCCGCGGGCCGCCTGACAAGGGGTCCCGCACGTCAGTGGCTTAAAAGCGCCGAATCGGTACCTGGTGATGTTAGCCGTCGGATTAGGGCGCGATCAGACGGCTGTGGATCGTCGTTGTCGACGGGAGAGGGGAGCGTGTTGCGCCGGCGAGGTAGGGGGTCGGAGGGCGCTCCAGGCCGCCGGCGGTCGAAGGAGAGGGTCCAGGCGACGTTGTCGACGACGGCGATCCTCCCGGTACAAGTGGCGGTTCCTGGGGCGGCTTCTAGCTTCGTCTCCGTCCGCGGCGGCTCCGCAGCACTCCGGCGAGAAATTGGCTAGCTACGGTGTAAATTGGGAAGAGGGAGAGCTCGAGCAGTGGTTCTGAGATGAGAGAATGAGAGTGGCTTGAAGAATTGAGGCAAGGGTGGCCTCCTTTTATAGTTGTGTGGCGGTGCCGAGGCGCATGGATGAGGTCGACCATGGCGTCGTGGCTACAGGGGCGGAGAGAGCTGGGCGACGATGCAGCAGTGTTGGCGACGTCATGGCGAGCATGGCGCGCGTGATGGCACAGAAAATGGTGCGCTGACTCGAGCAGGCGGGTGACGTGAACGCTCAGTACCGTGGCGGAAGTCTTCGTCGGTGACGACGGCGGCCGTACTCTCCGGCGCAGGCGAGCGTGTCTGGGAGGTTGCTGTGACACTGTTGTGTGCGTGTGCGAAGGGAGGGGTCAGGGGAGGTCAGCGGTGACGAGGGGCGACGACGCTCTGGCGCGCTCCGGGCGTCCACGCACGCTCTGGCGCGTCCTGGCACGTTTGGGCACGGCATGTTCTGGGCATTGTCGACGTCGTCTTGGTCCAGGGCTTGCACGAGCGTGACCAGGGAGGTGTGGTGAGTGTCCTAGACATGGTGTGATGGGCTGGAGAGGGGTGGAGAGAGGAATGGCATGAGGTATGCCATGGCCACCACGGCATGGCAAGGTTTTGTCAAATACATCAAGGTACATGAGGTACCAAGGCCTGGCATTGCTTACTGGGTGAAAGAGTGGTCTGGTGATGACATAGGGTTGATAGTTTAGGTCAAAATCCGCTGGTTATAAGGGTGTAGAGGGTTGGCAGATTGGTGCCTGCCATGTGTTTGTGTTAATGGCCGCAAGAACAAAACTTTCAAATTTTTGGATGAATTTTGGTGGGTTGCAAACATATATTATTTGTAGTAGAATAGTGGTGGTTTGGGTTAATTTGGCAAAGATTTGCAAAATCACAAAATGCATGTGATCTTACATATGCAACAAAGTCTCAATTTTGGTTCACCACCATTTGAAAAAGAGAGGGAATTTGGGGTGGTGTCTTTGGGCAAAGTTATTCACCTTGATGTTGTCTTGGATGAGGTGCAAAGTTTGAGCAAAGTCTAGAAGAGAAATCTCAAGAAAACAGGGCTCAAAGTAGGTACCAGAATAAGAAAAGCCAAAATGACCATATTGCATGTCACTTGGAATTTGAATTTGGTTTTGGTTTGATTTGAGTTTCTTCACTTCCAAAAGTGTTTAAATGTGTTTAGTAACCATTTACCTCCAATGGTGCAAGCCATAATGGTCTAGGTTCAAGATTTGTAAAAATGGCCATATCCACATATGTGTATTGGAACATCTTCTTATTTTCTATTTGATTTGGTTTTTCTTGATCTCCTTGATGTGGTTGAGGTTGAATATGATATAAGAAAACAATCCAAGCAAGGGAAACAAGTTTGATGGTCTTTGGCTCACATTTGTATTTTTGGCCATATGCACATATGTGCATTTCATCTTTTTATTTTATTTTCTTTATCTATGATCAAAGGTCATGGTTCATGGTTGATTTAGTATTAGTTTGGGTTTAGTAAGGTTTTCAACCATTTTGGCAAGGTAGAGGTGCTTAGGTCAAGTTTTTGGAAAAATGGCTATGTGTCACATATGCCTCTATGCATAGGTGGCATTTGATTTTTAATTTGACTTTGCTTGTCCCAAATGGTGTTGTTGAGTGTTGATATGTTATATGGAGGTGATCTAACCATTCACAACAAATCCTAGGGTCAACCTTCTCAATTTCATAAATTTGCTAATTTACTCTCATATGCCTCTATGGCATTTTTAGTTTCTTTTTATTTTCTTTGGCAACAACTTAACTTAGGTTTGATAAGTACTAGATAGGGTGTATAATGGTTTTCCAAACCACTAAACAAAGTAGAGGAGCTTGGGGTAAAGATTTATAAAAATAGCCATAGGCACATATGCCTCTTTTTCTTATTTATTTTCCTTTTATTTTATTTTAACTATGATGGTGAAAAGAGGGGTGAGGTTTAGGGTTTAGTGGAGTATCACAATGGTTCACCTCTATTTTGAAGAGTAAGAATGTCATTAGTCAATATCTGCATGTTAGAGTTATAGGCCCACATATTTTATTTTATTTTAGTTCCTTCTTATTTGATACTATTTTATTGTGAGAAGATTAGGGTTTAGGATTTTGGGAATTAGGTTCAATGCAATAAACAAACAATCATGGCAATATCACCACATATAAGCATGCTCACTATGTACCAAACTTAATTTAATAAAAGTTTTTGTTGGTTCTCATTTTTGGAAAAAGGGAATTCATTTTCTCTTTGTTTTAAAATTTTGGGATGTTACAAACCCTTCCCCCTTAAACAAATCTCGTCCCGAGATTTTAAGAAAAGTTAGGTTCCTAAGAAAGATTGAGCAATTTGATTAACAGAAAAACATACTTGGCATGGCCTGAGGTGCTTCCTGTGCTTCTGCTGCATTCATGTGGTAGAGGCGGCCGTTATTGTTGTTCTGGTTCTTTCTACCTGCGAAGCGGCGTTGTTGCTGGGCAGGTGCAGCAGTGTTGGCGGCAATCCTGGCAAGCTTCTTGGGGCACTCATTGGAGTAGTGACCCACAACTCCACATTCATAGCAGTTGACGGTGGACTTGTCCTTTGGGGTGACGGGGATGGCATTGCTTCCAGTCTTTGGGCCAGTATTGGGGTTGTTACCCTGGGGGTGGTTGTTGTTGTTGTTGGGGTGGCTGTTGTTGTTGTTGCTGTGGTGGTTGTGGTTGCCTCCGGGCTTCGGGGGTCCTCCGTTGTTGTTGGAGTAGTTGGGGCGATAATTCTGAGCAGGGGGCTTGTTGTGTCTTGGGGTGAATCCTCCAGAGGAGTTGTTGTGGTACTTCTGGGTATGGTGGGGTCCATTCTGGTTCATCATCCCTTGCGGTTTTCATTTGCCTGATGCAGCTTTCCTTCCATCTGTATGGCTGAGTCCACTAGGGCTTCGAGGTCAGCGAACGGAATGTTCACTAACACAGTTTGCATCTCGTCATGTAGTCCGTTCAGAAATCTTTCCTTCCTCTTCTCATTGGTGTCTGTCTCATCCGGGGCGTACCTTGACAGTGTAAGAAACTTGTCGCGGTATTCCACCACGGACATCCTTCCTTGTTTGAGTTCGCGGAACTCGTCTCTCATCTTCTTGATCAGTCCTTGGGGCACATGGTATTTGCTGAACTTGAGCTTGAAATCTGCCCAAGTCATCATTTGTCCGGCATTCATTGAGCGGGCACTTGTCCACCAGGCTCTTGCAGGTCCTGACAGGTAGTGGGTGGCAAACAGTACTTTCTCTGCGGCTTCTACTCCCGCAACTTCTAGGTTGTTCTCCATTGTCTGGAGCCAGTCATCTGCGTCAAGTGGCTCTTCGGTCTTGCTAAACATCGGAGGGTTGGTGTTCTGAAAGTTCTTCAGCTTTGATCCTGGGTGATCATGGTTTCCATGGCCTTGATTGTTCTGAGCTATCTGTTGCAGTGCAGCAAGGTTGGCTTGGCGTTCAGCTCTTTGATCTTCCCTATCGGTCATCAGGGTCTGCAGCAGTTGCATCATGGCATCCTGGTTGGCGTTGCGGTTTGGTGGGGCCATCTGAAGATTGAGATAGATGATAAGATAAGAGGGAAATTTCTATGGTTTGTTTGAGTTAAATTCAAAAAGTTTCAAAACTTGAGTAGTGTTGAGGGGGTAAAAACCAGCAACACTTTTTCATTCATACCAAGCATCACACATTACAAATCTAACACACCGTTGGTTTTAAGAACCATTCATTCGCTCTACGATACAAAGGGACCGATACAACTCACACCTACGATAGTGCTTTAATAATACTACTCTTCAGGGGGAATTCTTCGTCTTCACGGTTGAGGTGCTTGGCGAAGTGCGAGGGCGTTGTCCAAATCCCTGCGGGTTTTGTACAGCCTGAAGTCCTGGTGTGCTACATAGGGGTTCATCTCCGTGTGTGGTGGCATGGTCATCGATCTTCCCATGGAGTCCTGTCTTGGGTAGTAGATGAAACGAGTGTTCCGGATCTTGTTCTCATTTTGTCCACACAGACGGGCGATTGCTTCTTGCATAGCTTTGACTAGTCCTTCCTTCCAGGTGTTTCCCGTTACAGAAAACCATATGGTTTCCCATACCGGGGCTCCAAGCTTTCTTCCTAGATCAGCAGAAACTTCCCACCGAGGTGGTCCTCCCAACTGATTATTGAAGGATCTTCTGAAGAACTCGGGGTACGGGTGTCCTAGATATTCCACTAGTTGCTTCAAATCCTTTTCGAACCTCAGTTCTCCTCCATGACCAAGCTGATAGCACTCCCATTGGTATTCCATCTGTGAGCAATTAGGATAAGTAAGTTAGAGAAGTGATCAAGTGTGCAAAATTTTATGTAATATTTACAAGGAAAAGTGGAGTATGGATCTCTTATTTTGGAAAAGATCTCAAGGATAAGAGTGAGAATAATTTTTCATAAATATTCACTTCATTTGTTTTTGAAACTAAATTTTTCAGGACGTCCATTCTAACTAGGGTCTCCTAAGGTCAACAATGGCTCTGATACCAACTTGTCAACACCCGGATTTTTAAGTCCAGATGCCTATTATGCCATTCATCGCAATCCCAGGAATATTGTTTTTGCGAGACATAATAGATTGATATCACAACACATCATTCATTACAACTCATAATTGTCTTACATAGAGGGATCACATGATCCAGTCTTAATACATCATAGTGGATCTAGAGATCCTATTACAAAACACATAGCGGAAGCGAAGTAACGGTTGCGGTCCATCTATTCCACAGGCAACTGTTGACGTCAGGAGTGATCCTAGTTGTCGTAGACGTCCTGCTGTCCATCTTCCTCGTACTGCTGTTCCTCTTCATAGTCTGGCCATTTGAATAGCCAGGGACAAAGCCATGAGTACTTTAAAGTACTCGCAAACTAATACTAAGGTAAGCACTATCAACTATAGTAAGGGGTGCTAAGCTCTAAGTTTATTTGCATAAAGCCAATTTTATTTCATAAGCATTTAGTAAAAGCCTCTTCATTTGCTAACTAACTCAAGTGGGAACATTAGTGTCATTCCCACAACTCTGTTGTGATTCAAGTCAAAGTCACCATTTCAAGTTCAAATCACAAGTCACCCTTCACATGTCACATTTTTGAAAATGGTCTGATGACGGAACAGTATGGCCTTTCCAATCGTCCGTAACCGTGGACACGGCTATTCGAATAGTTCTACACTCTGCAGAGGTCGTACACTTGTGCCACAACATTTGCAATAATCCGTCAGGGTTAACTGGCCCTGATTTATCACACTCCGTGTGCGGACTACCAACCATAACCTTTCACTTACATACCCTAGTATAGGCACCTCTCCCCATGAGCTTGGCCTCCCAGTGAAGACAGACAGTCAGCCTGGGAACTGCACAGGGCTTGGGCCGGACATTCACCTCATTCACGTCATTTCACATCAATTCACTTTTAACGGAGGCAGCCTCAGCATAACCCCTATGACGCTTGTTTAGAGGGAACCCATACTAAGATACATAAACTTCCAGTTAAGCCCTTACCCATAATCAGGTATTGTGGGGGTACTTGCAAATTGGAATATCGCATCCGAACCCAACCATCAGTTTTTGTAAAATTCACCATGTCATTCACCAGTCATATTCACCTTCACAAATCTTTCAATAGAATGATTCATCATTCCAAGGTTTTCAAAGTCATTTCATTTCACAGTTCCCATCTAGAGTAGTCAATTTTATTTGTTAGCACTAGCAACTGGTCATGAGGGGTGCTATCTAGCTTTCATTGCTCTAGGCTAAATTTGATGATCTTGTTCTACTCTAGACCAAGTGAATCATGAATCAAAAAGTACTTTGATAAACAAAACTCAAAAACTCATAATGTAAAAACTTGGGATAGGATCATTAAACATAAAGTATGATGTAGTGGTGCCTTGCTCTATTAGAGCTTTGCACTTGGGTAACTTGCAAGAATATTAGCTTGCCTTGAGTGGTGTACTGATCAAAGTGGTCTTCTTCTTCCTGGAAGTAGACCTCCTCCTCCTCGGTGTACTCCTCGGTACTAGCGTCTAAATACGAGTATAATACACACAATTACCACACAAAGCCTAAGTACTAGACTAAGCACACACATAAATCACTCCTACTAAGCTATCAATCAACATGCTTATTAGGTGAGTTGATTTAATTCTATTCTTAAGAAAAATAATTTCCTCTCATTATAAATATTAATTAGAGTTTCTATTTATTTCTTGAGGAAAATAATTTCCTCTCATTGAATATTATTAAGATTTAATTTCCTCCATTAATGTCATATGACCTAGGTTGACCCAAGTCAACCTCTTCATAAGTATTAATTGGGAAGTGATTTAAATGAGGTACACCACCTCATGCCTTTTTATTACTCATGATTAATGATTTAATATCATCAACTAATTTAATATGAGTTTAAAATTGACCATAGTCTATACCCCATATTAACTTAGTTGAGGCAAGATTTAAATGAGACCACTACATCTCATAAGATTTAATAAGTAGCCTTGAATAATTTAAATGCTACTATGAAAATGATTGAATATTTTTAAATAAGAACCTATGGATTATTACTACATGTGTCATCAATTCTCATTGAATCCCTTGGAGTAAGTATTTAAATGAGAGGCTACACCTCATATAGTTTAATACCACATACTAATGATTTAAATGAGGTGTAGCACCTCATACCATTTAATTCTAACATGGTAAGGATCTAATATTATCAACAATTCATATGAGACCTAAATGACCAGAGTCTCTAGCTTATTTTGAATTGTTCATGACAAGATTTAAATGAGAGAAATATTCCCATAAGATTTATTAATAGTTTTGGACAATATCTTTGACTAGAAATAGCCATAAAGTCCTTTAATTAAACTAGGCCATGATCATTCAAGGTAAGCATGGCATATTTTTGCAGAAACAATTAGTGTAAGTGAAATGTGAATTATAGGAGTTGGAATCAACTCAAAAGCATTTTTGGTTGATTTTTAAGAATTAATCTAAGGCAGAAAAGTCCCTGCCTTGTTTATTTTGTCACATTATTTCTATCAATAATCTAGGTTTGAGACCAGTGAGGTTGTTTAGATAATTTCCTCAGCTTTCCAAATATATAAAATTTATTAAATTTGGCCAAGTAGATTTGATTCTATTTAAATTGGAAAATGTATGCAGTAAGCAATTTGATCAATTCGAAATATTCAAATTCAAATGCATGGGCTCGCGCGGGAAAGCAAATGGGCCAGGGAAGGAACGAGGGAAGTGGGCCGCCCAGCTAGCGCTGCTCACGCATGGCTGCGACAAGGGGTCCCGCAGTGGCTTAAAAGCGCCGAATCGGTACCTAGTGATGTTAGCGTCGGATTAGGCGCGATCGGACGGCTGTGGATCGTCGTTGTCGACGGGAGAGGGGAGCGTGTTGCGCGGCGAGGTAGGGGGTCGGAGGGAGCTCAGCCGCCGGCGGTCGAAGGAGAGCGGCGTTGTCGACGGCGATCCTCCGACAAGTGGCGGTTCCTGGGCGGCTTCTAGCTCCGTCTCCGTCCGCGGCAGCTCCGCAGCACTCCGGCGAGAAATTGGCTAGCTATGGTGTAAATTGGGAAGAGGGAGAGCTCGAGGTGGTTCTGAGATGAGAGAATGAGAGTGGCTTGAAGAATTGAGGCAAGGGTGGCCTCCTTTTATAGTTGTGTGGCGGTGCCGAGGCGCATGGATGAGGTCGACCATGGCGTCGTGGCTACAGGGGCGGAGAGAGCTGGGCGACGATGCAGCAGTGTTGGCGACGTCATGGCGAGCATGGCGCGCGTGATGGCACAGAAAATGGTGCGCTGACTCGAGCAGGCGGATGACGTGAACGCTCAGTACCGTGGCGGAAGTCTTCGTCGGTGACGACGGCGGCCGTACTCTCCGGCGCAGCGAGCGTGTCGGGAGGTTGCTGTGACACGTTGTGTGCGTGTGCGAAGGAGGGGTCGGGTGGAGGTCAGCGGTGACGAGGGCGACGGCGCTGCGCGCTCCCGTGCACGCGTCGCGTCTGGCGCGCATTGGACATCACGGGCGCGTTGCGTTCTTGTCGTTGCGCGTGTCTGGCCAAGGGTTGGCGTGACCAGGGGAGGTGTGGTGAGTCTCCTAGACATGGTGTGATAGGTGGAGAGGGGGTGGAGAGAGGAATGGCATGAGGTATGCCATGGCCAACACGGCATGGCAAGGTTTTGTCAAATTCATCAAGGTACATGAGGTACCAAGGCCTGGCATTGCTTACTGGGTGAAAGAGTGATCTGGTGATGACATATGGTTGAGGGTTTAGGTCAAAATCCGCTGGTTATAAGGGTGGTATGGCAGATTGGTGCCTGCCATGTGTTTGTGTTAATGGCCGCAAGAACAAAACTTTCAAATTTTTGGATGAATTTTGGTGGGTTGCAAACATATATTATTTGTAGTAGAATAGTGGTGGTTTGGGTTGATTTGGCAAAGATTTGCAAAATCACAAAATGCATGTGATCTTACATATGCAACAAAGTCTCAATTTTGGTTCACCACCATTTGAAAAAGAGAGGGAATTTGGGGTGGTGTCTTTGGGCAAAGTTATTCACCTTGATGTTGTCTTGGATGAGGTGCAAAGTTTGAGCAAAGTCTAGAAGAGAAATCTCAAGAAAACAGGGCTCAAAGTAGGTACCAGAATAAGAAAAGCCAAAATGACCATATTGCATGTCACTTGGAATTTGAATTTGGTTTTGGTTTGATTTGAGTTTCTTCACTTCCAAAAGTGTTTAAATGTGTTTAGTAACCATTTACAACCAATGGTGCAAGCCATAATGGTCTAGGTTCAAGATTTGTAAAAATGGCCATATCCACATATGTGTATTGGAACATCTTCTTATTTTCTATTTGATTTGGTTTTTCTTGATCTCCTTGATGTGGTTGAGGTTGAATATGATATAAGAAAACAATCCAAGCAATGGAAACAAGTTTGATGGTCTTTGGCTCACATTTGTATTTTTGGCCATATGCACATATGTGCATTTCATCTTTTTATTTTATTTTCTTTATCTATGATCAAAGGTCATGGTTCATGGTTGATTTAGTATTAGTTTGGGTTTAGTAAGGTTTTCAACCATTTTGGCAAGGTAGAGGTGCTTAGGTCAAGTTTTTGGAAAAATGGCTATGTGTCACATATGCCTCTATGCATAGGTGGCATTTGATTTTTAATTTGACTTTGCTTGTCCCAAATGGTGTTGTTGAGTGTTGATATGTTATATGGAGGTGATCTAACCATTCACAACAAATCCTAGGGTCAACCTTCTCAATTTCATAAATTTGCTAATTTACTCTCATATGCCTCTATGGCATTTTTAGTTTCTTTTTATTTTCTTTGGCAACAACTTAACTTAGGTTTGATAAGTACTAGATAGGGTGTATAATGGTTTTCCAAACCACTAAACAAAGTAGAGGAGCTTGGGGTAAAGATTTATAAAAATAGCCATAGGCACATATGCCTCTTTTTCTTATTTATTTTCCTTTTATTTTATTTTAACTATGATGGTGAAAAGAGGGGTGAGGTTTAGGGTTTAGTGGAGTATCACAATGGTTCACCTCTATTTTGAAGAGTAAGAATGTCATTAGTCAATATTTGCATGTTAGGGTTATAGGCCCACATATTTTATTTTATTTTAGTTCCTTCTTATTTGATACTATTTTGTTGTGAGAAGATTAGGGTTTAGGGTTTTGGGAATTAGGTTCAATGCAATAAATAAACAATCATGGCAATATCACCACATATAAGCATGCTCACTATGTACCAAACTTAATTTAATAAAAGTTTTTGTTGGTTTTCATTTTTGGAAAAAGGGAATTCATTTTCTCTTTGTTTTAAAATTTTTGGGATGTTACAGTGACTCGAGTTTTTCATGGCTTTTTTGATTGAGTCGTAATACCAAGTCTCCAACTTGAAAAGATCTTGGACGCAATCGTCGACTGTGGTAGTTCTTCAGGTCCTGTTGGTACTTGGCGACACGTGACAATACTTCGTCTCGAGCCTCATCGAGTGCATCGACATCATCCTCTAGAGCTTGTCTCGAAGTTTCTTCATCGTACTCTGTTACTCTTGGAGAATCATGTTCTATTTCTATCGGCAGTACTGCTTCAGCTCCATGGACCAGAAAGAACGGCGTCTCATGTGTTGCTGTATTTGGTGTTGTTCGGATGCTCCACAACACGCTTGGCAACTCCTCTGGCCAAGTATGTCGAGCTTTTTCCAGTGGACCCAGCATGCGCTTCTTGATACCATTGCAGATGATACCATTGGCCTTTTCGACTTGACCGTTGGTCTGCGGATGTGCGACAGACGCAAAACTCAATTTGATGCCCACTTCGGCGCAGTATGCTTTAAACTCCTTGGATGTGAAATTCCTGCCATTGTCTGTGACGATGCTATGAGGTACTCCAAATCGAAAAACAATGCTTTTCACAAACTTGATTGCCGATGCGTCCGCGAATTTATCAGCTTTGCTTCTATCCACATGGTGAATTTATCGACAGCAACGAGCATATACTCGTATCCTCCTGGCGAAGCTTTGTGTAATTTTCCCACCATATCGAGTCCCCATTGAGCAAAGGGCCAGGATAACGGGATTGGCATCAGTTCTGCTGCCGGAGAGTGTGCTTTTGCAGCGAATCTCTGGCACGCGTCGCAAGTTTGTACTATTTCCTTCGCGTCCTCAATTGCTGTTAACCAATAGAATCCTGCTCTGAAAACCTTAGCCGCGATAGCTCGACTGCTTGCATGATGCCCGCATATTCCTTCGTGTACGTCTTTTAGGATTATCCTCCCTTCTTCAGGTGTGACGCACCTCTGTAACACACCAGAAATACTTCGCTTATATAACTCCCCTTTGACCACAGTAAAAGCCTTAGAACGTCTAATTATCCGCCTTGCTTCAACTGGATCGTCGGGTATTGTTTTTCTTAGGATGTATGATATGTACGCTTGCATCCATGGTATTTGCACCATCATGACTAACTCCTGTTCCTCTTCTTCTTCCAGTGGTTCTTTTGCAACACCCGAGGGTTTTTCATCCTTCGCCTTCTTTTTAGGTTTCATCGGCTTTGTTGATCTCTCGCTTATTTCTTCCAAAACACGCCTAGAGGAATCGCAAACATTGCGACCCGATATTTGCCAGAACGTCGGCTTCATCATTGCTCAATCTGCTGATGTGATTACCCTTGCATCCATCAAACAACTTTTCGAGCTCGTTATACATCTCCTTGTATGCTATCATACTCTCGTTGACTGCATCACATTGATTCATAACCTGCTGTGCCACCAATTGTGAGTCGCCAAAGATTTTCAGTCGGGTTGCACCGCAAGCTTTGCCATCTTCATCCCGTGTATAAGGGCTTCATATTCTGCTTCATTGTTAGACGCGTTTGGGAACGTCATCCGTAGGACATACTTCAGTTTGTAGCCTTCATGTGATACCAGTATTACGCCTGCTCCAGCGCCTTCTAACCTTTTGGACCCATCAAAGTTCATAGTCCAGGTTCTCGATAAATCTGGAGGTCCTGTATTTTGTAACTCCATCCACTCTGCGATGAAGTCTGGTAAAATTTGCGACTTTATTGCCTTTCTTTTTTCATACGTGATGTCCCGAGGGGAAAGCTCTATTCCCCAATGGGAGACACGACCCGTAGCTTCTGGGTTGTTTAATATATTTGACAGAGGAGCCTCATTAACCACTATTATCGGGTGCGCCGAAAAATAGTGTTGCAGTTTTCTTGCTGTTGTAAAAACTCCATATGCCAACTTCTGGTATTGCGGGTACCGCTGTTTTGAGGGTGATAGTACTTCACTGATAAAATATACTGGCCTCTGCACTCCATGGAGTTTTCCTTCTTCCTCCCTTTCGACTACCAGAGCCGTGCTGACCACCTGCGGTGTGGCTGCAATGTATAACAGGAGAGGTTCTTTATCTTTAGGCGCCACCAAGATTGGTGGTGTCGAAATTGTGCGCTTGACACTACAAGAAAAGTTCTGATAGACAACGTCTCAAAATCGTCCGCTAAGGGGTATTTTTCGTCGCCTATGGGCCTAACCCGACGATATGGGTTCTGTTGTGGAAACTGCGTCAGGCAAAGTCCAACGACGATTTTTCGGTCCGTCGCGCTTGGGCGCCCTTCCGCCACGGAAAATCGGACCGTTGCCCAAGTGTTTCCGGGAGCCCGTTGACTGCGACGTCATGCAAACTGACACGTGGCGGACGCCGTTAACTGCCAGTTAACGGCGTTAACCGGCTGAAACCTCGTGGTAGATGGTAGGCCCACACGAGGCCTGCCACGTCTTAAGCGGGCCGGGCCAGATGACATAGTTTGACCGGTCAACTATATAGCTGGGCTGGTCCATTAGTTACGTGGGCCGGGCCTAACCTCTAATGTTGACTGGTCAAAACTTAAATGGGCCGGCCCATTTAACATGTGGGGTCCACCTTACAGCAACGGCCGGCCCAAGAAGCAAGTGGGCGGGCCAAAACACGGTGGGTCCCACTTTCCGTTAAAAGGCCGGCCCATTTAGTGTGTGGGGTCCACCATATAGCAAGTGGGCCGGCCCAACAAGCTAGTGGGCCGGCCAAAACACAGTGGGTCCCACTATCCTGTTAAAGGGGCCCATTTAGTATGTGGGGTCCACCATATAGCAAGTGGGCCGGCCCAACAAGATAGTGGGCCGGGCCAAAAACACAGTGGGTCCCACCTTCCTGTTAAAGGGCCCCATTTAGTATGTGGGGTCCACCATATAGCAAGTGGGCTGGCCCACCAAGATAGTGGGCCGGGCCAAAACACAGGTGGGTCCCACATTCCTGTTAATGGGCCGGGCCATTTGGTATGTGGGGTCCACCATATAGAAAGTGGGCCGGCCCAACAAAATAGTGGGCCGGGCCAAAAACACAGGTCGGTCCCACCTTCCTATTAAAGGGCCGGCCCGTTTACCATGTGGGACCAACATATAGCAAGTGGGCTGGCCCAACAAGATAGTGGGCCGGGCCAAAAGCAGTGGGCCCCACTTTCTGTTAAAGGGTGGCCCAATTAGTATGTGGGGTCCACCATATAGCAAGTGGGCCGGCCCAACAAGATAGTGGGCCAGGCCAAAAACACAGGTGGGTCCCACTTTCCTCTTAAAGGGCCGGCCCATTTAGTATGTGGGGACCTCCAAAAAAGCAAATGGGCTGGCCTAACTAATTAGTGGGCCGGCCCAGTAGTTGGTGGGGTCCACCTTAAAGCAAGTGGGCCAGCCCAATTAGTGTGTGGGGTCCACCGTAAATCAAATGGGCTGGCCCAATAAGTAAGTGGGCCAGCCCGTTTAGTTGTTGTTTATATGCCGGCATAATATGCGCTTTAGGATTTTGCGGGCAGGCACATATGTGATTTCGCTTAATTGGGCCGTTTAAGGGATGGGAATTCGTGATTTAGATACTGAGAATATTTACGCAGCATTGATTTCTGTCGGATAGCCTCACTTACCACAAGCACCAAAGAAAAAATGCGCGAAAGAACTATAAAAACTAACTAAATATTACATCAGCTGCAAGGCATTGAAAAAAATATTACAGAACCCAGAGAAATTGAATGGTAATTAAACCTAGCAATACAATGAAGCGATCCGGCAATCTTTTAAGTTGTCCATGCAGCACCTATATCTGAAACAAAGACATTACAAGTTAAGACAACAACAATGGAAAGGCAAAGACACTACAATATTGTTTGGCAAAGAATTTGGAACTCATCATTTCGTCGTTATAACAAGATCATTGTAATGCGCACAATAAGCAAACAAAGAGTGCATGCCGCATACCAACAGCCAATATAACAGAGCATGTTAGAATGAAACAGCAGACTTACTACTGTCGAGTCCCATGCAAACCAACATGTTCAGGGAGTACAAAATTGGCATGAACAACATAGTAGCAGGCTATAAATTTTGTAACAACGACTGAGCAAGATGAAGTTATGATGGCTACATCTACAGAGCAGGGAATGTAAACCAAAAATAGAAGTTACGATGGCAAAAGCTAAAGAGGAGGGAATGTGAACCAACATGTGCCAAGTGCAATTACTTCATTTTGGCCGTGAACTAAATAATACTCCTGAACTTATAGTGAAGGGGATGCAAATCAAGATGTTTCGGGATATAAACTTGTAATGAGCAACACATAGAGGATAGTTAATGCTGGAGCTTAGGATGGACCAGATACAGAATATAGTGGGATCACCTGTGAACTTGTATAAGAGGGAATGCAAACCAATATGTTCAGCTTTCCATATGTGAGCGTCATGCCAAGTCAGAGAAACAAGTCAATAATGCAGCTTTTGAAGAACAAGATGGCACGCAAAATTATTATCTAGTAGTATGACAAGTTTATTTGTACTACAGGCTAGATAGCAGAGTGATAGCATGCCAAACTAAGTCCTTACTTTGTTAGCTTACAATGAACTAGATACAAAACAATGGCATCACCTGTAGTACAGGGAATGCAAGCCAACATGTTCATGGAGTAAAAAATTGGCACAAACAACATAGTAGCAGGCCATAATTTTTGTAACAACGACTGAGCAAGATAAAGTTATGATGGCTAGATCTACAGAGCAGGGAATGTAAACCAAATATAGAAGTTACGATGCCAAAAGCTATAGAGCAGGGAATGTGAACCAACATGTGCAATTACTTAAAATTGGCCATGAACTAAATAATAGCAGGATGTTACTATAATACCTATAATTTTTGTAACAACGACTGAGCAAGATAGAAGTTATGATGGCTACATCTACAGAGCAGGGAATGCAAACCAAAATGTTCAATCGCTTAAAGTTAGCAATGAAGTAGAAAATAGCAACGTGTTACGGTCATAGCTAGGAATGAACTAAAAGAGCTTCAGACAAACAAGCATCTGAACCCAGAACATGGCGCTAAAACAAGGGACTTACATTAGGAGAAGCACTCTGTGGGAGTCACAGCAGATCTTCCTGGGGTTGATAGATCCGGTGATGAAGTACGCTACATGTGCTACTTGGGGTTGGAGAGACGGCCATTACACTTCATGGTTACTCATCTCATCTGCAAAAACGTAACGGCGCGTCGTTAGCACAAACAGGTTCCCCCAAGATTAAACAAGAACTTGCAGGCAAGCAATAGAAAAGCGACAGTAGAAGAGTTTAGATCATGCACTGCGCCGGTGAAGCAGATCCGGTTCATGCACAGCGGTGTCGGTGAGCAAGATCCGATGCGGTGGACGACGGATCCGGCGAAGCGGCTCCGGTGGGGTGGACGATGCCGCAGCTGAAGCGACTGCGGTAGACTGCTGGATGAGCATATGGTTTCGAGGTTCGGCGGGGATGATCCGGTCCGGTTGATGACGGCGTCGATGAAGCGGCTCCGGCAGGCAGCCGGATGACGAGGATCGCGAGGGCTCGGGTAGGCCAGGGAAGTCCGGCGGGGATGTTCCGGTGCGGTGGTCGTGGAGGTGGTAGAGAGAGGGACTTGAGAAGTTCCGGTGGGTGGTCTCAGATGAGAGACTGAGGGAAATGAATTTTTTTGGGAGGGTATCCGGGGCTAGGGAGGTGGTGATCCAAAAAATGACGGCCAGACCCCCCCACCAACCGACTTTGCTGTCATCTCCACAGGGGTAGAATCGGAATTTGGAAGCGTGTGAAATTTTTGTATTTTGTGGGCGGGAAGTTTTGCCGCTATGAGATTTTGAATTTCGCTAAGGTACAAGTATAATGATAAAAAATTGTGAGACCGTACTAGTACCTCTGTTCAAGGCCGACTGTAAAATCAAATCATCATCAAGTTGAACATCGGTTACTACCATGATCATCATCGGACACAGATCTGGTGACATGCACCTGAAATTGGTGCATTCGTTGCAAAGTATAATGCTAAAAAATTTAGTGACCGTACTAGTACTTCTGTTCAAGCCCGAGTGCAACATCAAATCATCATCACGTTGAAAATTTGTTACCATGATCATGATCTATCTCTAAATTTGGCGCATCCGCTAAATCTGGCAAAGTATAATGATAAAGAAATTGTGAGACAGTAGTAGTACTTCTGTTCATGGTCGAGTGCAACATCAAATCATCATCACGTTTAAAATTTGTTACCATGATCATGATCTACCTCTGAAAATGGGCGCATCCTCTAAAACTTGCAAAGTATAATGATACAAAATTGTGAGACCGTACTAGGACTTATGTTCAAGGTCGAGTGCAACATCAAATCATCATTACATTGAAAAGTGTGTTACCATGATCATGATCTATCTCTGAATTTGGCGCATCCGCTAAATCTCGCAAAGTATAATGATAAAAAATTGTGAGAATGTACTAGTACTTATGTTCAAGGCCGAGTGCAGGATCAAATCATCATCACGTTGAAATTCGTTACAACGATCATGACATATCTCTAAAATTGGCGCATCCGCTAAATCTCGCAAAGTATAATGATAAAAAAATTGTGAGACTGTACTAGTACTTGTGTTCAAGGCCGAGTGCAGGATCAAATCATCATCACGGTGAAATTTGTTACAACGATCATGACATATCTCTTAAATTGGCGCATCCGCTAAATCTTGCATGTGGCGCATCTCAGTGCGGAGCAACAGGCCGGTGCTATCAAGGTTGAGGCGTCAGTAGCGTCATCGGGCTCTCCTTTTTTGATAGATCTTCTACATGGCGCGGCGCACCGCCCGTCGAGAAGCAGTCACATGTGATACCGAGGTGGAGACGTCGCCGGCATCCTCGAGGCGCGGCCGCCCTTCTATGAGCCAGCGTCGACTCAAGGTATGAATCCATGCGTTGTCGCGCCCCTTCTTCCGATGAAGTGGGGTGCCTTAGATTTATTGTTCTTCTCTTACGATTATTTCGAGCCGAACATGTGTGCTCTTTCTCTGAATATATTGCTTGAAAAGCTAACCAAGTTAATTAAATTCACTTCGTTCTTAATCTTGCGTGCTAATTCTGTTATTTTTGCTGACAGTGGTGCGCGCAAGGAGATTTATTTGTGGGTGTGCTGAGCTGTTAGGCCTAAGTCGAAATCCTCAGCTTAACGAGGCCTCAGCTTAACACATAAAAAAGGTGTTCAATCTCGCCCACAATGTCCTTTTCTTTCCTCTTCCTTTATTGGAACTTGTTTTGCAGACAAGGAAAGTGGCACGTGTAATGTGAGTAAAACCCTCTTAGCCAAAATCAGCTACAAGCAAGATTTTCTGTATTGTAGATGCCCCAATTGACTCTAATCCCCAATGTAGTCTTTTTTTATGTCAGTATAGACTTCTTTACATGGCATGCATTTGCCTAATGAGCAGCATTGTATTGCCATTCTAGCCAACCTGATCGATATGTCAAGCTTCATGCACGAGATGCCATGTTTAATTTACTCCCTCACTCCGATCCATATTTCTTGGTGTAAAATGAATGTGAATCGAAGGGAGTACTTTTCTTAGATACTAGTAGTACTATACCATTTCAAAAAAAAATACTAGTACTACTACATCACAAATGCATCAAAAGAGTACTACCATCACAAGACCACCACGGTTGTACTAGTAGAGTTTAATACTGAACTTCCAAAGGGAATAAGATTACACATATGAACTTTAAACAGGACCAGGAGCATGAGGGCCAGCAGCAGGGGCGTTGACTGGGAACAAGCCAGGCAAGACGTAATTCTGGAGGAAGAGGCCATATGCTGCGTGCTTGGCCTTGGTTGCAGGGCGGTGCTTCCCCGATGTACTTAGGCCTACACCCGTCGCATGCTGGATCAGGCTGCGGATGTCCTTCTGGAGGATTTTGCCACAGAATGGGCAAAATAGCTCCCCGCGCTTGCGGAAACGAATTTCACCACCCTTCAGCCGCTTCAGAACGTAGCGGCTCTTCTGGTCCCTGCGCTCCTTGTTGTCGTCCATGTCATCAGAATATTCCTGTGAATTATAAAGTACATAATAATCAGGTGCTTAATGACAGATCGAATAAATACTGCACTATCATAAGCAAACCTTAGAAACCCTAAAATTAAATGTGTAGAACAAGTAAATGGCAGAAGAAATCATACTAAATCACGAGAAAACCCTATGAACAGCAATGAACATAAGCCACAACAATTGCAAGTCCACTAAGTATGAACACATAAATTAATTATATGACAAATCAAGCCAACTACATGGCAGATTAGTCGAAATTAAACTAGAATCTGACCGTACGAACCGTAGAATCAAGTACGTCTACAAGAACAAGGTAGGAGATCAAATCAATCAAGAACCAGGTTCGTGCAAACCACGTGAACAGTAATATGACACAAAAAGGATCGGGACAGTTTCGGTAAAAGAGCAGTACCTCCTCGTCGTCACCCTCGACATCCTCCTGGAACTGAACGTTTGGGCCGAAATCGTCGAAGGGGTCGAGGTCCGCGTCCAGCACCGGGTCTAGGAAGACCTCGCCGTGGTGGCCTGCAACGCCTTGCAGATCTTCGGCGGGAGCAACGGCGTTGCTATCCACCTTCTCCTCGACGGCCAGGACGCCCGTTTCGACCGAGGTCGAAGAATCAGACAAGCAGAGGAGACGAGCGGCCTGGGTACCCGGTGAAGCCTCACCCGCCGCGACGGCCACTACCGCAGAGGCATCCTCTGCGCGAGCGGCCGCCGATTGCTCCGCCTCGTACGCAAGACCTGTCTTCATGCTGCTGCGGTTGGAAACGAGGAAGTCGATGCCTCGGAGGTGCGGTGAGTTGATGGGAGGGGAGAGGACGAGCTCGCGAGAGACGATGAGGCCGATTATTTTATAGCCTCTGACTCTCTGTATCAGAATGGCATTAGTTGTGGACGCGAGAGACGATGAGGCCGATTAGTTGTGGACGCGTGAAGTCGTGCATGTACTCGATTCTCACGTATACCAATACTTCCAAACGTCATAAGTAATTCACAATCATTCAGAATAATATGAGACCTTAACATTTTATTGTTTGTGTCAGATATTGTCCATGAAAAATAACATCCTTCAAAAAATAAATCCCCTATGCCAATCCGGTCATGCCCGTCTACTCCAACTAGCTTCCTCGAGTAATTTGTCACCTTACATTCTTAAAATGAACCAAAATTTGGCACAGGGGCATCACATGGAAAATGATGTTACCATTCTCTCTTCCCATTTTTGTTTGAATTTTTCAAAATTGTCATGCCCTAACGGAAAAAATGTATGTTCCTTCTATGAAGCATGTATCAGAATGGCATTACCAAAACCTGGGGGTGGCGGGGCACATGGTGGTGTGATGATACATCACATTTGGACCACACAACACAATTTGGACCAACCAAAAAAATTCAACCACCCTACACAAACCCTGGTCAAAACTAGTTTGACCAATATTACAAAAGTTGTACATAATTCAGAAACCGTCAGAAATATACGAAGCATTCAGGAGTCAATACTGAAGACAAAGCAATTATGCCAAAAGACGAAGGCAGAGGAGGAACAGGTCTTGCTATATTGCACAACAAAGCCAAATTCAACTTTTCATCGATTCCAAAATTCTGGCTGCAATTAGCACACCCTGGTCTCCTGATGTCGCAATAGTTGGCTGCTGGGAGCGGAGACACTCGACTTCCTTCTTCAACTTATCGCACTCTGTGCGAACTTTCAAGTACTTCGTCTCGAAATATTGCGCATGTTCAGCATGCAACTCCACTTCCTGTTGAAAACTTTCACAGTCACAGTTGCAATCACACTGACCAGCCTTGTCAGTGACCACACTCATCGGTGGCTGGGCGCGTAGTTCCTCGACTTCCTTCTTCAACTTCTCACACTCCACGAGAACGTCTGAGTACCGTTTATCAAAAGAAGATTGCATGGAACGGGCATTCTCCTTCGATATGGCACGATTTAAAATGCACCTGCCCACGAGGTGGCGGATTTTCTTATGAAGGATGATGTTGTGGCCCTTGATCTGGTCCAGTTTCGCGGAGAATCGTGTTATCACATCCTGCATTGCAAATTCAACAGCAATGAAGTATGCAGAGTGCAGATGAGGGGGGAGAAATAAACAAATGGAGTGCCAACCTCTTCAATATGCCTGAGAGCTGCAAAGTCCTTGTCCATAGGAACCTCTTCAACGATGGAACCGCCATCCCTGGAAGAAAGACATTTAAGTAGTTGGATCTGGCAGCCAGCAAGGAGGCGATGAAACTGCGGCACGGCAATGGAAACATACACGGCCGAAGATGCACACACGCGCACTGGCTGCTCCTCTCCCGGAGACTGGGCATTCGTCTCTGATTCTGCATTCATGATACCAAACCTATGCAAGAGTTTGAGGTTTCTGTTCTGAAGGGTGGTGTTGTGGCCCTTTAATCTCATAATCCCTTCCTGCATGGAAAAATTCACCAGGAACGAATCAGGGATCCTTTTTCATTCACAGGATATGAAAATCATAAGATTAGGAAAAGCATAGGATTTTGTATACATTAGAGAGGGTGTATGCGCTATTTTATGGGCTATTTGGAATGTACAAAATGAAGTCGTGTTTAATAAACCCAAATCTCATCCCTTCTTGCAGGTTATTGATACGTCCAATTTGCATCACTATTTTGTATCATAATTTGCTGTTATTCATTGATATATTTCATATTGGGACACAATACTTATGTTATTTCATCTATTTTGCATGTTTCATCATCATTGGAGGATCAAGCACCGGAGCCAGGATTCTGCTGGAAAAAGCACCGTCAGAACGCAATATTTCGGAAGATCAACTGTGGAAGGAAATTTCACGTAAATTCCTATTTTTCCAGATGAAGGAGGGAGCCAGAAGGGGAAGAAGAGGGGAGCCACTGTGGGCCCAGACCACAGGCCGGCGCGGCCCATGGCCTGGCCGCGCCACCCTGTGGTGTGGGGGCCCCACAGCCCCTTTCGCCTCCTTTTCTTCGCGTACTCCTTCGTCCCGAAAACCTAAGCCACAGAGAGGACCTCACGAAGGGTTACAGCCGCCTCTGCGGGGCGGAGAACACCAAAGAGAAAAGAGCTCTCCGGCGGGCAGGAATCCGCCGGGGAAATTCCCTCCCGGAGGGGGAAATCGACGCCATCGCCATCGTCATCGAGCGGGACATCATCTCCATCATCATCATCATCATCTCCACCATCTACACCGCCATCACCACCGCTGCACCTCGTCACCGCTGTAACAATTCGGGTTAAATCTTGATTGTATGATAGGGGAAACTCTCCCGGCATTATTCTCTACTTGTTATAGATGCTATTGAGTGAAACCATTGAACCAAGGTTTATGTTCAGATTGTTATTCATCATCATATCACCTCTGATTGTATTCCATATGATGTCTCGTGAGTAGTTCGTTTAGTTCTTGAGGACATGGGTGAAGTCTAAATGCTAGTAGTGAATTATGGTTGAGTAATATTCAATGTTATGATATTTAAGTTGTGGTGTCATTCTTCTAGTGGTGTCGTGTGAACGTCGACTACACGACACTTCACCATTTATGGGCCTAGGGGAGTGCATCTTGTATTCGGTTGCTAATTGCGGGGTTGCCGGAGTGACAGAAACCTGAGCCCCCGTTAGTATATCGATGCAAGAGGGATCGCAGGATCTCAGAGTTTAAGGCTGTGGTTAGATTTATCTTAATTACTTTCTTGTAGTTGCAGATGCTTGCAAGGGGTATAATCACAAGTATGTATTAGTCCTAGGAAGGGCGGTGCATTAGCATAGGTTCACCCACACAACACTTATCAAAACAATGAAGATTATTAAGCCACATGAAGCGAAAGTACTAGACTAAAATCCCCGTGTGTCCTCAAGAACGTTTGGTCATTATAAGTAAACAAACCGGCTTGTCCTTTGTGCTAAAAAGGATTGGGCCACTCGCTGCAATTATTTCTCTCGCATTTTACTTACTCGTACTTTATTCATCTGTTACATCAAAACTCCTTGAATACTTGTTTGTGAGCATTTACAGTGAATCCTTCATCGAAACTGCTGCCAACACCTTCTGCTCCTCGTTGGGATCGACATTCTTACTTATCGAAGATACTACGATACACCCCCTATACTTGTGGGTCATCAAGACTATTTTCTGGCGCCGTTGCCGGGGAGTGAAGCGCTATTGGTAAGCGGAATTGGTAAGGAAAACCTTTACTGTTTGTGCTGATTTTATTTCTGCCTGCTGCTATAAATCATTATGGAGAGATCTTCTCTTCAATTTCTATTTGGGAAATCTACTACTACTGCAACGGTAGTGGATGAAGCGCCAGGTGAGGAAGTAGTACCATATAAAATACCTATGAAAATTATTGAACGTGTTATGGATAACCGCTATGAAGGGGATGGAACTGTCCATCCTGGTGATCATTTACTGTTTTTGCATGAATTATGCGGGTTATTCAAATGTGCAGGTATTTCTATGAATGAAGTTAGGAAGAAACTATTCACTATATCGCTGTCTGGTAAAGCGGCGCACTGGTATAAATTGCTGAAGAATGGTGATTCAATTGATTGGGAGGACATTGTGCCTTTATTTTATTCCAAATTTTATCCTCCAAGTGAAATTCACAAAGATCGGAACCGCATATATAATTTCTGGCCTCATGATGGAGAGAGTATTGCCCAAGCTTGGGGGAGATTGAAGTCTTTAATGCTCAAATGCCCCATTCATGAGCTTCCTGGTAATGTTATTATTGATAATTTCTATGCAAGACTTTCTTTTCAAGACAAGACCTTGCTGGATACTTCTTGTTCTGGATCATTTACACGCAACAAAGAAGAGTTTAAAAGGGACCTTCTTGATCGGATCCAAGAAAATACTGAAGGATGGGAGAACGACAAAGATAGAGAATCAGGTATAATTTATGATTATAAATGCATTGAAGCTTTTATGGATACTGATAAATTTCGTAATATGAGTGCTACATATGGTCTTGATTCTCAAGTTGTTGCAAATCTTTATAAAGCTTTTGCCTCTCATTATGAACTGCCTAAGAAGAATTTTGATAAGTATCATGAACCGTATAAAGATAAAGTTGATTCATCTGTAAACAAATGTGTAGTGATTGAAACTGTTGATAATGTTATTCCTGAAGCTTATATTGAAAAAACTCCTTTCCCTGTTAAAATGAAGGAGTACTCTGTCATATCTAGTGCGGTTAATAAAAGTGAAAAGAAACCTAAAGAACCTGAAGAACAAATTAAAATTGAACCTGCTGTTGCAATAGTTAAAGATCTTGTGACTGAAAATGTAGAGGATGGTCATATTATTTTCTGTGAAGATGCTTCTAATATTGTTTCACATCCTAATAAACCCAAACAAGTTAGTGTTCCTATGCTATCTGTTAGAATTGGTGATCATTGCTATTATGGTTTATGTGATATTGGTGCAAGTGTTAGTGCTATTCCTTATGAGCTTTACACGGAGATTATGCACGAAATTGGTTCTTGTGAACTTGAAGATATTGATGTGGTTATTCATTTGGCTAATAGAGAAACTATTTCTCCAATTGGTATTGTTCGAGATGTGGAAGTTCTATGTGGTAAGATTAAATATCCTGCTGACTTTTTGGTACTTGGTTCTGCTGCTAGTGATCATTGTCCTATCATTTTTGGTAGACCTTTTCTAAATACTTGTGGAGCTATTATAGATTGTAAGAAAGAGAAAATTTTGACTAGATTTGCTGGTGAACCTTATGAATTTAACTTTTCTAAATTTACCAAAACTCCTTATAAAGCTGACTTGCCTAGTAATGATTTTAAAATGGAGCAGTGTGCATCTATTGTTCTTGTTCCTAATAATCCTTTGCAGCAACATTTGGAGAATAGTGAAAGTGAAGCTTTTAGGAAAGAAAGAGATGAGCTTGAGGAAATTTTTCTTCGCCAACCTATTCTCAAGCATGATTTACCGGTGGAAGATTTGGGTACAACACCGCCACCGAAGGAAGATCCTGTTTTTGATTTAAAGCCTTTACCTGATAATCTTAAATATGCTCATATTGATGATAAGAAAATATATCCTGTTATTATTAGTTCTAAGCTTTCAGAGATTGAGGAAGAAAGGTTATTGGAAATATTGAAGAAACACCGAGGAGCTATTGGCTATACTCTTGATGATTTGAAAGGGATTTCTCCTTCTATTTGCCAACATGCTATTAATATGGAAGAAGATGCAAAGCCTGTTGTTGAACATCAACGTCGTCTAATTCCGAAGATGAAAGAGGTGGTAAGGAACGAGGTATTAAAACTTCTTGAAGCTGGTATTATATATCCTATTGCTGATAGTAGATGGGTTAGTCCTGTGCATTGCGTTCCTAAGAAAGGAGGAATGACTGTTGTGCCTAATGATAATGATGAGCTTATTCCTCAAAGAATAGTTGTAGGTTATAGAATGTGCATTGATTTTCGAAAAGTTAATAAAGTTACTAAGAAAGATCATTACCCTTTACCCTTTATTGATCAAATGCTAGAAAGGTTATCTAAAAATACTCATTTTTGCTTTCTTGATGGTTATTCTGGGTTTTCACAAATTGCTGTTAAAGCTAAAGATCAAGAGAAAACCACGTTTACTTGTCCTTATGGAACTTATGCTTATAGGCGTATGCCTTTTGGTTTATGTAATGCTCCTGCTACTTTTCAAAGATGCATGTCTGCTATTTTTCATGGTTTTTGCGAAAGTATTGTAGAGGTGTTCATGGATGATTTTTCTGTCTATGGGAATTCTTTTGATAATTGCTTGCGAAACCTCGATAAAGTTTTGCAGAGATGTGAAGAAACTAACCTTGTTCTTAATTGGGAGAAATGCCACTTTATGGTTAATGAAGGAATTGTATTGGGACATAAAATTTCCGAGAGAGGTATTGAAGTTGATAGAGCTAAAGTTGAAGCAATTGAGAAGATGCCCTATCCTAGGGATGTTAAAGGTATTCGTAGTGTTCTTGGTCATGCTGGGTTTTATAGGAGATTTATTAAAGATTTCTCTAAAATTTCAAAGCCTCTTACTAATCTTCTTCAAAAAGATGTACCTTTTGTTTTTGATGATGATTGTAAGGAAGCTTTTGAAACTCTAAAGAAAGCCTTAACAACTGCTCCTGTAGTCGAACCTCCTGATTGGAATTTGCCTTTTGAAATTATGTGTGATGCTAGTGATTTTGCTGTAGGCGCTGTTCTTGGACAGCGGGTAGATAAAAAATTAAATGTTATTCATTATGCTAGTAAGACTCTTGATGCTGCTCAAAGAAATTATGCTACAACTGAAAAGGAATTGTTAGCTGTAGTCTTTGCTTGTGATAAGTTTAGACCCTATATTGTTGATTCGAAAGTTACAATTCATACTGATCATGCTGCAATTAGATACCTTATGACAAAGAAAGATGCTAAGCCAAGGCTTATTAGATGGGTACTTCTGTTGCAAGAATTTGATTTACATATTATAGATAGGAAAGGCGCTGATAATCCTGTTGCTGATAATTTGTCTAGATTGGAAAATATTGCTTATGATCCTGTTCCTGTTAATGATAGTTTTCCAAATGAACAATTGGCTGTAATAAAGGTGAGCTCGCGAGAGAGCCCTTGGTATGCAGATTATGCTAACTTTATTGTTTCGAAGTATTTGCCTCCAACCTTTTCAGCTCAGCAAAGGAGGAAATTCTTTTATGACTTGAGGCATTATTTTTGGGATGACCCACACTTATATAAAGAAGGAGTAGATGGTATTATGCGAAGATGTGTTCCTGAATATGAACAACAGGAGATATTGAGTAAATGTCATGGTAGTGTTTATGGAGGACATCACGCTGGAGATAGAACCGCGCAAAAGGTTCTACAATCAGGTTTTTATTGGCCAACACTCTTCAAAGATGCAAGGAAATTTATTTTATCTTGTGATGAATGTCAAAGAGTTGGTAATATCTCTAGACGCAATGAAATGCCTATGAATTATACTCTTGTTATTGAACCATTCGATTGTTGGGGATTCGACTTCATGGGTCCTTTCCCTTCTTCAGATGGTAACACTCATATACTTGTCGCTGTTGATTATGTTACTAAATGGGTAGAAGCTATACCTACAAAAAGTGCTGATGGTGAGACCTCTATAAAAATGCTTGTAGATGTTATATTTCCTAGATTTGGAATACCTAGATATATTATGACTGATGGAGGTTCTCACTTTATTCATGGAGGTTTTAGAAAAACTCTTGCTAAGTATGGTATTAATCATAGAATTGCTTCCGCTTATCACCCTCAAACTAGTGGTCAAGTAGAATTATCAAATAGAGAGATTAAAGCTATCTTAGGAAAGACTGTTAATAAATCTAGGAAGAATTGGGCTAGCAAATTGAAAGAAGCACTATGGGCTTATAGAACTGCTTATAAAAACCCCATGGGAATGTCACCTTATAAAATGGTTTATGGAAAAGCTTGTCATTTACCTTTAGAACTAGAGCACAAAGCTTATTGGGCTGTTAGAGAACTAAATAAAGATCCTAAATTAGCCGGTAATAAGAGGTTGTTGCAATTAAGTTCTCTAGATGAATGGAGAAGTGAAGCTTATGAAAATGCTAAACTCTTTAAAGAAAAAGTTAAGAAGTGGCATGATAGAAGGATCATTAAAAGAGAATTTAATGTTGGAGATAAAGTCCTATTGTATCGGTCTCGTCTCAGACTCTTTGCAGGGAAATTACTCTCGAAGTGGGAAGGACCATATGTTGTTGAGGAGGTGTATCGTTCAGGAGCAATTAAAATTAGCTCTCTCCAAGGCAATGCCACACAAGTGGTGAATGGACAAAGACTCAAGCATTATATCTCGGGTGATTCTTATAATGTTGATGTTGATATTATTCAAGTGGAAACACCGGAGGCTTTCATCAAAGGACAAATTGACAGTCCGCCAGAACTCGACTTTGAATAGGTAACAGTACAGGTAATAAAAAGTCCGCGTTTACCTTTCCGAACATTATTTCTGCTGTTTTTAGAAAATATGAAAAATTACGGAATCGAAACGGAGTGGAAAAGACGCGCGAGGGCCCGTCACCACAGGCCGGCGCGGGCCCCACCCTGGCCGCGCCGACCTATGGTGACAGCCCCTCGGCGTCCCGTTTCCACTCGTTTTCGGCCTGGAACCTTCCTTTTGTCGTAAAAATATTTGCTATATAATCCCCCGGACCCCTGGAGGTCCGTAATATCGTTTTCTCGTCGTGTTTTGTTTCGAGCTGTTTTCTGCCAGGATCTGCTTCGGATCTAGATCCACCATGTCCTCGTCGGGAACTCAGAAGGACAGCTTCTTTGAGGACGTCGTCAACCCGTACATGAACGAGCTGAAGATGCACCCCAAAGAGTTGCTGCTCGTGGATGGAGAGTTGCAGATCAAAGATGTCCAGGGTCCTAAGGGAGAAGGGAGTTTGGAAGACAGGATGGAGAAACTGGAACAAGAGGTTTTCAACTACAAGAAGATGGCTGAGCGTGAAGTGGATATCTTTCACAAGATTGTGTCTGAACTCATTGATGGGCACAAGAAGGAGACTGCAAAGTTGTGGGACGATATCTTCTCACTTCACGACACCACCAACAAACTCCAAGCTCAACTCTATGATGTTCATAATCAAAACTGTGAGTATGAAAACAGGTTTAAGCGCATAAGTCATGCTGCTAGTTTCAGGTTTCCGGAGACCAAGATGTCTTTTGTTGATGGAGGGCCTCTTCCATGGAAGTCTGATGACGACAAAGATTCACCATCATCACCGAAGGAGTAATTCATCATCGGTATTGGCATCCCCTTGGTTTGTTCCAAGCTTGGGGGAGTGCCGCGGTATCACATCATCATTACCTTTATCTTTTACTATCAAGTAGTGTCATATCATGAGTAGGGAAGTTATCATATGGAATAGTATGCAATGTGGAAGTATCTCTCTTAGTTAGTTATCTATGTATCCGTTGGTGTGAGTTATCGTTATGGAATATTAATGAGAAGTCTTATCATTTACTTTTTGCACACCTTATTTTAGTTTGCAATCTCCATTATATGATTACTCTTGACATGAGTATTGATATCACTTTGGGAGCATCAAGTAAATCTATTTGGTTTTGGCAAACTTAGCATTGGTCAATAGCAACAACATCTTGATGTTTAATAGAAGAGAGAAATACACTTAGATATATTACTCTATTATCTCTATGCTTAGTATTCTAAAGTTAAAATTGCTTGTGCTTATGAGAAAGATGCATGATTGTTTCTATCATATGTATATTTGTTTGTTTCCCTCAACCTTTATGCTTGCTATCAAACCTTGCTAGCCAAAGACCTGTATCGAGAGGGAATGCTTCTCATACATCCATAACCTTAGACCAAACCTATGCCATTTGTGTCCACCATACCTACCTACTACATGGTATTTTCTGCCATTCCAAGTAAATACTTCATGTGCTACCTTTAAATTATTCAAACTACTACTCCTTATTTGTGTCAATGTTCTATAGCTCATGAGGAAGTATGTGGTGTTTTATCTTTCAATCTTGTTGGGCGGACTTTCACCAATGGACTAGCGGCACATCCGCTTATCCAATAATTTTGCAAAAAGAGCTGGCAACGGGGTTCCCAGCCCCAATTAATTAACTTGCATTAATAATTCTCTTCACATGTTTTGCTCTGATTTATCAGTAAGCAACTTAATTTTGCAATAGACACTCCTCCATGGTATGTGAATGTTGGAAGGCACCCGAGGATTCGGTTAGCCATGGATTGAGAAAGCCAAGGTTGGGGGGAGTGTCATCCTTAATAAAACTAAAATACATGTGTAAACAAAAGAGAAGGGGGATGATCTACCTTGCTGGTAGAGATGCCGTCCCTCATGGGAGCCGCTCTTGGAAGGTTCGTTTGGCAAGGGGGTTAGAGTGCCCGCTACCATTCGTTGACAACAACAAACACCGCTCAAAATCTTACTTTTATGCTCTTTATATGATTTCAAAACTTGAAAAGCTCTAGCACATGATTTAATCCCTGCTTCCCTCTGCGAAGGGCCTATCTTTTACTTTTATGTTGAGTCAGTAAACCTATTTCCCTCTACCTCAAGCAAGCAATTGAGTTGTTGTGAACCAATCATTTATGCTATGATTCAGTTAATCATGTCTTTTATACTTTCTTGTTTAGTACCAATTTTATCTGAATGAATATGACTTTGAAGTTATCAATGATTATGAGGAGATTGTTATGCTTAAATATGAAGGCTCAGCTATAAAATCTAATATGAAAGCTTTGCTTAGAAGTACAATCCGTTAGTAGTTCTCTGACCAAGAACAAAGTTTGCCATCACCAACTATGATTTCTTATGCACCTTTACTTGTGATTTCTCTTTACTTATTTCAAGATGAGTTATATGAGGAAGTTGTTTACTAGAATGTCTTGTGTGAATGAATATGATGCTTCTTGTCCGTATTTTATTTATCGACTCTTCACTCCATAAACATGTGGTCTTGTTTATCGAGCTCAGTTTCGCTTGGGGACAAGCGAGGTCTAAGCTTGGGGGAGTTGATACGTCCAATTTGCATCACTATTTTGTATCATAATTTGCTGTTATTCATTGATATATTTCATATTGGGACACAATACTTATGTTATTTCATCTATTTTGCATGTTTCATCATCATTGGAGGATCAAGCACCGGAGCCAGGATTCTGCTGGAAAAAGCACCGTCAGAACGCAATATTTCGGAAGATCAACTGTGGAAGGAAATTTCACGTAAATTCCTATTTTTCCAGATGACGGAGGGAGCCAGAAGGGGAAGAAGAGGGGAGCCACTGTGGGCCCAGACCACAGGCCGGCGCGGCCCATGGCCTGGCCGCGCCACCCTGTGGTGTGGGGGCCCCACAGCCCCTTTCGCCTCCTTTTCTTCGCGTACTCCTTCGTCCCGAAAACCTAAGCCACAGAGAGGACCTCACGAAGGGTTACAGCCACCTCTGCGGGGCGGAGAACACCAGAGAGAAAAGAGCTCTCCGGCGGGCAGGAATCCGCCGGGGAAATTCCCTCCCGGAGGGGGAAATCGACGCCATCGCCATCGTCATCGAGCGGGACATCATCTCCATCATCATCATCATCATCTCCACCATCTACACCGCCATCACCACCGCTGCACCTCGTCACCGCTGTAACAATTCGGGTTAAATCTTGATTGTATGATAGGGGAAACTCTCCCGGCATTATTCTCTACTTGTTATAGATGCTATTGAGTGAAACCATTGAACCAAGGTTTATGTTCAGATTGTTATTCATCATCATATCACCTCTGATTGTATTCCATATGATGTCTCGTGAGTAGTTCGTTTAGTTCTTGAGGACATGGGTGAAGTCTAAATGCTAGTAGTGAATTATGGTTGAGTAATATTCAATGTTATGATATTTAAGTTGTGGTGTCATTCTTCTAGTGGTGTCGTGTGAACGTCGACTACACGACACTTCACCATTTATGGGCCTAGGGGAGTGCATCTTGTATTCGGTTGCTAATTGCGGGGTTGCCGGAGTGACAGAAACCTGAGCCCCCGTTAGTATATCGATGCAAGAGGGATCGCAGGATCTCAGAGTTTAAGGCTGTGGTTAGATTTATCTTAATTACTTTCTTGTAGTTGCGGATGCTTGCAAGGGGTATAATCACAAGTATGTATTAGTCCTAGGAAGGGCGGTGCATTAGCATAGGTTCACCCACACAACACTTATCAAAACAATGAAGATTATTAAGCCACATGAAGCGAAAGTACTAGACTAAAATCCCCGTGTGTCCTCAAGAACGTTTGGTCATTATAAGTAAACAAACCGGCTTGTCCTTTGTGCTAAAAAGGATTGGGCCACTCGCTGCAATTATTTCTCTCGCATTTTACTTACTCGTACTTTATTCATCTGTTACATCAAAACTCCTTGAATACTTGTTTGTGAGCATTTACAGAGAATCCTTCATCGAAACTGCTGCCAACACCTTCTGCTCCTCGTTGGGATCGACATTCTTACTTATCGAATATACGATACACCCCTATCTTGCAGGTTATCCCTATGATTATTCACTAGATCCGTATGTTTCTTATCTCCAGCCCGAGGATCAGCAGGATATCATGGAGTCTGGGTGCAACTGACTAGAGACAGCCGCACGGGATTTTTACAGCCAGGGTGGCTGGCAGTTTCCTCATAGAATTACTTACTGATGTGTTTTTGCCTTTTTGGCACCCGCTGTTTTCTATGTTTCGTTGGTGGATCTTTGTGTCGACTCTAGCTGATCCGTGAGAAGTTGTCATAATTTGTGTATGAACTGAAGAAAGCAATAAAGCAGCCATATACATCATTTTGATGCAGAGGCTGTGATATGTCCCCCATTTCGAAAAAAGGAACAAACATAGGATATATTTCTATAAATCAAACAACTAATGTAGGAAAAAAAACCATAGGATCTAAATGCTACACAATTCTTATAGAAGTCCTACGAATTAAAGAAGCCCTCATGCAGTACGGAGATGAAGAGGAAGAAAAAAAAGCAATGGATATATATTATATAGTGCATACATTATTAATGCTCTTGAGAGCTAACAAGTGCTCATCAAACAACGGGTCCTCGATAGCTAAGTACGAAGTGGATCCTGCGGTAGAAAGCACGAGCCTGGAACCGTCGGCCCTGGAAGATGATAGCCGGTTTAGTTGGCACCGCCTGCCAGCAAGGACTCAACGAAAATCCGGCATGGCGATGGAAACATACCCAGGAGCTTCGTACCCACCAGGTTGGCGAGAAACGAGCGATTTCTCAACTTGGGTAGGAATGGCGCTGAAACCAGCCGCCATGGAAGAAAGACGGTTAAATTGTTTGATCCGCTAGCCAGCCAGCAGGCAGAGAAACTTCGGCATGGCGATGGAAACATACCGGGGAGCTTCGTACCCACCATCTTGGCGAAACACGGTCGATTTCTCGGCATCGGTAGGAAGGGCGACACTTGAACGGGCGGCCCTGGAAGAAAGACGGTCAAATAGCTGGTTCTCCCGGGTAAAAAAATAGTTGGATCTGTTTGCCTTGCTGTAATCTGCGTTCATGGGGGCAAAGAAAGCACATGGCGATAAAAACCTACCAGGACTCTTGCTGGATTACTCTGCCCTGACCCAACAAGCCCGAAGCAGACTGAGCTTGCGATGGAAGCGCAGACTGAGCTTGCGATGGAAGCGCAGACATGCCTGTCCGCCGGCGCCGCTGGTACACTTTCAAAGTCGGAGTTTGCAGGACTTTCAGCGGGATGGATTTCACCGCGGATTTAGTCTCAGACAACAACGCCTCCTTCCTCTTCTTACACTTCTTCATGTTCTTCTTAGACAACTTGTTGAACGATGGATGAATCGCTGGAGGAAGAAGGAAGGGACAAGCAGGTGGGGATAGAAGGGGTCGGTGTAGAGCTCTCCGGGGAGGGTTCCCCGGGGAGGAGGATGAAAACTGGAACGAACAGGACAGGGATGGGACTGGGCAATCTTGTCCGTCCATCCAAAATCAAAGGGCGGGAGCACATAAGACTTTGGGCCATTGACAGGCTGGTCCTGCCACAGGCGGACCCCAAGTTTCAGCGATTCAATGTCAGTGAAAAGATGGGCAATGTAAAAGAATCTTGTTCGGGGTCGGCCGCGGAAGCCAAATCTCTGTGTCCCAAAGTCTACTAGTAGTCTACTCCTATATAGGTATAGCTGCATAGCCATCATACCATTGCATTGATCGAGCTGTACGCCTTTACCACTCTGATTCAGGTCCAAAATATTAGTGTTCTCTTGTCAAATCAAAGGCCATGTCAGTTTGACGAAATGGACGTTCTTTAACTCACAAACTACTCCAAGGACATCATTTACGGACTACTGAAGCCATGTACATATTTTCTGGATCGATTTAGTAATTTGCTACAACTGTAATATTATTTCCAATTTTCAGCAATTTATTTGAATTTTAGGATTTTACTTATAAATTTCGCTAATTGACATGTGTAGGAAAGATAGAAAACAACTAGTGTATGCATGACCAATTAATCTGACTAAATAAATCTTATAGTGGCCACTTTGCATCACTCAAACTGAGAGGGCATGTTAGATTCATATGATAGAATAATGGAGAATCGCTATGACATATGCCTCCTTGAATCCTACGGGAAAGAAATCTACATGAATTGGTAGAGCTAGGTGTGTGATGGTATCATCGGAAAGACAAAGGAAATTTCTATAGAGATTGAGAGTGCATAGCATAGTTGTCACAGATGCATATGAATTTTTCCAAGAGGTCTAACCTCTTATTAGAAATCCTATAGGGTTGTACTAGTATAAGAAAACAATACATAGAAATTTTGGAGGATTCAATTCTTCAAATCAAACAAGCTATATAGGGGGAAAATCATATCCTTTGATTCGTACAATTTGTATAGGAGTTATGTAGGATTTGACTATAGGAGTTATGTAGGATTTGACTATAGGATTTGAATATTTGTACGGTTGTGTAATATTTTTACCCAGATCAATTCACATACCACCGGTTATGTATTTTTTTGGGCTATAAAAATAGGAGGTGTGGTATATTTGATGTGTGTAGAGATAATCTCACCATCTTATAGCCACCCCTAACATTTCGAGCAAACAAAAAAAAATCTATACCACTACCCACCTCTCGTCCTACACTCAATTCCTACACAACCAAACAACAAAAATTGGCTATCCTAGCCAGGTGGTTGGGGATACTCTCATCCCATAAACCTATCCCCTAAACCAAACAACCCCTAATATGGAGGGAAGGAAAACCTAGTATCTGATACTGTACAAAAACACATAAAGCAATCTGGAACCGTCCACATAGAATCAACGGGCCAGAGCAGATGCCTTCTTTGGGAAGGGTCTTGCGCGGAAGCCAAGGAATCCTCTGCGTCGACAATCTGGTGTAGCAGTAAAATAGACCATCATAGCGGAACATTGATGGAGTCACTACAATGCGTCCGAATCCGGGTATAGTCTTGTCATATCAATGGCCATGTCAGTTTCTCCAGATATAATCTATCCGTTAGCTAGTACTACTACTCTAGAGGCTGACGCCACATGCAGAAGTTGTACAGTACTACGACTACTATCGAGTATCGACTAGTCCGATCACGTCCAGGTCGCAACTACTCAAAAATGGCCGTAAAGAAAATGCAGAAGTAGGATGGGGCCACGACAAAAGACATACATCTATTTATGGACAGAGGTAGTATCATATCAGCATGCATTAGCATCTCATTTGCAACTAGTTGCACTCGCATCCTATTATCGGATATCACACTTCTGCACTTTTAAAAAATATGAAGAAAAACAAAACTGGGACACATATTATGTTGTGTATTGCTCCACAGGTCACAGATGAGTATGTAAAAAAAATTCTAGCTTGCACAAAAAAGACAAATGATATGTGAATAGTTAAGGAATATTATTCACTTTGGTCTTTTCTTTTTTCCACAGCTCACATATGGTCACCTTTTGAAACAAATGTTTAGATGTGCGAAAGATACAACATAACCCGTGACTATGATTTGAATTTACATTTTTTTACAAACTCGAAATGTGACATCCGACAATAAGATGAGGGATCAACTAGTTGCGAAATGTTTGCACTCCTGACCATGCATCTGAATCTATCTACTAGACTACTACAACAACATACAAAATGCACCAGTTTTGAACTAGAGATGTAACAGCAGTACTAACCGTTGGTTTCCAAAATCTAACGCTTGTGATTAGAGGGATTCGCGTCAAGAGATACCACAACAGCATACACTTCTTTCTAGAACCATCATGTAGCCATTATGTAGAAGAAGAAAAAAGCAGGGTCACACCAATATCACACGTCCCACTCGATAGTAAGAAAGGTTCCAAGTTATTGTTCCCATTTCTCAACTGGTCATACCTATTTCGATGGTGTAACCTACGTAGTATAAGTTATATATTAGTTGTATGGAAAGTTTGAGCAACATTTAGAACATAATTTTGTACTCCTAATTGGTCCAACATGCATGCTAAGATTGGGGTCTTCACCTTGAAACGGCGAGCGCCGAAAAGCGGGTCAAAATCGCCCAGATCCTCGAAGATATCTACAGGCGCAGCCGCTGTATGAGAGACGGAGTGGGAAACGAGTGGGGCGATGTATGAGAGACGGAGTGGGGGTGTAGTATGTACTATAGTAAGACGGCGAGACGGCGAGGTCAGAGTGATTAAGACTAGTCACAATGGGAAGTACGTAGTACGTAGTATCATACACTACTAGTTTGTGATACTACCTCCACAATGCATAGTATCATAATATGGTTCATACTTATGTCATATTTAAAGTTTTGTAGAATCTCAATGCAAATGTGTGTACATGATGTATTTGTCATGAAGTTTTCTAAGTTTTCTAGGTTTATGTGTTATAATACTACTCTCATCTCTCACCTCATAATTGATGTGACACATTAGATTTTTGCCAACATGGCATGTATGATACTACTTACGAGCCTTAAAAGCACTTTTTTGTGATGTTGATCAAATTGTACTCTAAAATTGTCACTGGACAACAGGTCGGCCTATTGCAAACTTGTTTGAATGAGCTAAAATAGTTAGAAATCTAGAAAATTTGTCACTTCAATGAATTTTCATCCTATAACGTTTACTTAATTTGAAAAACGAATGGGGACGTTTGCCATAATGGGACAATCATTTCTACAAAAAAGAATAAGATGGAAAGTCTCGCAATGTTATTTATCATGACAACATTGACAATGTCACAACCGTGGGGTGATTAGGGAATCCACTCCGCTAGAAAAAACAAACTTATATAAGGCATGTGTGGCAATGCAGTTTGTCTACCTTATACACATATCTAGATGTGTAGCTATATATGGATTTTATTTTCCAACTTTAGATGATCAGTTTATAGTTCACCATTTAATTAGAATTCATAATTTTTGGGAATAAAATACTTGGAGGTACCCTGCAAGTGTGGTACCACAAACTAAGCCCAAACATGGGTCCCAATAGTACAACATAGCGCGCATAGGAAGTTTGAGCAAATTTGAAACCAACCAAATGAGGTAGAAACAAATCAAAAAAAAGTTGTGAAACATGTGCATGGAGCCATCACATGACATGTACTTACTACTAACAAGTAAAAAATATAAAACCCTATCATACATAGAGGTTTGGGGTGAAGAGTTATTATTCACACACATATAGAATAAATATGGACTGCTTTTGGCTTTCTACCCATTAATTTGAGCAAGCTTCATGCAGTGTCCACTTCAAACTTGACAACATTGGAACCATAGCTGCTTGAGTTCGCCTCGCTAGCCTCTTCCCATATGTAAGCTTAATTAATTGGTTACACTACGAAAACCACAATCAACTTCTGAATAATGCATGCATTGCCCCCCTTTTGCACATATGCAACTTTGCAAAGTAGGGATTTTTGGTTTACCACACATTAGTGTGTTGTTTTCTTTTTATTAGGACCCATGTTTGGTAGCCACATTTTTCCAAAGCCAAAGTGTGGTTAGCCAAAAAAAAAGCTAGTATGGCTAGCCACCAAATTGTGGCTTAAAATATTAAAGCCAAACTTTGTCAAAACTTTGTAAAAAAAAGTTGAGTCTATGACAAATGGACCATATATACATGCAATGAAGTGTGATAAGCCAAATTGTGGCAAAAACCAAACACATGCCAAATAAACTATATGCATGGCTGCCAAATTTTGGCTTCTTGACAAATTGTGGCTAGGAACCAAACATGCCCTTGCTGGCCAAAGGGGTCCGAATATGTGTTTTGTTTATTCGCTATCATGTGCAGTACGTGTGTGCACAATACCACAAATCAAAATTTCACGGGTAGGCCAAACATGCATGCATGGTAGGCGAATCGCCATTTCGAAGGCTAATTTGTCAAACTAGCTTACCATGAAACCATCATGTGTACTCCAATTAATTAAGTTCGGATATGAATGGTGGTCATCAACCAAACTAAAAAGAATTCAAAATTTGGGATGATATAGGGATGTGCCCTATTGTTGTGGAATCAGAAAACATTAGCCAACGAAAATGTGGGTTGCATCCAAGTATAGTAGCTCACAAAGTCGATTGCCAAGAAGTTTTTGCCTAAATTTGAAATAAAGCCAAAATGAGGTTCAAACTTATTGAAATCAGCAAGCAAGGCAATCACGAAGTCACCAATTACTACTTTTATCTAGGAAAAATAACAAACATGATGGCATGCAAATATTCTTGAGAAGCAGAATCATTCTGTAAATATATATTTTTGGAACCATGCATGTTGGACATTGATTCGCTTCTTGCCACATGGGTGAGCTAGCTTGGTTACCGCAAGAACCATGCATGGCGAACTTTCGAATCATGACCCCTTTTTTAAGAGATCAATGAAAAACTTCTTATTTTCGACTATACTTTGCCAAATACAGTTTTTTTGGTTTTCCACATAAAGTCTTTTCATTTTTATTGGCCGAATTAAGGGGGGCAAAATTAAAAGGATGTATTTGTGAAGTGGCTACCGCGTGTATTGCGCACACTACCACCTATACAATTTTCACAAGAGGGTGACATGGTTGGATGGCCATGCATTTCCATGGTTTGTTGGATTATCTCATCATGTAGTATATAATAAATTAATTTTGTAAATATTTTTCAATTCAAGTATTAACGATGGTTATATTACAACTCAAATAAATTGGGAAAATACTGGGATTCGCCTCCCTAGAATCAATCTTGCCCGTCCATTTCCTATCAACTGACTATAGGGAGTACTAGATTTAAATGGCGGTTGGAGTTAATTCCTCAACCTCATCGCAGTATTATTCCCATCTGTCCCCACTAAACAACCCCTGGCGGTTCGTTCTCCCCTGCATTTCGGCAAGTTCCAAAAAACCCCATTGTTTGCAGTTGCTCTCCCTCCCTCCCCCTCAATCCCTCCGATCAGTTCGACGTGCTTCAGCGCTGCCATGGCCGACGGCGGCCTGTTTACGCTAAAGAGGAGCGTCGTTCCCCATGGGACGACCAAGGTGAACGTGGTCTACACGAATGACCCTTCCGTTCTCGAGCACACCCTCAAGATGTACGAACAAAAGCTACTAGAGGACAGGTCCAGGTTCGTCGGCCTCGACCTAGAATACACTGCGGACCAAGTAAGTACCGCCGTCGTTCAGTTGGCCATGGACGACCACGTCCTGGTGTACCATTTCTGCAGGTATGTTCTTCACATGCCTTCCTTTATCCTTTTGTTTTTTAATATAGAAACTCTTCCTTTATCTTGGATCTGCTTTTTTATTTCGACATAGACTAGGTTCTAACTTGTATGAAAACACGAACAAACTAACTTGTATGAAAAATGTGGTCTGGAACGTAATATCCAACATACTTGTATAATTTTTTTGGATGGATGTCAAGATATTAACATATAGTAACTGAATCTTAACTTGACACTTAAATAATTAGATCATATAGTCGCAACAATAATTCATGTTATTTTGATGTGTATCACTGATGCAAAATCATTGTTTCACTGCAACAAGTATACAGTTTACTGGAAGAAAAATATGTGTACTATTTCAGCATATACGATCTTACAAGATTGATTTGTGTTAACATGCAGGAGTCCTGATAATCTGGCACTGCAAGAATTCCTTCAACATAAAGGAATTTGTTTCACAACTGTTGACATCAGGGGTGACTCTAGCAGGTTTGCTAGAGATGGCATTAAAATTCCTAAACATAATTGGATTGACATTCAGGATATGATCAATTTCAATGGTCCTGGCAATAGGACTGGCATGGGTGATTTGGCAGCCGCCATCATTGACCCATCTTACAAAGACATGAAGACCAAGTTCCCTACTAGCAGCCACGATCAATGGGAGTGCATGCCATTGCCTGAAGTAAACTTGAGGTATGCTGCGATTGATGGGTATGTCAGTTTTGAGTTGTACAGGCGACTCAAAAAAATCAATGATGGGCAGCGTCAAGCACAACCAATTCCAAGGGAAGTGGTTTGCCCGGATTGCAAGGAAGCGGCTAGGTTGGCCGCTCTTCCCCCTGCCTGGCGCGACGAGAAGAAGCAGTGTGTCGGGACAACCTACTGGGAATTTGTATCTTATTGCTTTAGGCACAACATACCATTTGATCCGAAGAATATGCCACCATGGATAAAGGACCCGTGCGAGCCTACTTCGGGGTCTCCGTGGGATGGCGGTTCACATGGTGAGCAAGCTAGGGCAACGGCTGGATGTGGTGAGCTAGCAAGGGCAGGGCCTGTATCTGGTTGGGAAGCTCCAACAAGGATTCCCGACACACGAAGTGCGAACGAGTGCAGAACTTGGACTGCCAACCCATGGGAGGCAGGTACAAGCGGCACCGGCAAGCGCATCAAGAGGGATGATGATAATTGGTGAACTAGGCTGGCGTTATATGTTTCCAAGATTGTACATAAGTTTAGAATTATGAACTGGTAGTATTGTTTAGGTGATGTAATTACTTTTGCAACAATGTGTATGAGGTTTCAGAATCACGCATCCTTATTTAAACATGTTTAAAACATGGAAATGAAAAGGTAAGCCTGCATCCTTCTTAGTCACTCCAAAATTAAGCTTTTGGGAAGGTATTTGAAATTTCCATGTTTGAAACCCAAAACGACTTCTCTTCGTGATTGACTTCATAAGACAAAGTTCAGGCTTAGGGGTAGATACATGATTTTTCTGGTTTGAATATGACTAGACCTTGTTTATCAACTTGAGTGCTTACTATATGACATAAGAAGGCTATGTGCTTTGGTTTTTCATTTTTTTTTGAATCTTGGTCAATTCCTAGGTACGGTTTGACCAAGATTTGAACAAGTTTAAAATATGAAAATAAAATGTAAGCCCGGTCTGGATCCTTCTTAGTCACTCTGAAATGAAGCTTTTGGGAGGTTTTTGAAATTTCCATGTGTTTGAAACCCAAAACCACTTCTCTTCATGCTTGACTTCGTAAGATAGATTTTAGGGTTAGGGGTAGATACGTACATGATTTTTCTAAGTATTTTTATGCCCATTTGAATCTTGGTCAAATCATAGGTTTGACCAAGATTTAAACATGTTTAAAATATGAAAATGAAAAGGTAAGCCTGCATCCTTCTTAGTCACTCCAAAATGAAGTTTTTGGGAAGGTTTTTGAAATTTCCATGTTTGAAACCCAAAAACGACTTCTCTTCGTGCTTGACTTCATAAGACAAAGTTTAGGGTTAGGGGTAGATACATGATTTTTCTGGTTTGAATATGTCTAGACCTTGTTTATCAACTTGAGTGCTTATTATATGACATAAGAAGGCTATGTGCTTTGGTTTTTCATTTTTTTATACCCATTTGAATCTTGGTCAAATCCTAGGTTTGACCAAGATTTGAACAAGTTTAAAACATAAAAATAAAAGGTAAGCTCGACCTGGATCCTTCTTAGTCACTCTAAATTGAAGCTTTTGGGGGTTCTTGAAATTTCCATGTTTGAAACCCAAAACCACGTCTCTTCATGCTTGACTTCATAAGACAGAGTTTAGGGTTAGGGTAGATACATGATTTGTCTGGTTTGAATATGTCTTGACCTTGTTTATCAACTTGAATGCTTAATATATGACATAAGAATACTATGTGCTTTGGTTTTCATTTTTTGATTTTTTCTGAATTTTTATGCCCATTTGATCTTGGTCAAATCCTAGGTTTAACCAAGGTTTAAACAAGTTTAAAACATGAAAATGAAAAGGTAAGCCTGCATCCTTCTTAGTCACTCCAAAATGAGGCTTTTGGGAAGGTTTTTGAAATTTCCATGTTTGAAACCCAAAACGACTTCTCTTCGTGCTTGACTTCATAAGACAAAGTTTAGGGTTAGGGGTAGATACAAGATTTTTCTGGTTTGAATATCTCTAGACCTTGTTTACCAACTTGAGTGCTTACTATATATGACATAAGAAGGCTATGTGCTTTGGTTTTTCAGTTTTTTTGAATTTTTATACCCATTTGAATCTTGGTCAAATCCTAGGTACGGTTTGACCAAGATTTGAACATGTTTAAAACATGAAAATAAAAGGTAAGCATGGATCCTTCTTAGTAACTCTAAAATGAAGCTTTTGGGAGGTTTTTGAAATTTCCATGTTTGAAACCCAAAACCACTTCTCTTCATGCTTGATCGACTTCATAAGACAGAATTTAGGGTTAGTGGGTAGATACATGATTTGTCTGGTTTGAATATGTTTAGACCTTGTTTATCAACTTGAATGCTTACTATATGACATAAGAATACTATGTGCTTTAGTTTTCATTTTTTTGATTTTTTCTGATTTTTTTGCACATTTGATCTTGGTCAAATCCTAGGTTTAACCAAGATTTAAACATGTTTAAGACATGAAAATGAAAAGGTAAGCCTGCATCCTTCTTAGTCACTCCAAAATGAAGCTTTTGGGAAGGTTTTTGAAATTTCCATGTTTGAAACCCAAAACCAGTTCTCTTCATGCTTTACTTCATAAGACAGAGTTTAGGGTTAGGGGTAGATATACGTGATTTGTCTAGTTTGAATATGTCTAGACCTTGTTTTATCAACTTGAATTCTTACTATATGACATAAAAAAAACTATGTGGTTTGGTTTGATAGTTCATTGTTCATAATTCATAGTTGATCATACATACGGATCATACATACAGAATTGCGCGATCCTTATCGCGACTTCTAACCTATCTAGTCGTCGAGGAAGATGATGGTCGCGTTCTCCTCCGCATCCCGCGCCTCCTTCTCCTTCACGGCGGCGATGGCCGCCGCCTTGTCTTCTTCCTCCGCCCTCTTCTTGTCGGCATCGTCCTTGAGGGACGCGGCCAGCGCCTTCAAGAAGAGGGGGTCTTCCCCTTCCTCCGCCTCCTCCGCCTCCTCGCCGGCTGGCGGCGCGAATCCGCCGCTGGTGCTCGCCTCCCACGCCGCCTTCGACCGGCGGTTCCTCTCCCGGTCGGCGCGCCATTTGTTGAAGACGGGGCCGCTCATCGGTTTGAGCGGCGGATCCGCCTTGTACCAGAGCCCGCCCGGGGCGAACTCGCGGAGCGACGACGGCATGTACAGGGAGCCTCTGTACCTGCACGCCGCGCGCCGACTCCCGGCGGCGGACTGCTTGCACTGGAGCCGCCACGCCTCCTCGAGCGTGTCCGGCGCGCGGGATCGCTTCGATCCGCTCGCGGGCGACGCGGAACTGGTACGGCGTGAATACATGGCGAGCGGCGAAGAATCACCACCCTGCAATCAAGGCCAAGCACGCAGCATATGGCCTCTTCCTTACGTCTTTTGCCTGGTTTGTTGCCGGTCAACGCCCCTGCTGCTGGCCCTGATGCTCCTGGTCCTGTTTAAAGTTCAGCATTAAACTCTATACTATACAACTGTCGTGGTCTTGTGATGTACAGTAGTACTCTTTTGATGCATTTGTGATGTAGTAGTACTGTACTTTTTTTTGAACTGATATAGTACTATCTAAGAAAAGTACTCCCTCCGATTCACATTCTTTTTAGCACCAAGAAATATGGATCGGATCACCGGAGCGAGGGAGTAAATTACCCTTTTGTTGTGGCTTATTTTGGCTTTTGGCTTTGGCAAAAGCCAAAAAAAGCACCTAAATAGGTGCTTTTTGGGCTTTTGGATTTTGGAAGCCAAAAGAATAGAATCTTTGTTCTTGGCTTCCAAAATCCAAAAGCCCAAAAAAGCACCTATTTACGTGCTTTTTTTGGCTTTTGCCAAAGCCAAAAGCCAAAAAAAGCCACAACAAAAGGGCCATAAACATGGCATCTCGTGCATGAAGCTTGACAGATTGATCGGGTTGGCTAGAACGGCTAAACAATGCTGCTCATTAGGCAAATGCATGCCATGTACGATAGTATACATCCAGTAAAGAAGTCTATACTGACATAAAAAAGACTACATTGGGGATGAGAGTCAATTGGGGCATCTACAATACAGAAAATCTTGCTCGTAGTTGATTTTGGCTAAGAGGGTTTTGTGCCCATATTTGTATCTTGGTATAATCCTAGGTTTGACAATGATTTAAACAAGTTTAAAATATGAAAATGAAAAGGTAAGCATGGATACTTCTTAGTCACTCTAAAATGAAGCTTTTGGGAGGTTTTTGATATTTCCATGTTTGAAACCAAGAACCACTTCTCTTCATGCTTGGCTTCATAAGATAAAGTTTAGGGGTTAGGGGGTAGATACATGATTTGTTTGGTTTGAATATGTCTAGACCTTGTTTATCAGCTTGAATGCTTACTATATGACATAAGAAGACTATGTACTTTGGTTTTTCATTTTTTTTTTTAAATTTTATGCCCATTTGAATCTTGGTCAAATACACTAGCTATGACCAAGATGTAAACAAGTTTAAAACATGAAAATGAAAAGGTAAGCATGGATCCTTCTTAGTCACTCTAAAATGAAGCTTTTGGGGGTTCTTGAAATTTCCAAGTTTGAAACCCAAAACCACTTCTCTTCATGCTTGACTTCATAAGACAGAGTTTAGGGTTAGGGGGTAAATACATGATTTGTCTAGTTTGTTGTTTAGACCTTGTTTACCAACTACTAGTTCGATTTTGGGCTACTAATATAAAATTAAAATAAGTTGAACTAGTATTCCTCTAAAAAATCATTTTGGTATGCATTGTTTGATACTTTTCATAGCTATAGTGCATCACAAATTTATGATTTCATGCTTTGCTTTGCCAATTTCGATTTTTTCTAACCACCTTCTCTTTGATTTCAAATTTAGGTCAAACTATCGATGCCTACTATGTGTTCTACTTGAATTGGATGCAGCGTGCGCACATGTTTTGCCATTGTTCTGGGCTTCCACACATCTTTGGGGCATCCAAGTATTTAAGTTACCTTGTTTTTTTGAATTGTAATTCATACCCTTCCTCCCAATTTTTATGCACATTTGAATCTTGGTCAAATCCTAAGTTTGACCAAGATTTGAACAAGTTTAAAACATGAAAATGAAAAGGTAAGCCTGAATCCTTCTTAGTCACTCAAAAATGAGAAGCTTTTGGGAGTTTTTTGAAATTTCCATGTTTGAAACCCAAAACCACTTCTCTTCATGCTTGACTTCATAAGACAGAGTTTAGGGTTAGGGGGTAGATACATGATTTGTCTAGTTTGTTGTTTAGACCTTGTTTATCAACTTGAATGCTTACTATATGACATAATAATACTATGTGCTTTGGTTTTCATTTTTTTTGATTTTTTCTGAATTTTTATGCCCATTTGATCTTGGTCAAATCCTAGGCTTAACCAATATTTAAACAAGTTTAAAACATGAAAATGAAAAGGTAAGCCTGTATCCTTCTTAGTCACTCCAAAATGAAGCTTTTGGGAAGGTTTTTGAAATTTCCATGTTTGAAATCCAAAACGACTTCTCTTCGTGCTTGACTTCATAAGACAAAGTTTAGGGCTAGGGGTAGAAACATGATTTTTCTGGTTTGAATATGTCTAGACCTTGTTTACCAACTTGAGTGCTTACTATATGACATAAGAAGGCTATATGCTTTGGTTTTTCATTTTTTTGAAATTTTATGCCCATTTGAATCTTGATCAAATCCTAGGTACAGTTTGACCAAGATTTGAACAATTTTAAAACATGAAAATAAAAGGTAAGCCCGACCTGGATCCTTTAGTCACTCTAAAATGAAGCTTTTGGGGGTTCTTGAAATTTCCAAGTTTGAAACCCAAAACCACTTCTCTTCATGCTTGACTACATAAGACAGAGTTTAGGGTTAGGGGTAGATACATGATTTTTCTTGTTTGAATATATCTAGACCTTGTTTATATCAACTTTAATGCTAACTATATGACATAAGAAAACTATGTGCTTTGGTTTTTAATTTTTCTGATTTTTTATTTTGATGCACATTTGAATCTTTGTCAAATCCTAGGTTTGACCAAGATTTAAACAAGTATAAAACATGAAAATGAAAAGGGGAAGCCTGTATCCTTTCTTAGTCACTCTAAAATGAAGTTTTTGGGATGTTCTTGAAATTTTCATGTTTGAAACCCAAAACCACTTCTCTTCATGCTTGACTTCATAAGATAGAGTTTAGGGGCTAGGGGATAGATACATGATTTGCCTAGGTTTGAATATGCATGTCCAAACCTTGTTTATCAACTTGAATGCTTACTATATGACATAAGAAGACTATATGCTTTTGTTTTTCATTTTTCTGATTTTTTTTAAAATTTTATGCCCATTTGAATCTTTTGGTCAAATCCTTGGTTTAATTTGACACGGATTTAAACAAGTTTAAAATATGAAAATGAAAAGGTGGTAAGCAGGCATGGATCCTTCTTATATATATTAGTCACTCTAAAATGAAGCTTTTGGGAGGTTTTTGAAATTTCCATGTTTGAAACCCAAAACCACTTCTCTTCATGTTGTTGACTTCATAAGATAGAGTTTAGGGGTTAGGGGTATAGATACATGATTTGTCTTGTTTGAATATGTGTCTAGACCTTGTTTATCAACTTTAATGCTTACTATATGACATAAGAACACTATGTGCTTTAATTTGGTTTTTAATTTTTTTAAATTTTGATGCACATTTTGAATCTTGGTCAAATCCTAGGTTTGACCGAGATTTGAACAAGTTTAAAACAAGAAAATAAAAGGTAAGCCCGCCAGACTGGATCCTTCTTAGTCACTCTATAATGAAGCTTTTAGGGGGGTTGTTGAAAATGTAAGCATGTATCCTTCTTAGTACGTCACACCACAATGAAGCTTTTGGGAGGGTTTTTGAAATGTCCATGTTTGAAACCCAAAACGACTTCTCTTCGTGCTTGACTTCATAATTAAGACAAAGTTTAGGGTTAGGGGTAGATACATGATTTTTCTGGTTTGAATATGTCTAGACTTTGTTTATCAACTAGCTTGAGTGCTTACTATATGGCATATATAAGAAGCTAGGCTATGTGCTTTGGTTTTTCATTTTTTTTGAATTTTTATGCCCATTTGAATCTTGGTCAAATCCTAGGTACGTACGGTTTGACCAAGATTTGAACATGTTTAAAACATGAAAATAAAAGGTAAGCATGGATCCTTCTTAGTCACTCTAAAATGAAGCTTTTGGGAGGTTTTTGAAATTTCCATGTTTGAAACCCAAAACCACTTCTCTTCATGCTTGGCTTCGTAAGATAGAGTTTAGGGTTTGGGGTAGATACGTACATGATTTTTCTAAGTATTTTTACGCCCATTTGAATCTTCGTCAAATCCTAAGTTTGACCAAGATTTGAACAAGTTTAAAAACATGAAAATGAAAAGGGTAAGCCTGGATCCTTGTTTAGGGTTAGGGGGTAGATACATGATTTTTGTGGTTTGAATATGGCAGACCTTGTTTATCACCTTGATATATGACATAGGAAGACGGTGTGCTTTTGTTTTTCTTTTTTTTGAATTTTTATGCCCATTTGAATCTTGGTCAAGTCATAGGTTTGACCAAGATTTAAACATGTTTAAAACATGAAAATGAAAAAGTAAGCCTGGATCCTTCTTAGTCACTCCAAAATGTACCAATTGATAAATGAGTTAACTTGGCTTCATGGAAAAAATAATGTCATGTAAATGATTTAACTTGGCTTTCGTACCCTTGAATCCATAGGAAACTTTGTATAAATGTAGTAGTATAATAATCAACCGAGTTTTTACATCAACAGGTCTGTCACTTACGTGTGGTGCCCATGCGTGAGGTCCCACACTTCAGTGAGCACAAGTCACGTGCAATAGGTACGCAAACTCCCAGCCATTTTCTTTGTCAAGAGAAGACGCATCAGGATGCGTATTGGAAGTATGTGGGTCCTTCTGGATCCTTCGGTTGTCCCTCTCACAAAAAAAATCTCTCTCATTCTCGGCCTCGCTCGACTCGCTCGCTCGCTCGCTCGCTCCTGCTCACTGACAAACCCTGCACAAAATTCAACATCATCACCCGAAAAAGGGGAGACACCATAATTCTCTCCCTTCTTCTCTCCTTCCGAGTGATCCCTTCTTCCTCCGAGTTTCACTCGACGGGCAAACACACATGTGCTGCATAGTAATAATAAAAAAGTAGAAAAATCGACCTACGAATCTATGATTAAATAGGTTAAACTAGGGTTTTGCCCACTACTACAGATCAAGTTCAAAAATATCCAACTACTAGTTCGATTTTGGGCTACTAATATAAAATTAAAATAAGTTGAACTAGTATTCCTCTAAAAAATCATTTTGGTATGCATTGTTTGATACTTTTCATAGCTATAGTGCATCACAAATTTATGATTTCATGCTTTGCTTTGCCAATTTCGATTTTTTCTAACCACCTTCTCTTTGATTTCAAATTTAGGTCAAACTATCGATGCCTACTATGTGTTCTACTTGAATTGGATGCAGCGTGCGCACATGTTTTGCCATTGTTCTGGGCTTCCACACATCTTTGGGGCATCCAAGTATTTAAGTTACCTTGTTTTTTTGAATTGTAATTCATACCCTTCCTCCCAATTTTTATGCCCATTTGAATCTTGGTCAAATCCTAAGTTTGACCAAGATTTGAACAAGTTTAAAACATGAAAATGAAAAGGTAAGCCTGAATCCTTCTTAGTCACTCAAAAATGAGAAGCTTTTGGGAGTTTTTTGAAATTTCCATGTTTGAAACCCAAAACCACTTCTCTTCATGCTTGACTTCATAAGACAGAGTTTAGGGTTAGGGGTAGATACATGATTTGTCTAGTTTGTTGTTTAGACCTTGTTTATCAACTTGAATGCTTACTATATGACATAATAATACTATGTGCTTTGGTTTTCATTTTTTTGATTTTTTCTGAATTTTTATGCCCATTTGATCTTGGTCAAATCCTAGGCTTAACCAATATTTAAACAAGTTTAAAACATGAAAATGAAAAGGTAAGCCTGTATCCTTCTTAGTCACTCCAAAATGAAGCTTTTGGGAAGGTTTTTGAAATTTCCATGTTTGAAATCCAAAACGACTTCTCTTCGTGCTTGACTTCATAAGACAAAGTTTAGGGCTAGGGGTAGAAACATGATTTTTCTGGTTTGAATATGTCTAGACCTTGTTTACCAACTTGAGTGCTTACTATATGACATAAGAAGGCTATATGCTTTGGTTTTTCATTTTTTTTGAAATTTTATGCCCATTTGAATCTTGATCAAATCCTAGGTACAGTTTGACCAAGATTTGAACAATTTTAAAACATGAAAATAAAAGGTAAGCCCGACCTGGATCCTTTAGTCACTCTAAAATGAAGCTTTTGGGGGTTCTTGAAATTTCCAAGTTTGAAACCCAAAACCACTTCTCTTCATGCTTGACTACATAAGACAGAGTTTAGGGTTAGGGGTAGATACATGATTTTTCTTGTTTGAATATATCTAGACCTTGTTTATATCAACTTTAATGCTAACTATATGACATAAGAAAACTATGTGCTTTGGTTTTTAATTTTTCTGATTTTTTATTTTGATGCACATTTGAATCTTTGTCAAATCCTAGGTTTGACCAAGATTTAAACAAGTATAAAACATGAAAATGAAAAGGGAAGCCTGTATCCTTTCTTAGTCACTCTAAAATGAAGTTTTTGGGATGTTCTTGAAATTTTCATGTTTGAAACCCAAAACCACTTCTCTTCATGCTTGACTTCATAAGATAGAGTTTAGGGGCTAGGGGATAGATACATGATTTGCCTAGGTTTGAATATGCATGTCCAAACCTTGTTTATCAACTTGAATGCTTACTATATGACATAAGAAGACTATATGCTTTTGTTTTTCATTTTTCTGATTTTTTTTAAAATTTTATGCCCATTTGAATCTTTTGGTCAAATCCTTGGTTTAATTTGACACGGATTTAAACAAGTTTAAAATATGAAAATGAAAAGGTGGTAAGCAGGCATGGATCCTTCTTATATATATTAGTCACTCTAAAATGAAGCTTTTGGGAGGTTTTTGAAATTTCCATGTTTGAAACCCAAAACCACTTCTCTTCATGTTGTTGACTTCATAAGATAGAGTTTAGGGTTAGGGGTATAGATACATGATTTGTCTTGTTTGAATATGTGTAGACCATCAGGATGCGTATTGGAAGTATGTGGGTCCTTCTGGATCCTTCGGTTGTCCCTCTCACAAAAAAACAAATCTCTCTCATTCTCGGCCTCGCTCGACTCGCTCGCTCGCTCGCTCCTGCTCACTGACAAACCCTGCACAAAAGTCAACATCATCACCCGAAAAAGGGGAGACACCATAATTCTCTCCCTTCTTCTCTCCTTCCGAGTGATCCCTTCTTCCTCCGAGTTTCACTCGACGGGCAAACACACATGTGCTGCATAGTAATAATAAAAAAGTAGAAAAATCGACCTACGAATCTATGATTAAATAGGTTAAACTAGGGTTTTGCCCACTACTACAGATCAAGTTCAAAAATATCCAACTACTAGTTCGATTTTGGGCTACTAATATAAAATTAAAATAAGTTGAACTAGTATTCCTCTAAAAAATCATTTTGGTATGCATTGTTTGATACTTTTCATAGCTATAGTGCATCACAAATTTATGATTTCATGCTTTGCTTTGCCAATTTCGATTTTTTCTAACCACCTTCTCTTTGATTTCAAATTTAGGTCAAACTATCGATGCCTACTATGTGTTCTACTTGAATTGGATGCAGCGTGCGCACATGTTTTGCCATTGTTCTGGGCTTCCACACATCTTTGGGGCATCCAAGTATTTAAGTTACCTTGTTTTTTGAATTGTAATTCATACCCTTCCTCCCAATTTTTATGCACATTTGAATCTTGGTCAAATCCTAAGTTTGACCAAGATTTGAACAAGTTTAAAACATGAAAATGAAAAGGTAAGCCTGAATCCTTCTTAGTCACTCAAAAATGAGAAGCTTTTGGGAGTTTTTTGAAATTTCCATGTTTGAAACCCAAAACCACTTCTCTTCATGCTTGACTTCATAAGACAGAGTTTAGGGTTAGGGGGTAGATACATGATTTGTCTAGTTTGTTGTTTAGACCTTGTTTATCAACTTGAATGCTTACTATATGACATAATAATACTATGTGCTTTGGTTTTCATTTTTTTGATTTTTTCTGAATTTTTATGCCCATTTGATCTTGGTCAAATCCTAGGCTTAACCAATATTTAAACAAGTTTAAAACATGAAAATGAAAAGGTAAGCCTGTATCCTTCTTAGTCACTCCAAAATGAAGCTTTTGGGAAGGTTTTTGAAATTTCCATGTTTGAAATCCAAAACGACTTCTCTTCGTGCTTGACTTCATAAGACAAAGTTTAGGGCTAGGGGTAGAAACATGATTTTTCTGGTTTGAATATGTCTAGACCTTGTTTACCAACTTGAGTGCTTACTATATGACATAAGAAGGCTATATGCTTTGGTTTTTCATTTTTTTTGAAATTTTATGCCCATTTGAATCTTGATCAAATCCTAGGTACAGTTTGACCAAGATTTGAACAATTTTAAAACATGAAAATAAAAGGTAAGCCCGACCTGGATCCTTTAGTCACTCTAAAATGAAGCTTTTGGGGGGTTCTTGAAATTTCCAAGTTTGAAACCCAAAACCACTTCTCTTCATGCTTGACTACATAAGACAGAGTTTAGGGTTAGGGGTAGATACATGATTTTTCTTGTTTGAATATATCTAGACCTTGTTTATATCAACTTTAATGCTAACTATATGACATAAGAAAACTATGTGCTTTGGTTTTTAATTTTTCTGATTTTTTTATTTTGATAGATGCACATTTGAATCTTTGTCAAATCCTAGGTTTGACCAAGATTTAAACAAGTATAAAACATGAAAATGAAAAGGGAAGCCTGTATCCTTTCTTAGTCACTCTAAAATGAAGTTTTTGGGATGTTCTTGAAATTTTCATGTTTGAAACCCAAAACCACTTCTCTTCATGCTTGACTTCATAAGATAGAGTTTAGGGGCTAGGGGATAGATACATGATTTGCCTAGGTTTGAATATGCATGTCCAAACCTTGTTTATCAACTTGAATGCTTACTATATGACATAAGAAGACTATATGCTTTTGTTTTTCATTTTTCTGATTTTTTTTAAATTTTATGCCCATTTGAATCTTTTGGTCAAATCCTTGGTTTAATTTGACACGGATTTAAACAAGTTTAAAATATGAAAATGAAAAGGTGGTAAGCAGGCATGGATCCTTCTTATATATATTAGTCACTCTAAAATGAAGCTTTTGGGAGGTTTTTGAAATTTCCATGTTTGAAACCCAAAACCACTTCTCTTCATGTTGTTGACTTCATAAGATAGAGTTTAGGGGTTAGGGGTATAGATACATGATTTGTCTTGTTTGAATATGTGTCTAGACCTTGTTTATCAACTTTAATGCTTACTATATGACATAAGAACACTATGTGCTTTAATTTGGTTTTTAATTTTTTTAAATTTTGATGCACATTTTGAATCTTGGTCAAATCCTAGGTTTGACCGAGATTTGAACAAGTTTAAAACAAGAAAATAAAAGGTAAGCCCGCCAGACTGGATCCTTTCTTAGTCACTCTATAATGAAGCTTTTAGGGGGGTTGTTGAAAATGTAAGCATGTATCCTTCTTAGTACGTCACACCACAATGAAGCTTTTGGGAGGGTTTTTGAAATGTCCATGTTTGAAACCCAAAACGACTTCTCTTCGTGCTTGACTTCATAATTAAGACAAAGTTTAGGGTTAGGGGTATATAGATACATGATTTTTCTGGTTTGAATATGTCTAGACTTTGTTTATCAACTAGCTTGAGTGCTTACTATATGGCATATATAAGAAGCTAGGCTATGTGCTTTGGTTTTTCATTTTTTTTTGAATTTTTATGCCCATTTGAATCTTGGTCAAATCCTAGGTACGTACGGTTTGACCAAGATTTGAACATGTTTAAAACATGAAAATAAAAGGTAAGCATGGATCCTTCTTAGTCACTCTAAAATGAAGCTTTTGGGAGGTTTTTGAAATTTCCATGTTTGAAACCCAAAACCACTTCTCTTCATGCTTGGCTTCGTAAGATAGAGTTTAGGGTTTGGGGTAGATACGTACATGATTTTTCTAAGTATTTTTACGCCCATTTGAATCTTCGTCAAATCCTAAGTTTGACCAAGATTTGAACAAGTTTAAAAACATGAAAATGAAAAGGGTAAGCCTGGATCCTTGTTTAGGGTTAGGGGGTAGATACATGATTTTTGTGGTTTGAATATGGCAGACCTTGTTTATCACCTTGATATATGACATAGGAAGACGGTGTGCTTTTGTTTTTCTTTTTTTTGAATTTTTATGCCCATTTGAATCTTGGTCAAGTCATAGGTTTGACCAAGATTTAAACATGTTTAAAACATGAAAATGAAAAAGTAAGCCTGGATCCTTCTTAGTCACTCCAAAATGTACCAATTGATAAATGAGTTAACTTGGCTTCATGGAAAAAATAATGTCATGTAAATGATTTAACTTGGCTTTCGTACCCTTGAATCCATAGGAAACTTTGTATAAATGTAGTAGTATAATAATCAACCGAGTTTTTACATCAACAGGTCTGTCACTTACGTGTGGTGCCCATGCGTGAGGTCCCACACTTCAGTGAGCACAAGTCACGTGCAATAGGTACGCAAACTCCCAGCCATTTTCTTTGTCAAGAGAAGACGCATCAGGATGCGTATTGGAAGTATGTGGGTCCTTCTGGATCCTTCGGTTGTCCCTCTCACAAAAAAAAACAAATCTCTCTCATTCTCGGCCTCGCTCGACTCGCTCGCTCGCTCGCTCGCTCCTGCTCACTGACAAACCCTGCACAAAAGTCAACATCATCACCCGAAAAAGGGGAGACACCATAATTCTCTCCCTTCTTCTCTCCTTCCGAGTGATCCCTTCTTCCTCCGAGTCACTCGACGGGCAAACACACATGTGCTGCATAGTAATAATAAATACTTCCTCGATTCATATTAATTGATATATGAATCTAAACTAAAATAGCATATATAATAATAATAAAGTAGAAAAATCGACCTACGAATCTATGATTAAATAGGTTAAACTAGGGTTTTGCCCACTACTACAGATCAAGTTCAGAAATATCCAACTACTAGTTCGATTTTGGGCTACTAATATAAAATTAAAATAAGTTGAACTAGTATTCCTCTAAAAAATCATTTTGGTATGCATTGTTTGATACTTTTCATAGCTATAGTGCATCACAAATTTATGATTTCATGCTTTGCTTTGCCAATTTCGATTTTTTCTAACCACCTTCTCTTTGATTTCAAATTTAGGTCAAACTATCGATGCCTACTATGTGTTCTACTTGAATTGGATGCAGCGTGCGCACATGTTTTGCCATTGTTCTGGGCTTCCACACATCTTTGGGGCATCCAAGTATTTAAGTTACCTTGTTTTTTTGAATTGTAATTCATACCCTTCCTCCCAATTTTTATGCCCATTTGAATCTTGGTCAAATCCTAAGTTTGACCAAGATTTGAACAAGTTTAAAACATGAAAATGAAAAGGTAAGCCTGAATCCTTCTTAGTCACTCAAAAATGAGAAGCTTTTGGGAGTTTTTTGAAATTTCCATGTTTGAAACCCAAAACCACTTCTCTTCATGCTTGACTTCATAAGACAGAGTTTAGGGTTAGGGGGTAGATACATGATTTGTCTAGTTTGTTGTTTAGACCTTGTTTATCAACTTGAATGCTTACTATATGACATAATAATACTATGTGCTTTGGTTTTCATTTTTTTGATTTTTTCTGAATTTTTATGCCCATTTGATCTTGGTCAAATCCTAGGCTTAACCAATATTTAAACAAGTTTAAAACATGAAAATGAAAAGGTAAGCCTGTATCCTTCTTAGTCACTCCAAAATGAAGCTTTTGGGAAGGTTTTTGAAATTTCCATGTTTGAAATCCAAAACGACTTCTCTTCGTGCTTGACTTCATAAGACAAAGTTTAGGGCTAGGGGTAGAAACATGATTTTTCTGGTTTGAATATGTCTAGACCTTGTTTACCAACTTGAGTGCTTACTATATGACATAAGAAGGCTATATGCTTTGGTTTTTCATTTTTTTGAAATTTTATGCCCATTTGAATCTTGATCAAATCCTAGGTACAGTTTGACCAAGATTTGAACAATTTTAAAACATGAAAATAAAAGGTAAGCCCGACCTGGATCCTTTAGTCACTCTAAAATGAAGCTTTTGGGGGGTTCTTGAAATTTCCAAGTTTGAAACCCAAAACCACTTCTCTTCATGCTTGACTACATAAGACAGAGTTTAGGGTTAGGGGTAGATACATGATTTTTCTTGTTTGAATATATCTAGACCTTGTTTATATCAACTTTAATGCTAACTATATGACATAAGAAAACTATGTGCTTTGGTTTTTAATTTTTCTGATTTTTTATTTTGATGCACATTTGAATCTTTGTCAAATCCTAGGTTTGACCAAGATTTAAACAAGTATAAAACATGAAAATGAAAAGGGGAAGCCTGTATCCTTTCTTAGTCACTCTAAAATGAAGTTTTTGGGATGTTCTTGAAATTTTCATGTTTGAAACCCAAAACCACTTCTCTTCATGCTTGACTTCATAAGATAGAGTTTAGGGGCTAGGGGATAGATACATGATTTGCCTAGGTTTGAATATGCATGTCCAAACCTTGTTTATCAACTTGAATGCTTACTATATGACATAAGAAGACTATATGCTTTTGTTTTTCATTTTTCTGATTTTTTTAAAATTTTATGCCCATTTGAATCTTTTGGTCAAATCCTTGGTTTAATTTGACACGGATTTAAACAAGTTTAAAATATGAAAATGAAAAGGTGGTAAGCAGGCATGGATCCTTCTTATATATATTAGTCACTCTAAAATGAAGCTTTTGGGAGGTTTTTGAAATTTCCATGTTTGAAACCCAAAACCACTTCTCTTCATGTTGTTGACTTCATAAGATAGAGTTTAGGGGTTAGGGGTATAGATACATGATTTGTCTTGTTTGAATATGTGTCTAGACCTTGTTTATCAACTTTAATGCTTACTATATGACATAAGAACACTATGCGCTTTAATTTGGTTTTTAATTTTTTTAAATTTTGATGCACATTTTGAATCTTGGTCAAATCCTAGGTTTGACCGAGATTTGAACAAGTTTAAAACAAGAAAATAAAAGGTAAGCCCGCCAGACTGGATCCTTTCTTAGTCACTCTATAATGAAGCTTTTAGGGGGGTTGTTGAAAATGTAAGCATGTATCCTTCTTAGTACGTCACACCACAATGAAGCTTTTGGGAGGGTTTTTGAAATGTCCATGTTTGAAACCCAAAACGACTTCTCTTCGTGCTTGACTTCATAATTAAGACAAAGTTTAGGGTTAGGGGTATATAGATACATGATTTTTCTGGTTTGAATATGTCTAGACTTTGTTTATCAACTAGCTTGAGTGCTTACTATATGGCATATATAAGAAGCTAGGCTATGTGCTTTGGTTTTTCATTTTTTTTGAATTTTTATGCCCATTTGAATCTTGGTCAAATCCTAGGTACGTACGGTTTGACCAAGATTTGAACATGTTTAAAACATGAAAATAAAAGGTAAGCATGGATCCTTCTTAGTCACTCTAAAATGAAGCTTTTGGGAGGTTTTTGAAATTTCCATGTTTGAAACCCAAAACCACTTCTCTTCATGCTTGGCTTCGTAAGATAGAGTTTAGGGTTTGGGGTAGATACGTACATGATTTTTCTAAGTATTTTTACGCCCATTTGAATCTTCGTCAAATCCTAAGTTTGACCAAGATTTGAACAAGTTTAAAAACATGAAAATGAAAAGGGTAAGCCTGGATCCTTGTTTAGGGTTAGGGGGTAGATACATGATTTTTGTGGTTTGAATATGGCAGACCTTGTTTATCACCTTGATATATGACATAGGAAGACGGTGTGCTTTTGTTTTTCTTTTTTTTGAATTTTTATGCCCATTTGAATCTTGGTCAAGTCATAGGTTTGACCAAGATTTAAACATGTTTAAAACATGAAAATGAAAAAGTAAGCCTGGATCCTTCTTAGTCACTCCAAAATGTACCAATTGATAAATGAGTTAACTTGGCTTCATGGAAAAAATAATGTCATGTAAATGATTTAACTTGGCTTTCGTACCCTTGAATCCATAGGAAACTTTGTATAAATGTAGTAGTATAATAATCAACCGAGTTTTTACATCAACAGGTCTGTCACTTACGTGTGGTGCCCATGCGTGAGGTCCCACACTTCAGTGAGCACAAGTCACGTGCAATAGGTACGCAAACTCCCAGCCATTTTCTTTGTCAAGAGAAGACGCATCAGGATGCGTATTGGAAGTCTGTGGGTCCTTCTGGATCCTTCGGTTGTCCCTCTCACAAAAAAAAAACAAATCTCTCTCATTCTCGGCCTCGCTCGACTCGCTCGCTCGCTCGCTCGCTCCTGCTCACTGACAAACCCTGCACAAAAGTCAACATCATCACCCGAAAAAGGGGAGACACCATAATTCTCTCCCTTCTTCTCTCCTTCCGAGTGATCCCTTCTTCCTCCGAGTTTCACTCGACGGGCAAACACACATGTGCTGCATAGTAATAATAAAAAAGTAGAAAAATCGACCTACGAATCTATGATTAAATAGGTTAAACTAGGGTTTTGCCCACTACTACAGATCAAGTTCAAAAATATCCAACTACTAGTTCGATTTTGGGCTACTAATATAAAATTAAAATAAGTTGAACTAGTATTCCTCTAAAAAATCATTTTGGTATGCATTGTTTGATACTTTTCATAGCTATAGTGCATCACAAATTTATGATTTCATGCTTTGCTTTGCCAATTTCGATTTTTTCTAACCACCTTCTCTTTGATTTCAAATTTAGGTCAAACTATCGATGCCTACTATGTGTTCTACTTGAATTGGATGCAGCGTGCGCACATGTTTTGCCATTGTTCTGGGCTTCCACACATCTTTGGGGCATCCAAGTATTTAAGTTACCTTGTTTTTTTGAATTGTAATTCATACCCTTCCTCCCAATTTTTATGCACATTTGAATCTTGGTCAAATCCTAAGTTTGACCAAGATTTGAACAAGTTTAAAACATGAAAATGAAAAGGTAAGCCTGAATCCTTCTTCTATTCTTGTAGACAGTGTTGGGCCTCCAAGAGCAGAGGTTTGTAGAACAGCAGCAAGTTTCCCTTAAGTGGATCACCCAAGGTTTATCGAACTCAGGGAGGAAGAGGTCAAAGATATCCCTCTCATGCAACCCTGCAACCACAAAGCAAGAAGTCTCTTGTGTCCCCAACACACCTAATAGGTGCACTAGTTCGGCGAAGAGATAGTGAAATACAAGTGGTATGAATAAGTATGAGCAGTAGTATGGCGCCAGAAAATAGCTTGCTGGCGTGCAGTTGATGGTAGTAATATTGTAGGAAGTAAACATGCAGTAGTAACGCAGCAGTAGTAACGCAGCAGTAATTCAGTAAAACAGTAACAAGCAGTGATAGCAGTATTTAGGAACAAGGCCTAGGGAATAGACTTTCACTAGTGGACACTCTCAACATTGATCACATAACAGAATAGATAAATGCATACTCTACACTCTCTTGTTGGATGATGAACACATTGCGTAGGATTACACGAACCCTCAATGCCGGAGTTAACAAGCTCCACAATTAGATGTTCATATTTAAGTAACCTTAGAGTGTAAGATAGATCAATACGACTAAACCAAGTACTAACATAGCATGCACACTGTCACCTTCACGCTTATGTAGGAGGAATAATACACATCAATACCATCATAGCAATAGTTAACTTCATAATCTACAAGAAATCATAATCATAGCCTACGCCAAGTACTCACACGGTGCACACACTGTCACCATTACACACGTGGAGGAGGAATAGAGTACTTTAATAACATCACTAGAGTAGCACATAGATAAATTGTGATACAAAACTCATATGAATCTCAATCATGTAAGGCAGCTCATGAGATCATTGTATTGAAGTACATAGGAGAGAGATTAACCACATAGCTACCGGTACAGCCCCGAGCCTCAATGGAGAACTACTCCCTCCTCATGGGAGCAGCAGCGGTGATGAAGATGGCGGTGGAGATGGCAGCGGTGTCGATGGAGAAGCCTTCCGGGGCACTTCCCCGTCCGGCGGGTGCCGGAACAGAGACTCCTGTCCCCCAGATCTTGGCTTCGCGATGGCGGCGGCTCTGGAAGGTTTCGCGTACCGTGGCTCTCGGTACTGGGGTTTTCGCAACGGAGGCTTTAAGTAGGCGAAAGGGCAACGTGGGGGGCCACACGAGGGCCCCACACCTAGGTCGGCGCGGCCAGGGCCTGGCCGCGCCGCCCTATGGTGTCGGCGCCTCGTGGCCCCACTTCCTTCCCTCTTCGGTCTTGGAAGCTTCGTGCAAAAATAGGACCCTGGGCGAAGATTTCGTCCAATTCCGAGAATATTTCCTTACTAGGATTTCTGAAACCAAAAGCAGCAGAACTGGCACTTCGGCATCTTGTTAATAGGTTAGTTCCAGAAAATGCACGAATATGACATAAAGTGTGCATAAAACATGTAGATATCATCAATAAAGTAGCATGGAACATAAGAAATTATCGATACGTTGGAGACGTATCAGCATCCCCAAGCTTAGTTGCTCGTCCCGAGCAGGTAAAACGATAACAAAGATAATTTCTGAAGTGACATGCCAACATAATCTTGATCATACTATTTGTAAACATATGTAATGAATGCAGCGATCAAAACAATGGTAATGACATGAGTAAACAACTGAATCATAAAGCAAAGACTTTTCATGAATAGTACTTCAAGACAAGCATCAATAAGTCTTGCATAAGAGTTAACTCATAAAGCAATAATTCAAAGTAGAGGTATTGAAGCAACACAAAGGAAGATTAAGTTTCAGCGGTTGCTTTCAACTTGTAACATGTATATCTCATGGATAGTGTCAATGTAAAGTAATATAACAAGTGCAATATGCAAGTATGTAGGAATCAATGCACAGTTCACACAAGTGTTTGCTTCTTGAGGTGGAGAGAGATAGGTAAACTGACTCAACATAAAAGTAAAAGAAAGGTCCTTCAAAGAGGAAAGCATCGATTGCTATATTTGTGCTAGAGCTTTTATTTTGAAAACATGAAGAGAGCATAAAAGTAAAGTTTTGAGAGGTGTTTGTTGTTGTCAACGAATGGTAGTGGGTACTCTAACCCCCTTGCCAGACAAACCTTCAAAGAGCGGCTCCCATTTTATTTTATTTTTGGGTGGCACTCCTTCCAACCTTTCTTTCACAAACCATGGCTAACCGAATCCTCGGGTGCCTGCCAACAATCTCATACCATGAAGGAGTGCCTTTTTATTTTAGTTTTATTATGATGACACTCCTCCCCACCTTTGCTTTCTCAAGCCATGGCTAACCGAATCCTTCGGGTGCCATCCAACAATCACATACCATGGAGGAGTGTCTATTTTTGTTAATTAATTTGGGACTGGGAATCCCATTGCCAGCTCTTTTTGCAAAATTATTGGATAAGCGGATGAAGCCACTAGTCCATTGGTGAAAGTTGCCCAACAAGATTGAAAGATAAACACCACATACTTCCTCATGAGCTATAAAACATTGACACAAATAAGAGGTAATAACTTTTGAATTGTTTAAAGGTAGCACTCAAGCAATTTACTTTGGAATGGCAGAGAAATACCATGTAGTAGGTAGGTATGGTGGACACAAATGGCATAGTGGTTGGCTCAAGGATTTGGATGCATGAGAAGTATTCCCTCTCGATACAAGGTTTAGGCTAGCAAGGTTATTTGAAACAAACTCAAGGATGAACCGGTGCAGCAAAACTCACATAAAAGACATATTGTAAACATTATAAGACTCTACACCGTCTTCCTTGTTGTTCAAAACTCAATACTAGAAATTATCTAGACCTTAGAGAGACCAATTATGCAAACCAAATTTTAGCAAGCTCTATGTATTTCTTCATTAATGGGTGCAAAGCATATGATGCAAGAGCTTAAACATGAGCACAACAATTGCCAAGTATCACATTATCCAAGACATTTTACCAATTACTACATGTAGCATTTTTCCAATTCCAACCATATAACAATTTAACGAAGAGGAAACTTCGCCATGAATATTATGAGCTAAGAACACATGTGTTCATACGAACCAGCGGAGCGTGTCTCTCTCCCACACAAGGATGAACTTATTCAGAGAACTAAGATAACAAAACAAAAACAAAAATAAAAGCACACAGACGCTCCAAGTAAAGTACATAAGATGTGACCGAATAAAAATATAGTTTCAAGAGAAGGAACCTGATACTTTGTCGATGAAGAAGGGGATGCCTTGGGCATCCCCAAGCTTAGACGCTTGAGTCTTCTTAGAATATGCAGGGGTGAACCACGGGGGCATCCCCAAGCTTAGAGCTTTCACTCCTCTTGATCATAGTATATCATTCTCCTCTCTTGACCCTTGAAAACTTCCTTCACACCAAACTTCAAGCAAACTCATTAGAGGGTTAGTGCACAATTAATAATTCACATGTTCAGAGGTGACACAAACATTCTTTTCACTTCTGGACATTGCATAAAGCTACTGGACATTAATGGATCAAAGAAATAAATCCAACATAGCAAAAGAGGCAATGCGAAATAAAAGGCAGAATCTATCAAAAACAGAACAGTCCGTAAAGACGAATTTAAAGCTGGCACCAGACTTGCTCAAATGGAAAAACTCAAAACTAATGAAAGTTGCGTACATATCTGAGGATCACGCTCGTAAATTGGCAGATTTTTTCGAATTTTCTACAGAGGCCTGTGCCCAGATTCGTGACAGACAGCAATGCTGTTTCTGCGCAGCGATCCCAAATATAACATCAACTTTGACATAGAAACTTTACTTGGCACAAAAACATGATAAGGAGAGGTTGCTACAGTAGTAAACAACTTCCAAGACACAAATATAAAACAAAGTACTGTAGTAAAAAAACACATGGGTTATCTCCCAAGAAGTTCTTTCTTTATAGCCATTAAGATGGGCTCAGCAGTTTTAATGATGCACTTGCAAGAAATAGAAGTTGAAGAAAAAGAGAGCATCAAGAGGCAAATTCAAAACACATTTAAGTCTAACATGCTTCCTATGCATAGGAATCTTGTAAATAAACAAGTTCATGAAGAGCAAAGTAACAAGCATAGGAAGATAAAACAAGTGTAGCTTCAAAAATTTCAGCACATAGAGAGGCATTTTAGTAACATGAAAATTTTTACAACCATATTTTCCTCTCTCATAATAACTTTCAGTAGCATCATGAGCAAACTCAACAATATAACTATCACTTAAAGCATTCTTATCATGAGTCTCATGCATAAAATTTTACTCTCCACATATTTTAAATTTCAAAAAAATTGAAACAAAAAATTCGCACGTACATCTTCACGTGCTACGCAAAGTCGTTTCATAAAAAATTGACTTATCATGTGACGTGTGTAAAAAAGACAAAATTCAGTGCTAAAAATAATGCTTTTCACAAGATAAAGTTTCTCCTTTTTACATAGACCACAAAAAATATTGGTTTTTCGTGAAACTTGCGAATGCACATACATTATGGAGATGTACATGTAGAATTTTTTATCCAAATTTTTTGACATTTCAAATATGTTTTTTGGTAGGGAGCATACATGAGGGAACTCAACAATATAACTATCACTTAAAGCATTCTTATCATGAGTCTCATGCATAAAATAATTACTACTCCCAACATAGGCATAGTCATTCTTATTAATTGTAGTGGGAGCAAATTCAACAAAGTAGCTATCAAATATAGGAGGTATATTGTAATCATAATCAAATTTATCCTCCATAACAGGTGGTAACAAAAGACTACTATCATTATAATCATCATAAATGGGAGGCAAAGTATCATCAAAGTAAATTTTCTCCTCAATGCTTGGGGGACTAAAAATATCATGCTCATCAAAGCCAGCTTCCCCAAGCTTAGAATTTTCCATAGCATTAGCAACAATAGTGTTCAAAGCATTCATATTAATATGTTCCATGGGTTTTTTAATTTTCGCATCAAACCATCCATGTCTTAAATCAGGAAATAGAATAAAAAGGTCATTGTTGTCCATTATGCCTAACTAGTGTAAACAAGAAACCAAATGTCGCAATTGCAGAGTCTAAAGGAAATAGCTTCGAGCACACACACAATGGCGCCAGAAAAGTACTGTTACCTGGAACCGGAGTATGAGTGCCTTTTACCTTTCCTCCCCGGCAACGGCGCCAGAAAAGTGCTTGGCGCGTAGTTGACGAGGGAGGAAAAGTGCTTAGTTGCCGGGCTTGCCAATGTGTGAGTGCCGTTTACCTTCCCTCCCCGGCAACGGCGCCAGAAAAGTGCTTGATGTCTACGGGTGCTTCTATTCTTGTAGACAGTGTTGGGCCTCCAAGAGCAGAGGTTTGTAGAACAGCAAAGTTTCCCTTAAGTGGATCACCCAAGGTTTATCGAACTCAGGGAGGAAGAGGTCAAAGATATCCCTCTCATGCAACCCTGCAACCACAAAGCAAGAAGTCTCTTGTGTCCCCAACACACCTAATAGGTGCACTAGTTCGGCGAAGAGATAGTGAAATACAAGTGGTATGAATAAGTATGAGCAGTAGTATGGCGCCAGAAAATAGCTTGCTGGCGTGCAGTTGATGGTAGTAATATTGTAGGAAGTAAACATGCAGTACTAACGCAGCAGTAGTAACGCAGTAAAACAGTAAACAAGCAGTGATAGCAGTATTTAGGAACAAGGCCTAGGGAATAGACTTTCACTAGTGGACACTCTCAACATTGATCACATAACAGAATAGATAAATGCATACTCTACACTCTCTTGTTGGATGATGAACACATTGCGTAGGATTACACGAACCCTCAATGCCGGAGTTAACAAGCTCCACAATTAGATGTTCATATTTAAGTAACCTTAGAGTGTAAGATAGATCAATACGACTAAACCAAGTACTAACATAGCATGCACACTGTCACCTTCATGCTTATGTAGGAGGAATAATACACATCAATACCATCATAGCAATAGTTAACTTCATAATCTACAAGAGATCATAATCATAGCCTACGCCAAGTACTCACACGGTGCACACACTGTCACCATTACACACGTGGAGGAGGAATAGAGTACTTTAATAACATCACTAGAGTAGCACATAGATAAATTGTGATACAAAACTCATATGAATCTCAATCATGTAAGGCAGCTCATGAGATCATTGTATTGAAGTACATAGGAGAGAGATTAACCACATAGCTACCGGTACAGCCCCGAGCCTCAATGGAGAACTACTCCCTCCTCATGGGAGCAGCAGCGGTGATGAAGATGGCGGTGGAGATGGCAGCGGTGTCGATGGAGAAGCCTTCCGGGCACTTCCCCGTCCGGCAGTGCCGGAACAGAGACTCCTGTCCCCGATCTTGGCTTCGCGATGGCGGCGGCTCTGGAAGGTTTCGCGTACCGTGGCTTCCTCTCTGGGGTTTTCGCGACGGAGGCTTTAAGTAGGCGAAAGGGCAACGTGGGGGCCACACGAGGGCCCCACACCCTAGGTCGGCGCGGCCAGGGCCTGGGCGCGCCGCCCTATGGTGTCGGCGCCTCGTGGCCCCACTTCCTTCCTCTTCGGTCTTCTGGAAGCTTCGTGCAAAAATAGGACCCGGGCGAAGATTTCGTCCAATTCCGAGAATATTTCCTTACTAGGATTTCTGAAACCAAAAACAGCAGGAACTGGCACTTGGGCATCTTGTTAATAGGTTAGTTCCGAAAATGCACGAATATGACATAAAGTGTGCATAAAACATGTAGATATCATCAATAAAGTAGCATGGAACATAAGAAATTATCGATACGTTGGAGACGTAAGCCTGAATCCTTCTTAGTCACTCAAAAATGAGAAGCTTTTGGGAGTTTTTTGAAATTTCCATGTTTGAAACCCAAAACCACTTCTCTTCATGCTTGACTTCATAAGACAGAGTTTAGGGTTAGGGGGTAGATACATGATTTGTCTAGTTTGTTGTTTAGACCTTGTTTATCAACTTGAATGCTTACTATATGACATAATAATACTATGTGCTTTGGTTTTCATTTTTTTGATTTTTTCTGAATTTTTATGCCCATTTGATCTTGGTCAAATCCTAGGCTTAACCAATATTTAAACAAGTTTAAAACATGAAAATGAAAAGGTAAGCATGTATCCTTCTTAGTCACTCCAAAATGAAGCTTTTGGGAAGGTTTTTGAAATTTCCATGTTTGAAATCCAAAACGACTTCTCTTCGTGCTTGACTTCATAAGACAAAGTTTAGGGCTAGGGGTAGAAACATGATTTTTCTGGTTTGAATATGTCTAGACCTTGTTTACCAACTTGAGTGCTTACTATATGACATAAGAAGGCTATATGCTTTGGTTTTTCATTTTTTTTGAAATTTTATGCCCATTTGAATCTTGATCAAATCCTAGGTACAGTTTGACCAAGATTTGAACAATTTTAAAACATGAAAATAAAAGGTAAGCCCGACCTGGATCCTTTAGTCACTCTAAAATGAAGCTTTTGGGGGGTTCTTGAAATTTCCAAGTTTGAAACCCAAAACCACTTCTCTTCATGCTTGACTACATAAGACAGAGTTTAGGGTTAGGGGTAGATACATGATTTTTCTTGTTTGAATATATCTAGACCTTGTTTATATCAACTTTAATGCTAACTATATGACATAAGAAAACTATGTGCTTTGGTTTTTAATTTTTCTGATTTTTTTATTTTGATAGATGCACATTTGAATCTTTGTCAAATCCTAGGTTTGACCAAGATTTAAACAAGTATAAAACATGAAAATGAAAAGGGGAAGCCTGTATCCTTTCTTAGTCACTCTAAAATGAAGTTTTTGGGATGTTCTTGAAATTTTCATGTTTGAAACCCAAAACCACTTCTCTTCATGCTTGACTTCATAAGATAGAGTTTAGGGGCTAGGGGATAGATACATGATTTTCCTAGGTTTGAATATGCATGTCCAAACCTTGTTTATCAACTTGAATGCTTACTATATGACATAAGAAGACTATATGCTTTTGTTTTTCATTTTTCTGATTTTTTTAAAATTTTATGCCCATTTGAATCTTTTGGTCAAATCCTTGGTTTAATTTGACACGGATTTAAACAAGTTTAAAATATGAAAATGAAAAGGTGGTAAGCAGGCATGGATCCTTCTTATATATATTAGTCACTCTAAAATGAAGCTTTTGGGAGGTTTTTGAAATTTCCATGTTTGAAACCCAAAACCACTTCTCTTCATGTTGTTGACTTCATAAGATAGAGTTTAGGGGTTAGGGGTATAGATACATGATTTGTCTTGTTTGAATATGTGTCTAGACCTTGTTTATCAACTTTAATGCTTACTATATGACATAAGAACACTATGCGCTTTAATTTGGTTTTTAATTTTTTTAAATTTTGATGCACATTTTGAATCTTGGTCAAATCCTAGGTTTGACCGAGATTTGAACAAGTTTAAAACAAGAAAATAAAAGGTAAGCCCGCCAGACTGGATCCTTTCTTAGTCACTCTATAATGAAGCTTTTAGGGGGGTTGTTGAAAATGTAAGCATGTATCCTTCTTAGTACGTCACACCACAATGAAGCTTTTGGGAGGGTTTTTGAAATGTCCATGTTTGAAACCCAAAACGACTTCTCTTCGTGCTTGACTTCATAATTAAGACAAAGTTTAGGGTTAGGGGTAGATACATGATTTTTCTGGTTTGAATATGTCTAGACCTTGTTTACCAACTTGAGTGCTTACTATATGACATAAGAAGGCTATATGCTTTGGTTTTTCATTTTTTTGAAATTTTATGCCCATTTGAATCTAGATCAAATCCTAGATACGGTTTGACCAAGATTTGAACAATTTTAAAACATGAAAATAAAAGGTAAGCCCGACCTGGATCCTTTAGTCACTCTAAAATGAAGCTTTTGGGGGTTCTTGAAATTTCCAAGTTTGAAACCCAAAACCACTTCTCTTCATGCTTGACTACATAAGACAGAGTTTAGGGTTAGGGGTAGATACATGATTTTTCTTGTTTGAATATATCTAGACCTTGTTTATATCAACTTTAATGCTAACTATATGACATAAGAAAACTATGTGCTTTGGTTTTTAATTTTTCTGATTTTTTTATTTTGATGCACATTTGAATCTTTGTCAAATCCTAGGTTTGACCAAGATTTAAACAAGTATAAAACATGAAAATGAAAAGGGGAAGCCTGTATCCTTCTTAGTCACTCTAAAATGAAGTTTTTGGGATGTTCTTGAAATTTTCATGTTTGAAACCCAAAACCACTTCTCTTCATGCTTGACTTCATAAGATAGAGTTTAGGGGCTAGGGGTAGATACATGATTTGCCTAGGTTTGAATATGCATGTCCAAACCTTGTTTATCAACTTGAATGCTTACTATATGACATAAGAAGACTATATGCTTTTGTTTTTCATTTTTCTGATTTTTTTTAAATTTTATGCCCATTTGAATCTTTTGGTCAAATCCTTGGTTTAATTTGACACGGATTTAAACAAGTTTAAAATATGAAAATGAAAAGGTGGTAAGCAGGCATGGATCCTTCTTATATATATTAGTCACTCTAAAATGAAGCTTTTGGGAGGTTTTTGAAATTTCCATGTTTGAAACCCAAAACCACTTCTCTTCATGTTGTTGACTTCATAAGATAGAGTTTAGGGGTTAGGGGTATAGATACATGATTTGTCTTGTTTGAATATGTGTCTAGACCTTGTTTATCAACTTTAATGCTTACTATATGACATAAGAACACTATGTGCTTTAATTTGGTTTTTAATTTTTATATTTTTTTTGAATTTTGATGCACATTTTGAATCTTGGTCAAATCCTAGGTTTGACCGAGATTTGAACAAGTTTAAAACAAGAAAATAAAAGGTAAGCCCGCCAGACTGGATCCTTCTTAGTCACTCTATAATGAAGCTTTTAGGGGGGTTGTTGAAAATGTAAGCATGTATCCTTCTTAGTACGTCACACCACAATGAAGCTTTTGGGAGGGTTTTTGAAATGTCCATGTTTGAAACCCAAAACGACTTCTCTTCGTGCTTGACTTCATAATTAAGACAAAGTTTAGGGTTAGGGGTAGAGATACATGCATGATTTTTCTGGTTTGAATATGTCTAGACTTTGTTTATCAACTTGAGTGCTTACTATATCAAGTTGTGTCTGAGTCGAGTCAATGTTGAGTCGTTGAGTCACCTAGTATTATTATTATGGTGGTGTATTTGTGTTCATGTACTTGTTTCAGACAGGTATTGCTGTTTTGGTGAAGGAGACATGCATCATCCATTTTTGGTGGGGTTAATTGGTTCTAGGGTTAATTGGTTCTATGCCACTCCTGAATTCACAAGTTGTGTTTATGCCATTCCAAAAACTGAAGTTGTGTTTATGCCACTCTCAATTCTCAATACCCCCTTCTATGCCATTTTCAACAATACAACATGAAAACGGTTCAATAAATAGTCGTATTTCAGTTTATACTTTCGTATTGACCAAAATAATCCTGTGTTCAGATTTGGAGCGACTTTTGGGTGTTTCGGGCACACAAGAAATCCAAAATTTTCAAATTCTGGCAAAAATTAGAACTTCTCAGGAAAATCTATTTTTTTATAGGAAATCAAAAACACTGAAACGAGTATACTATTTTAATTTGAGCCATTTATGTGCAGATTTGCATAAAAAGGCTGACATTTTCTGTTCTGTCTAGAAATTGGTAAAATTTTGTCCAAAAAATCAAACTTCTTCGAAAAATCTGATAATTTTACAGAATGTCAAGAACACTAATATGAGTCATCCAAGTATTTAAGTTACCTTGTTTTTTTTGAATTGTAATTCATACCCTTCCTCCCAATTTTTATGCCCATTTGAATCTTGGTCAAATCCTAAGTTTGACCAAGATTTGAACAAGTTTAAAACATGAAAATGAAAAGGTAGCCTGAATCCTTCTTAGTCACTCTAAAATGAGAAGCTTTTGGGAGTTTTTTGAAATTTCCATGTTTGAAACCCAAAACCACTTCTCTTCATGCTTGACTTCATAAGACAAAGTTTAGGGTTAGGGGGTAGATACATGATTTGTCTGGTTTGTTGTTTAGACCTTGTTTATCAACTTGAATGCTTACTATATGACATAATAATACTATGTGCTTTGATTTTCATCTTTTTGATTTTTTCTGAATTTTTATGCCCATTTGATCTTGGTCAAATCCTAGGTTTAACCAATATTTAAACAAGTTTATAACATGAAAATGAAAAGGTAAGCCTGCATCCTTCTTAGCGCATCCACAATGTTGCTATTGCCAAATCTGATACGATGGTGAATTTGGCTTTGGTGTGAAATATAGCAATAGCTCCACAATGTAGTGGTTCCAAATATTTATAACGTGGGTCCCGCCATCAAGCTAAAACAACACATAAAGCCAATATGGAACTACTCTCACAATGTAGGGAACTAGTTCCAAATGCCAAAAGTGAAATTTGGCATCGGAGCACCTACTTGCTCCGGTTGCCTGTTTTTCTGGTTTTGGAACTACCTCTACAATGTATGGAACTAGTTCCAAAAGCCAAAAATCAAATATGGAACCACTTTTGGCTACACGTTGTGGATGCTCTTAGTCACTCCAAAATGAAAGCTTACATATACTCTTGGAATACTGTTTTGGGTGATTTGTCATTCAAAAATTTGGTATCATTCGGATCGGAGGAAGTATAGTTGGAGATGAATGGCCCACCAAGTCTCTGCCTTGAAGTTTGCTCTTTGACCAGTATTACTACTCGCGAGGTGCCGAGGAGACGGGGAGGCCAAATTTAAGGACTAACCTTTGCTCTTGCCGTCTTCCTCAGTTCACCACTTTGTTTACCTCTTGGAATACTACTTCGCCACCATGACCGGGAGCAAGTCTCGCCACAGAAGGGCTCGTGCGGCTGCGGCGAAGCTGAGGGAATCCCAGCAATGGCGTCCCTGTGCTGCTGTCGAGGTGCCTTCTGCGCAAGAGTCTTCAAGGGCGTCGCAGCCCGCGACTGCTACCTTCAGGCGATCCTCCGTTCTTGCGCATCTTTCTATGTCTTTCACAACTTATCATCCCCTCCTTTTCTTACCTTCTCTCAATCGTATATTCAGGTCGGGCGGCCTTAGTTTTCCCGCAGCCCTCCTGCCTGCGGAAACATCTTCCACGGAGCCAAGTTCTCAAAGCAGCGAGGTATAGACATTCGTGCAAATTGGGATTCCCATTTTCTCTTTCTTGGTACTTCTCTGGGTACACTTCTGATTTTGTGCTCCATCCCCATCTGATAGAAGCCCCGCTACGAGATCGGGCCCATTTTAGAAATGGTTATGGGCGATTTCTGCGTCGAGACGGCGGACAGAAGCGCCCTCGCCGATGAGTGCATGAGACTTTATTCTGAGCTCGCCACTGAGAAGATCCGGATTCGCATTCTCGACGATATCGCCATGAAATCGTTCACTGCGAGTAATGAGATCCAGCGGCGGAGCCTCGGCCAGGCGGAGACCATGGACAAACTCGCCGGACTGATCCTGAACCTCACGGTTAGGACGGACAAACTAGAGGCCGAGCTGTCACAGGAGAAGGCTCTCAACTCCGAGCTGAAGCGTCAAGCAGGCTCAAGGTAGATCTTGACCAGGTCACTGTGTACCACTAGCTGCAATCCTTGATGACTGTTGTGTCACCTGGCTTCCGAGTTTCTGAAGGTTAATTTTCGAAATTTTGTTCGTAAAATTGGCCTGTGGAAATGTAAACAAACTAGTACTCTTACTTTATTATATTAGTACTTGTGTCAATGTAGTAGTTGTGTCTGAGTCGAGTCAATGTTGAGTCGTTGAGTCACCTAGTATCTATAATATCTAAATAGGAACAAGAAATCCAAAATTTTCAAATTCTGGCAAAAATTAGAACTTCTCAGGAAAATCTATTTTTTTATAGGAAATCAAAAACACTGAAACGAGTATACTGTTTTAATTTGAGCCATTTATGTGCAGATTTGCATAAAAAGACTGACATTTTCCCTAAACTTTGTATATTATGAAGTCAAGCATGAAGAGAAGTGGTTTTGGGTTTCAAACATCCTTTTCATTTTCTTGTCTTAAACTTGTTTAAATCTTGGTCAAACCTAAGATTTGACCAAAAGATTCAAACATGCATAAAATTCAAAAAAATCAGAAAAATGAAAAAACAAAAGCATATAGTCTTCTTATGTCATATAGTAAGCATTCAAGTTGATAAACAAGGTCTAGACATATTCAAACCAGAAAAATCATGTATATATCTACCCCTAACCCTAAACTCTGTCTTATGAAGAGAAGTGGTTTTGGGTTTCAAACATGGAAATTTGAAGAACCTCCCAAAAGCTTCATTTTAGATTGTGACTAAGAAGGATCCAGGCTTACCTTTTCACTTTCATGTTCTAAACTTGTTTAAATCCTAGTCAAACCTAGGATTTCACAAAGATTCAAATATATGGGTATAAAATACAAAAAAATAGAAAAATGAAAAACGAAAGCACATAGTCTTCTTATGTCATATAGTAAGCATTAAAGTTGATAAACAAGGTCTAGACATATTCAAACTAGACAAATCATGTATCTCCCCCTAACCCCTAAACTTTGTATTATGAAGTCAAGCATGAAGAGAAGTGGTTTTGGGTTTCAAACATGGAAATTTCAAAAACCTCTTAAAAATTCATTTTAGAGTGACTAAGAAGGATGCAAGCTTCCCTTTTCATTTTCATGTCTTAAACTTGTTTAAATCTGGGTCAAACCTAAGATTTGACCAAAAGATTCAAACGGGCATAAAATTCAAAAAAAATCAGAAAAATGAAAAACAAAAGCATATAGTCTTCTTGTGTCATATAGTAAGCATTCAAGTTGATAAACAAGGTCTAGACATATTCAAACCAGAAAATCATGTATATATCTACCCCTAACCCTAAACTCTGTATTATGAAGTCAATCATGAAGAGAAGTGGTTTTGGGTTTCAAACATGGATATTTCAAGAACCTCCCAAAAGCTTCATTTTAGAGTGTGACTAAGAAGGATCCAGGCTTACCTTTTTCATTTTCATGTACTAAACTTGTTTAAATCCTGGTCAAACCTAGGATTTCACAAAGATTCAAATATATGTGTATAAAATATAAAAAATAGAAAAATGAAAACCAAAGCACATAGTCTACTTATGTCACATAGTAAGCATTCAAGTTGATAAACAAGGTCTAGACATATTCAAACCAGAAAAATCATGTATATATCTACCCCTAACCCTAAACTCTGTCTTATGAAGTTAATCATGAAGAGAAGTGGTTTTGGGTTTCAAACATTGGAATTCCAAGAACCTCCCAAAAGCTTCATTTTAGAGTGTGACTAAGAAGGATCCAAGCTTACCTTTTCATTTTCATGTTCTAAACTTGTTTAAATCCTGGTCAAAACTAGGATTTCACAAAGATTCAAATATATGGGTATAAAATTCAAAAAAATAGAAAAATGAAAAACCAAAGCACATAGTCTTCTTATGTCATATAGTAAGCATTAAAGTTGATAAACAAGGTCTAGACATATTCAACCTAGACAAATCATGTATCTACCCCCTAACCCCTAAACTCTGTCTTATGAAGTCCAACATGAAGAGAAGTGGTTTTGGGTTTCAAACATGGAAATTTCAAAAACCTCTTACAAAATTCAGTTTAGAGTGACTAATTAAGAAGGATGCATTCTCCCCTTTTCATTTTCATGTCTTAAACTTGTTTAAATCTTGGTCAAACCTAAGATTTGACCAAAAGATTCAAACGGGCATAAAAAAATCAGAAAAATGAAAACCAAAGCACATAATTTTCTTATGTCATATAGTAAGCATTCAAGTTGATAAACAAGGTCTAGACATATTCAAACCAGAAAATCATGTATATATCTACCCCTAACCCTAAACTCTGTCTTATGAAGTCAATCATGAAGAGAAGTGGTTTTGGGTTTCAAACATGGAAATTTCAAGAACCTCCCAAAAGCTTCATTTTAGAGTGACTAAGAAGGATCCAGGCTTACCTTTTCATTTTCATGTTTTAAACTTGTTTAAATCCTGGTCAAACCTAGGATTTGACAAAGATTCGAATATATGGGCAAAAAATTCAAAAAAAATAAAAAATGAAAAACCAAAGCACATAGTCTTCTTGTGTCATATAGTAAGCATTAAAGTTGACAAAAAAGGTCTAGATATATGCAAACTAGACAAATCATGTATCTACCCCCTAACCCCTAAACTCTGTCTTATGAAGTCAAGCATGAAGAGAAGTCGTTTTGGGTTTCAAACATGGAAATTTCAAGAACATCCCAAAAGCTTCATTTTAGAGTGACTAAGAAGGATCCATGATTACCTTTTCATTTTCATGTTTTAAACTTGTTTAATCTTGGTCAAACCTAGGATTTGACCAAGATTCAAATGGGCACAAAATTTAAAAAATCAGAAAAATGAAAAACCAAAGTACATAGTCTTCTTATGTCATGTAGTAAGCATTCAAGTTGATAAAATGGTTCATGCCGGCGTCTTAGCTGCTAAAAAAAATTATACACCAATTGATTTGACGAATTGATGATTTACTCTAGTCTGCTTCTAGACCATGCAGCTAGCGAGTATTCATATGTACTGCATGGAGCCCCCAACTTTTGACTTCCCGTGTCGGAAAAGGCCTGTTTAATAATGTGGGGCAGTGAGGTATCCCGAAGTATCTAGAGGGTTCCAGTGTTTCAGGCTTTCAGCATCGCCAGTCCAAGGGAAGGATGGGTGACGAATCCGTGCATTCACAGCCGTTAGATCTGAAGAGTCCTTGTATGATGAGCGGTAGATAGCACCTCTAAGCTGCAAATCAACAGCTTCAATTACTTCAAATGAGCATTGGCCGGAAGGCTGACAGAGTGAAAAAATTCAATTTCAAAAACTCATGTATAGAATAGAAAAAAAATAAAAAACATGTAGATAGAATAGAGGTATAGATAGATTAGCCCAAAAAAGAAGAGGACGGGGAAATTTCGAACGCTCGCCTTTAACTCAGCACAGCAGACACCTCCCTCGCGCACCTAAACTTTCGAACGCGCGCCCAATATTTCGAACGCTCGCCTTTAACTCAGCACCCAGCCCACCTTGTTCTTCTCTAGACACCTCCTTCGGCGCCCTGTTCTTCTCTAGACACACCCTCGGTGAACCAGGCCGCGCACCAAAACTTCCCCACGCTGTCTATCAGCCGCGTCAGCCGGCGACTGCTGGTGGCGCCGTTCTTCTCCAGCCGCACCGGCAGGCGCGGTCAGCTGGTAGATCCTCACGGTATGCATGCTATCTTCAGGCCTGGGCAAGTACGATTCATTATAGCTCAATCGAAGTCAGTCGCCGTCGCCCAGCCCTTATAAGTTCGTTAGTTCGTTCGAATCGATCGGTTGATATTGTTTTCCTCTCGATGTGTTTGTTTGACATTGTTTTCCGCTTTACCTATTTGCTCGAATTCGTTCGTACTGTACACTGTACTGCTCACCATTGCCCAATGTCTGTAGTCGTCGCTTGGTGCCAGTCCTCTATGGACCTGTTTGTAATCTTATTACTTCTGGGTTCTTTGCACTGCTAATACATCGGTGGATTTACGGCCAAAAAGAAGAAAGAATTTGTTGGTATTATATTGCTTTCGATTGATCTGTTCGCCCCCAAGCTTTTACAGAAGCCGCAAGAGATTCAAGGATGAAATGGCTCTCCTTGTTTGCAGTGGCGGATCTACAGGGTATGCCGTATATGCCACGGCATACCCTGCGTCCAAGCCGTGCAAGATCTTTGATAGTTTAATGAGCTGAGCAATTAATCAAGATGAGTGATGTATATGTATACATGCGGTGCTAATACATGTGGCGTGCAGCCATGCGAACACTGAGCTAGTGCATGTAACCGATTGATTAGACATCCGATTGATTAATGCATTGGCTTTAGCCAACAGTCTACTTGCATGTTTTTCAAGATGTGCGATTTTGTCTCGCGTGTAAGCCTACAAGGCCAGCTATGGCCATGCACCATGACCTGATTAGATATCATGATTAATCAAAGGAAATATCTTGCTACTGTATATACGATTAATCAACTGATAATTAATCTTTGGTAGTCAAGTATATGATTAATTATATATATTTAGTGAGAATTCAGTTCAAAATTAGAGCACCCCGTCAACGGTGCATTTTTCAACAATTTACATTTTGATTATATGCAAAATCTGTTTTATTTAATCATTTTGACATACTCCCTTCAATCCAAATTAATTGACTCAACTTTGTCTAGATACTGATGTATCTTAGACAAGTTTGTTGAGTAGATACATTTATATCTAGACAAATTTGAGTTAATTAGTATGAATCCGAGAAAGTATTTTATTTAATTATTTTTATTAGGACAAAAGAAATTCAATAGAAACTCCAAAATTTTGTTGTGTCATACCCTTTCCTAAAATCCTAGGTCCGCCACTGCTTGTTTGTAAGGCAAAGAGGAAATCATATCATGGCTTATCATCATGGGTATAACCTTTTTAGCTAGATTTTGCTGTTTGGGATCTATGATCCTTTTAGTTGCTGCTCTCCAGTAACATTTTCCCTCTTTTTTATTACAGTGAAAAATACACAGCGAGGAAACCACTGTCCAGCCTAAAAAAAATAGACCTCAGTTGGTTTGCTGAAATCGGCTCAAATAACGTGGCATTTAGTTATATAGTTTTATATTCGACCTGTTTGCTCAGATATGTTGGTTTACATTCATACGCAACCTGTTGGGCAAGTATGGACACAGCTTCAGTGACTTTCAGGTCAAAATTCCAGCGGTTGAGTGATTTTTGGTTGGATCCATTCCTGTGCGTTCGATCGGCTTTTGATGGCTGTTATTGAGACAAAGTCATGGCTGGACTTTTGACGCAGCTCCAGTGACGTTCAGCTAGGTCAAAAGCCCAGCGTTGACTTTGGTTCAATATCAGCCATCCAAAGCCAATCGAACACACATGAATGTATCCAACCAAAAATCACTCTACAATAAGTCGTTTCCAGACAAAAACAATGTTTATTCCCAAACTATTTTTTTTGAATCCGACCAATCTTTCCCGGAATGCAGAAGAAATATATAAGATTTACTGGAATGTTGTTCTTTTTACTGGACAGTTTGAATTTTAAGTTTAAAGTTGGTTGTAAAACATAAAATGAGGTTTATTGATAAACAATATGGCTGAATCTGATGAAACTCCCCCAGAATGCATAACCCGACATATAAGATTTACTGGATTTTTGTTTCAAAAACTTCTAGGCAGTACGAATTTTAAGTTTAAAATTTTCTCGTGAAACTTAAAATGGGTAAATTTTGGATCCATTCTCGTGCGTTCGATTGGCTTTTGATGGCTGTTATTGAAACAAGTGTTAATTGGTTCTATGCCACTCCTCAATTCACAAGTTGTGTTTATGCCATTACAAAAACTGAAGTTGTGTTTATGCCACTCTCAATTCTCAATATCCCCTTCTATATATGCCATTTTCAATACTCCACTATAATAAATATAGCATATCTATGATAGTACTCTATGATACCACCCACTATGCACCCATGTTCCAAACACCACTCCCGCTGACTGTACCTTATTGTATCGAGCGATAAGCTTGATGAGCAACCCAAACAAACAAACAAAAAGACTGTACCTTATTGTACTTGCTCTTACCCGTATCTTCTCTTTCTCTTTCATCGCGAGTGCAGCTAATTCAGTTAGTCTTCCAATGAATATTAATATTTTGTCTCAATGATGTCATGTTTCGACTAACAATTAGCACTTTTGAATTCTTAGATTGCTTTTTCACACGATGCACTTCTTTTAATTTATTTTACCACATTTCAATGTGAACCTTGACCAAATAAATAGGACAACAATATCACGATCATATAATACATAAGCAGCATTGTTAGAATCGTGTTGGAAAATACTTTCTAATGATACCAGTTTTATATCAATTTTTTTATATACTTCATCCTGAAAAATATGTTTCAACTTCATCAAAACTTGCATGTATCTGCAAACTAAACTCATCTAAATACATGTATATCTACATAAAATTGAAACATCATTTTTAAATAGAGAGATATAGATTAATATTTTTTCGAAGATAAAATACGAAAAACAAGGGTGCATTGTTTATTGAAATGGAGTGAGTAGTATATATAAAATCATTTTAGTTGCCAATGATCATGTTGAGGGCCTCTATTTCTTGTTTTGCTCAGGCCCTCCGTATTCTCAGGTACGGCCCTGGTGGTCTATGAACCTGTATGTAATCTTATTACTTTTGGCTTCTTTGCACTGCTAATAGATCGGCGGAATTACGGCAAAAAAGAAGAAAGAATGTGTTGGTATTGTATTGCTTTCGATAGATCTGTTCGCCCCTCCCCCCCAAGCATTTATAGATGGCACAAGAGATTCAAGGATGAAATTGCTCTCCTTGTTCATAAGGCAAAGAGGAAATCATATCATGGGTAGAACATTATATATATATTTTGCTGCTTGGGATCTATGATCCTTTTAGTTGCTGCTCTCCAGCAACTTTTGTACATATTTCCCTCTTTTTATTAATAAAAAAATACAAAGTGGGGAAACCCAGTGGTCAGCCTAAAAAAATCTGTTCGCTAGGTAGCCGTAGTTTTGCACTCAGTTTGTTTGCTGAAATCGGCTCAAATAATGTAGCATTTATAGTTTTATATTCGACCTGTTTGCTCAGGTATGCTTGCTTACATTCGTAGGTGACCTGTTTGTTGAAATAGCTTATCGCTTCTCTGACCATCTATCTCCTCAACAGATGGACAGAACTTGGATATTATTTGACTCATTAACCACACCAACATATTTGAGTGGTATTGAAGACTTCATGAAGCACGTTAGTGATTTTACTGACGGCGACAAGACAAAGGAAGTGATTTGTCCATGCCGCGTATGTTTGAATATTGGGTCCAAGCCTCAACATGTAGTCTCAGATCATTTATTCGTTTATGGGATGGACCAGACATATATCAGGTGGATTAACCATGGTGAACACTATGATCAGCCTGACATTATTGATCCTCTTTATTCTGATGGTTATCAGCCTGAAGATCTCGTCCAGGATGAGGCTACTGCTAATTTGTTACGGGATCTGTATCCATATGCAAGCCAACAGCCCCATGGTTATCACAAAAAGCCTCTTTTCCATGACCTGATAGAAGATGCTAAGCGCTTAGTGGCCCCTGGTTCTGTTGTGTCAAGATTCGAATTAATTGTGAAATTACTTCATGACAAGTCATACCAGGGGATTACCAATAAAGCGTTCAATGCAGTTGCGAAGACATACAGCGATGCACTCCCTGGGGCTGGACTGCCAAAATCCTTTTATGAGGTGAAGCAGTACATCAAGGTACTGGGACTTGGATATGAGAAGATTGATTTTTGCAAAAATAACTGTGCACTGTTTTGGATGGAGTATAATGACCTCGATGAATGTCCAGTATGTAAGGAATCAAGATGGAAACATGATGGAGCTGGTGGTAAGAAAAAGATTCCTTGGAAGGTTCTGAGATACTTTCCACTTGTACAAAGATTGCAGAGGTTGTTTGCTTCAGAACAAACATCTCGGGAAACAAGATGGCACAAAGAGATTCTCACGCCCGACCCTGATTTACTGAGGCATCCTGCTGATGGCGATGAATGGAAGCAATTCGACCTGGATCATCCAGATTTTGCTGCAGATCCAAGGAACCTGAGACTTGGCCTTGCTACAGATGGATTCAACCCATTTGGCAACATGAGCAACTCGTATAGCATGTGGCCAGTACTAGTTACACCTTACAACCAGGCTCCCTGGACATGCACCGATCAGTCGAACTGTATGATGGCCTTACTCATCCCAGGTCCCAAATCTCCTGGGAAGGATTTTGATGTGTTCATGCAGCCTCTTATTAGAGACTTGCAAACATTATGGGAGGGTGTCCCTACACGGGATGTGTGTCAACCTAAAGAACAAAATTTTCTATTACGTGCTGCTGTACTGTATTGCACCCATGATTATCCAGCTTTGGGCACTATGTCAGGCAGAGTAACATCAGGTTATAATGCATGTGTTCACTGTGATACTGATCAGCTGGCAGTGAGGATAATAAACAAGATATGCTATATGGGCCATCGCCGTTTCCTTCCATTAGATCACAGTTTCCGAAAAAATAGAAAAAAATTGCAATTTATTGGTGATCAGGCCTGTAAAAAGACTAAACCGCAGCACTTTAAGAGTCACGAGTTGGAGGCGCACCTAGAAGCGGTCAGAAATGTTAAACCAGGAAAACCACCAGCCGCCACAGCAGGTACAGCAGAGAAGAATACAGAAGATGCAGCAGCAGTAGTAGCAGATAGAAAAAGGAAGAAGAGAGGAGATGAACTGAGTCTAGCAGCTACCAAAAGGAAGATGGGAGGTGAAATAGCAGCACGTACCAAGAGGAAGGAAATGGAAAATGATAGACCGAGAATATTTTATAAGCGCAGGACCACTCTTTGGGACTTGCCGTATTGGGCTGGTAAGAAGCTTCGGCATAATATTGATATCATGCACATGGAGAAGAATATATGTGACAGCATTGTCGGCACATTACTCAACATTCCATCCAAGACAAAAGATAGCTCAAATGCTAGGATTGATTGTGCAACATTGAATGTTAACAGGCACTTGCAACTGGATCGTAATGACAAAGTGAACAAAGGCAAGGAAAAACATTATAAATTTCGAGGCGCGGAATTCACATTGCCGATGCCTAAAAGGAGATTATTTTGTGAGTACCTCCGAGGTGTGATGTTCCCGTTCGGATTTGCTTCCAACATTGCAAATTGTCTCAATGCTGAAGGAAACAAGCTCCAAGGGTTGAAAACTCACGATTGTCACATCCTGCTGCAAAGGCTTTTAGCTATTGGCATTAAAGATTTAGTGAAGCCAAATATGTACAACGTGATTGCAGAGTTGGGAAGGTTCTTTAGGGAAATATGTAGTAAAACTCTAAGCAGAGCTGTTGTAGAACGTCTTAAGGTGGACATAGCAGTAATCCTGTGCAAGCTGGAGCTGATATATCCTCCAGCCTTCTTTGATGTGATGGTGCATTTGGCTGTTCATCTACCTGATGAGGCACTTTTAAGAGGTCCGGTACAGTATGGATGGATGTACCCTATAGAACGTCGACTGTGCACTTTCAAGAATACAGTTAGGAACAAAGCTAGACCGGAGGCTTGCATTGCAGTGGCGTATATTGCTGCTGAAGCATATACATTTGCCTCAAGATATATTCCTGATATTGAGACCAGATTCAATCGGGGTCGCAGAATTTTGGAAGTTGGAGGATCTGTTTTTAATCATGGTGTTGAGCTAATAGGAAAGAGGACCGAAAAAACATTAGAGCAGTCTGAATTTGAACAGCTGTCTTGGTATGTGCTGAATAATGCTACAGAGGCTGATGAATATGTTAAGTGAGTACTATGCACACGAACTACTCAGTTCCTCGCATATACTATGAACTTGTATCAAAATGAAATATATTCAGCTGACTTGGCTATGTTTTGCAGGTTGTACATGGAAACGAATGGAAAGCTATCGGCACGTGGGAGTGGGTTTCAGGACTGGTTTGAGAAATATGTAAGATGTTCAATTGCACTCTGACTTGTCTATGTGTTTTCACATGAGATGACCTCTTGTCTATTTTGTAATCGTAGATCTCGAAACTCCATGCGGAGAATCCAGGCGCTGTTAGTGCTGATCTCCTTGTCCTATCACGTGGTCCAGATAAGAGGGTGTTGGTAGCTGCAGCTTGCAATGCCAATGGTGTCCATTACAGCTCCTATGAGCGTGAACAACATTTGAAGACACGAAATAGTGGCATCACAACCAGTGGAGATCACTTGACAACCAGAAAAAAGAGATCAGAGTCATTTGACCATTATGGTCACATAGAAGAGGTTATTCAGTTGTTCTATAGTGATAAGGTTACTGTCCGATCTGTGGTTCTATTTAAGTGTTATTGGTACAACCAAGATCCAAACAAGGGCAAAGGTGCCAGAAATGATGGGTATTTCATATCAGTCAATACTACTGCTCAGTGGTACAAGGATGATCCTTATATTTTGGTACCTCAAGCGGCCAAGGTACTTTTCTTGGAAGACAGATCTAGAAAAGGATGGCAGTATGTGCAAAAGTTTGTGGCAAGGAACATATATGATTTGGATGAGAATGCGGATCCAATAATTGGTGCCCAGCAAGATGATTTCGCTGGTTGTATGCAAACTAAAGTTGCTGACATTGATGAAACCTCGTTGGATACAGGTATCCCTGCACATGATGGAGAAGTAGATTTCACTGTTGAGGTTAGCATAGTCGACAAAGAGATGGATAAACTGAAGCTACCTGGTGAATCTCAGGAGGAGAATGGACAGGACGAGCAGGATGAGACCATGCACGAATATCAGAATGAAGACGGAGGTGATGATGATGATGATGATGATGATGATGATGATGATGATGATGATGATGATGATGATGATGATTAGACTCTTGTCTCTGTATCATGCTGTGAGATGAAGAACCATGATTTGTTTTGATTTTTCTATTTGGAAAATGTATGAGTCCTGAAGACAATTATCTGTTGGATTGTAATCCCATGATGACTAATTATTTATGTTTGTTGTCCTACTAAAAGTTGGTCAAACTTAATTGTGTGGAAGTAATCACATGCTGTTTGATTCATAGGGTCATATCCCATAGGAAAATAGAATGATAATAGATCAAACTAATGCAGAATATCTTATAACCACAATCAAATAGAATTTCTCTTGACATAGGATTCAAGTTGGCATGGCATCCCTATCATACAGGGTTTTTATTCATACTATGCTACAAATCGAAAATAAGATGGGTCAGCACTTTATCGCGGCAGATAGGGCAGCTGGCGTTCGTTACAAACCAGGAGAAGATGCACTTCCTATGGAACGGGTGTTTGCATCCCCGGAGACGCACCGTTGTGCGCTGCGACAGCCCCAGCATGCATATGCTGCAGTGGCCGTCCTCCGGCGCAACTAGGACCCAACTGTCCTGCAGCGCCGGCAAGTTGACGATGAGCCGGTGGTCCACCCTAAGGGTGAGGTCGAAGTGGAGGCCACCGAGCCGACGACACGCCTGCTGCCACATCAGGTGCATAACATCGTAAGGCATGATGATGTCCCACTCCTCCTCCGTGAGGTTCAGGTTCTTGAGCAGCCATACACGGGCAAGAATCTCGCGCATAGTTCGCACGACATTGCCCCCACTACGCAGCTTCCTCGGAGGCAAGCCAAGATCCAGCACCACCTCTTCGCAGGGTGTAGTGGTGATATCGTCCTCATCCAGTGGGGCAGGGAGGGGGCCGGCCATCCTCCTGAGCTCGTACGTCCTCGAGAAGAAGATGTGCACTGTCATAGTGTACGGGGACGCCTCGCCCTCGCCCACGGCCGGCGGCTCGCCGACGGAGAAGTCGGTCGTGCTTGCCGACACACGGCAGGCACGGAAGACATGTGGGCCAGACTCGATGATGCGCTCGCGTGAGGAGCGCTCTAGTAGGGGCGTCGCCGCCATTGGGGATTCTTCGGAGGGCTGTAGACTGGCGGCTAGTCGACGGTGAGGTGGTTGGTGTGAGATCTCTGGGATGAGGCCAGGGGAAGTGGGCGAAGTGCTCGGGACTAGGGACTGCCCTCAACTTTCCGCAGTAGTATGATAATAATTGGTGGACGAGGGAGACTAGTCCAGAGACTACCCAAAGTTGATAAATCATGTTCGAGGGAAAATGCCCAAGATTTATTATCAAAATTCAAGCTAATTTCGCCGATTTTGTTCTGCCGTTCATTAGACATCATCCAACGGCCTTGGTCTCTGGGATTCGCTGCTACAGTGTCATCTACTATTTTCTACCCAATTCCAGAAACATCCATAAAGCTAGTAGATAGCTTTCCTGCTTGTTGGCCCCACCCCATTTTTTTAATCTTTTCTTCCTTATCCCCTTCGCTCATGCTAGCAGCTACTTGCAGCCATTGCTACACCAGCGAGGTGATCTGTATGATAGGCACGGTTTTAGTAAGACAGCAAGTTGTAGATAGCTAACCATGAGACACATGCCTCTCTGGTTGAGACTGAGCTCGCTCTTGTGATTGGGCTCCAATGGTCGAGGTGAGTCACAGCTGCAATGACAGAGGTTTGTGCTGAATTAATTAGCACAGAGGCGTAACTAGCACTAGATGGAGAAGGCATAGTACACATATCGGACACGAAGTCGCGTCTGGCGAGCAGCTCGCATTCACTTGCATCAGTGCGGTACAACAAAGATGATGAAGAAGGATTGGAGCTTTGAAGGTAGTCAGAAAAGTTACAAAAAATAATACGTGCAAAACTTAACCTGTATAAACGCACATGCATGGATAATTTTACATTTCTGCATGAGAAAGACATGTCAATTTTCAGTACGACATGGTTTGATTTGTCAAATTTGATGCTCCTTAATGCATTTTAAGTGAAAATTACAGGTTTATTCATTATAATTGCCGATTTTTAACGTTACGTGCAGCTGACTAGCAAACTATAAGTGTGTGATTGCTTGCTTCCAAAATAAGGATATGTAATCATTTTGTATAAGGTAGTACCAATTAGTCGTTATATTGCAGAACTTAAAGAGTTTTGAGAGATTCAACTCGTTGCTACTCCATAAGAATGGTCATGTTGACAAATTTGATCCAGTGTTGAACAGAGCCAGAAACATTTCAAAAACTTGAGCATGGAAGAGGCTAGGGGTAAATGCCCCAAGGCCAGCCGAGCCTATCGTAGGTGCCGTCCCGAGGAGGAAGTACCTTAATTTGGGGCGCGCGCGGACGCTGCGGTACCCCGAGCTCGAGACGCCGCCGTACCGGTAGCTCGACCCGCGACGAGGCATGGCGGCGGCGGCGGAAGCGGAGCGGCGGCGGCGGAAGGTAAAGCTCCTGCTGACAAACATATTAGGCACAAATGGGCAACCTTCAGTAACCCATGTTCCATTTTTTTTGTCAGGATAACCCCATGTACCACCTTCCCAATAGAAAAAGTACTGTTCAACCTTCCCCTGTTGGGCCCAATATTTCACTTTTGGGTTGCCAAGGAACATCTACATGGTAATTGTTATCGGTCTACTTGCTCCGGCCGTCGAAGCCCAATAACTGCAAATGGGCCTTTCTGCTCATGCAATTTCGGCCCTTTTCTAATGAAACACAGATCCTATGATTGGCAAAAAAAAATACACGGAGATTCTACATAAAAGTTGTTTTTATTTATTTTGAATTATAGGGTTCCAATTTTTGAAACTGCTCATGCCCAATATGAAAATCCTTGATCGCTCCATACCCACATGGATAACGGTATTTTTAAAAATTCATAAAGTGGATTTGAAATTTAAAACATATCCTAATAATTCCTTGATTTAATCTATCAACTTGCAAGATCTTGGAGCCAAAGAGCTTGTATTAGTCTGCGAAAATAATACTGATAAACCTGTCGTTAACAAGAAATGAAGGTTTATCGTTCAGAGAGGATGCCATGTGGGACCCATGAGACAGTAGCGTCCTCAACGTTTCAAAGAAAAAGGCAAGTAGCCCGAAAATAGGGGTAAAAAATAAATCCTACAAAGGAAACATTTATAGTTCATAGAGGCTGACATGTGGGACCGATCTGCCAGCTGCATCCTCATCATTTCGAAGTCGGCAGGGATCAGAAGAAAAAGGCAAATAGCCAGAAATTAGGGGTCAAAAATAAATCCAAAAAGGAAACTTATATTCTTCATAGAGGATGACATGTGGGACCGACCTGCCAGCAGCGTCCTCATCGTTTCAAAGGCCGCAGGGGATCAAAAGAAAAAGGCAAATAGCCAGAAATTAGGGGTAAAAAATAAATACAACAAAGGAAAGGTTTATTGTTCATAGAGGCTGACTTGTGGGACCCATGAGCCAGCGGCGACCTCAATTTCAAAGGCGGCATATGATCGAAAAGAAAAAGGCAAGTTAGCAAAAATCAGTGGGTAAAAAAAATCTAAGAAATGAAACTTTATTGTACAGTCCCATGAGCCAGCACCTTACTCAACGTTTCAGTGGCGGCATGAGATAGAAAGAAAAAGGAAAGTGACCAAATATCAGGAGCAAAAAATAATCCAAGAAAAGAAACTTTTATTGTACATAGATGATGACATATGGGTCCCACTTATACAAGCTCTTTCGCTCCAAGATCTTGCAAGTTGATTGTACATAGAGGATGACATGCGGGCCCCTTGTGTCAGCAGCTTACTCAACGTTTCCAAGGCGGCAGGGGATCAAAAGAAAAAGGAAGTAGCCAGAAATTAGCGGTAAAAAATAACTCCAAGGAAGGAAACTTTTATTGTTCATAGAGTATGACATGCGGGACCCATGCGCTAGCAGCTTCCTCAACGTTTCAAAGGGGGCATGAGATCGAAAGAAAAAGACAAGTGACCAAATATCAGGAGCCAAAAATAATCCAAGAAAAGAAACTTTATTGTACATAAAAGATGACATGCGGGTCCCATTTTGCAGCAGCGGTGTCAACGTTTCAAATGCGGCTTGAGATCAAAAGAAAAAGAGTAGCCAGAAATTAGGGGTAAAAAAACTCCCAGAAAAGAAAGTTGATTGTACATAGAGGATGGCATGCGGGTCCCATGACCCAGCACCTTACTCAACGTTTCAGAGGCGGCATGAGATCGAAAGAAAAAGGAAAGAGACCAAATACCAGGAGCAAAAAATAATCCAAGAAAAAGAAACTTTTATTGTACATAGAGGATGACATATGGGTCCCACTTATACAAGCTCTTCCGCCCCAAGATCTTGCAAGTTGATTGTACATAGAGGATGACATGCGGGCCCCTTGTGTCAGCAGCTTAATCAATGTTTCCAAGGCGGCAGGGGATCAAAAGAAAAAGGAAACAGCCAAAAATAAGAGGGTGAAAAAAATCCAAGAAAAGAAACTTTTATAGTATCGAGGATGACATGTGGGTCCCATGAGCCAGCAGCTTCTCAACGTTTCAGAGGCTGCATGAGATCGAAAGAAAAAGGCAAGTGACCAAAAATAAGGGGGTAAAAAAAATCCAAGAAAAGAGACTTGATTGTACATAGAGGATGACATGCGGGTCCCACCAGTCAGCAGCTTACTAACGTTTCCAAGGCGGCAGGGGATGAAAAGAAAAAGGAAATAGCCAAAGATCAGAGGGTGAAAAAAATCAAAGAAAAGAAACTTTTATAGTACATAGAGGATGACATGTGGGTCCCATGGGCCAGCAGGTTCCTCAACGTTTTCAAGGGCGGCATGAGATCGAAAGAAAAAGGCAAGTGACCAAAAATCAGAGGGTGAAAAATAATCCAAAAAAAGAAACTTTTATTGTACATAGAGGATGACATGCTGTCCCAACGTTTCAAATGCGGTTTGAGATCAAAAGAAAAAGAAAGTAGCCAGAAATTAGGGGGTAAAAAAACTCCAAGAAAAGAAAATTGATTGTACATAGAGGATGACATGCGGGTCCCACGAGTTTGCAGCTTACTCAACGTTTCCAAGGCGGCAGGGGATCAAAAGAAAAAGGAAATAGCCAAAAATCAGAGAGTGAAAAAAAACCCAAGAAAATAAACTTTTGTAGTACATAGAGGATGACATGCGGGTCCCATGAGCCAGCAGGTTCCTCAACGTTTCAAACGTGGCATGGGATCGAAAGAAAAAGGCAAGTGACCAAATATCAGGAGCCAAAAATAATCCAAGAAAAGAAACTTTATTGTACATAGAGGATGACATGCGGGTCCCATTTTGCAGCAGCGGTCCCAACGTTTCAAATGCGGCTTGAGATCAAAAGAAAAAGAAAGTAGCCAGAAATTAGGGGGTCAAAAAAAACTCCAAGAAAGGAAAGCTTTATCGTTCATACAGGCTGACATGTGGGACCTATGAGCCAGCAGCTTACTGAACGTTTCAAAGGCGGCAGGGGATCAAAAGAAAAAGGAAATAGCCAAAAATCAGAGGGTGAAAAAAAATCAAGAAATCAAACTTTATTGTACATAGAGGATGACATGCGGGTCCCATGAGCCAGCAGATTCCTCAACGTTTCAAACGTGGCATGAGATCGAAAGAAAAAGGCAAGTGACCAAATATAGGGCCAAAAATAATCCAAGAAAAGAAACTTTATTGTACATAGAGGATGACATGCGGGTCCCATTTTGCAGCAGCGGTATCACCGTTTGAGGCAAGGCGATCAAAAGTCAAGTGACCAAATATGAGGTGCAAAAAATAATCCAAAAAAGAAAGTTTTATAGTACATAGAGGATGACATGCGGGTCCCATTTAGCGCAGCGGTATCACCGTTTGAGAGGCAGCAGGGGATCGAAAGAAAAAGTCAAGTGACCAAATATGAGGTGCCAAAAATAATCCAAGAAAAGAAAGTTTTATAGTACATAGAGGATGACATGCGGGTCCCATTTAGCAGCAGCGATATCACCGTTTGAGAGGCAGCAGGTGATCGAAAGAAAAAGTCAAGTGACCAAATATGAGGTGCCAAAAATAATCCAAAAAAAAAGTTTTATAGTACTAGAGGATGACATGCGGGTCCCATTTAGCAGCAGCGGTATCACTGTTTGAGAGGCAGCAGGGATCGAAAGAAAAAGTCAAGTGACCAAATATGAGGTGCCAAAAATAATCCAAGAAAAGAAAGTTTTATAGTACATAGAGGATGACATGCGGGTCCCATTTAGCAGCAGCGGTATCACTGTTTGAGAGGCAGGGGATCGAAAGAAAAAGTCAAGTGACCAAATATGAGGTGCCAAAAATAATCCAAAAAAAGAAAGTTTTATAGTACATAGAGGATTACATGCGGGTCCCATTTAGCAGCAGCGGTATCACGTTTGAGAGGCAGCAGGGGATCGAAAGAAAAAGTCAAGTGACCAAATATGAGGTGCCAAAAAATCCAAAAAAGAAAGTTTTATAGTACATAGAGGATGACATGCGGGTCCCATTTAGGCAGCGGTATCACCGTTTGAGAGGCGGCAGGGATCGAAAGAAAAAGGTAAGTGACCAAATATGAGGTGCCAAAAATAATTCAGAAAAGAAAGTTTTATAGTACATAGAGGATGACATGCGGGTCCCATTTAGCAGCAGCGGTATCACCGTTTGAGAGGCGGCAGGGGATCGAAAGAAAAGGCAAGTGACCAAATTTGAGGTGCCAAAAAAAACTCCAAGAAAAGAAAGTTTATTGCACATAGAGGATGACATGCGGGTCCCATTTAGCAGGCGGTCTCAACGTTTCCAAGGCGGCAAGGGATCAAAAGAAAAAGGAAGTAGCCAGAAATCGGGGGTTAAAAAATCCAAGAATAGAAAGAATTTTGGTTCATAGAGGATGACATGCGGGACCCATGATCCTGCATCGTAAACGGCTCGATCGGAGAACGTTGAACGAGATGGCGCGATCTAGAAAAAAACAATGCCAGAGAGGCTGCCATCTGGGCCCTACATCCCTCGGCGGTGCGGATTTGCGTTGACTCGGCCGGCGAACCCGAGATTTCGAGATGCACCACGTCCCGGGCCACCATACGCCACGTTTTGGCCGCTTTCGTCGGGCTAGGTGGCCTCAAAAACGAGAAAAAAAAGTTTTGACATGCACCACGGAGGGACCAAAAATCGTCGGCCATGGTACACCAGCAACCACGGCGCGACTTCAACTTCGTCGGCCATGGCAACTTTTCTTGTAGTGTGAGATTTTCGAAAGCTCGATCTGCTTCTTCGTTCCATTGGAATTTCTCTCCTTGCTTGATGAATGCATAGAACGGCAGTGCTTTTTCTCCCAACCTGGCGACGAATCTGCTTAAAGCTGCGACTCGCCCCGTCAACTGTTGTATTTCTTTCAACTTTGTCGGCTTCCTCATTGTTACGATGGCCTGCATTTTCTCGGGATTGGCCTCTATCCCTCTTGCTGATACTAGGAACCCAAGGAGTTCTCCCGCAGGAACGCGAAAGGAGCATTTTGTCGGGTTCAACTTAAGGCAAAATTTGTCGAGGTTGTCGAAGGTTTCTTTCAAATCCTCGATCAACGTTGTCCCCTTTTTTGATGTGATGACGACATCGTCAATGTAGACTTGTACATTTTTCCCAATCTATGTTGCAAGGCACTTCTGCATCATCCGCTGATAAGTTGCTCCCGTGTTTTTCAGACCAAAGGGCATGGTTCTGTAGCAGAACACGCCGTAAGTGTTATGAACGCTGTCTTGGCTTCGTCATCTTCCTTCAATCTGATCTGGTTATAACCAGAGTACGCGTCCAAGAAGGAAAGACGTTCACATCCTGCCGTGGAGTCGATGATTTGATCGATCCTTGGGAGGGGAAAGTGATCCTTGGGACAGTGTTTATTGAGGCACGTAAAGTCGACACACATGCGAAGGACTTTCGTGTTTTTCTTCGGCACCATCACTGGGTTAGCTACCCACGTGGCTTCTGTAGATATCTCTTTAATAAAACCAGCATCTTTGAGTCGATCTATTTCGCATAGCTTTGCGGTTTGGTTCCGAAAAACGCCGCAAAGGTTGTTTGATTGGTCTCGCAATAGGATCCAAGTTTAGGTGGTGCTCGGCAAGTTCCCTGGGTACTCCTGGCATGTCAGCTGGACACCATGCGAAGATTTTCCAGTGCTCACGGAGGAACTCGACGAGCGCGCTTTCCTATGCGAGGTCCATGTTTGTTGCGATGGATGTCGTTTTCTTTGGGTCCGTCGGGTGAATCTGCACCTCTTTTGAATCCTTGGCCGTGTTAAAGGTTGGTTCCCAGTGGCCTCCCCTCGGCAACACATCATAATCAGTGAGTGGCGCCATATATTCTGCTTGCATCCCGAAAGTTTCCGACAGTCGATGAAAATCTTTGTCGCACTTATCAGCTAGCGCGAAACTTCCCTTGACTGTGATTGGTCCCTTGGGTCCAGGCAACCTCCACAATAAGTACGTGTAATGAGGTACCGCCAAAACCTGGCATATGCTGGTCGTCCCAACAAGGCGTGATATTGCGACGGGAAATCCACAACTTCAAACTCCAGTTTCTCTATCCTGTAGTTTTCTCGGGTCCCAAACTGAACGTCGAGATTGATCTTGCCCAACGGATAACTTGGTTTCTCTGGCGTGATCCCGTGGAAACGTGTATCAGTTGGTGTTAGATTTGCCAGAGATATGTTCATCTTCCTTAATGTATCTGCGTACATAAGGTTTAAGCTGCTGCCGCCATCTATAAAGACTCTCGATACGTCAAAAACCAGCAATTACTGCGGGTAAGATAAGTGTCGATTGCCCTGGTCTAGGAACCTGCTGCGGTGATCCGCAATTGTAAAGCCAATGTCCTGTCCCGACCAATTTAGGTACTCGACTGTTGGTGGAGGCATCTTCTCTGCCATGAACACTTGTCGCGAGATTACCTTCTGCGCCCTGTTAGATGGCCTAGCTTTCTGAATCATCGAGACCGCACCATTGGAGTTAGGATCAACATATGGAGGTGGGTGTGGTGCTGCCGCTATTCTAAGCTGGTGCCGATTTTCGTCCGTAATTGCGGGAGGAGGTGGAGGTGGATCTCACTCCTTGGCCCCAGGGTTTCTGTTCACTGCTTGGGCATTGGCGATCCCTGCGGCCCGCAACATTGCCTGGAAATTTCGACAGTCTTTCTGGAGATGACCTGACTGCCTCTTTCCATTATTGTCGAGATAGAAGTGCATCTGACATGGCCCGTTCATAATTTCCTCGGGAGATATATATGATCTTTGAAACCTTGGTCAACTATTTTGCCTGTTACCTCGGAAATCACCTCTGTTGTCGCCTTGTTGCTCATTACTTCTTTGGTAATCATCTCGATTGTTCCCTCCAGGGTTTCCTCGGAAACCAGCCGATATGTGGCCAGGAGCATCATTATTATAGAACTAGCGAGAAAATCGCCTTCTATTTTGAAAATTTCGACGGTCCTCTTCTGGCGACCTATGCCGCTTGTTGTGTATAGCGTCTTCTCCATCTGCCCATCTGTTTGCTATCTCCATTAATGCTGATATTATCTTAGGATTGGTTCTCCCTAGGTCTTCGACAAAATCTCCTCGTCGAATTCATGCCACGAACGCGTCTATTGCCCTCTCGTCAGATATATCCTCTGCCGAGTTTTTAATAATGTTCCACCTATGTATATATTTCCTCATTGATTCGTCATGTTTCTGCCGCACGCCTCGGCTCTTCCAATGACGCGGTTTCTTGCAAGTGGATCGGAATTCCTTACGAAGATATCTTCAAAACTATCCCAGCTGTCGATGGAACCTGGGGGAAGTTTCTTTATCCAAGATCGCGCGGCTCCACTTAAGTGTACTTGGATGCTTTGCATGGCTGTTGCCCTGGTTCCGCCTATCAACTTCACCATCTCAAGGTAATCAACAAGCCAGTCCTCGGGATCTTGTAGGCCATCGAATTTCTTGAAGTTTTCGGGTAACTTAAATCCTTTTGGGACTCGAGTTTTTCAAACTCGTCTTGTAAAGCACGGTAACCCGCACATATCTTCATCGGCAACTTCTGGTGACTGCCGATGTTCTCTTCTTTCTTGTCGCGCTCTATCCACTCTTGCTTGTGCCGCCGTATCTCTTGCTCCACTTGTCCTTGGTGGATCTTGCACTGCTGTTGTTGGTCGTGGACTATTTTGCCTTGGTTCTTCGGGAGGTGTGGCTGCGAACGCTGTTCCCATTACTCCAACTCCAGCCATTGCCATATTAAACAATGGTTCTCTCGGGTCCCCAGGAGGTGGTCTGGACGCGAGGATATAGGCTTGCGTTGCCATGTACCCAGCTTCTGGGGTTTTCGGGATAATATTTCCCCTTGTATCAATCGTCATGAAGGACATGTCGAGATTTTGAATTATATTTCCTCTCTCTGCTTGGTATATTTTGCAGGAGATCTTGCTCTCCTCCGAGCTTCTCTGTGACTATCTCCCGAAGTTCCTGATTGTCGACTGAGCTCTGCTCGTCGCCTGCTTGATGCGGAGGCTGCCTCCTTTCTTCTATTCAGGGATGCTGTCTGTTTTTCCAGCTCCCTACTCACACGAGCAAGTCTATATTGATAGGCTTGCAATTCTTACTGAGTAGGTTGTGGTCATTGGTTCTGAACCTTCCATGGCTCTTGCGGCTCTATCCCACGCTGCTTGAGTTGAACTCTTTCACGAGGTGAAGACCCGACATATTTAGTGCCTAGACCTTTCTGAGATCAGCGGGATCGACGTATGGGTTTCCCAAATCGTCGAAAGCCTCGACGTCTCTGGTTCTGCTCGGCTTGCCTCCTCGATCGCATAGACTTGATGATGTTTTGAGTATTGATTTTTATCAGGATTGGTGACACCATCATAGAGATTGGTGAAGACCTTTCCGATGGCAACAGATTTATCGATGAAGTTGAAGTTGTCGGCGCTATCGGAGTCGCTGCTTATAACAGAGTCCGCAGACGACTCGAAGGATGTGTCGCTGAAGATCTTGGCGAGCTTTCCGCTTGCCTTGGTGTCGACGAAGCGTGGCGACAAGCTCTTCATCACTCGATGAAAAGTCAGAATCGATCGCTGAAAATTCCGACGAGATCGGAACTTCGAGACGATAGGATCCTTCCTTGTTGACGCCAAATCGGAATTCTCCGAACGTCATGACGATGGGCTCCTCCAGATAGGCACATGCATCCAAACGGGAGGGCGGGTGAGGAATAAAATCGACTAGATCAGTTTTTTCCTGTTTACCTCGATCCATCGCATTGCTTGCTACCGACGAAGTCGACGATTCTGGACGTGCCATCGAGATCAGCTCCTTGCAACCTCTAGATCCCACAGACGGCGCCAATTGACAAGGGATTAACTTGTCAATGCCTACGGATTGTAGACTAGGGTTTAGTTAGATGTAGAGGGCAAGTAGATCTCGAAGGTTTCAGCCGAAAAGTACTCGACCAATATGAAACTAGGGTTGTGTTGACAGTAAAGTCGATCCTTTCTTTGTCCCTCGCTCCCCCTTATATAGGAGGTGGAGCCAAGGGTTTCGTAATACACAAGTTTACAGAGTCCGGGAGGGTTTCTAACCCGTCCCGGAAGATTACAAATATCCATTCCTAATACAACTCAAGCTTTCCTTAATAGTATCTTGGGCTTCCGAATCTCCTTATTCTTAGGGTCATGGGCCTCCAGTAAACCCCGGGTACTATCTTCGGTAGGCCCATTGGGGATGCCTATGTCAGCGCGTGCTTGACGCAGAGGCTGCAGCTTTTTGTTTTTCAATTTCAATTCTCTGTTTTTCGAGTTCTCGTCCAGCACGGGAGAGTTTATACTGATATGCTTGCGGATCTTCTACCGTGGCTGCGGTGGTCATCGGGTCTGTGCCGTTCATGGCTCTTGAGGCTCTATCCCAAGCTGCTTGTGGAAGTTGTAACTTCTGGCGAGTTGTGGTCCCGACGTATTTATTTCCCAATCCTCGAGTGAGGTCAGCGGGATCAATGTATGGATTTCCCAAATCATTGAAAGCCTCTGATGCTTCATCCTCCTGGCGACTTGACTCTCCAATTGCACAGAATTGATGATATATTGTAGCTTTGTCTTCCTCTTCAGGGTTGGTGACACCATCGTATAGATCGGCGAAGACCTCCCGAATAGAAGTAGATCTGTAGATGAAATCGAAGCTTTCAATGCTCTCCGAGTCGCTGCTTAGATCTGAGTCTGTATACGCCCCAAAGGACATGCTTTGAAGATGCAAAACAGTTTTCCGCTTGAGCGGGCTTCATGAAGCTTGGCGGTGAGATCTCTTCGTGCTTTGATTGACGATGATGACGATCCCGACAAATCGGAATCGACCGCTGACGGACACGAATAATTCGGTACCGCGAGACGATGCGATCCTTCTTTCCCGACACGGAAGTGGAAGCTTCCAAACGTCATCTCCATTGGCTCCTCCAGATACGCATATGCATCCACACGGGCGGGAAAGTGAGGAACAAAATCAACGAGACCAGTTTTGATCTGTTTACCTCCGTCCATCGCGTAGCTTGCTACCGATGAAGTTGATGATGTTGTCGAAGATGTTGACGATGCCATCCAGATAAGCTCCTTGTCGCCTCCAATTCCCACAGAGGGCACCAATTGACAATGTATTAACTTGTCAATGCCTACAAGTTGTAGACTAGGGTTTCGCGGAAAGTAGAGGGCAAGTAGATCTCGAAGGTTTCAGCCGAAAAGGTGCTCGACTGCTAAAAACTAGGGTTGTGTTGACAATGAAATCGATCCTTTCTTTGTCCCTCAACTCCCCCTTATGTAGGAGGCGGAGCCGAGGGTTTCATGTCGTACAAGTTACAAATACCGAGAGACTCTTTGAGTTCGTCCTATATAGTTACATATCTCTTTATTCCTAATCTATCTCTATTTTCTATATCGACACTTCAATGGGCTTTCGGGCTTTGTATTCTTCGGATCGTGGGCCTTCAGGAATCCCTGGGTAGCTTCTTCGGTAGGCCCATTCGGGATGCCTATGTCAGCGAGTCTGGGGGTAGGACTCTAGAAGTCGTCAAGGTCCACGACAGGACCCTCAGGTGAAGCTGGGGCGTCCTCGTCGAAGGCTGGCTCCTCGGGGTCCTCCTCGGGCATCAGTGGCCCAGGCTCCTCCTCTTCATCTTTGATGAAGGCCTCATCCTCAGTATCAGGCTCCATATCGAAGGCCTCCTCCTCATAGTCATCGTCGTCGCCGCTGAGAAGGGCCTCGTTCTCCTTGCGGAGATGCTCACCATCGTCCTCAAGCTCCTCAATAGTGGCCTCCATCTGAGTGGTCAGGGCCTCCAGCGAAGCCACCTTCGCCTTCAGGCGCTCTCCGGCGTGTGGCAACTCTCTTCTTGCGCTCACTGGCAAGGTCGGCCTGTGCAGCACCGAGCTGAGCGCGCAGTGTAACACACCAACTTTTGCAACCCTGTTTAGTTGTCCTTAGTGCAAAAATTAGGGGAACAAAAACTTATTCAATAAACTAATTGGATGAGTTGCCTTGATCTATTTGTTAATATGAATTGCCTTGATCTGCTGGTAGATGAATTTTCTTGATTTGCTTGTTAAGTTTTGTCTTGAGCTACCCCAAAGAACAACACCTCTAGTGGTAAAACAAGCAACCCACCTAACAAAACACATGTGTGGCTTAGGAAAAATTGTTTTCCCTTTTTACTACTTCAAACTTTCCCACTCATGGCAACATGAGTGTGCCTAAAATTCATCTTTGTGTTATAATCTAGCTCAAACCATCCTTGATTCAAAACTTGGGATCATCTACCCCTAGCTACATCCTTCTCTTATACCCACTCATCCTGTTTGATTCTGAAGCCAAGTCAACAATCTGTTTGCAGGCTTATAAGATTCCAACTTTGGCAGTTGATCTCTTAGCACCCACAACTGTTTTTGGTGACCTCAATGCATGGATCTCCTCTATGCAACACCCTCTCAACCTCCACGTCTTGCATGTCTCAGTCAATCCTTGCAACTCATATATTCAACTTGATCTTATACCCTATCCAATGATTCAACTCTAGATCACTTCCTTCACTTTTACCTCTTGTTTTTATTCAAGTTTAATATTCACAAAACCAAGAGTGGGAATGATGGGTACATATTGTTGCCACCGTCTACCTTGAGAACACTCCTTCCTAAATTAGTTTTCTTTCTCAAAAACCCTATTGTTTTTTGTTCTCTAGTTTTGATCACAAAACTACTTCTAGTTTTATTAAATCTTTTCAAGATATTTCTTCAAAGAAAACAAAGAACTGAAATGGGTTTTGTTTTTCATCCCATTTCTACCAAGTACTGATTTCTAAAACATTATTTTCTATTTTTCTTTGTTTTTTAAAAAAAGCTTGTTTATGGTACCTATACCATTTCTTGTTTTTCTCTTGTTTATTTACAATTGAGAAAAACTCCACCTTACTTGAGAAAGTAAGTAGAACATTTTGAACTCCTATGTTCCAACTAGTTTTCTCTCAACATTTTCAAATTCCATTCCACTTGAGTTCATTCCCAATTGTCTCTAGAAAATTGAGGTGTGTCCCATACCTTTCAATTAAACTCTTTCTCAAATGGCAACCCTTGCACATCTTATGCACATCTCTGATCTACCACATTGTACTCTCCCATCCTCCAATTCTGGATCAAATGGATGATCATTTGATACTTTCAAATGGACTCCCTTCAACTAAACCTCTTATTTGAAGAGCAACTCCCAATTGACCTCTCATTTGTAGAGCAACTTATATTTCATCATGCCCATCTCACTCCTCTACTCATTTTCCATCATCACCTTGACCTCATGAATTGATGATTTATGTCACCATATTCATCCTTGTGAGTATATGGTTACTTCACTCACCATCTCTCTTAGCTTGCACAAACCATCTCCATCACCATCACCATCATCTCCTTGGCACAAAGCCATCATGCAACAAATACCATCCTGGTGCATTTTACCATAACAATCTTCCTCCATCTATATCTCTCTTACATTTTTGGGTACAACATCTAAGCCACCATCTTGGCAAGGAATTATGTGGCTCCACTATGATCAACATGCATGATGGAAATTCTCTTTTGATGATTTATTTTTTCATGACATAAGAATGGAGCCGGCCATGATTGTGCATGTCAACTTTGGCCATCAATTCCTCTCTCTCTCTCTACTTTACTCCACCTTGGGAAGCCTCTCACTCTTTGTCCCTTCCAATGCCACTAATAATTTCAGCTTGGGTCAAATTCTTCCCTCACAAGCCAGCCACCCACCTTGGCCAATCAAGGAAAAGGCAGCCAACTCCCTCTCCCCCTATAAAAAGCCTTGGCCGGCCACACTCCTCTCCTTTGCATCTCATTTTTGCACTCTCCACTCACTCCTCCACCTTATCTACTACTTCATAGCCTTCTCCACCACCCACCCACGAAAATGCTGCTCCTCCTAGCTACCATGTCCGTCCATGGCCATGGAAAGCACTCCAAGATGAAGCTCCCCTCCTCCCTCAAGCTCCTCCTCTCCATGAGAGCATCCCTCTCTCTTTTCCCTAACCATAGATGGTTTCCTCTCCTCTTCTTTTTCCTCTCTTTCTAAGATTGGATCTTGATGCAGGTGCATTTTGAACCAATCATGGAGAAGCTTCACCTATCCTCAGATCTGAAGTCTTTGACCAAAGTTCGTCCAAATCCCTGCAGTAATTTCTTCAATCCTGCTGTTTCAGATTCTGCACGATCTTGTAAAATCTGCTAAAACTCGTGTACTGCTCCGAATCGAGTGATTCAAAGTTCCACGGTTACATAATGAATAGATCTACAACTTGGCATTGGTTTCATCCTCAAAGTCATTACAGATTTTCCTGAGTAAATAAAGTTCTGAAAACATGCAGATTCACTGTTTGTTAGATTTGTTCCGTTTTACAAAACCTTTTTGAGCAAACTCAACTGTGGGTGAAAGCCCTCTTCAATACCTTCATTTTGGCGTTGGTTTCACTTCGATTGACCTCCTGAAACTGAAATGGTTCACAGATCAAGTTCTGGTCAGATCTGACTTTGTCTAATTAAACCAGGATCTTGGGAAAGAAGTTTTGAATGAAACCAATTGGGTTAGAACGATCTTTTCAATACCTTTCAGATGCAACTAACCTCATACTTTTAGGATTTTTCGATGATTTTTGGCAAACAGATCTTGTTTTCTGTACAGTCAGATTCAAGGAAATTCCTAAAATAATGGTATTAACCTTTTTGAGTGAATACAATTTGGTTAGTCTTGTTTTAGTACTGGCCATCTAGGAAAAATATTTTTAGTCTGTTCATTCATATTGGTTACTGATAATAACATGTGTTTGCTACATGAGTTGTTGGACCAAAACTTTTTGTTTATTTAAAAGTCTTAAGCTCTTTTTATTAGGGTGGGCAACCTTTGTTTTATGCTTGCAAACAAAACCTCTGCAACTTGACATTAGTTCTATTGTTTTGCTTAAGATTTTACAAAGTGTGGTATATGGTTTGCTTCCTATTTTTTTGTAGTGTTAAGTGAGCAAATTAAATTAGGAAAACTGATTTCTACTTTTCCAAAAATGTTTGAAAATGTATTGTGAATGTTTTTGATGCCAAACTAATGCACTTGTCCTCTTTATGATGTTATCTACCAGGGGATATTTGGTATATAGCATGGTGATAACCGAGAAAGGCAATTGCTAAGTTGTGATGCACTCATACCTTTACTAGGTAAATAAATGGGGTTTTCCAAATTAAAACTCTTAAAGTTGTTTTGTGGTATCTGTAAGTCCTTTGTATGGTAGCCCTTAATTGAATGGTAAAATTCTGATTTTTGTATGTTTGTTTTGTTGGTGCAATGTGTTGATTGTGTTCCTTTTATATTTTCCGGCGATAGATGCGAACAATTTCGGAGAAGAAAATGAAGTGGAATCGGACGAGGATTTTATTTATGTTGTTGGAATTATTATTGGATGGAGTTGAAGAAGTCCAGGGACAAATAAGCCAACCAAGGCAAGCCATCTCTTGATCTCTGAATGTTGAATCACATATTGTGGTTAGTTTATTGTTATTATTGTCTCTCAATCTATCTTGTGTTGTTTCTACTTATGTTGATGGAGCATGCTCACCGTGAGCATGTTGATTCTCTTTGACACCTCACCTACAATCCCCATTAGGAAATGGTGGTCATCACCATGATCTTGGTGTACCCTCTAAGTGTGATGGGTATGCCCACTTACCTTGAGTGTGTCGACCTCTTGACACCCTTTTCACCCCTTAGTGGTATGATGGTTAGCATCATGCCCTTGTCGTATCTTCTACCTATGATGATGTTATGCATACTTAAACCCAAGTATGTTGAATCCCTTGTTGATGTTATGCATACTTACTCTCGAGTATGTTGATCCCTTGTTGATCTTATGCATGCTTACCCTGAGCATGTATACCCCCTTGACCACCTATATTATCATCTTCTTAGTGGTATATATGACGATTAACATCATGAACCTTGTTTAATCATCCTACTTATGTTGTCCCTATGCATGCTTATCCTAAGTATGTATGATCCCCTTGACACCTCAATCATCATCTCCTTAGTGGTATGATGGTTAGCATCATGCCCTGTTGTAGCATAGTTGATAAGAAAGGTTAGGTTGGGTATCCGTCGTGGCATAGTTGATATGCGGGGATGATGCCCACACGATAGACTCGCGGATCTTGTGGGGAAAGTGTGCAAACTCTGCAGAGTCAAATCTATTCGAATAGCCGTGTCCACGGTCATGGACGGGTTGAAATGGCCATACGTTAACCTGGGCTAGTTTTGTTTTAGAAAGGCTTTACAAAGAAAAAGAGAAAGTTGTTTTCGGAGTACCGGAAGGGTACGGGAAAGGTTGTGAGATGGTCGGAAAGGAAATAAAAAGGGCTACTCCCATCCTAGTGTTTTATGTAGAGAAAGTCTTTTGAAGTATCTTCTGCAACTAAGATATAGAGATGTCATAGGATAACTTTTGAAGTATCTTATTCAACAAAGATATAGAGATGTCGTAGAATCCTCTTAGTGTCCCCTTCAACTGTGATGTTGGGATGCTACATCCACAAGAGAAACTATTTCTCTTTCTCATGCTATATCCACAAGAGAAACTACTTCTCTTCTTCATGCTATTTCCACAAGAGAAATTAGCTCTTCCCTCTTGTCATCTTAGTTAGCACTTGTTATCTTGCACCTTGCAAAGTACTTGATGGTTTGCGAGTACAATTCCAATGTACTCACGGCTTTGTCCCTGGCTATTTACTTGGCCAGACTTGGAGGACTTCGACAGATGAAGAAGGAGTTGACGACGTCTATGCGAGCTAGGAACGTCTTCCCAGTCAGTTGCCTGTAGGGTTAAGGCAGATGACTTGGGCTCTGCGCTGCTGAAGTGATTCCGCTACTCTGATGATTAGATTAGGCCCTTCGAGGCTATTATGTAAAGATTGGTCATGTGACCTATTGTAATTTTCTTATTCCGTTTTGTAATGGATGATGTAATTTGATATCAGTTCGGTTATGTGTTCACGGCGCACTGATCATGGGATCGTGAACTGTATACATAACAGGGTATTTCGGACAGCTAGTCCGGGGTCCCCACAGAGCTGGTATCAGAGCTATCCTGACTGTAGGAGACCTTAGTTAGCATGGACGTTAGTTAGGAAACAAGTACTTGGGAAAAACTATTTACGAAACAAATTCTTTCTTTAGTCGGAAGCATAGCTTCTACTCCTCTTATTTCTTCAAAACTTCTAAATTCTTATCTCTCCGCTTTATAGAAGTGTTTGAAAATTCTTACTCTATTGTCTCATCCACTTCAAACCTACATATTGGACGATGTCCCCAACTCAGACCGGAGACTCGAACTCAAAGATACATCAATCCCTCAGGAAGACTCATGAATCTCCAACGACAGCTATTGAAGATTGGAGGCCGACTTAGTGTGCACATAAAAGAATAATAAGATCATGTCTTTGGTTGTCACCAAAGTCTGTTGATACGTCTCAAACGTATCTATAATTTATTATGTTCCATGCTACTTTATTGATGATATCTACATGTCTTATACACATTATATGTCATTATTATGCGTTTTAGGAACTAACCTATTGACAAGATGCCGAAGGGCCAGTTGTTTTTGGTTTCGAAATCCTAGTAAGGAAATATTCTCGGAATGGACGAAATCAATGACATCCTATTTTTCCACGAAGCTTCCAGAGAGCCACGAGGAGGGCCCTGGTGGGCCTGGATGATAGGGCGGCGTGGCCGGGGCTGGCCGCGCCCCTACGTGACACCGCCTCGTCGACCCTCCGACTCGCCTCTTCGCCTATATAAAGGTCCCGACCTAAAACCTCGAGACGGAAAAGCCACGGTACGAGAAACCTTCCGGGCCGCCGCCATCGCGAAGCCAAGATCGGGGGACAGTCTGTTCGGCACGCCGCCGGGACGGGAAGTGCCCCCGGAAGGCTCCTCCATCGACACCACCGCCATCTTCATCAACGCTGCTGTCTCCCATGAGGAGGAGAGTAGTTCTCCATCGAGGCTCGGGGCTGTACCGGTAGCTATGTGGTTAATCTCTCGCCTATGTGCTTCAATACAATAATCTCATGGGCTGCCTTACATGATTGAGATTCATATGATGATGCTTGTAATCTAGATGTCATTATGCTAGTCAAGTGGGTTTTACTTATGTGATCTCCGGAGACTCCTTGTCCCACGTGTGTAAAGGTGACAGTGTGTGCACCGTGTGGGTCTCTTAGGCTATATTTCACAGAATACTTATTCACTATTATGAATGGCATAGTGAAGTGCTTATTTATATCTCTTTATGATTGCAATGTGTTTTGTATCACAATTTATCTGTGTGCTACTCTAGTGATGTTATTAAAGTAGTTTATTCCTCCTGCACGGTGTAATGGTGACAGTGTGTGCATCGTGTAGTACTTGGCGTAGGCTATGATTGTGATCTCTTGTAGATTATGAAGTTAACTATTGCTATGATAGTATTGATGTGATCTATTCCTCCTTCATAGTGTGATGGTGACAGTGTGCATGCTATGTTAGTACTTGGTTTGGTTATGTTGATCTGTTATGCACTCTAAGGTTATTTAAATATGAACATTGAATATTGTGGAGCTTGTTAACTCCGGCATTGAGGGTTCGTGTAATCCTACACAGTTAGTGGTGTTCATCATCCAACAAGAGGGTGTAGAGTCTAGCATCTATCTATTTATTCTGTTATGTGATCAATGTTGAGAGTGTCCACTAGTGAAAGTATGATCCCTAGGCCTTGTTCCTAAATACTGTAATCGATGCTTCTTTACTGTTCTACTGCTTGTTTACTTCCTGCAATTTTACTACCATCAACTGCACGCCAGCAAGCGCTTTTCTGCGCCGTACTCTGCTCATATTCATTCATACCACTGTATTTCACTATCTCTTCGCCGAACTAGTGCACTTATTAGGTGTGTTGGGGACACAAGAGACTTCTTGCTTTGTGGTTGCAGGGTTGCTTGAGAGGGATATCTTTGACCTCTTCCTCCCCGAGTTCGATAAACCTTGGGTGATCCACTTAAGGGAAACTTGCTGCTGTTCTACAAACCTCTGCTCTTGGAGGCCCAACACTGTCTACAAGAATAGAAGCACCCGTAGACATCAAGCACTTTTCGGCGCCGTTCCGGGGAGGAAAGGCAAAAGGCTCTCATACTTCGGTCCCAGGTAAAGTACTTTTCTGGCGCCGTTGTGTGTGTGCTCGAAGCTATTTCCTTTAGATCCTGCAATTGCATCTTTTTGTTTCTTTTTTACACTAGTAAGGCATAATGGAAAACATCTGTGAGCTTTTTATTCTATTTCCTGAGTCAAGACATGAATGGTTTAATGCGAAAATTAAAAAACCTATGGAATCTTATTTGCATGCTAGTAGCAATGATATTAGTATGAACGCTTTGAACACCATTGTTGCTAATGATATGGAAAATTCTAAGCTTGGGGAAGCTGGTTTTGATGAGCATGACATTTTTAGTCCCCCAAGCATTGAGGAGAAAATTTTCTTTGATGATACTTTGCCTCCTATATTTGATGATGAGAATAATAATGATAGCTACTTTGTTGAATTTGCTCCCACTACAACTAATAAAATTGATTATGCTTATGTGGAGAGTAATGATACTTTTATGCATGTGAATAAGAATGCTTTATGTGATACTTATATTGTTGAGTTTGTTCATGATGCCTCTGAAAATTATTATGAGAGAGGAAAATATGGTTGTAGAAATTTTCATGTTACTAAAACACCTCTCTATATGCTGAAATTTTTGAAGTTACATTGGTTTTATCTTCCTATGCTTGTTACTTTTATCTTCATGAATTTGTTTATCTACAAGATTCCTTTTCATAGGAAGCATGTTAGGCTTAAATGTGTTTTGAATTTGCTTCTTTATGCTCTCCTTTGCTTCAACTCTTATTTCTTGCGCGAGTATCATTAAAACTGCTGAGCCCATCTTAATGGCTATAAAGAAAGAACTTCTTGGGAGATAACCCATGTGTTTATTTTACTACAGCAATTTTTGTTTTGTTGAGTCTTGGAAGTTGTTTACTACTGTAGCAACCTCTCCTTATCATATTTTTGTGCCAAGTAAAGTCTCTATAGTAAGGTTGATACTAGATTTTGATTACTGCGCAGAAACAGATTTTCTGTCTGTCACGAATTCGCGCAGAAGTCTCTGTAGGTAACTCAGAAAAATCTGCAAATTTACGTGCGTGATCCTCAGATATGTACGCAACTTTCATTAGTTTTGAGTTTTTCCATCTGAGCAAGTTAAGTGCCCCTGCAAAATTTGTCTTTACGGACTGTTCTGTTTTTGACAGATTATGCCTTTTATTTCGCATTGCCGCTTTTGCTATGTTGAATGAGTTTCTTTGTTCCATTAACTTTCAGAAGCTTTGTGCAATGTCCAGAAGTGTTAAGAATGATTGTGTCACCTCTGAACATGTGAATTTTTGATTATGCACTAACCCTCTAATGAGTTTGCTTAAAGTTTGGTGTGGAGAAAGTTTTCAAGGGTCAAGAGAGGAGGATGATATACTATGATCAAGAAGAGTGAAGAGTCTAAGCTTGGGGATGCCCCGTGGTTCATCCCTGCATATTTTAAGAAGACTCAAGCATCTAAGCTTGGGGATGCCCAAGGCATCCCCTTTCATCGACAACTTATCAGGTTTCTTCTCTTGAAACTATATTTTTATTCCGTCACATCTTATGTACTTTACTTGGAGCGTCTGTTTGTTTTTATTTTTGTTTTGTTTGAATAAGTTCATCCTTGTGTGGGAGAGAGACACGCTCCGCTGGTTCGTATGCACACATGTGTTCTTAACTTTTAATTTTCATGGCGAAGGTTGAAACTGCTTCGTTAATTGTTATATGGTTGGAATCGGGAAATGCTACATGTAGTAATTCTAAAATGTCTTGGATAATGTGATACTTGGCAATTGTTGTGCTCATGTTTAAGCTCTTGCATCATATACTTTGCACCCACTAATAAAGAAATACATAGAGCTTGCTAAAATTTGGTTTGCATAATTGGTCTCTTTATGAGTTTTCTAGTAAAGAGTTTGAACAACAAGGAAGACGGTGTAGAGTCTTATAATGTTTACAATATGTCTTTTATGTGAGTTTTGCTGCACCGCTTCATACTTGTGTTTGTTTCAAATAACCTTGCTAGCCTAAGCCTTGCATCGAGAGGGAATACTTCTCATGCATCCAAAATCCTTGAGCCAACCACTATGCCATTTGTGTCCACCATACCTACCTACTACATGGTATTTCTCCGCCATTCCAAAGTAAATTGCTTGAGTGCTACCTTTAAACAATTCAAAATTTATCACCTCTGATTTGTGTCAATGTTTTATAGCTCATGAGGAAGTATGTGGTGTTTATCTTTCAATCTTGTTGGGCAACTTTCACCAATGGACTAGTGGCTTCATCCGCTTATCCAATAACTTTGCAAAAAGAGCTGGCAATGGGATTCCCAGTCCCAAATTAATTAACAAAAATAGACACTCCTCCATGGTATGTGATTGTTGGACGGCACCCGAAGGATTCGGTTAGCCATGGCTTGAGAAAGCAAAGGTGGGGAGGAGTGTCATCTAAATAAAACTAAAATAAAAAGGCACTCCTTCATGGTATGAGATTGTTGGCAGGCACCCGATGATTCGGTTAGCCATGGTTTGTGAAAGAAAGGTTGGAAGGAGTGCCACACAAAAATAAAAATAAAATGGGAGCCGCTCTTTGAAGGTTTGTCTGGCAAGGGGGTTAGAGTGCCCACTACCATTCGTTGACAACAACAAACACCTCTCAAAACTTTACTTTTATGCTCTCTTTATGTTTTCAAAACCAAAGCTCTAGCACAAATATAGCAATCGATGCTTTCCTCTTTGAAGGACCTTTCTTTTACTTTTATGTTGAGTCAGTTCACCTATTTCTCTCCACCTCAAGAAGCAAACACTTGTGTGAACTGTGCATTGATTCCTACATACTTGCATATTGCATTTGTTATATTACTCTACATTGACAATATCCATGAGATATACATGTTATAAGTTGAAAGCAACCGCTGAAACTAAATCTTCCTTTGTGTTGCTTCAATACCTTTACTTTGATTTATTGCTTTATGAGTTAACTCTTATGCAAGACTTATTGATGCTTGTCTTGAAGTACTATTCATGAAAAGTCTTTGCTTTATGATTCATTTGTTTACTCATGTCATCACCATTGTTTTGATCGCTGCATTCATTACATATGCTTACAATAGTATGATCAAGGTTATGATGGCATGTCACTTAAGAAATTATCATTGTTATCGTTTACCTACTCGAGGGCGAGTAGGAACTAAGCTTGGGGATGCTTGATACGTCTCAAACGTATCTATAATTTCTTATGTTCCATGCTACTTTATTGATGATACCTACATGTTTTATACACATTATATGTCATTATTATGCGTTTTCCGGAACTAACCTATTGACGAGATGCCGAAGGGCCAGTTGTTGTTTTCTGCTGTTTTTGGTTCTAGAAATCCTAGTAAGGAAATATTCTCGGAATCGGACAAAATCAATGCCCAGCATCCTATTTTTCCACGAAGCTTCCAGAACACCCGAGAGCCACCAGAGGGGAGCCCTAGTGGGCCCAGATGATAGGGCGGCGCGGCCAGGGCCTGGGCCGCGCCCCCCTACTGTGACACCGCCTCGTCGACCCTCCGACTCCGCCTCTTCGCCTATATAAAGGTCCCTGACCTAAAACCTCGAGACGGAAAAGCCACGGTACGAGAAACCTTCCAGAGCCGCCATCGCGAAGCCAAGATCTGGGGGACAGGAGTCTCTGTTCCGGCACGCCGGGGACGGGGAAGTGCCCCGGAAGGCTCCTCCATCGACACCACCGCCATTTTCATCAACGCTGCTGTCTCCCATGAGGAGGGAGTAGTTCTCCATCGAGGCTCGGGGCTGTACCGGTAGCTATGTGGTTAATCTCTCTCCTATGTGCTTCAATACAATAATCTCATGAGCTGCCTTACATGATTGAGATTCATATGATGATGCTTGTAATCTAGATGTCATTATGCTAGTCAAGTGGGTTTTACTTATGTGATCTCCGGAGACTCCTTGTCCCACGTGTGTAAAGGTGACAGTGTGTGCACCGTGTGGGTCTCTTAGGCTATATTTCACAGAATACTTATTCACTATTATGAATGGCATAGTGAAGTGCTTATTTATATCTCTTTATGATTGCAATGTGTTTTGTATCACAATTTATCTATGTGCTACTCTAGTGATGTTATTAAAGTAGTTTATTCCTCCTGCACGGTGTAATGGTGACAGTGTGTGCATCGTGTAGTACTTGGCGTAGGCTATGATTGTGATCTCTTGTAGATTATGAAGTTAACTATTGCTATGATAGTATTGATGTGATCTATTCCTCCTTCATAGTGTGATGGTGACAGTGTGCATGCTATGTTAGTACTTGGTTTGGTTATGTTGATCTGTTATGCACTCTAAGGTTATTTAAATATGAACATTGAATATTGTGGAGCTTGTTAACTCCGGCATTGAGGGTTCGTGTAATCCTACACAGTTAGTGGTGTTCATCATCCAACAAGAGGGTGTAGAGTCTAGCATCTATCTATTTATTCTGTTATGTGATCAATGTTGAGAGTGTCCACTAGTGAAAGTATGATCCCTAGGCCTTGTTCCTAAATACTGCTATCGCTGCTTGTTTACTGTTCTACTGCTTGTTTACTTCCTGCAATATTACTACCATCAATGCACGCCAGCAAGCGCTTTTCGACGCCGTACTTATATTCATTCATACCACCTGTATTTCAATATCTCTTCGCCGAACTAGTGCACTTATTAGGTGTGTTGGGGACACAAGAGACTTCTTGCTTTGTGGTTGCAGGGTTGCTTGAGAGGGATATCTTTGACCTCTTCCTCCCTGAGTTTGATAAACCTTGGGTGATTGATACGTCTCCAACGTATCGATAATTTCTTATGTTCCATGCCACTTTATTGATGATACCTACATTTTTATGCACATTATATGTCGTATTTATGCATTTTCTGGAACTAACCTATTAACAAGATGCCGAAGAGCCAGTCTGTTTCTGCTGTTTTTGGTTTCAGAAATCCTAGTAAGGAAATATTCTCGGAATTGGACGAAATCTTCGCCAGGGTCCTATTTTTGCACGAAGCTTCAAGACCGAAGAGATAACGAAGTGGGGCCACGAGGCCAGATGATAGGGCGGCGCGGCGGCCCTGGCCGCGCCACCCTGTCCCCTGGGCCCTCGTGTGGCCCCCTACCCTTCCGCCTACAAATAGCCTCCGTCGCGAAACCCCAGTCGAGAGCCACGATCGGAAAACCTTCCGAGACACCGCGCGAATCCCATCTCGGGGGATTCAGGAGATCGCCTCCGGCACCCTGGAGAGGGGATTCATCTCCCGGAGGACTCTTCATCGCCATGATCGCCTCCGGAGTGATGAGTGAGTAGTTCACCCCTGGACCATGGGTCCATAGCAGTAGCTAGATGGTCGTCTTCTCCTTGTTGTGCTTCATTGTTGGATCTTGTGAGCTGCCTAACATGATCAAGATCATCTATCTGTAATACTATATGTTGTGTTTGTCGGGATCCGATGGATAGAGAATACTATGTTATGGTGATTATCAATCTATTGTTTATGTGTTGTTTATGATCTTGCATGCTCTTCGTTATTAGTAGAGGCTCTGGCCAAGTTTTTGCTCTTAACTCCAAGAGGGAGTATTTATGCTCGATAGTGGGTTCATGCCTTCATTGACACCGGGATCGTGACAGTAGGTTCTAAGGTTGTGATGTGCTGTTGCCACTAGGGATAAAACATTGATGCTATGTCTAAGGATGTAGTTGTCGATTACATTATGCACCATACTTAATGCAATTGTCTGTTGCTTAGCAACTTAATACTGAATGGGGTTCGGATGATAACCTGAAGGTGGACTTTTTAGGCATAGATGCAGTTGGATGGCGGTCTATGTACTTTGTCGTAATGCCCGGATTAAATCTCACTATATTTATCATATCATGTATATGCATTGTTATGCCTTTCTCTATTTGTCAATTGCCCGACTGTAATTTGTTCACCCAACATGCTTTTATCTTATGGGAGAGACACCTCTAGTGAACTGTGGACCCCGGTCCTATTCTTTACATAGCATACAATCTACTGCAATTGTGTTTACTATTTTCTTTGCAAACATCTTCCACTCGATACGCTTAATCCTTTGTTACACAAGCCGGTGAGATTACAACCTCACTGTTTCGTTGGGGCAAAGTACTTGGGTTGTGTTGTGCAGGTTCCACGTTGGCGCCGGAATCCCTGTTGTTGCGCCGCATCACATTTTTCCACCATCAACCTTCAACGTGCTTCTTGGCTCCTCCTGGTTCGATCAACCTTGGTTTCTTTCTGAGGGAAAACTTGCCACTGTGCGCATCATACCTTCCTCTTGGGGTTCCCAACGGACGTGTACATCTACGCGCATCAAGCCTGTTTCTGGCGCCGTTGCCGGGGAGATCAAGACACGCTGCAAGGGGAGTCTCCACTTCTCAATCTCTTTACTTTGTTTTTGTCTTGCTATATTTTATTTACTACTTTGTTTGCTGCACCTAAACAAAACACACAAAAATTAGTTGCTAGTTTTACTTTATTTACTGTCTTGCTCTCTATATCAAAAACACAAAAAAAAATTTAGTTACTTGTCTTTACTTTGTTTGCCTAGTTTACTTTTTGCTTATTACATCATGTTTCCTTTTAATTTTACCACAAAAGACATACCGGTAGGACGTGGGTCTATAGTTGGGAGAAATAATATAGAAGAATTTTTCAATCATGTTAGTATTACTGAAGATTTTGAAGATAGACACTTGGTAGAACTTGCACCTACCTATGAAATTGCTGCTGCTGCTTTAGTTCGCATGTTGGAAACTAAATTTGTTAATCTCAATCCTATAATCCAACACATGTTTCTTACACTTGGTGATATGGAAGAAGGGGAAAAGAAAGATTTTGTTTTAGAAACCCTTCTTAGAGAATTTGGTGGTCTAGCAAGAGAGGCTAGAAAGGTTTTTGCTAAATTTAATATGCTAGGTTCTCATACCAATTTTATTGGTCTCCTTGAAAAAATGGACATGGATAGAATAAGGTACACTAATAATATTAATGATGGTGGGGAGATCAAAGCACCAATACCATGTAAACTCCTAGCTATGAATGATGCACTAGAAAATAACTATGCTTGGCTTGTTCCTGAAAATTTGTTCGATGAGAGTAGCAAGCCTAAGACTAATGAAAAGGGAGACGCTAAAACTTATATATCAAATATACTATGCTTGGTTGAGAAAACTCCCAACACCCCTGGTAATGATGTTGATGCTTCATCTCTCGATGTTACTTGATTTGCACTTTCTGCGCCTAGCTGAAAGGCGTTAAACAAATGCGCTTTTGTTTACTACAGCAATTTTTTGTTTTGTTGAGTCTTGGAAGTTGTTTACTACTGTAGCAACCTCTCCTTATCATGTTTTTGTGCCAAGTAAAGTTTCTATGTCAAAGTTGATGTTATATTTGGGATCGCTGCGCAGAAACAGCATTGCTGTCTGTCACGAATCTGGGCACAGTTCTCTGTAGAAAATTCGAAAAAATCTGCCAATTTACGAGCGTGATCCTCAGATATGTACGCAACTTTCATTAGTTTTGAGTTTTTCCATTTGAGCAAGTCTGGTGCCAGCTTTAAATTCGTCTTTACGGACTGTTCTGTTTTTGACAGATTCTGCCTTTTATTTCGCATTGCCTCTTTTGCTATGTTGGATTTATTTCTTTGATCCATTAATGTCCAGTAGCTTTATGCAATGTCCAGAAGTGTAAAGAATGATTGTGCCACCTCTGAACATGTGAATTATTAATTGTGCACTAACCCTCTAATGAGTTTGCTTGAAGTTTGGTGTGAAGGAAGTTTTCAAGGGTCAAGAGAGGAGAATGATATACTATGATCAAGAGGAGTGAAAGCTCTAAGCTTGGGGATGCCCCGTGGTTCCCCCTGCATATTTTAAGAAGACTCAAGCGTCTAAGCTTGGGGATGCCCAAGGCATCCCCTTCTTCATCGACAACATCATCAGGTTCCTCCCCTGAAACTATATTTTTATTCAGTCACATCTTGTGTTCTTTACTTGGAGGGTCGGTTTGTTTTTGTTTTTGTTTTTGTTTTAATAAAATGGATCCTAGCATTCACTTTGTGGGAAAGAGACACGCTCCGCTGTTGCATATGGACACATATGTCCTTAGGCTTTACTCATAATGTTCAAGGCGAAGTTTCTTCTTCGTTAAAATGTTATATGGTTGGAATAGGAAAATGCTACATGTAGTAATTCTAAAATGTCTTGGATAATGTGATACTTGGCAATTGTTGTGCTCATGTTTAAGCTCTTGCATCATATGCTTTGCACCCATTAATGAAGAAATACATAGAGCTTGCTAAATTTTGATTTGCATATTTGGTCTCTCTAAGGTCTAGATAATATCTAGTATTGAGTTTTGAACAACAAGGAAGACGGTGTAGAGTCTTATAATGTTTACAATATGTTTTTTATGTGAGTTTTGCTGCACCGGTTCATCCTTGAGTTTGCTTCAAATAACCTTGCTAGCCTAAACCTTGTATCGAGAGGGAATACTTCTCATGCATCCAAAATCCTGAGCCAACCACTATGCCATTTGTGTCCACCATACCTACCTACTACATGGTATTTCTCCGCCATTCCAAAGTAAATTGCTTGAGTGCTACCTTTAAAATTCCATCATTCACCTTTGCAATATATAGCTCATGGGACAAAATAGCCTTAAAAACTATCGTAGTATTGAATATGTACTTATGCACTTTATCTTTTATTAAGTTGCTTGTTGTGCGATAACCATGCTTCTGGGGAACGCCATCAACTATTGTTGAATATCATGTGAGTTGCTATGCATGTCCGTCTTGTCTGAAGGATCTATCATTTTAGTGGTTGGAGCATGCAAAATTGTTAGAGAAGAACATTGGGCCGCTAACTAAAGCCATGAATCATGGTGGAAGTTTCAGTTTTGGACATATATCCTCAATCTCATATGAGAATAATAATCATTGCTACATGCTTATGCATTTAAGAGGAGTCCATTATCTGTTGTCCATGTTGTCCCGGTATGGATGTCTAAGTTGAGAATAATCAAAAGCGAGAAATCCAAAATGCGAGCATTCTCCTTAGACCTTTGTACAGGCGGCATGGAGGTACCCCTTTGTGACACTTGGTTGAAACATGGCATGCAAAGATCCGGTAGTCCAAGCTAAGTAGGACGAGGTGCGGGCACTATTAGTATACTATGCATGAGGCTTGCAACTTGTAAGATATAATTTACATAACTCATATGCTTTATTACTACCGTTGACAAAATTGTTTCATGTTTTCAAAATAAAAGCTCTAGCACAAATACAGCAATTGATGCTTTCCTCTTGAAGGACCTTTCTTTTACTTTTATTGTTGAGTCAGTTTACCTATCTCCTTCCACCTTAAGAAGCAAACACTTGTGTGAACTGTGCATTGATTCCTACATACTTGCATATTGCACTTGTTATATTACTTTATGTTGACAATATCCATGAGATATACATGTTATAAGTTGAAAGCAACCGCTGAAACTTAATCTTCCTTTGTGTTGCTTCAACACCTTTACTTTGATTTATTGCTTTATGAGTTAACTCTTATGCAAGACTTATTGATGCTTGTCTTGAAGTACTATTCATGAAAAGTCTTTGCTATATGATTCACTTGTTTACTCATGACATTACCTTTGTTTTGATCGCTGCATTCATTACATATGTTTACAAATAGTATGATCAAGATTATGATGGCATGTCACTTCAGAAATTATCTTTGTTATCGTTTTACCTGCTCGGGACGAGCAGAACTAAGCTTGGGGATGCTGATACGTCTCCAACGTATCGATAATTTCTTATGTTCCATGCCACTTTATTGATGATACCTACATGTTTTATGCACATTATATGTCGTATTTATGCATTTTCCGGAACTAACCTATTAACAAGATGCCGAAGAGCCAGTGCTGTTTTCTGCTGTTTTGGTTTCAGAAATCCTAGTAAGGAAATATCTCGGAATTGGACGAAATCTTCGCCCAGGGGTCCTATTTTTGCACGAAGCTTCCAGAAGACCGAAGAGATAACGAAGTGGGGCCACGAGGCGGCCGGATGATAGGCGGCGCGGCGGTGCCCTAGCCGCGCCACCCCGTCCCTGGGCCCTCGTGTGGCCCCCGACCTACCCTTCCGCCTACAAATAGCCTCCGTCGCGAAACCCCCCAGAGCCACGATACGGAAAACCTTCCAGACGCCGCCGCCGTGAATCCCATCTCGGGGATTCAGAGACGCCTCCGGCACCCGCCGAGAGGGGATTCATCTCCTGAGGACTCTTCAGCCATGATCGCCTCCGGAGTGATGAGTGAGTAGTTCACCCCTGGACCATGGGTCCATAGCAGTAGCTAGATGGTCGTCTTCTCCTTGTTGTGCTTCATTGTTGGATCTTGTGAGCTGCCTAACATGATCAAGATCATCTATCTGTAATACTATATGTTGTGTTTGTCGGATCCGATGGATAGAGAATACTATGTTATGGTGATTATCAATCTATTGTTTATGTGTTGTTTATGATCTTGCATGCTCTCCGTTATTAGTAGAGGCTCTGGCCAAGTTTTTGCTCTTAACTCCAAGAGGGAGTATTTATGCTCGATAGTGGGTTCATGCCTTCATTGACACCTGGGATCGTGATAGTAGGTTCTAAGGTTGTGATGTGCTGTACTAGGGATAAAACATTGATGCTATGTCTAAGGATGTAGTTTGATTACATTACGCAACATACTTAATGCAATTGTCTGTTGCTTAGCAACTTAATACTGAATGGGGTTCGGATGATAACCTGAAGGTGGACTTTTTAGGCATAGATGCAGTTGGATGGCGGTCTATGTACTTTGTCGTAATGCCCGATTAAATCTCACTATATTTATCATATCATGTATATGCATTGTTATGCCTTTCTCTATTTGTCAATTGCCCGACTGTAATTTGTTCACCCAACATGCTTTTATCTTATGGGAGAGACACCTCTAGTGAACTGTGGACCCCGGTCCTATTCTTTACATAGCATACAATCTACTGCAATTGTGTTTACTATTTTCTTTGCAAACATCTTCCACTCGATACGCTTAATCCTTTGTTACAGCAAGCCGGTGAGATTGACAACCTCACTGCTTCGTTGGGGCAAAGTACTTGGGTTGTGTTGTGCAGGTTCCACGTTGGCGCCGAATCCCTGTTGTTGCGCCGCATCACATTTTGCCACCATCAACCTTCAACGTGCTTCTTGGCTCCTCCTGGTTCGATCAACCTTGGTTTCTTTCTGAGGAAAACTTGCCACATCATACCTTCCACTTGGGGTTCCCAACGGACGTGTACATCTACCGCACAGCAGCTATTGAAGATTGGAGGCCGACTTAGTGTGCACATAAAGGGATAATAGATCATGTCTTTGGTTGACACCAAAGTCTGTCAAGGAGCTGACCTTGTTCCTCCGTGGACTTGCACCTTTTTGCAGTCGTCTGGGATCAAGTCCTCAGTTCTTGACTAGTAATTTTTAGGCCAGCCATGAGAAGATCTCGACTTTGGAAGTACCTCAACAACTACCCCTCTGAAGACTTCATGTTTCCAGGATGTCGATACTAGAAGTTCTACACAGTTTTCTTCCCCGCCGCATCATCAAAAACTCAACACCAGGCCGCATCACCACCCTCTGCTTCGAGAATCCTTGTTGAAGGCGATGTCAACAAGATGAAGACGCAAGATATGTGGCCAACCCCAAACCTATAGGATGGATAGGACAGACTCAATCACTTTGATTCAGCTACCCCCGCGATTAGGGCCCCTGGGTACTTAGAGTACCATGTCTGGTTTGATGATTGCTTGTAGTTCCCTAGTGTGCTGCCTTGAGTGTTTTTATCTGTTTGTTGTGTGTATGTTTTTCTAGTCTTTCGGCCTGAAAAATACTCTTGGTGTGATAACCTAGCTTAGAAAGCCTCCCTAATATGTTTTCACCTCATCAACCTCGCCGATAAAATGCTAACTGCTAGTTAATTGGATAAGTTAACGAATGTCTAACTCTAACGCCGTTAGTTTTTTTCACTCAACAGAAACTAACTCAGACCCCTATCTACGCTAACTGCTTTCAAGATCAGCTGAAGGAACTCTACTACGCCAATGAAGCAGAAGCTCCTACCTTCAAGAGTGACTGCACCTCTGCGAGAAGACATACTAACTTAGTCTAACCTTAGAGCATAATCGCGCTAACCTCGAGGATAACTTTTTGAAACACCCTCTAACACACCGTCTAACAAGCTGAGAGGACAATAGCGTCAAAGCCAAGCTACATCACATGGTTCATCTGGTCCTCATCAAGTGAAGCTCCTGAAGATACCTCAAGACTCAAGATTAGGTGTAATTTACCCGCTCACTTCTTAACTGGTATATGTCAGCATCGACCCTCATGCTGAAGATTGTCTCTGACGACCTTCATTGATGTTTCATGTGGATACCAATCAGGAGTTTTCATCAACTTACTAACTTACCGCGCGTCCTATGGTTGAGTAAACACCGTGCTTACCTATTGAGGCCGTGGTCTACACGTCTCCCCTGAAGATTCTTCAACTGAATACGGAAGATCGATGACTTCTTCAGAAGCTCCAGACAGAACCACAAGGCAGAAGCTCTGAGTTTTTCCAAAAGCCCGATGAAAAATCTTAAGGGTGGAAGGCCTCGTCTTCCTCTAAAATTTAAGCTAACTCTAAAAAGTTTTCAACCCTGCTAAAGCACCGCTGGAGTGCACTAACCTCCCAAATCTTGAACCCCCGCTAGGATCGTTAAGAAGCTACAGATCTAACAACGGCATGGAGTAGTCAACCTCTTCATGAAGCTCGCCATCGGCGGGAATCCATCATGTCTCTCAGAAGCTGAAGTTGCGACCCTCTCGACAACTGCACGTCTACAGAAAGATGGAGTCTAACTTTAGCCAACTTTGAAACCTCCCTAGCCCTACGCTTAGTAACCTCGGGACGAGATTATTTTAAGGGTGGAAGAGTCTGTAGCAACCCAACTTTTGCAACCCTGTTTAGTTGTCCTTAGTGCAAAAATTAGGGGGAACAAAAACTTTTTCTATAAACTAATTGGATGAATTGCCTTGATCTGTTTGTTAATATGAATTGCCTTGATCTGCTGGTAGATGAATTGTCTTGATTTGCTTTTGTTAAGTTTTGTCTTGAGCTACCCCAAAGAACAACACCTCTAGTGGTAAAACAAGCAACTCACCTAACAAAACACATGTGTGGCTTAGGAAAAATTGTTTTCCTTTTTACTACATCAAACCCCTCTACTCATGGCAACATGAGTGTGCCTTCTTAAAATTCCTCTTTGTGGTATAATCTAGCTCAAACCTTCCTTGATTCAAAACTTGGGATCATCTACCCCTTGCTATATCCTTCTCTTATACCCACTCATCCTGGTTGATTCTGAAGCCAAGTCAACAATCTGTTTTGGCAGGCTTATAAGATTCCAACGTTCACTACAAGAAAAGTTGCCATGGCCGACGAAGTTGAAGTCACGCCGTGGTTGCTGGTGTACCATGGCCGACGATTTTTGGTCTCTCCATTGTGCATGTCAAAACGTTTTTTTCTCTTTTTTTGAGGCCACCTAGCCCGACGAAAATGGCCAAAACGTCGACGTGGTGCATCTCGAAATCTCGGGTTCGCCGGCCGAGTCAACGCAAATCCGCACCACCGAGGGATGTACGGCCCAGATGGCAGCCTCGCTGGCATTGTTTTTTTCTCGATCGCGCCATCTCGTTCAACGCTCTCCGATCGAGCCGTTTACGATGCAGGATCATGGGTCCCGCATGTCATCCTCTATGTACCAAAATTCTTTCTATTCTTGGATTTTTTTGACCCCCTGATTTCTGGCTACTTCCTTTTTCTTTTGATCCCTTGCCGCCTTGGAAACGTTGAGACCGCTACTGCTAAAAGGGACCCGCATGTCATCCTCTATGTGCAATCAACTTTCTTTTCTTGGATTTTTTTTTGGCACCTCATATTTGGTCACTTGCCTTTTTCTTTCGATCCCGTCCCGCCTCTCAAACGGTGATACCGCTGCTGCTAAATGGGACCCGCATGTCATCCTCTATGTACTATAAAACTTTCTTTTCTTGAATTATTTTTGGCTCATATTTGGTCACTTGCCTTTTTCTTTCGATCCCGTGCAGCCTCTCAAACGGTGATACCGCTGCTGCTAAATGGGACCCGCAGGTCATCCTCTATGTACTATAAAACTTTCTTTTCTTGAATTATTTTTGGCTCCTGATATTTGGTCACTTGCCTTTTCTTTCGATCTCCTGCCGCCTCTCAAACGGTGATACCGCTGCTGCTAAATGGGACCCGCATGTCATCCTCTATGTACTATAAAACTTTCTTTTCTTGAATTATTTTCGGCTCATATTTGGTCACTTGCCTTTTTCTTTCGATCTCATGCCACGTTTGAAACGTTGAGGAACCTGCTGGCTCATGGGACCCGCATGTCATCCTCTATGTGCTATAAAAGTTTATTTTCTTGGATTTTTTTCACCCTCTGATTTTTGGCTATTTCCTTTTTCTTTTGATCCCCTGCCACCTTGGAAACGTTGAGTAAGCTCTGACTCATGGGACCCGCATGTCATCCTCTATGTACAATCAAGTTTCTTTTCTTGAATTATTTTTGGCTCCTGATATTTGGTCACTTGCCTTTTTCTTTCGATCTCATGCCACGTTTGAAACGTTGAGGAACCTGATGGCTCATGGGACCCGCATGTCATCCTCTATGTGCTATAAAGGTTTATTTTCTTTATTTTTTTTCACCCTCTGATTTTTGGCTATTTCCTTTTTCTTTTGATCCCCTGCCGCCTTGGAAACGTTGGGTAAGCTGCTGACTCATGGGACCCGCATGTCATCCTCTATGTACAATCAACTTTCTTTTTATTTGATCTCAAGCCGCATTTGAAACGTTGAGACCGCTGCTGCTAAATGGGACCCGCATTTCATCCTCTACGAACAATAAAAGTTTTCTTTCTTGGAGTTATTTTTGACCCCTAATTTCTGGCTATTTGCCTTTTCTTTTAACTCCTGCCCCCTCTGAAACGATGAGGACGCTGTTGGCAGGTCGGTCCCACATGTCATCCTCTATGAACAATAAAAGTTTCCTTTGATGGATTTATTTTGAACCCCTAATTAATTTTCGGATATTTCCTTTTTTTCTTTGATCCCCTGCCGCTTTGAATCGTTGAGGATGCTGCTGCCTCATGGGCCCCGCATGTCATCCTCTCAGAACGGTAAATGTTTCTTTTCTTGGATTTTGTTGACCAAACGATTTTTGGCTTATTTTTTCTTTCGATCTCCTGCAGCCTTTAAAACGTTGAGGACGCTGCTGGCTCACGAGTCCCACATGTCAGCCTCTATGAACAATAAACGCTGAGGATGCTGCCTCATGGGTCCCGCATGTCATCCTCTCGAACGAAAATGTTTCTTTTCTTGGATTTTTTTACCAACAGTTTTTGGTTTATTTTTTCTTTCCATCCCCTGCCGCCTTTAAAACGTTGACGACGCTGTTGGCTCATGGGTCCCGATGTCAGCCTCCCCGTACAAGAAACATGTGATAACTTGAATTTTTTGCAGACAATAAACAGTGTATTTCGCTCTGAGCTATTGCAAACGGATAAATTAAATCTTTATTTTTACATAAACAAACTTATATGTTGAATCTCCTTGTTTTGTGTTTTTGCGAAGCATAGGACTTTCCTGTTTTTTTAGAAAAATCCGAACTTTCCTGTTTTGGAGTGGGCTGAAATTGTATGAGTCAAAAGGCCCAGCAGGATAGTTCGAAGGCCCAGATGTCCAGATGCAACCCAATTGAAATCTTTCTTTTCTTGGATTTTTTCCCCCCTGATTTCTGGCTACTTCATTTTTCTTTTGGTCCTGTGCCACCTTGAAAACGTTGAGACCGCTGCTGCAAAATGGGACCCGCATGTCATCCTCTATGTACAGTAAAGTTTCTTTTCTTGGATTATCTTTGGCTCCTGATATTTGGTCACTTGCCTTTTTCTTTCGATCTCATGCCGCCTTTGAAACGTTGAGGAAGCTGCTGGCTCATGGGTCCCGCATGTCATCCTCTACGAACAATAAAAGTTTTCTTTCTTGGAGTTATTTTTTACCCCTAATTTCTGGCTATTTGCCTTTTTCTTTGATCTCCTGCCCCCTCTGAAACGATGACTACGCAGCTGGCAGGTCGGTCCCACATGTCATCCTCTATGAACAATAAAAGTTTCCTTTGATGGATTTATTTTGAACCCCTAATTAATTTTCGGATATTTCCTTTTTTTCTTTTGATCCCCTGCCGCTTTGGAATCATTGAGGATGCGCGCCTCATGGTCCCCGCATGTCATCCTCTAGAACGGTAAATGTTTCTTTTCTTGGATTTTGTTGACCAAACGATTTTTGGCTTATTTTTCTTTCGATCTCCTGCAGCCTATAAAACGTTGAGGACGCTGCTGGCTCACGAGTCCCACATGTCAGCCTCTATGAACAATAAACGCTGAGGTTGCTGCCTCATGGGTCCCGCATGTCATCCTCTCAGAACGAAAATGTTTCTTTTCTTGGATTTTTTTACCAACAGTTTTTTGGTTTATTTTTTCTTTCCATCCCCTGCCGCCTTTAAAACGTTGACGACGCTGTTGGCTCATGGGTCCCGATGTCAGCCTCCCCGTACAAGAAACATGTGATAACTTGATTATTTTGCAGATAATAAACAGTGTATTTCGCTCTGAGCTATTGCAAACGGATAAATTAAATCTTTATTTTTACATAAACAAACTTATATGTTGAATCTCCTTGTTTTGTGTTTTTGCGAAGCATAGGACTTTCCTGTTTTTTTTAGAAAAATCCGAACTTTCCTGTTTTGGAGTGGGCTGAAATTGTATGAGTCAAAAGGCCCAGCAGGATAGTTCGAAGGCCCAGATGTCCAGATGCAACCCAATTGAAATCTTTCTTTTCTTGGATTTTTTTCACCCCCTGATTTCTGGCTACTTCATTTTTCTTTTGGTCCTGTGCCGCCTTGGAAAATGTTGAGACCGCTGCTGCAAAATGGGACCCGCATGTCATCCTCTATGTACAATAAAATTTCTTTTCTTGGATTATTTTTGGCTCCCGATATTTGGTCACTTGCCTTTTTCTTTCAATCTCATGCCGACTTTGAAACGTTGAGGAAGCTGCTGGCTCATGGGTCCCGCATGTCATCCTCTATGAACAATAAAAGTTTCCTTTGTTGGATTTATTTTTTACCCCTAATTTCTGGCTATTTTCCTTTTTCTTTTGATCCCCTGCCCCCTTTGAAACGATGACGACGCAGCTGGCAGGTTGGTCCCACATGTCATCCTCTATGAACAATAAAGGTTTCCTTTGATAGATTTATTTTTGACCCTAATTAATTTCTGGCTATTTCCTTTTTTTATTTTGATCCCCTGCCGCCTTGGAATAGTTGAGGATGCTGCTGCCTCATGGGTCCCGCATGTCATCCTCTCAGAAAGGTAAATGTTTCATTTCTTGGATTTTGTTTACCAACTGATTTTTGGCTTATTTTTTTGTTTCGATCTCCTGCCGCCTTTAAAACGTTGACGACGCTGCTGGCTCATGGGTCCCCAATGTCAGCCTCCCCGTACTGCAAATCCTCTTTCTGCAAAGGTTGTATTTCTAGCTAGATAGCTAAGGTGGATTCGAATCTGCCGTGGTTCAGGCAGCTCAGGTAAGCCTTCTTGCACTGATTAATGGAACTAGTGTATAGCAAGGTCAAGACATGTGGCTCGGTGTAATGAATCTATTTGAATCATGTTGTGGATTCAATCTGATAGTTCTCTAACAGGTCAGCCAAAATAGAAATTAAGTTTTTTCTAAAACGGAAATGCAAATTAAGATGAACACAAACATTAGTTATCATAATAGCTGATCATACATACATACTTGCTAAGAGCAAAAGCTTGCCAGAGTTTTACCACCCATACAATTAATTAGCAGTTCAGATAAGATAACCTTATATAAGTATAACTACAAATGCATTTGCTAAGGGCTCATGGGACAACAGAACTAGACAACCGCAAACTTTATGACCAGCATGTCACAGCGGCATCGAAAGATCTTGACCTTCAACTTTGATCCAATGCGAAGTTTGGCACCGTCAATGAACTTTTTCCACCTGGAAGTAACAGCCAAGCGGCCATCTGTGGGACTGACGGAGTACCGTCCCTCCACGGTGAGACCTTCACTCTCCATGACGAGGGAAATCTTGCCCCTTCGGCCAGCATTGAGATCCTTGGAGATACTTTTAGGCAATTTCTAATTCAAAGCAAGAGATACCACCAAAAATTAGTCAATGGCACCAATGCACTGAAGACTGAACCATGTGAGACTTTGAGTAGAGAAGACATCAAGATAAGAGCAGTTATGCTGTCATATACTCACGAACATAGCCTTCGATGCGTCCTGGTCACCACACGGGTGGCCACAGCAATGAGCTGAGACCTCGGTGATCTGGCTGGGGCAGGTGCAGGAGCTGGCTGGTACACGAGCTGGTGCTGATGCAGGAGACTGGGCAGGTGTGCAATAACCGGTGCCTCTAGAGGAACCGGTGCTGATGCAGGAGACTGTTGGGCAGGTAAACGGTGCAGCTAGAGGAACCAATGCTGATGCAGGAGCCTGCTGGGCAGGTGTAGTATATGGGGTCTCTACAGAACCAATGCTGATGTAGGGGCCTGCTGGGTAGATGCAGAAACGGAGCTGGTAGGAACCGGTGCTGATGCAGAGAGTGGGAAGCCGGTGTGCTGGTGTGGGTGCCCTTTGTGACATCCGCTCCTGTTCCATCAGGGGATCTGTAACTTTGATCATGTTAAACCCAGCAAGCTAGAACAAAGGGAATGGTTTAGAACAACTGCTCAGAATGCAGTAATCAAAGGATATGAGTACAAAAAAGTTACATAATATATATTTCGAAGTGTCTCCAACTCTGTAAGCAGTTACGTATATCTGCCCGTTTGAGTTTCTGATCCTCAGCTCGTCGCCCTTCTTCAGACCGTAGTCAAAAGCAAACTTTCTCCAATCATGTCCATACAAATATGTGATGGCCTGCGTCTTGTAGACATACACCTCATAGACCGTGTAGGTGTTCATCAATTTGCCATTGCCATGCATAGTGAAAGACCCTTCATGCGGACACATCTGGTTAATCATTGGACGAAGTTCACAAGGTACAGTCTGCAGGTGAAAATTGATACTAATGTAAGAAGCAGGAAGACTAAAAACAAGACTTTACTATATGCCAATTCATGCTAAACCACTGAGAATACATACCTGTAACTCTGTGAAGGAGTTATTAGAAAGGTAGATAGAGCCATAGGAGGTGTTATATGCGGGGTATGTACATGGGCCCGCCATATTCCCGCAAGCTCGGCATCGGGATGGTGAAGGAAACATGGGAGGTACTACTGGTGCGTAGCGCTGAATGTAAGTGGAAGAATTAGGTTGTGTAAAGTGCATAGTTCAGAGCAATGCAAATGTTGACAAGCGAGTGCATAACACTATGTTACAAACTGAACAGTCAAAATTTAGTGTATGATGAATATAAGCATGCTAATTTGGCGTTTCCGAATTCCAAAAAGCATTAGACAGAGCCGGTGATAATATCAGACATAAATCATGGCATGTATATGTGGCTTAAGAAAATATACCCGAACCCTTGGATGGTTACGGCCCGGCTGGTCCTTGGACTTGAGCTTATATAAGCATCCAGAAGGTGGGGCTGACAGTAACTTGGTGGCAGCCTCTGCAGATGCCTCATCAGCAGCAGTTGCAATCCTTTTGACCAATGAAGGCTTAGCAGTTTCAGTCTGCATATGAAAATTGAAGAGCAACAGACATCAGCAGTGATATATAAAATGAATCTATGAGACACTGATGCATATAGTGCTGGATGTAAGTGGAAGAATAGGGTTGTGTGTGTTTCTGAACTATTGGTAAGCATTAGACAAAGCCGGCAATAAATAGACAAATCAAATCATGTATGAGGATTAAGAAAATATACCTGCTTACTGAAAAGGATACCACCCAGCTGGCCCGTGGCCTTGTGCTTGAGGAGGTTTTCAGAAGATGGTAGCGGCACCATCGTCTTCACATCAGCCTCATCAGGATCATTTTTTTCCATTTGAGTAGAGGCACAGAAGTTTCATCCTGCATATGAATAGCAACAGAACTCATCATTGATATTTAATAAATCTATGAGATAGACTGATGCAAATAGTGCGGGATGTAAGTGGAAGAATAGGGTTGTGCATAGACAACAGTTGACAACAATGCAAATGATTACAAAAGAAGCCAACGGAACTCAACAGTTTATATACTGGATGAGACAGACTGAAAAGTGAAAAATTAGTGCATGATGATTGTAAGCAAACGCAGTGTTTCTGAACTTTTGGTAAGCATTAGGCAAAGCCAATAGTAATTAAACAGATAATAATAAAATCATGTATGTGGATTAAGAAAATATACCAGATTCATTAAAAGGTCACCACCCAGCTGGCCCATGGCCTCGTGCTTGTAGAGGTTTTCGGATGATGGTGCCGGCACCATCGTCCTCACAGCAGCCTCATTCATTTTGCATCCACTTGAGTAAAGGCGCATCAGTTTCAGCCTGCATAAGAATGGGAACAGATCTCAGCAGTGATATTGAATGACTCTGAGACAGACTGATGCATATAGTGCTAGATGTAAGTGGAAGGGTATGGCCGTGTATGGACAACAGTTCACAACAATGCAAGGGTGTGTTCGGTTCTGAAACAGCGTGGAATGGAATGGAATGGTTCCATTTCAGAGGAATGGAATGGTTACATTTTTGTTCGGTTGGGAAAAATGGAGAGCAGAACAGATCGAGGTTAAACTAATCATTTGTCTCAAAATTGTAATTAGCAATTGTAAATGACATTTTAATCTCAAAGTCGTAATTAACAGCGCCTAATGGTGCTCTTTTAATCTAAAAATCGTAATTAACATCATTTTTGTTGGGTTAGGGGAACTGGAGTAGATGAACATTACTGTATGATGATTGTAAGCAAACGAATTTGGTGTTTCTGAACTTTTGGCTTCGAGATCTTATGGGCTTCAAGTCTAGCTACCCCAACTTGTTTGCGACTGAAAGGCTTGGTTGTTGTAGTTGTTGTTGTAAACTTTTGGCAAGCATTAGAAAAAACCGACAATAAACAGACAAAAATCAAGGCATGTTTTGTGGATTAAGAAAATATACCATATTCATTAAAAGATCACCACCCAGCTGGCGCGTGGCCTTGTGCTTGTAGAGGCATTTAGAAGATGGGGGCGGCATCAACATACTGGCAGCCTGATCAGCCGCAGTTTTGATCTTCCTTTTGAGTAAAGGCCCTAAAGTTTTAGTCTGCATATGAATAGCAAAACAAAAGGCAGACCTCAGCAGTGATATTGAATTACTGTATGAGATAGACTGATGCATATAGTGGATGCTCTTAGCCTTTTGCACCATGAACACTAGCTATGGACAGACAAAAAAACTAGTTGACTCAGCTTTGTCTAGATACCTCCATCCCAAAGCTTAAGGCTTATTTATTTTTGAGAAATCAAAACAAGTAAAGTTTGACCAAAATTTTAGAACATTCTATCAACAAATATAATATTGTGTAGATACCGTAGGAAAATATATTTCACAACCTATTTAATGATATTAATTTTGTATTTTGCATGTTAATGATTTTTGGTAAAAGCTTAGTCAAACATGGTATAGTTTGACTTTCTAAAAATAATATAAGCCCTAAGCTTTGGGATGGAGGTAGTAGTATCTAGAGCTAAAACACATCTAGATACATCCGTATCTACAGATAGTTGAGTCAATTAATTTGGATCTGAGGGAGTATCAGATTCAGACTACATCATGGTAAGTTGGTTAAAAAATTACCCCTGGGCGGTCCCTGCCCAGCTCGGCAGTGGCATTTCGCTTCTTGTGCTGCAGATCTGGCCATGCTCCTGCAGCAGGTGGGGCGCTATCGTTCCCCATAGCCTCAGCACGGAACCTGGAGGTACCAACCTGATACAAAGAATATAGAGCATGGTGTCACAGAGGCTTTACGCACAAACAGCTGAAGACATGTGCTACTTTAAGCATTTTCCAGAACAGGAACAGATTGAGGATGCAGACAGACAGAGTGGATAAGCAAACGGAGTACCTGCTTTGGCGGGGACGCAGCTCAGGCTCAGCCAACTGCCCACATGCGTGGTGGCCTTACGCTCCATTGCCCCCACCACCGAGGTTTTCCTTTCCGTACAAGCTGACCTTTCCTGTACAAGCTGACAAAAGATACAATGAGGATCAGCAGAAACTACAAAGGTTGCAAATGTCGACAAATAAAGGAAGAACACCCCAATCCAAGCAAAGGTAGCCCCCACCCCCATCAATCACTCCCAGCGCGAGGGTGACCAGAAAGACACCCCTTCGCCCAGAATAGGAAATAGATGCGCAAGATATCGAGGTGAGGAAAAAAGAACCGATCTCGAGAAAGGAAAGAACATTACTAGTACTACCTAATCCGCTTGGTCTAGATGCAGCTTGCCCCTCCAAGCTGGATGCCTGGACGGTGGAGGCGAAAGGAGGGGATCGAGCTAGCGGCTTGCATCCGTCGGCTGTCGGCACTCGATCGGGAGAGACAAGGGGGGCTACATAAAGGGGAGGGGTAACATATTTTATTACACAGTGAACTTACTGATGTGACTAGTCATTACATGTCTCACTGAAACTAGGGCCCATAGTGTGGCACCCCAAATTCACTTGAACCTGCCCGGCGGGACGCATTGGCGCGTCAAGAAACCCCCGAATTGTAGCGGGGAAATGAAACATTTCACAAAAATTCGAAATTCAAGCACACTGCCACGCGCCAAGCACGCGGGCTGTTCCTTCCTCTTCCTCGGTTCCTCCTCCCCTATCCGAAAAACCCCAAATCCCAAGCTCAAACAACAACAAAAAACCCCAAATCCCCTGGCCGCCATGCATGTCCTCGTTAACCCGCTGGAGATCGTTCCGGGACGAGGCGGACCCCCCGCCCTGAGATCCCGAGTTCGTCCGTTCCGTCCACCTCGAGGCACTGCGTGCTGTCTCGCAGCGGCGGCTTGAGGGCGCTGCAGAGGAAGTTCCGCCGGAAAGTGCTCATGGCAACCGTGCAAGCTCACCGGCGTGCTGTATCCCGAGAGGAACTGGTCAAAGCTTTGCTATTCGCAAAAAAAAAGCGGGCCAAGATCTGGTCAAAGCTTCGTCGATGGCTTGCCGCGAGAGGCTTGGAGTCCAGAGTCAATAAACTAGCTGCTCGAGGACTTGGGCGGTTTACACGGATTCATATTAACTGACTCAAGTTTGTTAGTCTAGTTAACAAATGCATCTAGATACATCCATATCTAGACAAAATTGAGTCAATTAATATGAATCAGAGGGGAGTGCCTGAAAGTGTTTCATGCTACCAATTAATGCGCTGGCAGGACTGGCTGTAGAAGTAATTGTGCTACTACTCATACGATGAACTGATTGTGTGGGTGTCAAATTTTGCAACGCGATCATCCACTGAATGCTTAATTATAGTTCTAGCGCCAAAGGCGTACAAATCATAACAAAGATAGTACATACTACAGCACCAGAACATAAGAGTACGAATCATAAAGTAGCTCAACATTTTGCATTAGGGCTGGGTGGTCCTGAGACTACCGGGACGCCCCTGATGATCTCCGGGCGTGCATCCACTTCAACGCAAAGCTGTGTACTCGGTCCACGGCCTCCTTCTGTAGGCTGGATAATCTCAGGTGCAGGACCTTCGTCTATGAAAGGCTCGTCATCAGTACCATCCACAGGTGCATCAGGGCTGGGTGGTCTTGAGACTACCCGGACGCCCCTGATGATCTCCGGGCGTGCATCCACTTCAACGCAAAGTTGTGTACTCGGTCCACGGCCTCCTTCTATAGGCTGGATAATCTTAGGTGCAGGACCTTCGTCTATGAAAGGCTCGTCATCAGTACCATCCACAGGTGCATCAAACTGAGATTCATCTTCAAATCTCCCATCAAACTGAGAGACCTCTTCAACTCTATGCTTCTGCAATTAGTACATCAACAGATTAGACAAACATCTAAGGGATGCAACCTGAACAAATGTCGTTTTACATATTTACCTTCTCATCTGGCACATCACATGTCCCAGAGCTGAAACCCGTTTCCTGAAGCAAGCGCTTTTTCTCTCCTTCCCGTCCATCCATCTGCAACAAGTTAAATTTGAGTACAGAACCTTGCACAGCAATGCAAACTATTGATCGAAACAGCGGCAGCATCAATATAAATAATTAACTACATATGCCAGCACACATACAGTGTGAGCAAGATCTGCTTCTCCCGCTGAAGGATCATTATATGGTTCACCATGATAAACCCACCTAACATATGTGCGGTCCATCCCAAAAATGTGTAAATGATCTTCCACTACATGGTGAGGCCTCTTCTCACCATTCATACATGTGCAGCGCGGGCAATACACGTCCAGGTTGTGACCTTCATGAGCTCTAATAAACCCCATAAAGGGTTGAACACCATTTATATATGAAGGGGAACATAAGTGTCCATGCAGTATCCAAGTTCTGTCCATCTGTTTAATTATGAGATACAATGGTTGGTGATTAATTTTTAAGGCGAAGTAGGAAATGTATATCCATCGAGTACAAAACTATACTACATGATTATGCATTTCAGCAATCATGTCGAGTACAAAACAAAAAATGCCCATCGACATTTTAGCAAACAGATCGTGTACAAAACTCTGCCATGGCATTTCAGCAAATTAACGGATCGAGTGCAGAACTGACTCTATATGCCCACGCAAATGAACAAATTGATCGAGGACAAATCGAGCGGAAAACTATAAAGTGCCAATTAGTTCAAGCATACTGACGAATTTTTTAGCAGCATCAAGAAAATATAAATCGTTAGGCCGTCTTGCCCGATGCATGATTGAGCTAGAGATAGCAGCCCTACCGTGGATCAACTTGACCGCCGGTGCGTCTCGAGAAGAACGACGGGGAGGGGAAGCTTCTTCTTCGCACGGACGGGAATAGGCGGTTCCCTTTGCCGCGCGCACAATTCAAACTATCCCGCCCATGTAGTTTAAATTCGCCATATTTTCGTTAAATCGACATAAAGTCATGTGAGTGGGTGGAAATTAGCAAAGTTGCTTGAAAAATAGTAAAACTCTGGAATTATCCTTTAAATATGCTCTACTTCGTGTGAAAATCGGGGTGTGGAGGCATGTTGAGCTATTTTATTTGTACTTTCTTCATTAAAACTCCCATTTTATGCACTTTGGATGGAAAGAAATCATTTGTACATAAATTTTGACAACGCCATTTGCAAACATTAATTGTTTTACATGCCAAGATGCACCCATCCACCAAATATGGGGCAAAATTTTATCACAATCTAGATATATATGTATAATTAGTGAGGGACCCCTTTTGATTTTGTGCAATTTCCACTAATTAGCTAGAGAGAAGGGGTCAATTAATTAGGCCATGTTAGGGGCTATGTGTTTTAGATTAGGGTTGTGTGGATTCAAATACAACTTCTTTATTTGTGTGCTATGATTAATCAAAACTAGATCGATCGACTGCGCACACATTATTAGAGGCACATGCCTTTGCGCACAAAGTGCAGGTTAGGGTTTAGGGTTTAGGGTTTAGGGTTAGTGTTAGGGTTTAGGGTCTAGGGTTTAGGGTTTAGTGTTTAGGGTGTACGTTTAAGGTATAATTAGGGATTAGGGTTTTAGGGTTTAAGGTTTAGGGATCATCGACCGAGTGCACACACACATTATTAGAGGCACCCGCTTCTTTGCGCATAAAGTGCATGCGTATATAAAAGTGTTTGTTTTGGCCACCAACGATATATAGATCGAGAGAGAGATTGAAATATATATATATATATATCCCCAAGAATATGTTCAGATATATATTGAAATGTATACACGAATGATATGTGCAAGGTATGACATGCGCGCATGCACACACTAATTGTATATATATTATGAGGCAACTTATTCAAATGTGTTTTCATATATTCGAGAGAACTTGTCAAAATTCAAGTTAATTAATTCAGCACTAATTAGTTGGTCGCCTGCTTGATGCGCAATGAAGTGTCGTTGGCCTATATATATATGTAGGGTTTAATTAGGGTTTAGGGTTTAGGGTTATCTAGCTAGGGTTTTAGGGTTAGGGTTAGGGTTAATTAGGGTTTAGGGTCTAGGGTTTAGGGTTTGGGGTTTAGTTTTAGGGTTTAGGGTCTAGGGTTTAGGGTTTAGGGTTTAGGGTGTAGTGTTTAGGGTTTAGGGTTTAGGGTGTAGTGTTTAGGGTTTGGGGTTTAGGGTTTAGGGTTTAGGGTTTAGGGTCTAGGGTTAGGGTTTAGGGTTTAGGGTTTAGTGTTTAGTGTTTAGGGTTTAGGGTTTAGGGTGTAGTGTTTAGGGTCTAGGGTTTGGGGTTTAGGGTGTTTAGGGTGTACGTTTAGGGTATAATTAGGTATTAGGGATTAGAGTTTTAGGGTTTAAGGTTTAGGGATCATCGATCGAGTGCACACACATTATTAGAGGCACCCGCGCCTTTGCGCATAAAGTGCATGCGTATATAAGTGTGTTTTTTGGCCACCAACGATATATAGATCGAGAGAGAGATTGAAATATATATATCCCCAAGAATATGTTCAGATATATATTGAAATATATGCACGAATGATATGTGCAAGGTATGACATGCGCGCATGCACACTAATTGTATATATATTATGAGGCAACTTAATCAAATGTGTTTTCATTCGAGAGAACTTGTCAAAATTCAAGTTAAATAATTTATCAGCGCTAATTAGTTGGTCGCCTGCTTGATGCGCAATGAAGTGTCGTTGGCCTATATATATGTAGGGTTTAATTAGGGTTTAGGGTTTAGGGTTATCTAGTTAGGGTTTAGGGTTAGGGTTAGGGTTAATTAGGGTTTAGGGTCTAGGGTTTAGGGTTTAGGGTTTGGGGTTTAGGGTTAGGGTTTAGTGTTTAGTGTTTAGGGTTTAGGGTTTAGTGTGTAGTGTTTAGGGTTTAGGGTTTAGGGTTTAGGGTTTAGGGTTTAGTGTTTAGGGTTTAGTGTTTAGGGTATAATTAGGGAGTAGGGATTAGGGTTTTAGGGTTTAAGGTTTAGGGATCATCGATCGAGTGCACACACACATTATTAGAGGCACCCGCGCCTTTGCGCATAAAGTGCATGCGTATATAAGTGTGTTTTTTGGCCACCAACGATATATAGATCGAGAGAGAGATTGAAATATATATATATCCCCAAGAATATGTTCAGATATATGTGTGTGTATATATATATATATATATATATATATATATATATTATGAGGCAACTTAATCAAATGTGTTTTCATTCGAGAGAACTTGTCAAAATTCAAGTTAAATAATTTATCACGATAATTATTGGTCGCCTGCTTGATGCGCAATGAAGTGTCGTTGGCCTATATATATGTAGGGTTTAATTAGGGTTTAGGGTTTAGGGTTATCTAGTTAGGGTTTTAGGGTTAGGGTTAGGGTTAATTAGGGTTTAGGGTCTAGGGTTTAGGGTTTAGGGTTTGGGGTTTAGGGTTTAGGGTTTAGGTTCTAGGGTTAGGGTTTAGTGTCTAGTGTTTAGTGTTTAGGGTTTAGGGTTTAGGGTGTAGTGTTTAGGGTTTAGGGTCTAGGGTTGAGGGTTTAGTGTTTAGGGTGTTTAGGGTGTACGTTTAGGGTATAATCAGGGAGTAGGGATTAGGGTTTTAGGGTTTAAGGTTTAGGGATCATCGATCGAGTGCACACATACATTATTAGAGGCACCCGCGCCTTTAGGGTTTAATTAGGGAGTAGGGATTAGGGTTTTAGGGTTTATGGTTTAGGGATCATCGATCGAGTGCACACAAACATTATTAGAGGCACCCGCGCCTTTGCGCATAAAGTGCATGCGTATATAAGTGTGTTTTTTGGCCACCAACGATATATAGATCGAGAGAGAGATTGAAATATATATATCCCCAAGAATATATATCAGATATATATTGAAATATATGCACAAATGATATGTGCAAGGTATGACATGCGCGCATGCACACTAATTGTATATATATTATGAGGCAACTTAATCAAATGTGTTTTCATTCGAGAGAACTTGTCAAAATTCAAGTTAATTAATTTATCAGCGCTAATTAGTTGGTCGCCTGCTTGATGCGCAATGAAGTGTCGTTGGCCTATATATATATATATGTAGGGTTTAATTAGGGTTTAGGGTTTAGGGTTATCTAGCTAGGGTTTTAGGGTGTTAGGGTTAGGGTTAATTAGGGTTTAGGGTCTAGGGTTTAGGGTTTAGGGTTTAGGGTTTAGGGTCTAGGGTTAGGGTTAATTAGGGTTTAGCTAGGGTCTAGGGTTTAGGGTTTAGGGTGTAGTTTAGGGTCTAGGGTTAGGGTTTAGGGTTTAGTGTTTAGTGTTTAGGGTTTAGGGTGTAGTGTTTAGGGTTTAGGGTCTAGGGTTTAGGGTTTAGTGTTTAGGGTGTATGTTTAGGGTATAATTAGCGATTAGGGATTAGGGTTTTAGGGTTTAAGGTTTGGGGATCATCGATCGAGTGCACACACACATTATTAGAGGCACCCGCGCCTTTGCGCATAAAGTGCATGCCTATATAAGTGTGTTTTTTGGCCACCAACGATATATAGATCGAGAGAGATTGAAATGTATATATATCCCCAAGAATATGTTCAGATATATATTGAAATATATGCACGAATGATATGTGCAAGGTATGACATGCGCGCATGCACACTAATTGTATATATATATATTATGAGGCAACTTAATCAAATGTGATTTCATTCGAGAGAACTTGTCAAAATTCAAGTTAATTAATTTATCAGCGCTAATTATTGGTCGCCTGCTTGATGCGCAATGAAGTGTCGTTGGCCTATATATGTAGGGTTTAATTAGGGTTTAGGGTTTAGGGTCATCTAGCTAGGGTTTTAGGGTGTTAGGGTTAGGGTTAATTAGGGTTTTGGGTCTAGGGTTTAGGGTTTAGGGTTTAGGGTTTGGGGTTTAGGGTCTAGGGTTAGGGTTAATTAGGGTTTAGCTAGGGTCTAGGGTTTAGGGTTTAGGGTTTAGGGTGTAGTGTTTAGGGTCTAGGGTTAGGGTTTAGGGTTTAGTGGTTAGTGTTTAGGGTTTAGGGTTTAGGGTGTAGTGTTTAGGGTTTAGGGTCTAGGGTTTAGGGTTTAGTGTTTAGGGTGTTTAGGGTGTACGTTTAGGGTATAATTAGCGATTAGGGATTAGGGTTTTAGGGTTTAAGGTTTAGGGATCATCGATCGAGTGCACACACACATTATTAGAGGCACCCGCACCTTTGCGCATAAAGTGCATGCGTTTATAAGTGTTTTTTTGGCCACCAACGATATATAGATCGAGAGAGATTGAAATGTATATATATCCCCAAGAATATGTTAAGATATATATTGAAATATATGCACGAATGATATGTGCAAGGTATGACATGCGCGCATGCACACTAATTGTATCAATATATTATGAGGCAACTTAATCAAATGTGTTTTCATTCGAGAGAACTTGTCAAAATTCAAGTTAATTAATTTATCAGCGCTAATTAGTTGGTCGCCTGCTTGATGCGCAATGAAGTGTCGTTGGCCTATATATATGTAGGGTTTAATTAGGGTTTAGGGTTTAGGGTTATCTAGCTAGGGTTTTAGGGTTAGGGTTAGGGTTAATTAGGGTTTAGGGTCTAGGCTTTAGGGTTTAGGGTTTAGGGTTTAGGGTTTAGGGTTTAGGGTCTAGGGTTAGGGTTTAGGGTTTAGGGTTTAGTGTTTAGTGTTTAGGGTTTAGGGTTTAGGGTGTAGTGTTTAGGGTCTAGGGTCTGGGGTTTAGGGTTTAGTGTTTAGGGTGTTTAGGGTGTACGTTTAGGGTATAATTAGGGGGGTTTAAGGTTTAGGGATCATCGATCGAGTGCACACACACATTATTAGAGGCACCCGCGCCTTTGCATAAAGTGCATGCGTATATAAGTGTGTTTTTTGGCCACCAACGATATATAGATCGAGAGAGAGACTGAAATATATATATCCCCAAGAATATGTTCAGATATATATTGAAATATATGCACGAATGATATGTGCAAGGTATGACATGCGCGCATGCACACTAATTGTATATATATTATGAGGCAACTTAATCAAATGTGTTTTCATTTGAGAGAACTTGTCAAAATTCAAGTTAATTAATTTATCAGCGCTAATTAGTTGGTCGCCTGCTTGATGCGCAATGAAGTGTCGTTGGCCCATATATATGTAGGGTTTAATTAGGGTTTAGGGTTTAGGGTTATCTAGCTAGGGTTTTAGGGTGTTAGGGTTAGGGTTAATTAGGGTTTAGGGTCTAGGGTTTAGGGTTTAGGGTTTGGGGTTTAGGGTTTAGGGTCTAGGGTTAGGTTTTAGGGTTTAGTGTTTAGTGTTTAGGGTTTAGGGTGTAGGGTGTAGTGTTTAGGGTTTAGGGTCTAGGGTTTAGGGTTTAGTGTTTAGGGTGTTTAGGGTGTACGTTTAGGGTATAATTAGGGATTAGGGATTAGGGTTTTAGGGTTGAAGGTTTAGGGATCATCGATCGAGTGCACACACACATTATTAGAGGCACCCGCGCCTTTGCGTATATAAGTGTGTGTTTTGGCCACCAACGATATATAGATCGAGAGAGAGATTGAAATGTATATATATCCCAAAGAATATGTTCAGATATATATTGAAATATATGCACGAATGATATGTGCAAGGTATGACATGCGCGCATGCACACTAATTGTATATATATTATGAGGCAACTTAATCAAATGTGTTTTCATTCGAGAGAACTTGTCAAAATTCAAGTTAATTAATTTATCGGCGCTAATTAGTTGGTAGCCTGCTTGATGCGCAATGAAGTGTCGTTGGCCTATATATATATGTAGGGTTTAATTAGGGTTTAGGGTTTAGGGTTATCTAGCTAGGGTTTTAGGGTGTTAGGGTTAGGGTTAATTAGGGTTTAGGGCCTAGGGTTTAGGGTTTAGGGTTTAGGGTCTAGGGTTAGGGTTTTAGGGTCTAGGGTCTAGGGTTTAGGGTTTAGGGTGTAGTGTTTAGGGTTTAGGGTTAGGGTTTAGGGTTTAGGGTTTAGTGTTTAGGGTTTAGGGTTTAGTGTTTAGGGTGTTTAGGGTCTAGGGTTTAGGGTTTAGGGTTAGGGTGTATGTTTAGGGTGTAATTAGCGATTAGGGATTAGGTTTTAGGGTTTAAGGTTTGGGGATCATCGATCGAGTGCACACACATTATTAGAGGCACCGCGCCTTTGCGCATAAAGTGCATGCCTATATAAGTGTGTTTTTTGGCCACCAACGATATATAGATCGAGAGAGATTGAAATGTATATATATCCCCAAGAATATGTTCAGATATATATTGAAATATATGCACGAATGATATGTGCAAGGTATGACATGCGCGCATGCACACTAATTGTATATATATATATATTATGAGGCAACTTAATCAAATGTGTTTTCATTCGAGAGAACTTGTCAAAATTCAAGTTAATTAATTTATCAGCGCTAATTAGTTGGTCGCCTGCTTGATGCGCAATGAAGTGTCGTTGGCCTATATAGTTGGTCGCCTGTTTAATTAGGGTTTAGGGTTTAGGGTTATCTAGCTAGGGTTTTAGGGTTAGGGTTAGGGTTCATTAGGGTTTAGGGTCTAGGGTTTAGGGTTTGGGGTTTGGGGTTTAGTGTTTAGGGTTTAGGGTCTAGGGTCTAGGGTCTAGGGTTAGGGTTTAGGGTTTAGGGTGTAGTGTTTAGGGTTTAGGGTCTAGGGTTTAGGGTTTAGTGTTTAGGGTGTTTAGGGTGTATGTTTAGGGTATAATTAGGGATTAGGGATTAGGGTTTAAGATTTAGGGATCATCGATCGAGTGCACACACACATTATTAGAGGCACCCGCGCCTTTGCGCATAAAGTGCATGCGTATATATATAAGTGTGTTTCTTGGCCACCAACGATATATAGATCGAGAGATAGCGATTGAAATCCCCAAGAATATGTTCAAATATACGCACACACATGAATTATTAGAGGCACCCGCGCCTTTGCGCATAAAGTGCATGCATATGTGTGTTGTTCTGGCCACCAACGATAGATCGAGAGAGAGAGATTGAAATCCCCAAGAATTAGAGGACCCCCTTGCACAAGTGTTGGCCATCTATATATAATATGAATCCCAATAATGTTCATACATGATAGGGCATATGTGTGAAGCAATTTTTTTCGAGAACTTGTAAAGATTCAAATTTATCAGTGCAAATGGAAACTAGTGCACATTAGAGGACCCCCTTGCACACGTGTTGGCCATCTATGTATAGTTTGAATCCCAATAATGTTCATACATGATAGGCTATATGTGAATCAATTTTTTCTTCCAAGAACTTGTCAAGATTCAAATTTATCGGTGCTAATGGAAACTAGTGCGCACTAGACGAGCCCCTTGCGCAAGTGCTGGCCATTACATATAGTAGTTTAAATCTTAAGAATGTTCATACATGATAGGCCATATGTGCAAAGGAATTTTTTTCCCGTGAACTTGTCAAAATTCAAGTTTATCGTTGCAAATGGAAACTAGTCCAAAAAATTACATAGAGGTCCAAAAGAACTAGACAATAACTAATAGGACCTGCAACTTTACAAAAAGGACCCCAAAACATATAGAAGAAAATCAATCGAGTCCTTCTGGACCGCACATCAGATCTCTGCTCCGCATCCTTTCCAGCAACTCCGTCGCCGGGGACGCACCACTTGGGACGGTGTCGCCGGTAGTCGCCAGGACGAAGGAGAAGAATGGCCTCAGCAACGGCATATTGGCTCTGAGAAGGGCCGCTGAAAGGCCAAGATGTTCACGGGCAAGACGGATGACGCCGTCGTATGCCCCGAGCTTGTGAACGTTAGCAGCTTGACTTCCCCGTTGGCCAGATCTGAAGCACTGACCAAAGCAAGCCTCACCGTTAGCGCCATCACCTTGATGGCACCAGATCGGGGTTTGGCCGGCAAGATCCGCCAGATCTGATCCGCCAGATTCACCATAGGCCAGATCTGAAGCCGATGACGAGATCCCCGACTCCATTGCGCCATTCTGCTCATGGGAAACACTGGATCTAAGCTTACAACAACACTAACTCCCTCGGATCCAAATTAGCTGACTCAACTTTGCTTATCTAAATATGGATGTATCCACACATGTTTTTACTCTAGATACATACACGTCTAAGGAAAGTTGAATCAATTAATTTAGTTTGGAGGGTGTACGATATACAGAGAGAAGTCGGCCTCGTCTCCGGCCGGCGAGGCCGCCGGAGAGAAGGGGGAGAGGAGCCGGGGGAGTGAGAGAGACTCGAGAGAGAAAGAGAAGAGGAGAGCTCCCTAGGGAAGAACATTATTTTTGTCGTTCTGCTCGTAGCTTGAAACTGAAAATTTCGGCCCCGCGCCAAATCATCCGCCGAATCCATTCGAAACTCCCGTGACCAGTTTTACCCTTTTAACCCTGGTCCGGAAGTTACAACCCACCGACCATGGAGGGCTCATTCGGTAACAATGAAATATCTTGCCTAGATCCCGAACCCTCCCCATAGGCCCACACCCACCCACCAACCATTCGCCCCATTAGCTCAAAAATACTCTCACACGCCAAAGCTCGACTCTCTACAGTACTAGATCTCTTCGCGCCGGCATACTCCTCCACAGTAGCCTTATCTTGTTGGCTGTCCACCCACCTGATCCGCTCCCCCGCCACCCTCGCCACCGACGGATCTGCACCGCCGACCTCGCCACCGACGGATGCTTCAACGCCGACCTCGCCACCGACGGATCCGCTTCACCGCCGACCTCATCCACAGCATAGCAATCAACGCCTTTCCTGTCGACGCACCGGATCCTCTCCAACAGAACTGGGTCTACTTCACCGCGGCCCCCTCCACAGAAGCCGATCTATTCCACCGACTAGCTCGGCGCAGCGGCTGTATCAACTTCACCGAATCCCTTGCCAGCCAACCAGATCTGTTTCACTAACGCCCGCTTCTACTGAAACAGGGTCGACTCATCGTCTCCCGCGTTCGCCGCCGCTGGAATGCAAGTTGCCGCCCCCGTCCACCCCGCCGCAGCTTGGTTAGTACGCTGGCCCGTTAGATCGCGGTGTTTCTTTAGCCATGTTTTGTGTAGTTATTTGCAGATCTCATATGCCATTAACTTTCTTGATGTGTTACTTCGCATGAAGTTCGTTTAAATATTGTACAGTACAAAAGCATTATCCGGTCGCTACCATCCTGTTCATTCTACTGACACCTGTGTGCATCCACATATTTATAGCCTTATACCCATTCATTTGCTGCCAATTGTTTTTGTACTGCATGCTATTCCTTTTATAGTCATGCTATGGGCATTTCCAATCTGGTTGTTCTTATACCACGTCATTAGCTCACCGCTAGCCGCTAGCTGTTTTCTCGTGCCTGCTATTCTCACACTGCTTTTATAATCATGCTATGTGCATTTCCAATCTGCTTGCTCTTATACCTCGTCTTTAGCTTATAGCTATTTTTTTCCATGAATGCTCCTGTCGCACAGCTTGTATAGTTATTGCTGCGTGCATGTTTGGTCTTTGTATTATCATAGACTAACTTGTCAATGTTATTTTTCCTAGGGATTGATCATGCGAACCACTTATTAGAATATCCAACATTAACAGCGGGGACGCTAGGGAAGGTTGGAATCTGAGTTCTTGGTTGGTAATTTTGGCAGTTTACTTCCGTTATTATCTATAACCTATATGCATTGTTCCTTATGCAAGAGATTAACACTTGGAACCCTGCCATAGCAATGTCATTCATGCTTTACTATGTTTCTGCCTATTTGATATGCTTGTCTTGGAGCAACTGCGAAGGTGATTTGAACCTGACATTTGGTCATTCTTAATGCCAGTTTACTTTATGTGGAAAACCTTGCCATTACCCTACTCTAAATCTGAATGTCTGAAATTCGTATCTCATGAAAAGCAACATCTAGTTGGTTTTAATCTGATATCTGGTAAATATTGGCTTATTCATTTGGCAGCTCAAGTTTTTTGTTATTTGAAACCAGCTGACTTGGTCTTAAATGTGATATCTAAACACAGATTAAGGACAATGGAGCAGGAGGATTAGCATTTCACTTGATGGCTGAACCTAAAATGACAGGCATGTCGACCACGACTAGTGCACGCAAGAGAAGGACCTGCAGCGAGCCAGTATGTGCTTAGTACATGCATCTTATCTTATCTTGTGCTTATTTCTGCTACATGCTGTTATCTGATCTCTACATTGCGTAATACATGTTTGAATAGTTAATTGTTGTAACTATGTTTGCAATATTACCAGAATGCAGTTTTAATGAAGCAGTCATCATTAGAAGATAGTCGCCAAAGCGACCCTGTGCAACATTATGATGTAAGTCTGTGCTTAGTACAAGTTCCATACATTGTCTTATTTATGGAACTTGTTATTATCTTATATCTACATTGCATAATAAATGTTTGAATAGTTCACTGTTGTAACTATGTTGCAATATTACTAGAATGCAGGTGTAATGAAGAAGTCCTTAGTAGAAGATAGAGCGCAAAAAAGGTTCCGGGGTGAGCCTATGCAACGATATAATGTAAGTCTGTGCTTAGTACTTGTGACTATCTCATATCGACAATGCTTAATACATGTTTGCATAGTTCATCGTTTAACTCTTTTTGCAATATTATCAGAATGCAGTTGTGATGAAGCAATCTTCATCAGAAGAGTGGCCCACAAAAAGTTCTGATCTTTCTTCTGATGCATCCTCTCATAGCCGTCAACCTAGACCATTCCTTTCATCAAACAGTAAATATCTCAAGGCTGTACTTTATAAAAGACATGGTATTGCTGCTTTAAGATCTGTAGCTGATATGTTGACCAAGAGTACACAAGATTCAATCAAGGCGATTGCCAAATGTCAACGTGTTATTGATGATGCTAATAGAAGTCCTCAATGATTCTATGTAATTTTTTATTTGGGCACATTAATTGGCTTGTAATTTTCCTAGTTATTTTATTTGTGTATGTAATTGTGTGTATCATTGATACCAGATTTTAGGCTCATGAAATTTAATGCAAGTTGACTAGTCAAACAACCAGGAACCTACAACAGATTGGGCCGGCCCACTTACAGTAGTGTGGGACCCACTTTCATTTTGGGTCGGCCCACCTACTTATTGGGCCGGCCCGTTAACAGGAAAGTGGGCCCACTGCTTTTGGTGCCCACTATCTTGTTGGGCCAGCCCACTTGCTATGGTGGAGCCCACATACTAAATGGGCCGGCCCTTTACAGAAAGTGGGACCCACCTGTGTTTTGGCCCGGCCCACTAGCGTGTTGGGCCGGCCCACTTGCTATATGGTGGACCCCACATACTAAATGGGCCGGCCCTTTAACAGAAAGTGGGACCCACCTGTGTTTTTGGCCCGCCCACTATCTTGTTGGGCCGGCCCACTTGCTATATGGTGGACCCCACATACTAAATGGGCCGGCCCTTAACAGAAAGTGGGACCCACCTGTGTTTTTGGCCCGGCCCACTATCTTGTTGGGCCAGCCCAATTGCTATATGGTGGACCCCACATACTAAATGGGCCGGCCTTTAACTGGAAAGTGGGACCCACCTGTGTTTTTGGCCCGGCCCACTATCTTGTTGGGCCGGCCCACTTGCTATATGGTGGACCCCACATACTAAATGGGCCGGCCCGTTAACAGGAAAGTGGGACCCACATGTGTTTTTGGCCCCGCCCACTTTCTTGTTGGGCCAGCCCATTTGATCTATTGTGGACCCCACGTACTAAATGGGCCGGCCCGATAGCAGGAAAGTGGGACCCACATGCATGGGCCGGCCCAATAACTTCGGGCCGGCCCACTTGCTTTAAGGTGGACCCCACTTGCAAATGGGCCGCCGATAACAAGAAAGTGGGTCCCACATGTCTTTGGGCCGGCCCTTTTGCCTGTTGACCGGTCAAATGAGTGCATTCGGCCCGGCCCACATGCTTAGTGGGCCGGCCCATTAATGTTTTGACCAGTCAACCTTAGAGGTTAGGCCCGCCCACGTAACTAATGGACCAGCCCAGCTATATAGTTGACCGGTCAAACTAAGTCACCGGCCCGGCCCCCAAACTTAATGGGCCGGCCCGCTTAAGACGTGGCAGCCCTCGTGTGGGCCTACCATCTACCACGGGTTTCAGCCGTTACGCCGTTAACTGCCAGTTAACGGCGTCACGTGTCAGTTTGCATGACGTCAGTCAACGGGCTCCGGAAACACTTGTGCAACGGTCCGATTTTCCGTGACGGAAGGGCGCCAGCGCGACGGACCGAAAAATCGTCGTAGGACTTTGCTGACGCAGTTTCGACAACAGAACCCATATCGTCGGGTTAGGCCCATAGGCGACGAAAAATACCCCTTAGCGGACGATTTTGGGACGTTGTCTATCAGAACTTTTCTTGTAGTGGTTGGCAGTTGATCTCTTAGCACCCACAACTGTTTTTGGTGACCTCAATGCATGGATCTCCTCTATGCAACACCCTCTACAACCTCCACGTCTTGCATGTCTCAGTCTCCTACACATATATCAACTTGATCTTATACCATATCCAATGTTTCAACTCTAGATCACTTCCTTCACTTTTACCTCTTGTTTTTATTCAAGTTTAATATTCACAAAACCAAGAGTGGGAATGATGGGTACATATTGTTGCCACCGTCTACCTTGAGAACACTCCTTCCTAAATTAGTTTTCTTTCTCAAAAACCCTATTGTTTTTCCTTCTCTAGTTTTGATCACAAAACTACTTCTAGTTTTATTAAATCTTTTCAAGATATTTCTTCAAAGAAAACAAGGAACTGAAATGGGTTTTGTTTTTCATCCCATTTCTACCAAGTACTGATTTCTAAAACATTATTTTCTATTTTGCTTTGTTTTTACAAAAAGCTTGTTTATGGTACCTATACCATTTCTTGTTTTTCTCTTGGTTATTTAAAATTGAGAAAAACCTTACTTGAAAAGTAAGTAGAACATTTTGAACTCCTATGTTCCAACTAGTTTTCTCTCAACATTTTCAAGTCCATTCCACTTGGGTTCATTCCCAATTAGACAATTGAGGTGTGTCCTATACCTTTCAATTGAACTCTATTTCAAATGGCAACTCTTGCACATCTTATGCACATCTCTGATCTACCACATTGTATCCCCTCATCCTCCAATTCTTGATCAAATGGATGATCATTTGATACTTCCAAATGGACTCCCTTCAACTAAACCCTAGACTCAGGGAGTATTTCAAACCACTCCCATTTGACCTCTTATTTGTAGAACAACTTATATTTCATCATGCCCATCTCACTCCTATACTCATTTCCATCATCACCTTGACCTCATGAATTGATGATTTATGTCACCATATTCATCCTTGTGAGTATATGGTTACTTCACTCACCATCTCTCTTAGCCTTGCTCAACCATTGTCTAAACTACCATCATCACCATCATCTCCTTGGCACAAAGCCATCATGCAACAAATACCATCCTGGTGCATTTTACCATCACAATCTTCCTCCATCTATATCTCTCTTACATTTTTGCATGACATAAGAATGGAGCCGGCCATGATTTGTGCATGTCAACTTTGGACATCAATTCCTCTCTCTACTTTACTCCACCTTGGGAAGCCTCTCCTCCTTTGTCCCTTCCCAATGCCACAAATAAATTCAGCTTGGGTCAAATTCTTCCCCACCAGCCACCCACCTTGGCCAATCAAGGAAGAGGCAGCCACCCTCTCCCCCTATAAAAAGCCTTGGCCGCCCACCTCCCTCTTCCTCTCATTTTTGCTCCACTCACTCTTCCACCTTATCTACTCCTTCATCCTTCTCCACCACCCACCCACGAAAATGCTGCTCCTCCTAGCTACCATGTCCGTCCATGGCCATGGAAAGCACTCCAAGATGAAGCTCCCCTCCTCCCTCAAGCTCCTCCTCTCCCTTGGTCACCATGAGAGCATCCCTCTCTCTCTTTTCCCTAACCTTAGATGGTTTCCTCTCCTCTTCTTCTTCCTCTCTTTCTAAGATTGGATCTTGATGCAGGTGCATTTTGAACCAATCATGGAGAAGCTTCACCTATCCTCAGATCTGAAGTCTTTGACCAAAGTTCGTCCAAATCCCTGCAGTAATTTCTTCAATCCTGCTGTTTCAGATTCTGCACGATCTTGTAAAATCTGCTAAAACTCGTGTACTGCTCCGAATTGAGTGATTCAAAGTTCCGCAGTTAGATAATTAAAAGATCTACAACTTACCGTTGGTTGCATCCTCAAAGCTATTACATATTTTCCTGCGTAAATAAAGTTCTGAAAACATGTAGATTCACTGTTTCTTAGATTTGATTTGTTTTACAAAACCTTATTGAGCAAACTCAACTGTGGGTGAAAGCACTCTTCAGTTGCTTCATTTTGCCGTAGGTGCCACTTCGAATTACCTCCTAAAATTGAAATGGTTCACAGATCAATTTCTGGTCAGATCTGAATTTGTCTAATTAAACCAGGAGCTTGGGAAAGAAGTTTTGAATGAAACAAATTGGGATATAACGAGCGTTTCAATACCTTTCAGATTCAACTAATCTCATATTTTTAGGATTTTTCTACGATTTTTGGCATACAGATCTTGTTTTCTGTACAGTCAGATTCAAGGAAATTCCTAAAATAGTAGTATTAACCTTTTTGAGTGAATACAATTTGGTTAGTCTTGCTTTAGTATGGCCATTTAGGAAAAATATTGTTAGTCTCTGTTCATTCATATTGGTTACTGATAATAACATGTGTGTGCTACATGAGTTGTTGGACCAAAACTTTTTGTTTATTTAAAACTCTAAGCACCTCTTTTTATTAGGAGTGGGCAACCTTTGTTTTATGCTTGCAAACAAAACCTCTGCAACTTGACATTAGTTCTATTGTTTTGCTTAAGATTTTACAAAGGTGTGGTACCTTGCTTGCTTCCTATTTTTTTGTATAGTGTTAAGTGAGCAAATTAAATAAGGAAAACTGATTTCTACTTTTCCAAAAATATTTGAAAATGTATTGTGAATGTTTTTGATGCCAAACTAATGCACTTGTCCTCTTTATGATGTTATCTACCAGGGGATATTTGGTATATAGCATGGTGATAACCGAGAAAGGCAATTGCTAAGTTGTGATGCACTCATACCTTTACTAGGTAAATAAATGGGGTTTTCCAAATTAAAACTCTTAAAGTTGTTTTGTGGTATCTGTAAGTCCTTTGTATGGTAGCCCTTAATTGAATGGTAAAATTCTGATTTTTGTATGTTTGTTTTGTTGGTGCAATGTGTTGATTGTGTTCCTTTTATATTTTCCAGCGATAGATGCGAACAATTCCGGAGAAGAAGAAGAAGTGAAATCGGACGAGGATTTTATTTATGTTGTTGGGATTCTTATTGGATGGAGTTGAAGAAGTCCAGGGACAAATAAGCCAACCAAGGCAAGCCATCTCTTGATCTCTGAATGTTGAATCACATATTGTGGTTACTTTGTTGTTATTCTTGTCTCTCGATCTATCTTGTGTTGTTTTACTTATGTTGATGGAGCATGTTCACTGTGAGCATGTTGATTCTCTTTGACACCTCACCTACAATCCCCATTAGGGAAATGGTGGTCATCACCATGATCGTGGTGTACCCTCTAAGTGTGATGGGTATGCCCACTTACCTCGAGTGTGTCGACCTCTTGACACCTTCTTGAACCCCTTAGTGGTATGATGGTTAGCATCATGCCCTTGTCGTATCTTCTACCTATGATGATGTTATGCATACTTAAACCCAAGTATGTTGAACCCCTTGTTGATGTTTTGCATACTTACTCTCGAGTATGTTGAACCCCTTGTTGATCTTATGCATGCTTACCCTGAGCATGTATACCCCCTTGACCACCTATATTATCATCTTCTTAGTGGTATGATGATTAACATCATGACCCTTGTTGTATTATCCTACTTATGTTGTCCCCATGCGTGCTTACCCTAAGCATGTATGACCCCTTTGACACCTCAATCATCATCTCCTTAGTGGTATGATGGTTAGCATCATGCCCTTGTTGATAGCATAGTTCTCCACAATAAAATCTTAGGTTGGGAAACCCCGATGTTTTATGTTTTGGAAAGACTTTGAAAACTTTGGGAAGATGTGGTCTTGCCCAAGTGTTGTTTCACGAGAAAGGTCTTGATGTTTCGGAAAGTGGTATATGGTTAATCGTTGGTAAACAAAGGAAGTGTGGGTAAAATGTTTTTAAAAGAGCACTGCGTATAAGTGTTCGCCATCCCAACTTTTTATCGCGCAACCACACTACCCTGGTGTGGGACGGGGCTTAGCCCGTAGTTTGTTGAAGCTGGCATGAGACACCTTCACAACTTTCTAGGGGGTCACGATGACCTCTGACGCCGGGTTGCGCTCTGGAGGAGGCAATACACTGTATTAAATTATAGCCGGACGATTACTGAGGGTCTTCTGTCGTGGCGCCGGAGATACGCTCAAAAGGAGGTATGCTACGGGGTGCCGGGAAGGGTTAAGCCCGCAGGGAAGGACTCATGCCAGTGGAGATAAGTGAAAGGTTATGTCCGAGTTTCTGTCATGGCATAGTTGATATGCAGGGATGATGCCCACATGATAGACTCGCGGATCTTGTGGGGAAAGTGTGCAAACTCTGCAGAGTCAAATCTATTCGAATAGCCGTGTCCACGGTCATGGACGAGTCGAAATGGCCATACGTTAACTGGGGTAGTTTTGTTTAAGAAATGTTTTACAAAGAAAAAGAGAAAGTGTTCTCAGAGTACCGGAAGGGTACGGGAAAGGTTGACGACCATATCGAGATGGTCGGGAATGAAATAAAAAGGGCTACTCCCATCATAGTGTTTTATGTTGTGGAACTCTTTTGAAGTATCTTCTTCAATAAAGATATAGAGATGTCATAGGATACCTTTTGAAGTATCTTCTTCAACCAAGATATAGAGATGTCGTAGAATCCTCTTAGTGTCCCCTTCAACTGTGATGTTGGGATGCTACATCCACAAGAGAAACTATTTCTCTTTCTCATGCTATATCCACAAAAGAAACTACTTCTCTTCTTCATGCTATTTCCACAAGATAAATTAGCTCTTCCCTCTTGTCATCTTACATTAGCACTTGTTATCTTGCACTCCTGCAAAGTACCTTCTTGATGGTTTGCGAGTACAATTCCAATGTACTCAAGGCTTTGTCCCTGGCTATTTACTTGGCTAGACTTGGAGGAACTCGACAGATGAAGAAGGAGTTGACGACGTCTATGCAAGCTAGGAATGTCTTCCCAGTCAGTTGCTTGTAGGGTTAAGGCAGATGACTTGGGCTCTGCGCTGCTGAAGTGATTCCGCTACTCTGATATTAGATTAGGCCCTTCGAGGCTATTATGTAAAGATTTGTCATGTGACCTATTGTAATTTTCTTATTCCGTTTTGTAATGAAGGATGTAATTTGATATCAGTTCGGTTATGTGTTCACGGCGCACTGATCATGGGATCGTGAACTTTATACATAACAAGGTATTTCAGACAGTTAGTCCGGGGTCTCCATACGCAGTGTCACTATCTCGTCCTCCTGCAGATCGCACATCTCTCGGCGCGGTCCCGAGTCTGGTGCGCAGGCACTCCAAGTGGTGCAGCTGGTGGGCGGTGTCGAAGTGCGGGGCGCCGGCCACGGGCTGACCCGCGCCGTCGCGCAGGCCCAGGTACTGGTAGCCAGTGTCGGCGACGGCCTCCGGGTGAAGAAAGGCAAGGCGGGCAAGTGCCTCCTGGAAGACTCGGATCATCCCGTCGAGCCACGTGCGCTCCATCACGTCGATGGTGAACTCCTCAGAAGCGGGGGAAATCCCGCTCCCCCTGACGACGCAGGTGACCAGCCAGGCCATCTCCGAGTCTGCGGACCTCTCAGTACGGACGCCCTTCACCTCGGGCACCATACGTCCGCAGCGAATAGCCAGGTCGGCTAAGGCCCGCTCGAAGAAGTAGAGGGGCGGCCTCACCCCGACCTGACGGACGTGCGTGTACTCGATCGGCATCTACACAAATTTTAAAGTAGATTAAGTTAGTGACCACAGTGTGCAAAATTTTAAGCATAGTAAAACTTTAATGCAAGTAAAATTTGTGGAAATAGAAGGAGATAGGGGACTTAAGAATTTTCAGCATTTAGTCAACCTCTTTGATTTAAGAAAATAGTTTTTGGTCTGATCTAACGCCCATGCTAACTAAGGTCTCCTACAGTCAGGATGGCTCTGATACCAGCTCTGTGGGGCCCCGGACTTACCAGTCCAGAACTCCTGTTATGCATACAATTTCACGATCCCAAGATCATTCCATCGTGAATACATAACCGAACTGATACCAGATTACAACATCCATTACAGTACCGAGTTACAGATATTACGGAACGCTTACATCATAGGCCATCAAGGCCGTAGTTCAACAAACAGCAGCGGAATTTATTTGACTTCAAACAGCGGTGGAACCCAAGTCAGGCCTTTACCCTACAGGCGGCTGACTGGGAGAGCGTCCTAGTTCGCGTCTTCGGCGTCGTACTCTTCTTCTTCGTAGTACTCCTCTTCAAAGTCTGGCCAAGTAAATAGCCAGGACAACAATGCCAATGAGTACGTTTGAATGTACTCGCAAACCACCTTAGAGAGAAATAAAGGATATGCAGTATGGCAGTAGCAAGGAACAGGCACTAAACTAGGGCGACAAGGAGCGAGAGGTGGTTCCTCTCGAGAGTATGACATCTCTATATCTTTGTTGAAAACTTTTTGTAAACCATTTTTTTGCAGGCTAATAGGTAAGGGTGACCCAATTCAATGGGAGCTCATAGGTTGTACCCCTGCCATCTGTCCGAGACGGAAAGGCGTTCCCAGTTCGTCGGGAAGGCCACGGTCGATAGGTGTCCATGCTCGGACTACCCCTTACATTTGCAGGACCCAAACTAAGGCGAGACAAACTACTACGCTACGCCCCGTCCCACTAAAGGGTAATGTGGTTGTACTGGCTAGGTCCGGTTTCGTACTATGGTCACCAAGGTTTTTCGAAAACAACTTTTCATCTCCATTTGCCTCCAGCAATATCTTTCATAAACCTTTTTGTCTTTCATAAAACCACACTTGGGCAGGGCTACCCCATTCCAAGGTTTTCCAGAAAAACCTCTTTGCTTGAAAACAATTTTCACAAATATTTTTCCAGGGCTCCCAACCTATAGTCCAATTTCTCTTTGAAAAGAGGCGACAAGGGTGATAAGGAGGTAAGCACCATATCACTAATAGAGGTGTGATCAGTAGGTACCAACGAGGGCTGCACCCTAAGGGTGGATTAATAAAACTCCGGGTGGCGCTAACCACCGACATAATAAATAAAAGACATGCACTTTATAAAACCTGTAATAATGCAAGAGCAAGATATATAGGATCAGAGATGCATCAAGAGGTTGCTTGCCTTGATCAGCAAAGTGTCCCTGGTCTTCCTCTTCAAATCCCCCGAAGTCACCTCCTCCTTCGTTTCCGGCGGCGTTCGAATCTATCGTCGCAAAAAAAAAAAACACACCACACCGAATCAACTAACCACTCCAGAATGTTTTACACAAAATTTTGGAAAAATCACAGTATGTAAAGGTTTACAAATGCAAAATACTGAAGTGGTTTCACTCATTTATGGTTTTTAAAACAAAAGATGTGATTTTTATTCCAGAAATGACATAGAAACCATTTAAATGGTCTAAATGTTTTTGTGAATCAAAAAAATACATGGAACATACCTATAGAAAGCTAACAACATGTAGAACACACATGCACATATTCACAGCACAAAATCACATGCATGCAATTTTCTATGGTTAAGTATTTTTTCACGAGTATATAGCATTTCGAATCATCAAATTTGAGTCATAGATGAATTTGTAACATTTCAAAACTACCACAGATTTCAATGGAAGTATTGAAACAGAGAATAAAGAAGAGGGGAAACCGGCCGGGACGACTGGGCCTGGCCAGATTTGGCCCAACATCGTTGCGGCTATGTGGGAGCACCGTTTTAAACGGCCTCGACATGGCGAGCCACGCTGGCCGGCGGGCCAGGGGTCCAGGGCGCATGCACCGGTTGGATAAGAATCCAACGGTGGCCATGCCCTCGTCTACCTCACGACGCGGAAGGATACCGCGGCGGAAACCCTAGCTAGTGGGAGGGCTAGTGTGCTCACCACGGTGTGCATGAAGGCGAGGCGGTGCACGTTCGATGCGGTGGAGCCGCTCTTCCGAACGGTGGTGGTGGCGAGGAAAACAGCACGGGTCGAGTGGTTGACGTCGACGGCGCCGAACCTGCTGCTCATCACGGCGGCGTCTACAGGGGTCCCTGGAAGGTGAGATCGAGCGCGTAGAGAGAGGAGACAGAGGAGCGTCCAGGGAGCCAGAGAGGGAGGGAGATGGTGGTCTCCTGCAACCACCTTCACCGGAAGCTCCCAGACGTCGGGCTCGAGCACGGGGTGCTGGAGAGGAGGGAGCTCCCCTCCTCTGGGGAGGTGAACTGGTGGTGAAGGGGGGTTCTGTGGCGAATGGGCTTGAGCGGAGGAGTGCAGTGTCGTTTTAAGTCACGACGCCGGTGCATGGTGCACCGGGTCCGTGGCGAGGGAGGAAGGGCGGGCGGCAGCAGCCTATTGGGCGAGTTGGGCAGCGAGCTACGCGTCGGAGACACGTCAATGGTTTTGGAGGGAGGTGCTACGTTGGGGACGTGCGGCCTGGCGTGCACGGTCGCGTCCAGTCGCACCCGCCAGCTATTCGATGGAAATGCCGCGACGTTGCTCGGTCGCGTGCATGCAGTAGAGGTCGGGGGAAAACTTGTCCGTGCGCGGGCGTCGTGGGGGAGGTCTCCTCGTCCACCGCATGGCAACCATGGACACCAGAACGGGAGCGTGGGGAGGCCAGCGTGGCCGTGTCCAGGGTGACGCGTTCGTTGGCGGTTGGGGGTCGGCGCGCTGCAGGAGTGGTGAGGGTGCACGGGAGGTTGGTCGAGGAGGGAGTGAAGGTTGCAGTGAGGCTTCACAGCGTGCTAGCCTCACGTGCACGGGCGGCGGGAAGGGAGAGGAGAGTGTCTCCCGTGCGGTTTGTGTCCAAAAAAGAGAGGTGACGGGTGAGTCCTAGGTACCTAGGAGAGGGGTCAGGAGAGGTGGTGCAGGCGTGCTGTGCTCCAAGTTTGTCTCCATCTGCTTGGCACCGAGCTCAAAATGCTGCATGTACGCCAACTAGCTCCGGCCCTATCTCCCTCTATTTCTTTCTCACTCTCTCGATGGGACAATGACATGCAAGTGCACATAGGTGCATGGGTGTGGTGAGGGAGTGAGTTGAGAGAGGGATGGATAAGCAGAAAAAGAAAAGGAAGAAAGAAAGGGGGAAAGCAAAATAATTAGTATATGGTCTAAGTGACCATTTCTTGCTTAAGCCAAAAAATTTGGGATCATGTCATGGTCAATGTCATGTGAGGTAGGTCAAGTCAATGATGAAAAAGAGATGAGGTAAGTTGCACAAGGCTAGAGGAATTTTCAGAATATCATTTTGAAGAAAAGATGAAAAAGAAAGGGTGGAGGGAATTTTGAGGGAATCATGATCTTGGAAGATCACGATCACATGCATGAGCACAACATGCCCTAGGGTTTTTGCAAGATTTAAATTAATAAAACCAGAATTAATACAAAGGGTGTCACATGTGAAAAAGGTTTTAGAAGTTTATCAAGTGGAGATTATCAGTTTTGGACATATATCCTCAATCTCATATGAGAATAATAATCATTGCTACATGCTTATGCATTTAAGAGGAGTCCATTATCTGTTGTCCATGTTGTCCCGGTATGGATGTCTAAGTTGAGAATAATCAAAAGCGAGAAATCCAAAATGCGAGCATTCTCCTTAGACCTTTGTACAGGTGGCATGGAGGTACCCCTTTGTGACACTTGGTTGAAACATGGCATGCAAAGATCCGGTAGTCCAAGCTAAGTAGGACGAGGTGCGGGCACTATTAGTATACTATGCATGAGGCTTGCAACTTGTAAGATATAATTTACATAACTCATATGCTTTATTACTACCGTTGACAAAATTGTTTCATGTTTTCAAAATAAAAGCTCTAGCACAAATACAACAATCGATGCTTTCCTCTTGAAGGACCTTTCTTTTACTTTTATTGTTGAGTCAGTTTACCTATCTCCTTCCACCTTAAGAAGCAAACACTTGTGTGAACTGTGCATTGATTCCTACATACTTGCATATTGCACTTGTTATATTACTTTATGTTGACAATATCCATGAGATATACATGTTATAAGTTGAAAGCAACCGCTGAAACTTAATCTTCCTTTGTGTTGCTTCAACACCTTTACTTTGATTTATTGCTTTATGAGTTAACTCTTATGCAAGACTTATTGATGCTTGTCTTGAAGTACTATTCATGAAAAGTCTTTGCTATATGATTCACTTGTTTACTCATGACATTACCTTTGTTTTGATCGCTGCATTCATTACATATGTTTACAAATAGTATGATCAAGATTATGATGGCATGTCACTTCAGAAATTATCTTTGTTATCGTTTTACCTGCTCGGGACGAGCAGAACTAAGCTTGGGGATGCTGATACGTCTCCAACGTATCGATAATTTCTTATGTTCCATGCCACTTTATTGATGATACCTACATGTTTTATGCACATTATATGTCGTATTTATGCATTTTCTGAACTAACCTATTAACAAGATGCCGAAGAGCCAGTTGTTGTTTTTTTTTGGTTTCAGAAATCCTAGTAAGGAAATATTCTCGGAATTGGACGAAATCTTCGCCCAGGGTCCTATTTTTGCACGAAGCTTCCAGAAGACCGAAGAGATAACGAAGTGGGGCCACGAGGCGGCCAGATGATAGGGCGGCGCGGCCCAGGCCCTAGCCGCGCCACCCTGTCCCCGGGCCCTCGTGTGGCCCCCGACCTACCCTTCCGCCTACAAATAGCCTCCGTCGCGAAACCCCAGCATCGAGAGCCACGATACGGAAAACCTTCCGAGACGCCGCCGTGAATCCCATCTCGGGGATTCAGGAGATCGCCTCCGGCACCCTGCGAGAGGGATTCATCTCCCGGAGGACTCTTCATAGCCATGATCGCCTCCGGAGTGATGAGTGAGTAGTTCCCCGGACCATGGGTCCATAGCAGTAGCTAGATGGTCGTCTTCTCCTTGTTGTGCTTCATTGTTGGATCTTGTGAGCTGCCTAACATGATCAAGATCATCTATCTCGTAATACTATATGTTGTGTTTGTCGGGATCCGATGGATAGAGAATACTATGTTATGGTGATTATCAATCTATTGTTTATGTGTTGTTTATGATCTTGCATGCTCTCCGTTATTAGTAGAGGCTCTGGCCAAGTTTTTGCTCTTAACTCCAAGAGGGAGTATTTATGCTCGATAGTGGGTTCATGCCTTCATTGACACCTGGGATCGTGATAGTAGGTTCTAAGGTTGTGATGTGCTGTTGCCACTAGGGATAAAACATTGATGCTATGTCTAAGGATGTAGTTGTCGATTACATTACGCAACATACTTAATGCAATTGTCTGTTGCTTAGCAACTTAATACTGAATGGGGTTCGGATGATAACCTGAAGGTGGACTTTTTAGGCATAGATGCAGTTGGATGGCGGTCTATGTACTTTGTCGTAATGCCCGGATTAAATCTCACTATATTTATCATATCATGTATATGCATTGTTATGCCTTTCTCTATTTGTCAATTGCCCGACTGTAATTTGTTCACCCAACATGCTTTTATCTTATGGGAGAGACACCTCTAGTGAACTGTGGACCCCGGTCCTATTCTTTACATAGCATACAATCTACTGCAATTGTGTTTACTATTTTCTTTGCAAACATCTTCCACTCGATACGCTTAATCCTTTGTTACAGCAAGCCGGTGAGATTGACAACCTCACTGCTTCGTTGGGGCAAAGTACTTGGGTTGTGTGTGCAGGTTCCACGTTGGCGCCGGAATCCCTGTTGTTGCGCCGCATCACATTTTGCCACCATCAACCTTCAACGTGCTTCTTGGCTCCTCCTGGTTCGATCAACCTTGGTTTCTTTCTGAGGGAAAACTTGCCATGTGCGCATCATACCTTCCACTTGGGGTTCCCCATGTACATCACGCGCATTGAACTTTGGCTGCCAACTTTCCTACCTCTTGGAGGCCCAACACTGTCTACAAGAATAGAAGCACCCGTAGACATCATCTGTCAAGGAGCTGACCTTTTTCCTTCGTGGACTTGCACCTTTTTGCAGTCGTCTAAGATCAAGTCCTCAGTTATTGACTAGTAATTATTAGGCCAGCCACCAGAAGTTGTCAACTTTGGGAGTACCTCGACAGCTACCTCTCTGAAGACCTCATGTTCCCGGGATGTCGAGACTAGAAGTTCTGCATAGTTTCAGCCTCTGCCTCAACATCGACGACTCAACACCCGGCCTGCTTCACCACCAACTAGCTTCGAGAATCCTTGTTGAAGTGGATGTCAGCCAGATGAAGACATCAGCAGATGTGACCAACCCCCAAACCTATAGGATGGATAGGACTAACTCAATCGCTTTGATTGAGCCACCCCCGCGTATTAGGCCCCTTGGGTACTTAGAGTACCATGTCTGGTTTGATGATTGCTTGTAGTTCCCTAGTGTGCTGCCTTGAGTGTCTTTTATCTATTTGTTGTGTGTATGTTTTTCTAGTCTTTTGGCCTGAAAAATACTCTTAGTGTGATAACCTAGCTTAGAAAGCCTCCCTAATATGTTTACACCCTCATCAACCACGCCGTTAGAATGCTAACTGCTAGTTAATTGGATAAGTTAACGAATGCCTCTAACTCTAACGCCGTTAAAAGTTTTTTTTCGACCGTCAGGAATACTAACTCAGACCCCTATCGACGCTAACTACTTCCAAGATCAGCTGAAGCATATCTACTACGCCAAGAAAGCAGAAGCCCTACCTTCAAGAGTGACTGCACCCCTGCGAGAAGACATACTAACTTAGTCTAACCTTGGAGTAATCGTGCTAACCTCGAGATTATCTTTTTGAAACCACCTTCTAACACACTATCTATCAAGCTGAGAGGACAATAGCGTCAAAGAAAAGCTACACCACATGGTCATCTTGTCCTCATCAAGTGAAGCTCCTGAGGATACCTCAAGACTCAAGATTAGGTGTAATTTACCCGCTCACTTCTTAGCTGGTTTATGTCAGCATCGACCCTCATGCTGAAGATTGTCTCTGACGACCTTTGTTGCTGCTTCATATGGATACCAACCAGGCGTTTCATCAACTTACTAACTTACCGCGCGTCCTATGGTTTAGTAAACACCGTGAGTGCCTATTGAGGCCGTGGTCTACACGTCTCCCCTGAAGATTCTTCAACTGAATACGGAAGATCGATGACTTCTTCAGAAGCTCCAGACAGAACCACAAGGCAGAAGCTCTGAGTTTTTCCAAAAGCACGATGAAAAATCTTAAGGGTGGAAGACTTCGTCTTCCTCTAAAATTTTAAGCTAACTCTAAAAAGTTTTCAACTCTTCTAATGCACAGTTGGAGTGCACTAACCCTCCCCAAAGTCACGAAGCCCCGCTAGGATCGTTAAGAAGCTACAGATCTAACAACGGCATGGAGTAGTCAACCTCTTCATGAAGCTCGCCATCGGCGGGAATCCATCATGTCTCTCAGAAGCTGAAGTTGCGACCCTCTCGACAACTGCACGTCTACAGAAGAATGGAGTCTAACTTCAGTCAACTTTAAAACCCATCTAGTCCTACGCTTAGTAACCTCGGGACGAGATTATTTTAAGGGTGGAAGAGTCTGTAGCAACCCAACTTTTGCAACCCTGTTTAGTTGTCCTTAGTGCAAAAATTAGGGGAACAAAAACTTTTTCTATAAACTAATTGGATGAGTTGCCTTGATCTGTTTGTTAATATGAATTGCCTTGATCTGCTGGTAGATGAATTGTCTTGATTTGTTTTTTAAGTTTTGTCTTGAGCTACCCCAAAGAACAACACCTCTAGTGGTAAAACAAGCAACTCACCTAACAAAACACATGTGTGGCTTAGGAAAAATTGTTTTCCCTTTTTACTACTTCAAACTTTCCCCACTCATGGCAACATGAGTGTGCCTACTTAGAATTCATCTTTGTGTTATCATTTAGCTCAAATCTTCCTTGATTCAAAACTTGGGATCATCTACCCCTTGCGATATCCTTCTCTTATACCCACTCATCTTGGTTGATTCTGAAGCCAAGTCAACAATCTGTTTTGGCAGACTTATAAGATTCCAACGTTCACTACAAGAAAAGTTGCCATGGCCGACGAAGTTGAAGTCGCGCCGTGGTTGCTGGTGTACCATGGCCGACGATTTTTGGTCTCTCCATTGTGTATGTCAAAACGTTTTTTTCTCTCCTTTTTGAGGCCACCTAGCCCGACGAAAATGGCCAAAACGTCGACGTGGTGCATCTCGAAATCTCGGGTTCGCCGGCCGAGTCAACGCAAATCCGCACCACCGAGGGATGTACGGCCCAGATGGCAGCCTCTCTAGCATTGTTTTTTTCTCGATCGCGCCATCTCGTTCAACGCTCTCCGATCGAGCCGTTTACGATGCAGGATCATGGGTCCCGCATGTCATCCTCTATGTACCAAAATTCTTTCTATTCTTGGATTTTTTGACCCCCTGATTTCTGGCTACTTCCTTTTTCTTTTGATCCCTTGCCGCCTTGGAAACGTTGAGACCGCTGCTGCTAAAAGGGACCCGCATGTCATCCTCTATGTGCAATCAACTTTCTTTTCTTGGATTTTTTGGCACCTCACATTTGGTCACTTGCATTTTTCTTTCGATCCCATCCCGCCTCTCAAACGGTGATACCGCTGCCGCTAAATGGGACCCGCATGTCATCCTCTATGTACTATAAAACTTTCTTTTCTTGAATTATTTTTGGCTCCTCATATTTGGTCACTTGCCTTTTTCTTTCGATCCCGTGCAGCCTCTCAAACGGTGATACCGCTGCTGCTAAATGGGACCCGCAGTCATCCTCTATGTACTATAAAACTTTCTTTTCTTGAATTATTTTTGGCTCCCGATATTTGGTCACTTGCCTTTTTCTTTCGATCCCCTGCCGCCTCTCAAACGGTGATACCGCTGCTGCTAAATGGGACCCGCATGTCATCCTCTATGTACTATAAAACTTTCTTTTCTTGAATTATTTTCGGCTCCTCATATTTGGTCACTTGCCTTTTCTTTCGATCTCATGCCACGTTTGAAACGTTGAGGAACCTGCTGGCTCATGGGACCCGCATGTCATCCTCTATGTGCTATAAAAGTTTATTTTCTCGGATTTTTTTCACCCTCTGATTTTTGGCTATTTCCTTTTTCTTTTGATCCCCTGCCACCTTGGAAACGTTGAGTAAGCTCCTGACTCATGGGACCCGCATGTCATCCTCTATGTACAATCAAGTTTCTTTTCTTGAATTATTTTTGGATCCTGATATTTGGTCACTTGCCTTTTTCTTTCGATCTCATGCCACGTTTGAAACGTTGAGGAACCTGCTGGCTCATGGGACCCGCATGTCATCCTCTATGTGCTATAAAAGTTTATTTTCTTTATTTTTTTTCACCCTCTGATTTTTGGCTATTTCCTTTTTCTTTTGATCCCCTGCCGCCTTGAAACGTTGGTAAGTGCTACTCATGGGACCCGCATGTCATCCTCTATGTACAATCAACTTTCTTTTTATTTGATCTCAAGCCGCATTTGAAACGTTGAGACCGCTGCTGCTAAATGGGACCCGCATTTCATCCTCTACGAACAATAAAAGTTTTCTTTCTTGGAGTTATTTTTGACCCCTAATTTCTGGCTATTTGCCTTTTTCTTTTAACTCCTGCCCCCTCTGAAACGATGAGGACGCTGTTGTCGGTCCCACATGTCATCCTCTATGAACAATAAAAGTTTCCTTTGATGGATTTATTTTGAACCCCTAATTAATTTCTGGATATTTCCTTTTTTCTTTTGATCCCCTGCCGCCTTGGAATCGTTGAGGATGCTGCTGCCTCATGGGCCCCGCATGTCATCCTCTCGAACGGTAAATGTTTCTTTTCTTGGATTTTGTTGACCAAACGATTTTTGGCTTATTTTTTCTTTCGATCTCCTGCAGCCTTTAAAACGTTGAGGACGCTGGCTCACGAGTCCCACATGTCAGCCTCTATGAACAATAAACGCCGAGGATGCTGCTGCCTCATGGGTCCCGCATGTCATCCTCTCGGAACGAAAATGTTTCTTTTCTTGGATTTTTTACCAACAGTTTTTTGGTTTATTTTTTCTTTCCATCCCCTGCCGCCTTTAAAACGTTGACGACGCTGTTGGCTCATGGGTCCCGATGTCAGCCTCCCCGTACAAGAAACATGTGATAACTTGAATTTTTTGCAGACAATAAACAGTGTATTTCGCTCTGAGCTATTGCAAACGGATAAATTAAATCTTTATTTTTACATAAACAAACTTATATGTTGAATCTCCTTGTTTTGTGTTTTTGCGAAGCATAGGACTTTCCTGTTTTTTAAGAAAAATCCGAACTTTCCTGTTTTGGAGTGGGCTGAAATTGTATGAGTCAAAAGGCCCAGCAGGATAGTTCGAAGGCCCAGATGTCCAGATGCAACCCAATTGAAATCTTTCTTTTCTTGGATTTTTTTCACCCCCTGATTTCTGGCTACTTCATTTTTCTTTTGGTCCTGTGCCACCTTGAAAACGTTGAGACCGCTGCTGCAAAATGGGACCCGCATGTCATCCTCTATGTGATAAAGTTTCTTTTCTTGGATTATCTTTGGCTCCTGATATTTGGTCACTTGCCTTTTTCTTTCGATCTCATGCCGCCTTTGAAACGTTGAGGAAGCTGCTGGCTCATGGGTCCCGCATGTCATCCTCTACGAACAATAAAAGTTTTCTTTCTTGGAGTTATTTTTACCCCTAATTTCTGGCTATTTGCCTTTTTCTTTTGATCTCCGCCCCCTTTGAAACGATGAGGACGCTGTTGGCAGGTCGGTCCCACATGTCATCCTCTATGAACAATAAAAGTTTCCTTTGATGGATTTATTTTGAACCCCTAATTAATTTTTGATATTTCCTTTTTTCTTTTGATCCCCTGCCGCTTTGGAATCATTGAGGATGCTGCTGCCTCATGGTCCCCGCATGTCATCCTCTCAGAACGGTAAATGTTTCTTTTCTTGGATTTTGTTGACCAAACGATTTCTGGCTTATTTTTTCTTTCGATCTCCTGCAGCCTATAAAACGTTGAGGACGCTGCTGGCTCACGAGTCCCACATGTCAGCCTCTATGAACAATAAACGCTGAGGTTGCTGCTGCCTCATGGGTCCCGCATGTCATCCTCTCAGAACGAAAATGTTTCTTTTCTTCGATTTTTTTACCAACAGTTTTTTGGTTTATTTTTTCTTTCCATCCCCTGCCGCCTTTAAAACGTTGACGACGCTGTTGGCTCATGGGTCCCGATGTCAGCCTCCCGTACAAGAAACATGTGATAACTTGATTATTTTGCAGATAATAAAGTGTATTTCGCTCTGAGCTATTGCAAACGGATAAATTAAATCTTTATTTTTACATAAACAAACTTATATGTTGAATCTCCTTGTTTTGTGTTTTTGCGAAGCATAGGACTTTCCTGTTTTTTTTAGAAAAATCCGAACTTTCCTGTTTTGGAGTGGGCTGAAATTGTATGAGTCAAAAGGCCCAGCAGGATAGTTCGAAGGCCCAGATGTCCAGATGCAACCCAATTGAAATCTTTCTTTTCTTGGATTTTTTCACCCCTGATTTCTGGCTACTTCATTTTTCTTTTGGTCCTGTGCCACCTTGAAAATGTTGAGACCGCTGCTGCAAAATGGGACCCGCATGTCATCCTCTATGTACAATAAAATTTCTTTTCTTGGATTATTTTTGGCTCCTGATATTTGGTCACTTGCCTTTTTCTTTCAATCTCATGCCGACTTTGAAACGTTGAGGAAGCTGCTGGCTCATGGGTCCCGCATGTCATCCTCTATGAACAATAAAAGTTTCCTTTGTTGGATTTATTTTTTACCCCTAATTTCTGGCTATTTTCCTTTTTCTTTTGATCCCGCCCCCTTTGAAACGATGACGACGCAGCTGGCAGGTTGGTCCCACATGTCATCCTCTATGAACAATAAAGGTTTCCTTTGATAGATTTATTTTTGACCCTAATTAATTTCTGGCTATTTCCTTTTTTTATTTTGATCCCTGCCGCCTTGGAATAGTTGAGGATGCTCTGCCTCATGGGTCCCGCATGTCATCCTCTCGAAAGGTAAATGTTTCATTTCTTGGATTTTGTTTACCAACTGATTTTTGGCTTATTTTTTTGTTTCGATCTCCTTCCGCCTTTAAAACGTTGACGACGCTGCTGCCTCATGGGTCCCCAATGTCAGCCTCCCCGTAATGCAAATCCTCTTTCTGCAAAGGTTGTATTTCTAGCTAGATAGCTAAGGTGGATTCGAATCTGCCGTGGTTCAGGCAGCTCAGGTAAGCCTTCTTGCACTGATTAATGGAACTAGTGTATAGCAAGGTCAAGACATGTGGCTCGGTGTAATGAATCTATTTGAATCATGTTGTGGATTCAATCTGATAGTTCTCTAACAGGTCAGCCAAAATAGAAATTAAGTTTTTTTCTAAAACGGAAATGCAAATTAAGATGAACACAAACATTAGTTATCATAATAGCTGATCATACATACATACTTGCTAAGAGCAAAAGCTTGCCAGAGTTTTACCACCCATACAATTAATTAGCAGTTCAGATAAGATAACCTTATATAAGTATAACTACAAATGCATTTGCTAAGGGCTCATGGGACAACAGAACTAGACAACCGCAAACTTTATGACCAGCATGTCAAAGCAACATCGAAAGATCTTGACCTTCAACTTTGATCCAATGCAAAGTTTGGCACCGTCAATGAACTTTTTCCACCTGGAAGTAACAGCCAAGCGGCCATCTGTGGGACTGACGGAGTACCGTCCCTCCACGGTGAGACCTTCACTCTCCATGACGAGGGAAATCTTGCCCCTTCGGCCAGCATTGAGATCCTTGGAGATACTTTTAGGCAATTTCTAATTCAAATCAAGAGATACCACCAAATATTAGTCAATGGCACAATGCACTGAAGACTGAACCATGTGAGACTTTGAGTAGAGAAGAAATCAAGATAAGAGCAGTTATGCTGTCATATACTCACGAACATAGCCTTCAGATGCGTCCTGGTCACCATACGGGTGGCCACAGCAATGAGCTGAGACCTCGGTGATCCGGCCGGGCAGCAGGAGCCCGGGCTGGTACACGAGCTGGTGCTGGGATGCAGGAGACTGCTGGGCAGTGTGCAAACCGTGCCTCTAGAGGAACCGGTGCTGATGCAGGAGACAGGTGTGCGAAACGGTGCAGCTAGAGGAACCAATGCTGATGCAGGAGCCTGCTGGGCAGGTATATGGGGTCTCTACAGGAACCAATGCTGATGTAGGGGCCTACTGGGTAGATGCAGTAAACAGAGCTGGTACAGGAACCGGTGCTGATGCAGGAGAGTGGGAAGCCGGTGCCGGTGCTGGTGTGGGTGCCCTTTGTGACATCCGCTCCTGTTCCATCAGGGGATCTGTAACTTTGATCATGTTAAACCCAGCAAGCTAGAACAAAGGGAATGGTTTAGAACAACTGCTCAGAATGCAGTAATCAAAGGATATGAGTACAAAAAAGTTACATAATATATATTTCGAAGTGTCTCCAACTCTGTAAGCAGTTACGTATATCTGCCCGTTTGAGTTTCTGATCCTCAGCTCGTCGCCCTTCTTCAGACCGTAGTCAAAAGCAAACTTTCTCCAATCATGTCCATACAAATATGTGATGGCCTGCGTCTTGTAGACATACACCTCATAGACCGTGTAGGTGTTCATCAATTTGCCATTGCCATGCATAGTGAAAGACCCTTCATGCGGACACATCTGGTTAATCATTGGACGAAGTTCACAAGGTACAGTCTGCAGGTGAAAATTGATACTAATGTAAGAAGCAGGAAGACTAAAAACAAGACTTTACTATATGCCAATTCATGCTAAACCACTGAGAATACATACCTGTAACTCTGTGAAGGAGTTATTAGAAAGGTAGATAGAGCCATAGGAGGTGTTATATGCGGGGTATGTACATGGGCCCGCCATATTCCCGCAAGCTCGGCATCGAGATGGTGAAGGAAACATGGGAGGTACTACTGGTGCGTAGCGCTGAATGTAAGTGGAAGAATTAGGTTGTGTAAAGTGCATAGTTCATAGCAATGCAAATGTTGACAAGCGAGTGCATAACACTATGTTACAAACTGAACAGTCAAAATTTAGTGTATGATGAATATAAGCATGCTAATTTGGCGTTTCCGAATTCCAAAAAGCATTAGACAGAGCCGGTGATAATATCAGACATAAATCATGGCATGTATATGTGGCTTAAGAAAATATACCCGAACCCTTGGATGGTTACGGCCCGGCTGGTCCTTGGACTTGAGCTTATATAAGCATCCAGAAGGTGGGGCTGACAGTAACTTGGTGGCAGCCTCTGCAGATGCCTCATCAGCAGCAGTTGCAATCCTTTTGACCAATGAAGGCTTAGCAGTTTCAGTCTGCATATGAAAATTGAAGAGCAACAGACATCAGAAGTGATATATAAAATGAATCTATGAGACACTGATGCATATAGTGCTGGATGTAAGTGGAAGAATAGGGTTGTGTGTGTTCTGAACTATTGGTAAGCATTAGACAAAGCCGGCAATAAATAGACAAATCAAATCATGTATGAGGATTAAGAAAATATACCTGCTTACTGAAAAGGATACCACCCAGCTGGCCCGTGGCCTTGTGCTTGAGGAGGTTTTCAGAAGATGGTAGCGGCACCATCGTCTTCACATCAGCCTCATCAGGATCATTTTTTTCCATTTGAGTAGAGGCACAGAAGATTCATCCTGCATATGAATAGCAACAGAACTCATCATTGATATTTAATAAATCTATGAGATAGACTGATGCAAATAGTGCGGGATGTAAGTGGAAGAATAGGGTTGTGCATAGACAACAGTTGACAACAATGCAAATGATTACAAAAGAAGCCAACGGAACTCAACAGTTTATATACTGGATGAGACAGACTGAAAAGTGAAAAATTAGTGCATGATGATTGTAAGCAAACGCAGTGTTTCTGAACTTTTGGTAAGCATTAGGCAAAGCCAATAGTAATTAAACAGATAATAATAAAATCATGTATGTGGATTAAGAAAATATACCAGATTCATTAAAAGGTCACCACCCAGCTGGCCCATGGCCTCGTGCTTGTAGAGGTTTTCGGATGATGGTGCCGGCACCATCGTCCTCACAGCAGCCTCATCAGCCTCATTTTGCATCCACTTGAGTAAAGGCGCATCAGTTTCAGCCTGCATAAGAATGGGCACAGATCTCAGCAGTGATATTATATGACTCTGAGACAGACTGATGCATATAGTGCTAGATGTAAGTGGAAGGGTATGGCTGTGTATGGACAACAGTTCACAACAATGCAAGGGTGTGTTCGGTTCTGAAACAGCGTGGAATGGAATGGAATGGTTCCATTTCAGAGGAATGGAATGGTTACATTTTTGTTCGGTTGGGAAAAATGGAGAGCAGAACAGATCGAGGTTAAACTAATCATTTGTCTCAAAATTGTAATTAGCAATTGTAAATGACATTTTAATCTCAAAGTCGTAATTAACAGCGCCTAATGGTGCTCTTTTAATCTAAAAATCGTAATTAACATCATTTTTGTTGGGTTAGGGGAACTGGAGTAGATGAACATTACTGTATGATGATTGTAAGCAAACGAATTTGGTGTTTCTAAACTTTTGGCTTCGAGATCTTATGGGCTTCAACTCTAGCCTACCCCAACTTGTTTGGGACTGAAAGGCTTGGTTGTTGTTGTTGTTGTTGTAAACTTTTGGCAAGCATTAGAAAAAACCGACAATAAACAGACAAAAATCAAGGCATGTTTTGTGGATTAAGAAAATATACCATATTCATTAAAAGATCACCACCCAGCTGGCGCGTGGCCTTGTGCTTGTAGAGGCATTTAGAAGATGGGGCGGCATCAACATACTGGCCTGATCAGCCGCAGTTTTGATCTTCCTTTTGAGTAAAGGCCCTAAAGTTTTAGTCTGCATATGAATAGCAAAACAAAAGGCAGACCTCAGCAGTGATATTGAATTACTGTATGAGATAGACTGATGCATATAGTGGATGCTCTTAGCCTTTTGCACCATGAACACTAGCTATGGACAGACAAAAAAAACTAGTTGACTCAGCTTTGTCTAGATACCTCCATCCCAAAGCTTAAGGCTTATTTATTTTTGCGAAATCAAAACAAGTAAAGTTTGACCAAAATTTTAGAACATTCTATTAACAAATATAATATTGTGTAGATACCGTAGGAAAATATATTTCACAACCTATTTAATGATATTAATTTTGTATTTTCCATGTTAATGATTTTTGGTAAAAGCTTAGTCAAACATGGTATAGTTTGACTTTCTAAAAATAATATAAGCCCTAAGCTTTGGGATGGAGGTAGTAGTATCTAGAGCTAAAACACATCTAGATACATCCGTATCTACAGATAGTTGAGTCAATTAATTTGGATCTGAGGGAGTATCAGATTCTACATCATGGTAAGTTGGTTAAAAAATTACCCCTGGGCGGTCCCTGCCCAGCTCGGCAGTGGCATTTCGCTTCTTGTGCTGCAGATCTCCATGCTCCTGCAGCAGGTGGGGCGCTATCGTTCCCCATAGCCTCAGCACGAAACCTGGAGGTACCAACCTGATACAAAGAATATAGAGCATGGTGTCACAGAGGCTTTACGCACAAACAGCTGAAGACATGTGCTACTTTAAGCATTTTCCAGAACAGGAACAGATTGAGGATGCAGACAGACAGAGTGGATAAGCAAACGGAATACCTGCTTTGCGGCTGGGGACGCAGCTCAGGCTCAGCCAACTGCCCACATGCGTGGTGGCCTTACGCTCCATTGTCCCCCACCACCACCACCGAGGTTTTTCCTTTCCTGTACAACACCGAGGTCTTTCCTTTCCTGTACAAGCTGACAAAAGATACAATGAGGATCAGCAGAAACTACAAAGGTTGCAAATGTCGACAAATAAAGGAAGAACACCCCAATCCAAGCAAAGGTAGCCCCCACCCCCATCAATCACTCCCAGCGCGAGGGTGACCAGAAAGACACCCCTTCGCCCAGAATAGGAAATAGATGCGCAAGATATCGAGGTGAGGAAAAAAGAACCGATCTCGAGAA